>CM037586.1:7662327-8282327 GCA_021018995.1 Chloranthus sessilifolius
TTGATCTTTAGTTATCCATCTCTTGTAAGGAGTCTCGGGTACAGCTTTGCAAGGAACCCTGTTAAAGATGTAAATTACTGTCTTCAAGGCTTCATCCCAAAACTCTTCTTTAAGTGTAGAGTGACTTAGCATGCTACGAACAGCCTCCTGATAAGTACGATTTCTCATTTCTGAAACATCATTCTGCTGCAAAGTATCAGGAGAAGTATACTGTGGAACAGTGCCTTGAGTCTGTAAGTACTCCGCGAATGGTCCATGATTGACACCATCAGGACCCATTCTATCGAAATATTCTTCACCTCTATCAGAACGCATAGTTTCTATCTTCTTTCCAAGTTGATTTTCTACTTCCAACTAATAGGTCTTGAAAACCTCTAAAGCTTGATCTTTCGTCTCTAATAAGAAGACATATATGTATCTGGAGTAGTCATCAATAAAGGTAATAAAATATCTTTCGCCACCACCAGCAGTAATTGGAAAAGGCCCATAAATACCAGTATGTATCAACCGTAAAACCTCAGTGGCCCTGGAGGCGAAGAACTTCCTCTGTTTGAAAGTTTTACCCTTTATACAATCCACACAATTTCTAAAATCAGTGAAATCTAGTAGTCTAATAATACCAGATCTAACCAACGATTCCAATCTTTTCTTTGATATATGACCTAAACTTCTATGTCATAAGGCTACAGAATCATCCCTAAGCAAATAACGCTTTGACCCGAAAGGTGTTGAGTTCGAGGCCTCAACAACCAAAGCAATGGTGCGAGAAGAATCAACAGATAGCAAATATAAATCATTAACTAAAATGTCATGACCAATCACAGAACCATCAAAAGAAATATTCAAACTCATACTGTTAAAAGTAAAAACATAACCACAGTCTGCAAGCTTAGATAACGAAATAATGTTTCTCCTAAAGGAGGGAATAAAATATGTCCAATGTAAAGTCAAAGTATGTACAGAGTCCAAAACTAAATCGCAAGTGTCGACGCTCTCCACCTATATCGCCTGATCGTTCCCAAGGAACAACCTATCCTCATGTTTGAGTCTTCTCATGTTTCTAAGCACCTGAAAAGAGTGCGTAACATGCATAGAAGCACCAGAGTCAACCAACCAGGAATGAGGACTATCAAATGAAAATATCTGAGAGAGTACTAAAACTCTAGGAATACCTTCAGGCTGTTTTGCTAGCCACTTCTTATAATTCACACATTTGCTCTTGAAGTGGCCTTCCTTGCCACAAAATCAGCAATTGCTTACTCTTTCAGACTAACCCTGAGGACGCACTACCTTCTCAAAACTTTGACCCTTGCCTTTACCCTTGTTCTGAAATTTTTGTTGTGACTGATTTTCTTTTTTATTCCTCTTAGGACCCTTCTTCTTAAAATTCTTTTTACTGAAACTGGAAGTCCCTAAGTGGGCAAACGCATGTCGCTCGAATTTAAGCCTCTTTTCTTCAATGGCTCACATCTTAGTTAACTTGTTTAAGTCTCAATTCTGCTCTTGCGAATTATAATTCATCTTTAAAATGTCGAAAGCCTTTGGGAGGAAAGCAACCCTAATGTAGACTATCAACACTTCATCGATGTTAAGCCCGTATTCTTTAATACCAAAATATATTTGAGATAACCTCAATAAGTGGTCTCTCACATTTTCACTGCCATTATATCGAAGGTGCATGATCTAATCATATATGACCTGCTTCTTACTGCCAATACATTATTTCTTAATAAGAGCTATTAATTCAGAAATGGTCTCTGTAGCAGGTATGTCACTCCTGAAAGAGGCATTAATGGTAGCCCTGATCATTAACATAACTAACGAGTTAGCCTTATTTCATTTCTCATAAATTTTTTTATCCTTGACAGGAGAATCTTGGGTAACCACCGCAGGTTTAGGTGTGGTAAACACAAAGGTCATGTCTAAGATTCGAAAATAAATGTCAGGAGTCATTTTTCAAGTATTAAAGTTGAACCCAGAAAGCGGCTCAACTCCTGCAATGTGTTTAGTAATTGACAAGAGATTCATCGCTGCAAAAATTTTAATTTAGGATCTCCTTTTAAAAGTCAATCACAAAAAAAATAACTTAATCAATTCTTTAGATTTGATCCCTTTCGCTTAAACTAGGGTTTTGGTTCAAACGTATGAAGTAATATTATGTGTACATGCCAACTTCAAGGAAAGCACTTGGTAACGTCACCACTCACCTTTAGGCAGATACCATGACTTGCCCTTGCTTCCCACCGCGTAAAATACGTTATATACCTAACCTCTATGGTTTGATTAGAATCAGACACTTCCTATACCTTTGGACAAATAGGATTATCCTATCTAACCATCCCATACAAGACTATTCTATTCGCACACACTACGTCAAGTACCTACGACACCTTTGGGCCATACACAAACACTCAACGCAATGGTACGCCTAGTGATCTTAATAGAGAAAACATCTAAGATTCGGAAACTACAAGGTTTGTGAATTCTCTACCTTTGGACCAACTCTTATGATTCATAAATGTCGTATTTCAGTTCTTAGAATTAGGGATCCAATATTAAATTTATACATGTTCAGATTAAAAATATAAGGAATAGAGTTCAATTAAACTTTAATATGTTCACATATTTTACTTTAAGTTGAATTATTTAACATTAAAATAATTTTAAATTTAACATGAAAAGATGATACAAAATTTTTAACACATATAACTTTAAGTAAAATAAACATGTAGATTAAAATCTTAAAGTGAACCTTTCATGAATGATAAAACTTTAAGAGTGTGCATGAGACATGTATCTTGAGTAATTAAACACAAATAAATCATGAATTTAAATTTAATTACAGCTTTAATTAAAGGCACTCAAATATAAAATAATTATCCGATTAAAAAATGTTAAAAAAGATATCAGGTCATGAACGTTATAACAGAAAGCTCTTATACAAAAACAGACATAAAAAACAGATCCAAAATATTCAAGAAAGTCAAAATTCATATATAATGTCCCAAAATTGGACCTGTGGATAGCTCAAAAATGACCCGCAGAGAATAATGAATAATATGGGTCAAAATGGGCCTTAATCGAACAGGCCAACTCTGGGTCATGTACCATGAGCCGAGAATGGATCGGACCAGACTATGGGTCGGATCGAGTTATGAATCATGGGTCGAGAATAGATTGGACCGAACCATGGGCTGAATCAGGTCATGACCCGAGTCCGATTATCAATCGGGCCGGATCATAGACTGGGTTGGGTCATGAGTTTATATGGGTCTATGGGCCGAGTCGGATATAAGGACGGGTCAGTTTGGGTCAAGCCGGGTTGGATCATCATGAGCTTATAGAGTTGGAAAGCACCAACTTTGGTGCTCCAACTACACATGCAACTAAAAACTAGGAAAGGGTTTCTATAGTAGTGTCTTCTTCTAGAAAGAGAACCAGTCTTTACTATAGTCGTCTTTTTCACAAACTAAAAAAAGAGGAGAGACCTTAAGGCCTCTTTTATATGCACCCACCTTACAACCTTTGACCACCCAGAAGTGGCACACGGATGGCCGGTGATGACCCAATCGCCTGACAAACCCTCAAGAAAATCGAAAAAACTCGAAAATGAAAATAAAAATAGAACTTTCAAATCTTTTATTTGATTCTGCTACAACCCATCCAAACACAAAAATAATATATATGAATACTATTTTCTTAAAATTTATATATAAAATCCGACAAAAAATTAATCTAAGGATTAGCAAAAACCCTTAACGATAAGAATCGGTACGGTAAAGTCGATTACGGGCACTACGTGAAAAAGCTAAAAAAATCACTGCATTAAACTGTGATTTTTTCAAAAAATCACTGTCTTTGACAATGAGTTTTTTTCAAAAACCACTGCCCTAACTAGTTGTAAACAAAGCAATTATTTTTTTTACTACTGTACAAGACAGTGGTTTATGAACTGCAACAATGACTGCTCTCAACAGTCAAGAAAAAACAACACTACTTTTGACAATAGTTTTTTTATGCAAATTTAAAAAAAAAAAAAAAAAAATTACGTTGATTTTTTATGCAATTTTTTTAATGCATTTAAAAAAATTATATAAAGAAAAAATATTATTAATCTCATATTTAAACACATCCATTCAACTCAAATGCAAATCATTCAATGCCACTAATATAAAAAATAAATACTCAATTCTTTTATTTAAACAAAATGTTGCATCTCAACTTATAATCCAACCTTTCAAATCAGCCAAACATTTTAAACTCTACATGCTCAATCCTTTTATTCAAACAAAAAAAAAAAAAAAGAGAGTTAACAATCTCAAGACCCTATGACCCATTTTCAAAATTTTTAAAAAAAATTAAATTAAATTTATTTCGCCCCTCCTGCCAAGTGTCTCTGTCTCCTAGTGATTCGTTTGAGGTGAGCTTCAAGTCGGAAAGTTTCGCCTGAAATCAAAAGGAGAACATCATTAAACTGAGATATTGATGACTTTCATCTAAGGAGTCCCCATCTAATAGGCTGATTGAAAATATTGACATGTTATATAAATAGGTTGTATTCAAGTCAGCCCAAATCGAACCAGAACCCTAACCCAACCTGGTACCTGTTTGCTACACAATATATAGGTATATCGTTTTTTTAACATATCCAAGTCAGGTCCAAAAGTGGATAACATGTCAGAGTTCAAAACTGAAAATGTAATTAAACTTATGAATCAAGAATGAGTGCAAAAAAGTACATGATCCTGATAAATATATCTGATAAAATACATTGACTTATAGAAAATACTCAAACTTTCAATTTTATGCTCTAATGATAAGTATAAAAAGAAATACAAATTATATAAATATAAATACCAACATAAGACATAAATATAAAACGAAATACAAATTTTCTCATCATACCCATGGTATACAAATGTGGGCGCTCGGCCCTCCCGTTCATCACATGCTCCCCCAAGCATGCCAATCCTTTGAGAAAGCAATGGAGTATCCTTGTCTATCCCTGCATTTAACGGAAATGGTGTGAATATGCATTTTATTCAAAAATACAGTATGATACATATTTAGTACGTTGTGGCAAAAAAATGCGTATTGTATACATTTGTTTTTTAAATAGGTCGTATTTTGTCACAATGTTGATGACATTTGAGCCAATACTAAGACATACCGGATATTGTTTGGGCTGATAATTCAAGGGATGTCTCAGGACTCCAAAAGGTATCGGCTGGATACCAGCAGGCATTGGCATATATCTATTGACCAACAAAAAAAAATAAAAAATCTGTAAATAAGAAACACACCTGGACCATAGCTTCTTGCCACCTCCCATTGTTACAAAGGCAACATGCTAATTCATAATAAACACTAGCTGTTCCAACCACTCCTCTCTGTTCCACACCCCTGACTGCTTCAACAGCTTCATCGACTTTACCTTCTTTCCAGAAGGTTCTCACAAGAACTGGAAAATTTTCATCAAGAGATATTGAAGGCTCAAAAAAAAAAATCACAATGGCTAGGAAAGGAAAATATTTAGTACAACCTTTGTATGTGAGAGCTTTGGGAGCTCCCCCGCTTCTTCTCATTTTTCAAAGAACTTTAGGACAAGGTCATACTTCCCTGATTCCAGCATCACCTTTCAATAAGCATGCCTGTAAGACTAAAAATAAATATAATTTGAGGACAAATATGCACCTATATTGAAGATATTCACCGTGTATATATATATATATATATGTAAACACCACAACCATCAAGAATACATATCCATACTTTCCTTCAAGAAAATAAAACTAAGTGGTAACACCATGGATCAAGATTTCGACTGAAACGCATCAGTCTCAGACCCAACCGAAACGAAATCCCCAAAATTTCGCCCAAAATATCGAGCCTGCAAATTATCGGCCGATAGTTTGCACGCTTGATATTTTGGGTTTAAAAAAAAGAAAAAAAAAAGAGGGCACCGAAATTTCGGCCTGGCCCTCAATTTCGGTTTCGGTCATGCCCGAATCCGAAAACAAAACCGATATTTTGGTCCTTGAGTAACACAGAAGATGATGTGTGTGACTAATTGGAATAAAATCTAGGTAAGAAAACAATATCACAACCACTATAAAGCAATGACCATCTATTTCCAGGTATGATAAGCAAAGGGCCGGATATAAAAGGGTATGCTTCTAGTACTCAAGTGCAATATATGGGCAACACACTCTTTAGAAGCTCTTACCAACATATTTGGATATAGCTTCAATTACAAACTGATAATATGTTCATTCCGAACATATCTCAAAAGCAGCAGATACTTTTTGTTAAAATGAAATCGCAAAAATCAAAAGAGAGAAAAGGGCATGAGTGACATCTAGGAGTTGACGTAAAACAAGAAAGAAACCGAGAAAACACTAAGAAACGGGAATACCCTTCCCAAATACAACAGTATACTTATTCCCACCATCTTTAGCATGGAAATCAACCCTTGAGTTTGACACCCCATGCTCATGAGAAAAATATATAGAACAACATGTGAGGTCTAAAAGTTCTTCAAAGCAATTTAAAAATGTCCAAAGAGTTCCCTCCCATTTATCATACCTCTAACAGTGCTTAAGAAATCGCCCTTCACAATCATTGAGTTTGGAGCCATAGCACAAAGCATCAGATATCCAAAGGGCTCCTCAAGTTTCAGCTTCTACAGAATTCTTCTGTCCTAAAGGACCAAAGAAAGATGAACGTCCCCGCAAGTTCCCTAATAACTCCACCACCCTCTGTCAACCAAAGATTACCAGCAGAGCATCCATCAAAATCAATTTGAGGATGCTATATGCAAGAGCAATCCACTTCTCCACGAGTGAATCAATTTTGTCCACATCATAGGAAAATTCCATTCAACGTCTAAAAGGTCCTCTGTGTTTACCCATATAAACACTTTGCATGCAAAAGTGCACAAAAAGATTTGGCATTTGATTTTAAATCTAAACAAAAATAAGTCCAAGGGAAAATTACAGACTAAATATGCAATATTAGAATAATATTATATAAGTGTGCATAAGTTTCATTTTGGGACTTAAAAGTAAATGCATCCAAATAGCCAAAAAGCAAAATTTTAGAGTAAGTTGAAGGGAAATCAACAAACCTAAGGAGTAAGATGAAATAGAAATACCCTTATCATGGAAAGGAAAGGACAAATAAGAAGTAAGATGAAGGGAAATCAACAAACCTGCTATACTTGGCTCTAGGGACGAGTAAACCCCTCTTCTCCAAGCTCTTAAGTCAATCCCTTGAGAGAGTGGGACACCCCTTTATGAAATCAAATTAGTCAGAAATGTCAAGTTCATGCACAATTCAAGCCACAGCTGGATGCAACTGAATCTTCAGGAGCGAATAACAAACCTTCAGCTTTCAAAGGGACCCAGATATTTCCTTGGATAAGAGAACTTGAAGAGATGCAGGTTCAAATCTGACAGGGAGAACCAAAAACAATCAGTAACTTGAGTAAATCGCTTCTACCCATAATTGGAGCCTATGCCTGTTGATCTGAACTGTTTAATCAATGGGTCATAACCCAGAATCACGCCAATTTCGAGTTCATGGCAAGCTAACAATTGATTGCTAAGCCATTTAGAGAAAGTATGCATATATATAGATAAACAAAAAATACAAAAATTCACATGATTAATATCGATTACTATCATTCAATCAATTTGACATATATGCCATGGCACGTACAAGAACAGAACATCAATTAGACGATCAGGATTGATGTGTATTTACATGGTAACTAAGAATACAAATTATAATAAAACTTCACGACGAAAAAGCATAATTAAAGATTTAATGAGAAGAATTAATGATTATGGTTGTAGGAAATCTCAATCATATGATTTAAAAGAGTCAAGCGTCTTTAAAATGAACGATTACCATGTAAATATGATTTAAAAGAGTCAAACATTACATTGAAAAGAAAATCTCAATCATATGATTTAAAAGAATCAAACGTTTTTAAAATGAACGATTACCATGTAAATATCCCAATCAGTTTTAACATTGCATTTAAGTCTAACTGTAAATCATATGATGGAGATATTTTTCCAAAGCAATCTTCAACCCACCAAATCTTTAGATCAGGTCCTTTGCATCAAGTGGCACACTTGATGAAAAATAGTGCCAATTGTACCCAATCAGTGACCTGTTCCAATCTAGATTGGAACGCTATGCATTTGAGGCAATGACATTGGAGTAAAGCAAATTATTTTACTCACTTTTGCTTGGAAAGAAAAAATGGACATTGCAAATTGGGACATTAGGGGTTTAGTACAACTGTCTATAATAACATGTAGAATGAAAGAATGGTTTAGAACTAGTGTCTATATATTTATCACATACATGCACAGAGAAAAAGAGAGGCCTGGGGATATGCATACGGGTGCAGCAAGGTGGGATGCACGCAGGCCAGTTTGGTGTCATGTGGCACCCAACCCAAGGATCGGGAGCCATGTGCCATACACAAGGTCGATCACTGACTGTCCCAAAATATATATAAAAAAAAAGTTGTTTTTTACTGTTGATTTTGTGTTAAAAGTGAAATTTTTCAATGGAAACAGCCCCGAGTACAAAGGTGATACCCAAGTGACAACGGTGATACCTGGGTGACAACAGTGGTAAACTGCAGTATTGATATGAGCTGGTACGAGGACCCGAGTGACAAAGGCGATACCAGCTCAATCTCTCCGTTTTGTCCAAATGGTCAAGCCATAGGAAATGCATAGCTATTTATGAGCACCTACATAACATAAAGTCTACCTTCGCTCTTTCTGTGATTGGTGCTCAAAATTATCGGTTCATTTACCAAGGTTGTCGGTTTGAGACAAACTAAAGAGCCTCCATGTACTAAATTATACTGATATTTAACGATGCTTGAATGACGGTGAAACAGAGAGTCAAATTGAAAAGTTAACAAATGAAGCATAAGATGATAATAAAACTTATAGTAGACTACAAAGAACGATTATGATGCTTTAATGGAGAAGCACCAAAAATGGATCACTGGTGAGCCAAAGATTATGATCAATACATAAAAAAACAGAGATGGCCAAAGAGCTATAGGATACTCTTAACAAGATGGGTTTGGCAGCACCGCAGCAGAGGCAAGAACCACAAACATCCATGTTGGCAATTACACTGATTTTAAAATGGTTGACGGAAAACACCTCATTGATCAGGTGAATGAATTTCTACTCGTCACCAACAATGTATGGTCCTAGATGAGAACTTCCATCTTTTCATCAAGGTGTTTCGATCATGATACAAAAAGGATGCACTTGAATTGTCAATGAAGCCTAGTTTTATTGACGGTAAGAAGGGAAATAAATCTCCCTTTTAAGGAGAAGAATTTTCTTAAAAAGAAAGGGAGTGAGAATAAATCTCAAAGAAGAAAGATGCAACCATTGAGGGTTGTCATGTGTGGGAAAAGCTGGGGCATTTCTCGAAAAAAATTTTGCTAAAAGTGGGCACATAAAATTGAGATTGATGACAAACTCATCACCATGACCATGGAGGCCCATCGAGTTGGTGGACATAGAGATTTCCGAGTAGATACTGGCACCACTCACCATGTAGCAGTGATCAGCATACTTGTGGTTAGGAAAGTGAATATGGCAAAAAATTCAAACTTTAAGCAAATCAACATGTCAATATTAGATATCTAGCCATTCCCGAACAATTGTTATGAAGGTGTTTTGAGGCTCCTTCAAAAAACTTATGCTTGTTGATCAATCACTGAATAGGGCAACTAAATTTAACATATATAGCACAACTTAGATCACAAGAAAATTACACCTACCATCATAAACAGCAGTTAAGATTGGGAAATAGAAAAGCCCACAACAACATCATGAAACTCTAAAGAAATAGTAAAAATAACTTTTTTTTTAAATATCATGAAGCACAACTTAGATCACAAGAAAATTACACCTACCATCATAAACAGCAGTTAAGATTGGGAAATAGAAAAGCACACAACAACATCATGAAGCGCTAAAAAAAATAGTAAAAATAATTTTTTTTAAATATCATGAAGCACTACCTCTGTACATTTCTTCCTTGTGGCCACATGTAATGTTGTGTTGCCAAACTTGTCAGGCAGCATTACAATTGCGGCATTTGCTTCGAGCAGCAACTTTACAACTTCACAGCCCTCTCCCTTTATAACCACCATGTGCAATGCAGTCTGCTTCGAGCCAACTGTGGATCCTTTGTCAAGTAATGCCTTTACCACGTCCACATGTCCTTGCAGAACACCAAAATGCAAAGCATTTTTTCCATTGGATCTCGAGATCTCTAGCAAACAAGAGTCTTTCGATAGTATTTCAATCACCACATCCGTATGCCCCCTTGATGCTGCAGTTATAAGAGGAGTTGCTTTTGATGGGCTGAATGTTCTGCTCTGCCCCGGGTCATGGTTTAAAAGTACATGAATAATGGCTGCAAAAATAAAAGTCATAACTGCATTGCCTTAGTTTGATAAAGAAGCTATGAATTGGGGAAGTTTCAAAAGGAAAAAAGATTGCTGGAAAGCAAAGTTGCAGGAGCAAACCAAGAAAGATAAAATAAAGGTTTCGGCAATAATGCTTTAGGATTCACAATAGATGGTAAAGGTTTTCTATTCTAAAGAAGAAGAGTGTGAGAAAATGGGGAGCAACCATGATCAGAAGAAATATCGCAACCAGATTGGCTACTGGTCATTAATTGTTTGAATGCTACAGCTCTAAAATGGGGGAACAAAAGTATTCTGCCGACTTTGCACAAGAAACTCTTGATAATTTTCCTTTGCACAAGAAACTCATGGCGACAAAATTATTCTTCCACCCATGTAGCAGTAGCATAACAACAGTAAAAGAATTCAATTGCCAAATAACTTAATCCACATCTTAACCCATGGTTTAAGAATGAGATGAATCAAGAAAGTCCTCCCCTGAATTAGAGAAAATGTCCAGACTTTTCCATTTCATTTTCAACGTCCCCTGCTTTCACCCTATTAAGAATGTATGTCCATGCAAAACCCTAGCTTAGCACTCCCAGAAATTGCTTCCCACAGTTTCAATGTTAAAGGATTACACCGGACAACTAAAGCATACAAATTCATTTTCAATGTCCCCTGGTTTCACCCTATTAACAATGAAGGTCCATGCAAAACCCTGCATTAGCACCCCTAGAAATTGCTACCCACAGTTTCAATGGTAACAGATTACACTGGACAGCTAAAGCATACAAACATAGTGAAGCTTCAATAGCTTAGATTTAGAACAAGGAATCAAAATGGGTATTGGGTATCAGTCCAGTCTTGGATGGTACGTATCAGCTGATACCATATTGGTATTGCAAATCCCGAAACCATGTTCTTTTTATTTTGTAAAAAAGTAAAAAGAATAAAAAAATGCTTGTATGGTTCAATATTGGCTGATATTGAGTTAGCAGTGGCCAATACCGAGATAGTATCAGCATCATTGTTGTCAAATCGCTTAATTTCGCTTAAGCGATTTGGCTGCATTTCGCTTAAGTGAATCGCTAATCACTTAAGCGATGACATACTTTTTTTTTTCAAAAAAATATATATATAAAATAAAATAATAACAATAAGTATTCAAGTCTCTAGAAGGGAAAAATAGACATTCTTGCATTTAAAAAAGAAGTTTTATATACTAATATTTAAAATTATAATTTTAGTTTTGATACTGAGTACCAGCAATGTACTCAGCACATTCATTTCTAACCCATTGTGGTACATCTCCATCATCATCACTAGCATTACCGTCGTTATCGGAATTATCTCCTTCTACATACTCTTCTTATTCCTCTGTTTCGTCTTCATCCGATTTCACTAGTATGGAATCTATATTATCTGGCTGGCCATATTTTCAACCCGGATCATTAGATTTAGGTCTTAGAGGATCCGAGGTCAAAGATGTAGACATAATTAATTGGTCAATGATGATAGAAAGTAGGAACTAGGAAAAGAAAATTAGAGATTTAAAACTTTTGAAACAAAAATAATAAAACTCAGACCTCCCAAAGGGCTTGCTTGCTTGCTTGATCCGAGTCACTTGATTGATAGAAGACTAGAACTATAAGTTTGCTTCACTCTTGAATCTTAATCCTTTTCCCTTTGAGGCTTTATAACACACTAACATTAATATTACTAAGTTTACAACAATTTAATTCACTAAAAAAAAAGGATTACAAAGCATAAAATAAAATAAAAACTAGACAGGATAGATGGGAGGAGATTGAGAGTAAAGAATGGAGATTAGAGGGGAAGTTTAAGCCAAAATAGTTGTGTGAGTAGAGAACCCAGCCCACCCTTTTATAGAGGCAATGGGACGTTAAAAAGCAAAAAAAAAAAAAAAAATTAAGTGCTTGGAGCATTATGCCATCGCATACTTTTGTATGCCATGGCATAATGTCAAAATCGCATAAGCCATGATGGCTTATGCGATTTTATGGCTTAAGATGGCATAAGCGATCGCTTGTGACAACAGTGATCAGATTGACCCATATCGGTATCGGCCAAGTTTTGATACCATGATATAGAGTGATTAGGCACACCTCATGTACAACTAAAAGACAGACAAAGTCCCTGAACCAGTGACATCTCTAATCATGGAAGTTGATGTGAATTGCTAAAGCAAAAACAGGACTAAGTAGGGATACAACTTTGTCCCAAGAAAATCAAAATCCTAGTTAAAAAAATATCAGTTCAAAATTATAATCATCATTGTGGAGTTTCAATTCCTTAATAGGTAAGGCAATAAAGGTGTGCTATGGAAAAAATACATGCTCACGATACCTTTACAAGGAGTTATACACTTCTCCAAGTCTATCTATTATAGGCTTCTGCAAAAGATATAAAGTTCGTTACAATTGTATTCCTATAACAAGCTTAAAGATGGTTCAATTCATCCAAAGACGAGAAAAGACAAATATTCTCAGGAATTCATAAAAGTGCGGCAAGCCACAAAAATGGATCCTGTTAACAATTACCAACACTTCCAATTTATCTTGATAATTGTGCGAATGCTGGTATTGTTGGGGAATATGTTGCAAAAATGTAAATTTGGACCAAAAAATAATATCTTAAGACATTATCACTAAAAAACAAGGAAATTACAAAACCTATCTTTAGCAGATTGAATCATGGACAAAACAAAGAACAACAAAGAAGAAATATTAATCTGATCTTAAGAACTGATAAAGCAGATTGGTCTGAAGTAGAAAATGAGAAAATTACAAACACTAACTTGCGTTAAAATTGATTAATCTGAAGCAAACTCAATTGAATCATTCGAATCATGCACAAGATCTGAAACCCTCACTTGCCGTTATCATCGTAGATTGCAATCACTTTATGCCAATCAGATGATTCAACGTTGAATCATCTGATTCTATAAAAGCAATTTATGAAAAATACACAGCAAAATAAATATGAGAAAAATACACAGAAATTGCGTTAAAATTGATAAAATCGAGGCAAACACACAGAAAATGGTGAAATAATCAACGAAAAATGCAAAAAAAAAATGAGAGAACATGAAAAACTCACTTGCCGTATTTTTTTTCGTCGCCTAGGGTTTCAAAGAGGGAGATGGAGCTAGGGCTTCGAAGAGGGAGATGGAGCGAGAGAGAGGGGAGGAGCCGGTCTTTGCGTTCTTTGGAAGAGAGCTAAAAAGGAAATGAAAATGAAATTTTTGGTTTCACGATATATATTATGGCGTGGGATCACGTTAACAAATTAAACCACTGTCTTAGCATAATAAACAATCGGTTTTGGCAGTGACTTATTATACTACTACTGGGGCAATGGTTCTTTTGATATTGCCAAAAGTTGTTTTTTTGCCATTTTGACATAGTGCGGTTTGGCTCTGATACCACTTGTTGGAAACTATTAAGATCTTCCCGCAATCAAAAATGGAATTAAATAAACCTTTAGCATACCTTACACCGTAGAGTTTTTCACATGAGGATTTAGCCTTGAGCAATCCGAGCAATAATCCGAAAATCGATGATTTGATGGAGAGTCTTCTCTTTCTTTGCACACTGTAGAGAAGATGGGTTTCCCTTAAATTCTTATAATTCAATTGATATATATATTGTGTATAGAAAGAAGAACTCTACATCCCTTTAAATAGGTTAGAAACTTACCCATCAAGGAATCTAACGGTTAGGATTATCACACTTATGTTAGGGTAAAATCACAACCCTTGATTTAATTGGAAACTTCTAATTTGACCACAACTAGTGTTCCACCATCTTTTTAAGTTAACAACTTAGACTATTTGACCTTGACCATGACGTGTGACTTAAGGGCCACATAAATCCGTGAAATCCAACAATAAGGGCCCTTATTAATTGGGTAGGGACTAATAGAACTTCATTAATTGGGTAGGGGCTAATAGAACTACTTATTCCTTATTCTTTAAAAACACTAGTTAAATGCATGTAAGAAAAAAGATATTAAGGTTGTGTATGGCAACGCTCTTTGGTGGCACGGAGCGGCTCCTCATCGCAGAGCCTGTTTGGTAAAGTGTGCTCAGAACTCCATGGGAGAGAGGTGGACACCAAAGTTCACGCTAGCCGGGAGTGGAATGTAGCCATTCTGCCAAGTTGTATCTTGCGGGGACACAAAACTTTTTCCTAAAGGACCAAAACTGCCCTCTTATATTTATGAAATCGACTTTGCAATCCCAAGGACTAAAGCTCTTCTTCTCCGGAGGAAGCCACCTACCCAAGTCTTCTCCAGCCCTACCCCTATGGCAATTTCTTTACACATTTTACAATAGAAACTTGTAGTCTACATTAACCATATTGTCAACTACCAATAAGTAATAACTTCAGAAAATGAGGATCAATATAAAAAACACAACATCACCTTTGGCAAGATAGCAATTATTCAGTCTCTAGATGTAACCAAGCACAGCTTTCTCCTCTGTTCTAAGACAATGTAGGCTAAATCCGGCAATTATTCCATGCTTCATATTTATTGGTTCACTGCCTCACCAACAATCTAAGGCAGTAACTAAAATGAAAGGCCATCAACAATCGACACCGGCTGTTTGCACAGGCCAAATTTACAGTCCACGTTCCATCAAAATCATGGAATACGTTGCTACTTCGATCATTGCTTGCTTATGGCTTAATTCATTGCTTGTTGGTTGTATCTTATAAGATGCACTAAGTAACGGAAGGTGAAAACAATGTGTCATTCTTTGAACAATCACATGACTAACGTGAAGCTATTTCGTGAGTTGGAAGAAATCGTCACTACCGGTTTCACGTTAGGAGGTTGAAAACGTGGAGAAAGTATGGTACAAGGAGAAAGCTAGATCGATGAAGTTGAGGGATTCGAAATTGACAAATCAATATGGTTCAATATGAAAGGATAGGGCGTTTCTTGTCGAGATTCTATATGAGTTGACAAAGTCACTTTCGGATGGTGGATGCGTTACGCGAAAGTTTCATTCAGAAATTGATAAATTTCTTTTTATTCACGAATTATACGAAGACATCATATCAGCAAGGATCTAGACTTTGAAATTTAAAATTACAAATTTGGTTCCGGTCAATCCAACCCCATTACACCCTTCCATCTTAATCCCATAACCGTTGTTCACCCCATAATCGTCGTAACACCTATACCAGTTAAAAGATTCCATAACCTTTGTTAACCCAAAACTGGTTAAAGAAACCAAACCTGTTGAAAATCTCATACTCATCAATAATCTCATACCAGTTGTTGAAAATCTTATACCCGCCATTATCCTTATCGATCCCGAACCCGTGGAAGACCTTGTAGGCGCTATGAATCCTATCGATCTCATGCTCATTGAAGATCTGATATATTGTGCCTATCGATCAGCTTCATCATGTACCAGAGCAAGATCCTGTGGAAGTGCTAAAGCTTCACATTGTTCAAGCCAAATCCGATTTCAGTGGTCGCGTTGAGTGCGATTTTTTTTCCTAACTCATGCCCTATCAAGGTGATCATAGTAATTTCATTGAATAGATTGCTTTGACCGAAGTTTGAGGTCAAACTTTTTAAAGAAGGGGAGAACGATGCAGAATTGAATACTACACATTGAGATCGTGAATGAGTTTTTAAAAAGCCCGTTAAAAAGAGATTGAAGACATGCGTGCACATTATTTCAGGCGATCTTGTCTAGGTTTAGTTTCTTTTGTCATTAGTATTCTATTAGTCCTCCTTCGAGAAGCCAAAATCCTAAGGAATCTAAGTTTTGACTCAAAAAGTACCAATTTCTGACCATTTTCGAGTGTTTCCCATGTTTAGGAGTGTTGGTGAGCCCCATAAATTTTGAACTACTTTCTGAACGAAAGCGGCATTGGGACTTCTGAGCAGATCTCTCGAAAATGATCAGCATTTTGTTGTATAGTCCTCTTGAGAAGTTGTCACGACCCAGAATCCTAGCCGATCTCAAGGGCCTAAAATTTTGTATTATGACACCGCACGCTTGTTAAGGCAATAAGCGGACATACATATCTCACTATATCTTACATAAAACAGGGCTTCCAAAAATCGTGAACCAAATCTTCTTCCCAAGTTAAAATCCCTTCATTAAACTTACATTGAAATTAGAGATCCACAATATTAAATGACCAAAAATACAAGTTCGATCAACTACCGGAAAGTCTTTCTCAATAATTACTGCATACTTGACATCGTCTACCTGGTCATCCATGTCGTCACCCTTATAAACCGCATAGCCTACCAGTGCATGAAGTCCACCGGGTAGTGTAGTCTATATCTTCACCTGCAGCTGTTAGTTTTTGGGAGGGGAGTGAGTTTACTCAGTCACGTAAACTCAATGGGTTGCACAACCGATCCACCACAATCTACCCAAGTGATCGTGGGTACAACCTTGTGAGTGGAAGTGAATCCTTTACAATTTCATATAAACAATATAATAAAAGTTCTCATAGACATTACATAACTATAAAACTGAAAGAACGTAACAGATATTAGTGCATATGATGCTTCTAATGTTTATCAATTTTCTTACTTGTCTAGTCAACTTAACTTACGTGGTATATCGAAAGTCTTATTATTACTCTATACACCTAAACAACATACTTCGTATCTTACTTATCTTGTTTAAACGATCTGTGTCAGGATCGGTGCTCGAGCCTAAAGGAAGCTCATTGAGTTAGAAATTTATGATAAAAAATCACATGTTAGACTGTATGGAAAAGGAAACTATAACATAGTGAGCAAGTGGAGATAATTAGAATCAGGCCTTGTATCTAAAAAAGCCAGAATTGCAGTCGAATTGGGATAATTGTAATAAAATGATACTGCCCCAACAATAAACAGTTGACCAATGAGCTATTTATGATAAATAAATGATAAAGATAATATCATAAAGATACTTTTATCAAGTGTCTATCTTATAATATTATCCTAAGTTCATTTGTATGCTCACAGATGATAACCACAGAAGGAAGCAGAGGAATGAAGCAAAAACCAGGATGTGAGCCTAAACGAAGAAGAGGCCTGTGAAGCCAGAACTGATGAGAGAAATTCAGGGAATGGATTAGAAATGCCCAGGAGAGGCTAGAGGGAAATGACCAAAAAAAAAAAATCCAATTGGTAAATTCAGATATTCATTTCCCCCTCATATTTCCGGGCTGCCCGCCACAGTACTTCCATTATTGAATAACAATAGTCAAATTTGTTTCCCTTTCTTATGGATTCTGACAAGAGCATTTCTCATTTTGGATTCCACCCGCATGCAACTTCAGCAAAATTGTTAATAATATTAGTAACATTAATTAGAGAACAATATCTTAATTTATCCATATAAATCTTTAGCTTTTACATATCAATGAAGAAAATAAGTAAGCTACTCCATTTTATTCTAGCTTTATGAATTTTAATTTTGTTGTCTTCTCAGTCCTGGCTTTTCTATTAATTAGAACTAATAGAACTCAAGTCGTATGAGTATACAATGTGCTACAACCACAGCATAATCACAAGTATCTTGAAAACAAACTTCATCAGTATCCTGTGGAACTGGAAGAGAGTTAAATATGCATACCGTGTAAACAAAAACAGAAGCAGGAAGACTGCTTTCCTGATAGTTAAGTGGAATGAATGGTGATATTTGGCAGGGTCTAGTTCGCCTGGATAAGAGACGGTTTACAAGGAAAAATATTAATATTAGATATCCAAAAATGACAAAAAATAGAAAGAAGTAACTAAATAAATAAAGAAGGAAAGAAAGGAACGATCTTAAATAAATTCAATAAGTAGCAAGCAATACCATCATAGATTGTCCACACCCGTGGAAATAAAGTATGATATGAAGTGTGACAGCTGGAAACAAAAGTATAAAGTAATTACATGCATACAAATTTTAGAAATGAGCTCCAAAAAACCTGCAGCCAAGTATTACCCTATGCACACCACTTAAGTCTTGTTTGGACCAGCCTAGAGAAACTGAAGATCACTGCTCTAATCAGTAAAGAATATTGGTTGCCATAGAGAAATTGAATTTAACTATAAAATCAATCTATACAGGAATTTATCATTTCTTTAGTTCAAACAAAATTCAACAATTACCCATAAATCAATTACCTTCGAGATCTATCTTTGTGAAGTGAGGAACATTCTCTTCAATTCTTCTATTCGTTCATCTTTCTATCTCTTTCTTGCATTTCTCTATTTCTTTCTTTCTCTCTTTCTTCCAATTCTGCTAGCTTGCTCCTCAAACAAGCCATCTCCCCTTGTTTTGACATTTCACTATTGAATTTTACCCCCCCCCCAAAAATTCCTTTCCCACTCCAAGAGTGTGACATTGACCAGGTCAAACTTTTCCAAAAACCTGAGAAAGGACATCTTTACAACCAGGGGGGTCTCTGGATCCCTCTAGTTGTTTCTCTTGTTGTCTATTTATTTTCTCCTGTAATAATTAATAGTACATTTTATTTGGAGAAATAAAACATGACTTGTACGTAAAAATAATTATAAAATTTACCAATGTATCCGCGGCCACACTATTTGATGGTGTACCATCCTTGTGTATAAGCAATTTTGAATATATTGGCGCGACTAGGTTCTACACCATCCTCTAAAGTCTGTAAACTTTAAAAATAAATACAGATATTAATATGATTTCATATAATAAGATGAAGCAGAAAGTATATAATTATAAAATATACAAAGTACAATTAATCAGAAAATAATATAAATTCACTTACTTCTAATGCAATAATTGAAGGGAAACTTTTCCGCCCTGTTGTATGATGCATCGTCTTTTTTTCACGATTGACTTTATTTATTTCAACCATTTTCTAGAAAAAAAAATTCCTATTATATAGATTTATTATAAGTTTGAACGTATAAAAATTTGATATGTTGGGCACTGTCTTCCTACATTCATTTTGGAGTTTTGCCAATGTCCATCCCTACCGACTAAATTCAACCACCGTCTCCGGTCAACTCCTGGCGGGTTCAGAGAGGATGGATCTACTCCTTTAGGGAGATTAGTAAAATATCTTCTTTTTAGATCCAATCGGTGTTCCTTTCACTTTCTTCCTACCGATTGCATGAACCAGATTTTTACCATGTCGTCTTCAGGAATTTCAAAGCGACCCAAACATTTTCTTTATCTATATGGTCCACAACGTCCCATGAAGGGCAATCAATGGGTAAAAAAGACTCATCTCTTGATAACACCCCGAGGTAGCTGATAAATTGTACATTGTCACGGGCGCACAATTCGACACCGATAGTCAAGCATGTGCGGCGCCACGCTGCCACTACAGCGAGGCCAACCAAATCCTCATCACTCTGATACCACCCGCCAAGAGGACGGGAACTCCCGCTCTTGGTTGCCTTCACTCGAGGCCAACCATATCAACGCATCATGTCTCCTCGTGACACGCATGCCAACACCTCAGTGCCTCACTTGGCCTGCTCAACTTCACCCTGTGCCCTACACTAGTTCCTCGCTCACGACAGTAGCATGCAGCTCCTCATGCTGTCCCATTCCATACATGTCTCGCCGACATACTGAACCAAGCTGCCATCATGTGTGGCCTACTCGACCAGTACACAACAACATCTAGCCCTTAGCTAACGTGCACCACAGTGTCTCACGTAGCCTACAAGTGCCTCCGAAGTTTTCGGCCCATATACAACGCGACTCGTAGCCCGAGGCCATATGGCAACCTCACCTTGGGTGACAGGGCATCGCCACAGCGACGTCCTAGGCCCACCCTTTCTGACCTAGGAGACCCATGCACGCCTCTAGCAACGTAAGGCCCCATGTGTAAGAGAATAGCTCTACAGCTCCCTTACCCCAAGTATGGTCTAAACACCACCTCTAGCCAAATAGCAGGAGAACCTCAAACGTATTGGTTTGACATACCACCATAACACATGAACCTCTGCCCGTGGCACACAGTGTCATCCTCCACACCAACACACCCCTTGAGGCCCCGCATCATCATCCCATGCGACCATGTCGCGACCGCATTGCAAAGCCCTCATGGCTTCATGTCACGTGCCCTCCTGACACCACATGGCGTGCCTTCTAGGCACCAAGATGCCCACGAGACCAGCTTCCATGCCGCATGTGCATCTAGTCAACACACTAGATCCACACCTAGCTCAAGTCACCGTCACACCAACTTGGGTACATGTTGCATGCCCTCTTGACACCACATGGTGTTCCTCCCAGGCACCAAGGCTACATGTCACATGCCCTCTTGGCACCACATGACGTGCCTCCCAGGCACCATGATGTCGCATGCCCTCATGGCACCAAACCGCTTGTCGTGCTGGCACCATGATATCGCGTGCCCTCATGGCACCACATCGCATTCCCCTCCGCGGAGCACCATAAATACGGGGAACACGCACACGCCGTAAGGCCCCTTGACTCCACGCTCACGCGCCACACAGCTAGCTCCAAGGTACGCCAGCCTTTCTGCTAGCCAAACACCCAGCCCCAAGGCCACCATGCCTTCATGCTGGCACCAGAAGTAATGACCATGTCACATCCTCCCCCACTGCATAAGGTCAACATCCTAGTTGACGCCATATTTTAGGGGAATGACCACGCATGGCTCCACGCAAAGTCTTCACCCCATGCAAAATCTCCACAAATACCTAGCAACGAGGTTGGGCACCTCCTCGCTAGTTCAACTTGGTCTCACTCGCGCCTACGAACAAGCAACACACTGATTCCGCGCATGGCTCCACACCAACGCAATCCATCACTATAGCATGCACCAAGCATTTGTGACCACAACTCGCTCTAGTACCTCGACACCACGTGTCTTCACCCAAGAGTTCGCCCACCAAATTCTGCCTTCGAAACACCTTAGTACATCGGCCACACCTTCACAACTATGTTTCTCAAGCTCGCCTTCGACTCAACCTAGCTACAAAGTTCACCCACCTTCCTACTAGTGATCGAATGTGCATCTTCATGCACCAGGGTCTCGACCACGTCACATCCTCCCCCACTCAAATGTGTCGACGACCTCGTCAACGCCCAAACTCCTACATCAGTTCCTTGACACAAACTCAGTCTTCACCCAAACACAACTCGCATCTGATTCATAATTACAACACTTCGCTGCTTTCATCTGCCATTCTGTGTTAGTACCTCGACCATTCTGCTGTCCTGCGACCCATGCGACTCTGTTAGTTCCTCGACTACTATCCTTCGTCTTCACCCAGACATTATCACATTAGCCATCTTACAAGCAACGCCCATCGAACTGCATCTGCACTAGTATGTCGACTACTATCTTTCGTCTTCACCCAACACAATCACAACAATTCCACGCGACGAGCTACGTGCATCTTCACCTCATGCCTCTGCATCAGTTCCTCGATGACGTAATCGGTCTTCGCCTCATGCCTCGGCACAACGGCTTCAACCATTTTCTGTGTCTTCGCCTCACGCAATGTTCTGAACAACTTGGCTTGGTATGTATTTTGCCCATCATACAACCAGAAGCAGCCCGATTCTTAACATCATTCCTGTTATCACTCGAATCGACTGCCAAAACCAAGCAAACCACGCCATTGATGTCCACATCACTAGCTCCAAATTCACCCAACTAGTTGCGCATCGCAGCTCATTCTCAACAATTTGTCTTCACCCAGGAGACTAGCTTTCGTCAGAACTGTCGGACTCTAATACCTCAACACCTCTATGTCTCTGCCCAAGAGTTCGACTCGCGTCTGATTTGTAGATCTCCTGTACCTCGATGTATGTTATCAACCACGAGTCTGCTACCCAAGCTTGCTCAGCTTGGTTCAATTTTGTAGCTTTAGTACCCTGACCATTTATCTTCACCCAAGAGTCTACTGGTGAGCAACCACGCTTAACCCAACGAAGCACCATGTTTCTCAATATTGAAGTTCACAACACTGCCCGTGTCTTTCGATTGTTGCAACCAACGAAACCCAGTTTTCTCAGACCTTTGGACTTGATCTCCATCACAAGCCCTCAACTACCCTGCAGCACTCTAGTACCTCAACACCTCTGTGCCTTCACCCAAGAGTCTGCTACGAGCACCTTGCTCAATCAACGAAGCTCCACGCTTCTCACTCTCTAGTACCTCGACCTCTGTCTTCACCCATAGTGTGCTCCAAGTCACCTCATGCAACCCGATCTTCGGCGTAATTCGCTACCTTGGTGTATGCTTTCAGTGTCCTAACGAGCGCAACCAATGCCTTGTACCTTGGACATTGACCTCTTCACCATGAAACATAACACAATGGCCTTGAACTATTCTGCCTCAATACTCTGACCACACTGCCTCTGTCGTGCTCAGAAACTGACTTCGGCCCTTGTGGTAAACCAAAGATCACAACGATCACCTGGGATTCGCTTCCTCTGAAGATACCAATCTGGCTCTCGCATTTGCTTCCTCTGAAGCCACACTGGATCACCTGTCCAGCCATCCGTCTCTTACGGATACCATGCCTTGTCGTCTCACAACAACGCAACAAGCTACTGACCTCTTCTCCGATTCAGCATAGCTCAATCTAGTTTTCGCAGCATCCTGCATAACTGTAGCATCGATCCTGGCCCATCGCAACACCTCTGATCTTTCGCCCTGTTGAACCCATACCAGCGGTCTAGACCATCATGTCATGTACTTGCAACCGATTCTGAAAATCTCAGCTTCCTCTGAAGTGAGAACGAAGCATCCTTCTGGCTCCATGCCATTCGTGGCAACAGTGCTCTCAGCACCAATGTGACCCAACGTCTCACGTTGGAAATCACTAGCGTTCATCCATCTCTGACTGACTCGCTACCTCAACGTGTGGCCCTCATGGCCAACAAACATCGAGCATAATTCCGCAACAGCATAACCCAGCAGTACCATCCCTCTGCGTGCGACCAATCTCTGAAACTCATTACAACAGAGTGCATCTCAACCGCAAACGTGCAACTCAATTGCACATAAGTAACTCTGGCTGTCAAAAGATCAGAGCGCACCTCATCGCCCTAGTTAGCCAACGTAGTCCCAGTCGGAACAACTTGACTCTGATACCAATTGTCACGGGCGCACAATTTGACACCGACTGTCAAGCCCGTGCGGCGCCTCGCTGCCGCTACAGCGAGGCCGGCCAAATTCTCATCACCCTAATACCACCAGCCAAGAGAACGGGAACTCCCGCTCATGGTTGCCTTCACCCGAGGCCAACCATATCAACGCATCGTGTCTCCTCGCAACACGCATGTCAGCACCTCAATGCCTCGCTTGGCCTACCAAGCTTCACCCTGTGCCCTGCACTATTTCCTTGCCCGTGACAGTAACATGTAACTCCTCATGCTGTCTCATTCCATAAATCTCTTGCCGACATATTGAACCAAGCCCGCCATCGTGTGTGGCCCACGCGACCAACACACAACAGCATCTAGCTCTCAGCTAACGTGCACCACAGTGTTTCACGAGCCTACAAGTGACTCCGAGGTTGTCGGCCCATATACAACAAGACGCGTAGCCCAGGGCCATATGGCAACCTCACCATGGGTGACACGGCATCGCCACAGGGATGTCCTAGGCCCACCCTTTCTGACCTAGGAGACCCATGCACCCCTTTAGCAACGCAAGGCCCCATGTGTAGGAGAATAGCTCCACAACTCCCTTCCCCCAAGTATGGTCTAAACACCACCTCTAGCCAAATAGCAGGAGAACCTTGTAAACAACAAATTTGCGTAGGATATAAATCTAACACAAATCAATCATAACAAATTTCCCCTCGCTAGGAGAGGGTTTTATTAAAATGGCGGACCTTACACTTCCCGGTATCGCAGTCGATTCCCCGTTAATTATATCAAAATTGAATACCTCTGATTAAAAGCTACTAAAAAATAATAACGTAATTATATCTCTAAAATAAACAAAACTAAGATTCTAATTCTAAGTCTTCATTGACATCTTCAATCCGTCATGAGATAGATGGATAGCAGACTATCTTCATCGGAGATTTGAGAAATATGAAATAGGGGACGACGGATGGGAGAACCCCTCCTCCAAAAGCCGGGTACATTTGATCGAAAAGCACGAGTCATTACTAGAGCAAGAAACTCGTGGACAAGTCTTAAAACGAATTCTTGTTCTTTGGTCTCAAAGATGACTTCGAATACCAAATCCATTTTTCGGGCAACTGATTATCAGAAGAATTATCACTTTCAGTGATAAAGTGTCTAATCATGAGTTAGATATCATCAAATTCCTTAAAATTTGATGATCATAGATGATTTTATAATAATTTTATCATCGAATTTGATCAATATCTTAAGATTTGGTCAATACATAGTAAATCCACCATTGGACCTCGTTACGATCTTACATTATGATCGTTTGACTAAAAGTCAATGAATCCACCATTGGATTTGATCAAAATCACAAGATCTTATCAATATGTAATAAATCCACCGTTGGATCACATTACGATCTCACATTATGATCGTTTGACTAAAAGTCAATGATTCCACCGTTAGATTTGACCATAATCACAAGATCTGATCAACATGTAATAAATCTACCATTGGATCTCATTACGATCTCACATTATGATCGTTTGACTAGAAGTCAATGATTCCACCATTGGATTTGACCATAATCACAAGATCTGATCAATATGTAATAAATTCACCGTTGGATCTCATTACGATCTCACATTATGATCGTTTGACTAGAAGTCAATGATTCCACCGTTGGATTTGACCATAATCACAAGATCTGGTCAATATACAATAAATCCACCGTTGGATCTCATTACGATCTCACATTATGATCGTTTGACTAAAAGTCAACGAGTCCACTGTGAAAGAATTTCCGATCTCGAGGTTAAGGTCCAAACCCTCATTTGAGAGAGTGATGATCCGAACCGCGAGGAAAACTCTAATTATCATAGGTGGATATTTTGGGTATTATAGTCCGAAATCATTCTTCGGGTTCGTGATTGCAACCCGTATGAGCATTGAATTTGTGGTTGCAATCCGAGTGTACTAGGAGTTATGCCCAGGGTCGTACCCACGTGGCTTAACTATTTCTAAGTACGCAAGAGATTGGGTACGAGTCATAACGCGTAATCCCAAATTGTAACCATAAATCCCACTTAGGAGGAGCCGTAGCTCTTACCCTAAGCGTATCTCCTTTAGGTAAGGGCCGTAGCCCTTATCCTAAAAGTCTTCATCCTAACTTACTCTTCCCGTCCACTCTAAAAGAAAATAAAAAAAAAGAGAAGAAAAGAATAGTCAGAATCTCGGAGATCACCCTAAAGTCTTTTTAGAAGAGTCGGAGATATTTTCGGCAGAGCTTTCGTCTCAGAATTTTCAGATCCCTTACAATGAGGACGGGTCTGCTATTTATAGATTTGTGGTAGCGGTTATAGAAGTTACGATCTTACGGTTCCGTAAGGTTTTCATGAAATGAACGGTTGAGAGAGCTGGGTAAGTTTTCGTCTTCATGCGGATTGAGAAGATTCTTCTCACGTACGTCATTCTTTTCTCATAACCGTCTAGGTGGATATGTATAAATATTTTTCTATCCACCTAGGGTGGATAAATATTTTTCTATCCACCTAGGGTGGATGAGTATATTTCTATCCACCTAGGGTGGATGAGTATTTTTTTATCCACCTAGGGTGGATGAGTATATTTCTATCCACCTAGGTGACTACGTATGTTTTCTAGCCACCTAGGTGGATAAGTATATTTCTATCCACCTAGGGTGGATGAGTATTTTTTCTATCCACCTAGGGTGGATGAGTATATTTCTATCCACCTAAGGTGGATGAGTATTTTTCTATCTACCTAGGGTGGATAAGTATATTTCTATCCACCTAGGGTGGATAAGTGTTTTTCTATCCACCTAGGGTGGATGAGTATATTTCTATCCACCTAGGGTGGATAAGTATTTTTCTAGCCACCTAGGTGACTACGTATATTTTCTAGCCACCTAGGTAGATAAGTATATTTCTATCCACCAAGGGTGGATGAGTATTTTTCTATCCACCTAGGGTGGATGAGTATATTTCTATCCACCTAGGTGACTACGTATATTTTCTAGCCACCTAGGTGGATGAGTATATTTCTATCCACCTAGGGTGGATGAGTATTTTTTTTTATCCACCTAGAGTGGATGAGTATATTTCTATCCGCCTAGGTGGATGAGTATTTTTCTAGCCACCTAGGTGACTACGTATATTTTCTAGCCACCGAGGTGGATGAGTATATTTCTATCCACCTAGGGTGGATGAGTATTTTTTCTATCCACCTAGGGTGGATGAGTATATTTCTATCCGCCTAGGGTGGATGAGTATATTTCTATCCACCTAGGGTGGATGGGTATATTTCTATCCACCTAGGGTGGATGAGTATTTTTCTATCCACCTCAGGTGGATAAGTATTTTTCCAGCCACCTAAGTGACTAAATATATTTTTCTAGCCACCTAGGTGGATAAGTATATTTCTATCCACCGAGGGTGGATGAGTATTTTTTTTATCCACCTAGGATGGATGAGTATATTTCTATCCACCTAGGGTGGATGAGTATTTTTTCTATCCACCTAGGGTGGATGAGTATATTTCTATCCACCTAGGTGACTACGTATATTTTCTAGCCACCTAGGTGGATGAGTATATTTCTATCCACCTAGGGTGGATGAGTATTTTTTTTTATCCGCCTAGGGTGGATGAGTATATTTCTATCCACCTAGGGTGGATGAGTATTTTTCTATCCGCCTAGGGTGGATGAGTATATTTCTATCCGCCTAGGGTAGATGAGTATTTTTCTATCCACCTAGGGTGGATGAGTATTTTTCTATCCACCTAGGGTGGATGAGTATTTTTCTATCCGCCTAGGGTGGATGAGTATTTTTATAGCCACCTAGGTGACTACGTATATTTTCTAGCCACCTAGGTGGATGAGTATATTTCTATCCACCTAGGGTGGATGAGTATTTTTTTTTATCCACCTAGGGTGGATGAGTATATTTCTATCCACCTAGGGTGGATGAGTATTTTTCTATCCACCTAGGGTGGATGAGTATATTTCTATCTGCCTAGGGTGGATAAGTATTTTTCTAACCACCTAGGTGACTACGTATATTTTCTAGCCACCTAGGTGGATGAGTATATTTCTATCCACCTAGGGTGGATGAGTATTTTTTCTATCCACCTAGGGTGGATGAGTATATTTCTATCCACCTCGGGTGGATAAGTATATTTCTATCCACCTAGGGTGGATGAGTATTTTTCTATCCACCTAGGGTGGATGAGTATATTTCTATCCACCTAGGTGACTACGTATATTTTCTAGCCACCTAGGTGAATGAGTATATTTCTATCCACCTAGAGTGGATGAGTATTTATTTTTATCCACCTAGGGTGGATGAGTATATTTCTATCCACCTAGGGTGGATGAGTATATTTTTATCCGCCTAGGGTGGATGAGTATTTTTCTAGCCACCTAGGTGACTACGTATATTTTCTAGCCACCTAGGTAAATAAGTATATTTCTATCCACCTAGGGTGGATGAGTATTTTTTCTATCCACCTAGGGTGGATGAGTATATTTCTATCCACCTAGGGTGGATAAGTATTTTTCTATCCACCTAGGTGACTACGTATATTTTCTAACTACCTAGGTGGATAAGTATATTTCTATCCACCTAGGGTGGATAAGTATTTTTTCTATCCACCTAGGGTGGATGAGTATATTTCTATCCACCTAGGTGACTACGTATATTTTCTAGCCACCTAGGTGGATGAGTATATTTCTATCCACCTAGGGTGGATGAGTATTTTTTTTTTTCCACCTAGGGTGGATGAGTATATTTCTATCCACCTAGGGTGGATGAGTATATTTCTATCCGCCTAGGGTGGATGAGTATTTTTCTAGCCACCTAGGTGACTACGTATATTTTCTAGCCACCTAGGTGGATGAGTATATTTCTATCCACCTAGGGTGGATGAGTATTTTTTCTATCTACCTAGGGTGGATGAGTATATTTCTATCCACCTAGGGTGGATGGGTATATTTCTATCCACCTAGGGTGGATGAGTATTTTTCTATCCACCTCGGGTGGATAAGTATTTTTCTAGCCACCTAGGTGACTACGTATATTTTCTAGCCACCTAGGTGGATGAGTATATTTCTATCCACCTAGGGTGGATGGGTATATTTCTATCCACCTAGGGTGGATGAGTATTTTTCTATCCACCTCGGGTGGATAAGTATTTTTCTAGCCACCTAAGTGACTAAATATATTTTCCTAGCCACCTAGGTGGCTACGTATATTTTTTCTAGTGGCTAAGCATAGCTTAGGACTTTAAATCCTATTTAGATTAGGATTTGTTAAAAAAACTATAAATAGTCTCTTTCCCTAATTCCTTCTATCTGACTTTTAAGGCTAAGTGGAAGAAAAAAAAGGGTTCTCAATTCCAAAATTTTCAAGTCAACAAACCTCAAACGTATTTGTTTGACATACCGCCATGGCACATAAACCTCTGCATGTGGCACACAGTGTCATCCTCCACACCAACACGCCTCTTGAGACCCATCATCATCATCATCCCATGCGACTGTATCGCGACCGCATCTCAAAGCCCTCATGGCTTCATGTTGCGTGCCCTCCTAGCACCACATGGCGTGCCTTCCAGGCACCAAGATGCCCATGAGACCAACTTCCACGCCGCATGCTCGTCTAGTCGACACACTAGATCCGCACCTAGCTCGAGTAACCGTTGCACCAACTTGGGTACATGTCGCGTGCCCTCTTGGCACCACATGGCATGCCTCCCAGGCACCATGATATCACATGCCCTCATGGCACCACATCGCGTACCCTCCGCAGAGCACCATACATACAGGGAACACGCACATGCCATAAGGCCTTGTGACTCTGCGCTCACACGCCACACAACAAGCCAAGGATCAAAATTTTGGCCGAAATGATCGAAATTTCAGTCCAAATTTGTATGGGACCCAAAATTTCGGCCAAATTTTCAGTTTTCGGCCAAAATTTTATCCGAAATTTTGATCCTTGTAGCTAGCTCCAAGGTCCACCCGCCTTCCTGCTAGCCAATCACCCAGCCCCAAGGCCGCCATGCCTTCATTTTAGCACCCGAAGTAATGACCACGTCACAACATGCTCTCCTCCTACTGGCTGACCCCGGTAATTGAAAACAAGTGGGAGAGGGTGCTTTGGTATATTCTTATGCAAATCAGCACATAA
Organism: Chloranthus sessilifolius; assembly: GCA_021018995.1. Lineage (NCBI taxonomy): Eukaryota > Viridiplantae > Streptophyta > Magnoliopsida > Chloranthales > Chloranthaceae > Chloranthus > Chloranthus sessilifolius. The sequence continues at coordinate 7,692,107 of CM037586.1, forward strand.
AGTTTTCCCTCATACTTTTTTTTGTGGTGGTTGATTTGGATCCATATCTGAGAGTAACATAAAGAGTAAATTAGGTTAAAATAGCATAAGGACAGGACAAAAAGCAATCTTAAACACAGCCATAATAATTATGTGTTGTTTCTTTCAGGCCCAACTTTTATCAAGGATAGCACTTAGTGATATATGAAAACCATTTACTAGATAACATTGTGAAAATTAGTAAGAGTACTCATAAGCATCTCACACAGAAATTGATAAACGTACTTATAAACATCTCACACAGAAATTGATAAGAGTACTCAAGCATCTCACACAGAAATTGATAAGAGTACTCAATAGCACTTAGTTCTCACATACAAAAATCAGCAAGGCCATTCATTAGCAAAGTGTAATTAAAGTAAAAAATCAACAGGTTAATTAATAGTATTCATCGTCATTATGAAGTCATGTCACTACAACAATCTCTCCCTCTGCATCTGTTCTAACCCACTCAGTGTCATCTTCACAATCATCATTTACATCTCCTCTATCATTTAAATTTTGGTCACTCGTTTATAGTTCACGATCTTCTATTTTCGACTCATAGGCTCCTTTAGGCTTGACTTTAAAAACAACCTTCCAATTTGAGTCAATAGGATCATCTCCTTTATGATCCCTACATAAAAGGATTCATATATTAAAATAATTGAATAAATCGACTCTCTAAATATAATAGGAATTTTTGTTAACGGTTTATACCCTATATACCTTGTAACCATGGATCAAAATATCGTCCGATACCGATACGTATCGGGCAATACGTATCAGTATCGGATGTGAACGATACATTCAATGTATCGTTCGATACATTCAATTGTATGGTATATATCGAACGATACATTCAATGTATCGTTCGATACAGACCGGTACCAATACGTACCGGTTTTCCAGCCGGACGATACGTACCGGTTTTCCGGCATTTTATCCATGTTTGTAACGTTAACATTATTATAGAGGACATAACGATGAACCTGTGTCCATTCCAACTCGGTAAGATTGAATACTTTGGCGCTTCTCATTGATGTTTCCTCATCACTTTTTTTGGGTTGGCTTAACCTTGACTCAACATTGTGTAAGTATCGAGAGCAAAATATAAGACATTCATCCTCCAAATAGGCTATGTGCCTCGTCTCGGACTATCATGAATTTCTTCTTCACTCAGGACCCCACACAAATCATGTAACATGCCCCTCATATCATCAGTTGTCTCATCATCTTCTTCAACTATATCATCCAATGTTTCATCTAGTGTAAAACTCGATGGCGTGTTATTTTCCCCATGGAAAAATCACGTAGTGTAGCTTTTCCCAATTCCGTGCCATATGATATGATCATATGTTGTCTTCACGTCTTGATAGTAGACGTTGCAACATTTGATGCAGGGGCATTTTAACCTTCCATCATAAATTGCTCCACGAGAGTCAGCAAGTTTAATGAATTTTCTTGCCCCATCGTAGTATGCTTCAGTATTTCTATTATAGCAACATATTCCAAAAAGTCACTACTTTCACCACTTCATCAAAATACTAACTATTTAGGAATATTAATTAGTCGTAATAAAAAATACTTACCGAGGCTTCTGCATCCAACTTTTATCCATAATGTCTATACAAGAAGCTTTGAAAATAGAGATTGCTTATTTGAGTTGAGCTCGTGAGACTAGTGAGAGAGTGAGAAAGACTAGTGATACTAATACGATCAACCACTATGATTCAACTTTATCAATCACAAGGAGGATCAACAAAATAAGTAAAAAGAGTGCTCTTTGGAGGCAAAGAGCACTCTATTCCAAAACCGAATCCGGTATTTTTTATCCTTGATTACATAATTATATTTCTATCATGTTAAGTGTAAGCTATATTTGTTGCTAGTGTTGAGTTTTAGCCCAACAATGGTACCAGATTTTATGATAATATGGTAAGAGGGTAAACAAGGTTTTTCTTCTTTATGAAGGAAGTTAATTAAGAAGACCTTCAACTAACTATTAAATAATACTTAACCAAAAATGCTCTCAACAATGATAAAAATGTCCAACCTGTAACAATGGAATTAAAAGAATTAGTTTCCTTACACTTGACAAATTAGAAAGTAAGGCGATGTTTGGGATTGCTCTTTGGAGGCAAAGAGCAGCTCACTTAGAAGAACAGGTTTAAATTGCTCTTGTAAAGAGAACCAAATTCAGCTCTTTCACTCTCCGAAAGAGCTAAGAGCACTTACAACCAAACACAGTTTCATGCTAAAGTGCTTTGCGCCATAGCAGAGAGCTGCTCTTTGCCTCTAAAGAGCAATCCCAAACACAGCCTAAATATTAGTGCTTAACAATAATTTATCACTTGTCTATGTTAACACGACAATGCTAGGAAATGCAGAGAATAAACATATCCCTGCATATTTGTTTTGTGAGATATGGAAGTCCAAGCACAATACCTTAGCTGAAGAAACCACTTTCTTCCAGATGGATAGGCAATTCCACAGATCTAGAGTATAATGATTCCAATTCTGTAACCTAATGATGTACTTTGAAAAACAAAAAAAATGTGTCATGATAATCAAGAGAATTGAGGGCAAACATAAGCATCAACCAGAAAATATATAACAAAATTTATAGCCATAAACATGAATATAGTGTATGACACCTAATAAGAAATAAAAGTATATATATATATATATATATAACTTATTCAAGCACTCGTTTAATTCACAAATTTAGAAGAATAAACATATAAGATTCAAATAATGAGCGACCATCTAATTTATCCAAGGTACTATAGAAGAAGAAAAAAGCCAAACCGAACTGATTTGCTTCAATTCGGTTTCATTTATGGTCGAACCGAAAATCAAATTTTCGGCTCAGCTATGGTTGGGTTAACCTAACCTGCATCCCTAATAGTTCATCAGCTCCAGGTTTTGATCATGTCCAACCGTAAATGGAGTTCAAATGATTTGAAATCCATTTGATGCAGAGAAATCTTGACTTTAACTCTCATGTGTTGGTCACATGTACATTTTCTGGTTTGATAACTGGAGTAGATAAAAGTTGCAGTGTACATTAGCTTCAGCTTTTCAAGACCAATACATCTGACAACATCTTAGGTCATCATTAATATAGGCCTAAACAGTGAGTGCGGATTACCCATTATGAGAGAGAGAGAGAGAGAGAATCTTTTAGAATGGGTTATAGGTTGTAGAGTCTCAGATGGTTTTATTTGTTATAGGCGACATTTATTATCAACAGTCCAATTCTCTGCTGGTTAAAAACAACTACGAAAATGAGACAGCAATTGACCAGGGGCTTTAGCTAGCACAAGAGATTCAAGGACGTCAAGATATCATCATCGAATTAGACTCTATGGTTTCTATTCAATGTATTAACAAGACCTGCACTATCCCTTGGAGATGCTTGCAAGCACTTGATCAGATTATTGCAAACCAAGAGAATTTAGCCATGTAGTACTTAGTAACAGCTATACTACAAAAATTTTGGTTAAATTTTTTAGAGGAAAACATAAGTGCTAAATAAAGCCACATTTGGATGCACATTTGAGATAGAGAACAAACCAAAAAAATATTAAATTTGCTCGGATGAAATAGAATTGATTTCATAGTGGAGTATGTCATTTTTGGCAACCTCCCTGACGAAATGTTATCAAGTTATGATTTTTGTGTCTCTTTAGTTGAGTTTCTAGAAATAGAATTGAGAGAGAGAGAAAGAGAGAGGCATCCATGGACAGGATGCTTGTGTTATCCATATCGAAGTATGCTAATAGTTTTGAGTTAATCATATTGATGGTCATAGCAATCAAGTCAAAAACTATGTTTGAGCTCATCGTAACTGACAATAGCTGATGAAATCACATCGAATCAGTGAATGTTGCAGTAGAATAAAGATAAAAGAGTGCTCCACTAATATCATGTCAACCCACAATAGCTGATGAAATCACAGTCGTAATGAAAAATTACAGAATAACATGGGGTACCTTTATCAAATAGTTGTGGAGGAAAATATTTAAACACTTTATCCACATCTTCTGAGCTCTCATGGCTAACAATACGAGCCACAAGACCCTCCAATATTTCTCCTTGTACCTTTATGTGATCCTTTGATCCTGCAGATACATCCATTGATCATGTAACTAGAAATTTAATAAGCAAGAGGAAACACCCATGTCAACAAGTCAATGACTTATGACAGATAATTAATAAAGGCAGCTGCTCTCCTTACAGTTGTACTCAATTTTTAAAAAGAGTATGTTTCTTAGCTATAGGATCCCTTATAAAAGTATTTTCACGTATCTATGTTTGAATAAATAAAATGTTCAGCCTTGAGGTTTGTGACTCTGTGGAACTTCATTTTTTTCATAGGATTGTGGACACAAAGGCAGATGGTATTAAAAGGCAAACATGAACGCACAGACACACCCAACCCAATTAGTGTATATTATTCCATTAGTAGTAATAATAATTTATAATAATAATAAAAGAGATATGGATAAGCGTGTACAACAGTATAAACTGACAGAAGATGCTAGTGGCCAAAACTATTTAAACACGTATAAAGATTCTTTCTGAGGTAAAAATATTTGTGTTGTCTTTTGTTTCCATTGTAAGAATGAACTTGTCATCAAGCTGTGCTTCAGACTTCTATTCTTCCAAGTTTATGGAACATTAGAATATAAGAATTCACTTTGGATCTTTTCAGGATTGTCTCAAATTTTTTAGGTTTTTCAGAAATTGTTTAATGGTTTGCCTCTAATATCTAGAATAACCATTGGAAATGGTTTGCCTCTAATTCTGTGTTCGACTGGGGGCATTCTACTCGCTTGGGACAGCCGCTATATTGATGTCATGGATCATCACATTGGTACAGAATCTGTTTCTGTCCTTTTCCAAAACTATGTCGATGGGCTCCCCTGGGTTCTCTGCGGTTCTATGGCCCAAATGACTCCAGATGCTGAATCTAATCATTATATTTAATCCGCCTTTTCTTCATTTAAACAGCTGTGACCTGATTCTATTATCCTATAGCGCTGTTGCTGATATATTATCTTTATAAGTTCTGCTCACTTGGGACAGCCGCTATATTGATGTCATGGATCATCACATTGGTACAGAATCTGTTTCTGTCCTTTTCCAAAACTATGTCGATGGGCTCCCCTGGGTTCTCTGCGGTTCTATGGCCCAAATGACTCCAGATGCTGAATCTAATCATTAAATTTAATCCGCCTTTTCTTCATTTAAACTGCTGTGACCTGATTCTATTATCCTATAGCGCTGTTGCTGATATATTATCTTTATAAGTTCTGTGGTGGTTCAGATTCGAGGCATACTGCTGATCATAATAAGGTGTGTCCGTGCCGTTTGTTTATTCTTATTAGCAATGATCAAAATTTCGGTTTTCGTTTCGGTTTCAGAGGGGACCGAAACTGAAATTTTGGACCGAAATTGCGGCCGATAATTTCATCCCCATACATTTAATGACCGAAATTTCGGTCCCAAATTATCGTTTTGGTGGGGACCGAAACCGATAATTTTGGCCGAAATTTTGATCCTTGCTTATTAGAACGGCAAATTTAATGTTTTTATAATGCCGAACGTGATTGTATTTACAGCATAAAACCTGAACCTAACACTGTAAATCAGGGCTGTTTGACAGTGTTTTGACATCGTGAAACAGATTTTAACAGTAGGTTTATCTATTTAACTCTAATCTATAATATTGCGGGCTGCAATTAGCATGAAATATAGTCTCTTTCCTAACAGAAAATTCTTTAAGCTTGGGGATTTTGATGGATACACATGTATAATCACATTTTATTAAACAAAGAAAAACTCCTTGTGGGAACAATCTGCTTTGATAAAAAATACCAATCCAAGCTTCAATGGAAAATTTTGTTTCATTCTTGGAGGGCAAATATAAATAACCAAAAATCTCAAGAGCTGACCACAGTTGTTTGGGAGTTTATAACCTAAGCGAAGGGAACTGTCCCAACAGTGGCGGAGCTACATTGTCCAATGGGGGGTCCCGGGATCCCCCATCGCTATTTTTTTTCTTTTAAAGTCTTTTAAGGTGCATCTTTTTAGCTGCAAGATCTTTTAAGAAGGACCCCCCAAATCCCAAAACTTCTTAATATATTTTAAAAACTTTCCTTTTTATTCGCAAGATTATTAATTATTAACCGACTCCCAAAATTTCTCTCTTCCTAAAATCCCAATTCCCAAAGGACTCTATCTCTCTCTTCCTAAAATCCCAAATGACACTCTCTTCCTAAAATCCACACACACTCTCTCTCTCTTCCTAAAATCCCAAACGACACTCTCTCTTCCTAAAATTCCAAAAGACACTCTCTCTCTCTCTCTTCCTAAAATCTCTCTCTCTTCCTAAAAGGGATCCCCCATCAGAAAAATCCTGGCTTTGCCACTGTGTCCCAATGACAATAGATCTTTCCCAAGTAAATAAATACTAACCTGCTCCAAGTCCTCTGTTATAAACCAGGTTTGTTAAAAAAAATTAACTTCTAATCTTCAATATCCGATGGCACAATTGCAGTTGCACCTAGGTTTCAGAACCTAAGTTCTGATACTATTTTACAGCAAGAGCTTGAAGGAAGTGAACAACGGGGAAAATGTGTGTTACCTTCTTATTGAAGGTCAATTCCCAATTTAAACTGTGCAGTAATATCGAAAAACCTAAATTGTACAAATTGCACAATCTAACACCAATTTAAGGGAAAACTAAATAATAATAAAAAACACAATGATTGACTAATTCAGCCCACATATACATTGTCAGGGTGCAAAGAAGAAAAATAGGTACGTGAATTGATAGTTGTGAACTTGAAAAAAAGGGAAAATTATTGGATTATTCTGGACATTGAATACATATTATTGTTGGATTTTACATTTGCAGTGAAGGCTGAGGTTTTGAAAAGTCAGAAATTAAACTATGATATATGACTGTCTTCTGTTATCTAGGTTGCATCGAGTGGATTGGGTTTTGGACCTTAGACAGCGATGCAATTAGCAGAACGTTTGTATACTCAAGGGTTCATCAGGTTGCTATCATATTCTAGTGTGAGAATTCTTTGTTTTAATCCAACAAGAAATCATTTACAATGATTCAACTACTTCCCAGCTGCCACCATATTTTATATCAACACAAGTCATATATTACAAAATACAAACATTTTACATAATCACAACCAATGTTTCTCCATGTCTCTTCACTGATGTCACTTCTCTCCACTCACTTTCCCCTTCTCTATGAATTTTTAAAAACATAAGATGAGCTACAAAGCTTGACAAGTATCAAATCATAACAAAATTAAATAAAACAAAGTATGGTTATGGAAACTTAAAAGCGTGCATATCTATTGTGATAGCAAGCATTGAACTATAATTTGGCTGAATTATTTTTGTTGAAACAATCAGTCTTAGTAATTATCTATCACGTCTTTCTATGTCAGGTTTTTCAGAAATTGACTTTTCTGTAAACGTCTTGCATGCTCTTCACACATCAAATACCAATAATTTAGCTATCATTCTGTTTTCATGCTAAATTTTATTGTATAAGCCAAGATATAACGAAACCTGTAACCATATATACTTTAAAGATATAAAAAATCCAGCTTTTGGTAACCATTTTGGTTATGGAATTTTACAAATATCCTTTTATGAAAACAAGATTATTTAGCTGGGCATTCATCAGAAATCGCGCCATTTCTCTTCCTTTCGCTGTTTTTGATAGCTAAAAATTAAAATGTAAAAAAAAAAAAAAAAAAAAGACAAAAATAAATAAATAAAATTATACATAATCAGAAAAAACTCCTCAATAATCTCACGAAACCACCAAATGTAAGACTACTAATTAATAAACAACAAAATCTCAGCAGATCTCGATCATCAAGGAATAGATCATAAGCCAATCTACGTACCCCTACACAGTAACTATTTCATCATCCAAAACCTCATAAAATCAAAACCTAACGCTTATAAAATGCAAAAATAAACTAAAGCAGATCTAGAGATCATTCGCATAAGTAAAGAAATTTAAATAAACAACTCAATATAAAATTTGTTGAATCTGAGTGTATAATGTATACCTAGGGCTGCTGAAAAACTCAAAGAGCTTGCGTCTCTCTCTCTCTCTCTCTCTCTCTCTCTCTCTCTCTCTCTCTCTCTCTCTGTGTGCAGATGAAATGGAGCTTTGAAGAAAGCAACAATGGAAGCGATTGAAGAGAGCATTCGTTTATCGATAGATTTGAAGCAATCTTCTTCCTCCCCAGCCATCTTCTATTTCAACGAGCTAAAATTTAGGGTTTGTGGAACTTAGAGTTGGTGGAACTTAGGGTTTGAGCGAGAAGAATTTAGGGTTTGAGAGAGAGGGGTTTGAGCAAGAGAGATTTGGGGTTTGAACGAGAGGGTGGGTTGAGCGAGAGGGAATGAGGGGAGTTCGTGAGAAGGGAGAAGAGTTTGAGTGGAAAAATAGAGTGACTTATATACACTTTCTCTATGCCAACGGCTTGTTATATTAGTCGTCGACGTAAGGTTTATATACCCTGACGGCTTCGTATAACAGCAATCGGTGTAGGACACTTTTTTTGTAGTGATTCTGACTTGTCAGGAATTTGAGCTTTTTTGAGAAAAACTCAAAAACACCTGAACGAGGCCTTAGTAAACGATATGCTTTAGAATTAGTTTCCCTATTTGAATTATTTAGGGGTCAAACACATATATGTGACCATTAATTTTATCACTTTCAGTGCAGCCCTCGAAAAAGTGGTCATAACTCCTTCAATACACGAATCTTGTGATGTTGGAAAGCTACTTCAGGCAATCGGGTATAAGTAGTCGTGTATGAAAAAAAAGGATTAGTTGTGAAATTAATTGTGATCGTTAGATTACAAAGTTTTAATATTTAATTAGAAGTTTTAGTTTTAGTAATATTCTTAAGATTTCTTTTCTTATAAATACACATTGTAAATCTCTTACGAGACAGTTTAATGATGAATATTGAAATTTGATTGCTTTGTGCTATCTTTGAGAGTTTGTTGAGAATTTTTGTCTTCCCCGAGTTTAGGGTTTGGTATGAGCTCAATATTTTTACTTGTGAAATTCTAATGATGTTTCCTATCTTCTTCCTTATTTCTCTATTTTTATTTTTATTTTATCTCAGAGACTCGAATCCTAAATCTATCGTGTGGGATTTCCGCTATCTTAGGGTTAGCAAATTGATATAAGACGGAAACAACACTAACCCTAAAATAGCACAAATCCTGCACGACAGATTTAGGGTTCAATTCTGAATCATGAAACCAATCCAAACATACTTATAGACCATATCCGAATAGGTAACTTGTACCGACATGCTTGCTCTCATTGAATAAGTCAGTCTCATTATTATGCTAAAAATAATCAAACTTACGAAAGTACATAGCTATTTGTGAGCATGCAAGTAAGCCAAAGTACAGGTTTGACCATTTTAGCAAAAGGACATTAGCTTGTTCACACTTGGATTGAACAGCTCGATTAGCCTATACCAACTCTTGTAAATAATACATACACTCTAAAGCTTTATCCAAGCCCTCGTACATGCAAATGATCAAATAGAAGAGACATAAGCAAGATTTTCTTTTATTAATATCAGAGATTATAAAACATTGACTAACAATTGAAGAATTGAAGATAAAGAAGAAGAAGAAAGAAGAATCAAGGACTAATTAGTAGCACGTTTATATTGTGGCATGTGTGTAACCCATACTGGTCGTGGCCAGATTTTCTTGGAATCACTCTCAAAATGTGGTTGGAAGGTTTCATCCTCAATATTGAACACACCAAGGTCATGCCCTCCCCATGGGTCATCACAGTTAACATCAGTATTGTCATCAATAAAATAGATATGATTTGCTTTGCCTCCAGAGAAATCACTGATTGATAAAGACAGAGAGCAATTGTGGACCAAGAACAACATTCGATTGCCTACACGTTTCACAGGAGACCATGATTGTCGACTCGTATCTAACTTAAAAATTTGGAATCCATCCGTTATATATGGTACCTCTTCTTCTTCTGCCCCAATGTCTAAATTTCTTGCAAACAGTAAGAGTTCACCATCAGATTCCACCAAATACTTCTTGCAATGTGCTATGTATAATCCAAGATTGGGTAATGCAAGTTCGGTCTCCAATGCAGGAGGTCCGATATCATAATCTACTGTTTCACAAGAATAGCTAATCGCATAGAACTTGTCTTGATAATATATGATGTCATCGAAGCCATTAGAGCGTTCAAGGGAGTCCATTTCAAATCTCCTGGCTTACAGAATGCTAAGTCAGCTGTTTGGCCTACGATAGCTATAGCTATGAAGTCAGAAGAGCAAGCAGGATTTGACGATAAAGCAACCTTATAAACGTAAAATAACGTGTCTGAATTAACAACATACGTATTGAATTGTCCTAAAAATATAATTTGCAAGTATAAACTAGCCTCTCAGTCTCTAACCTTAGCTATTGTGGTCTTTTTCTACATCAACCTATCCCAATTTATAGTAGCTTCATCAGTCCACCGAGATATGCATTTGGGGGTGCGACTGACAAACATGCACATGTGATGGCTAGGAGGCCAGCCAGCATACCTATACAAAGGAGTCCACAGCAGCATTTTCTGTGCCAGTGAAGAGTCTCTTCAGCTAGGCCAGCCAGCAGACCTATGCAAAGGAGTTCACAAGGTAGACTGCTGCATTTTCTGTGCCAGTGAAGAGTCTCTTCATCTAGGCCAGCCAGCAGACCTATACAAAGGAGTCCACAGGGAATCATAGACTGCTGCATTTTCTGGCAAAGTTTTAAAAAGTGCCCAACCCATCAATTGGGCTGCAATGGGAAATTAAAAATAGAAAAAAGGTACTTTAAAATCGTCCAGTTTGGTCGATATATTGGCTACGTATGGGCTTCAGATTCAGCTTATCTGCTGATATATATATATATATATATATATATATATATATATGCCAGGTGAAGAGCCTTGGTGTTTGAGTATTAAAATTGAATTATAATCAGTCCTGCAAAACAGTATAAACTTGATTATACTCATCAGTTATAACTTATTTGTATTTCGTTCTGTAACAGCAACTGTAGGGTGCAGATTCCTTGGTACCGCTTTGATTTGCTTGATGGGAGCAGCTGAATAGGTGAGCAACTATCAGTTGAAGAACCCCTAACTGTGCTTTACATTTAACTGTCAAACCCATTTAAGTTAACTGTCATTTGCTTGGTAAGTTGGGATTAAACCTACGACCTCAAGGTTACCTCATTGTACCCAATTAGACGAAGCAATTGATTGCACAATTAATACAGGATCCTCTGTACAATTTTTTAGTTTTAGTCTGCCTCAAACGGGGGCCATCAATTTACAAGCCTAGGTTTAAGTTTATATGCACCAAATATTACTCAAAGATGGAGTCGCTGTCATATCTGATGGTACTAAGTGCCACTTGACAGAACAAAATAGACACTGATTTTCAAAAATTTATTGGATAGCCCAGATTATTTGGCATACATAGAGAATTTATCTATAATGAGCGAAGTGTATAAAGGTAAGCGACCATTGTACCCAGTTCTTGCTGTCAAATTCAAAATAGTCAAACACCATCTAAAATGAATAGTACATTGGATTTAAATTGTAGTAATTAATTTGGGATTAAACTGCCATTTACATTTAACTGTCAAACCCATTTTAGTTAACTGTCATTTGCTTGGTACTCCTAACTGTCATTTTAATTTAAATGACAATTAAAGGAAATTGAAGGAGTTGCTATCAGTTGAAGAACCGATTCAGTGAGCCCCTGGTAGAGTACTATAGTACCCCAAGCTCAGGAAAGTGAGCTTTCCTGAGTAAATTCCTCCGAAAACCATCTATCACTTTCAGCGGAAAATGCTCCGAAAAAACATAGTACTCAGCCAAAGCCCAGCCCCTACAGGGCCAGGCCGGGCTTGGGCATTTTTTCGGGCATTTTTTCGACTGCTTTTTCCTAAAAAATTTGGTTGGGCTAATTTTTTTGAGCTATTTATTCAGGTTGTTTTTTTAGCTATTTTTTCTAATAAAATTTGGTTGGGCTTCGACTGATTTTTGTCTAATAAAAGTTTGAAGAAGGTTAAAAATTTAATTAAGTAATTATATTAACATTATAGAAGCTCAGGTACATGCTTTTATTCAAATATTTCATTTTAGGTTGTTGCACAATGGTTATAACGGACAACGGTTGCTTAAAAGGACAACAGTTACACAGTGGTTATAACAGGCAATGATTGATCTCAAGACATTTAAGTGAATTATATTTAATTAAAATGAATTTTTTTTATAACTTTAAAAGGATAAGTATATATATATATATATATATATATATATATATATATATATATATATATATATATATATATATATATACATAACCGAGACTCAACCCAAGCCCGTCCCAGACTGATTTGAGTTTGCTTGATAGAAAGTACCACTTTTTTCAGGCCGGGTGCAGGGCAAAATCCGGCCCGACCCGGCCCATTGAGAGCCCTATGTTAGGTTGTTGTAACATAAAGTGGTGTGACACTAACACCAGCCTTTATTTATTTCATGCAAAACACACTTTGGGTACCACTTTCCATTCACGTTGTTTTGCATTAGATGATAGAGATTTGTTTTTGCCCCAATCTTTCACACATCAGATCTTCAGATCATGGCCCACCTATCAACACGTCATACTTTGATCACACATCGAGCACACCCCCAAAGGTACTCCAATTATAGAGTACAATGGTACACTGTGATTCCAAAGTGACAATTGACTACTCCGATCCAAGCTAAGATACAAAGGCTGGTAATAGGTTGGGACCGTTGGGTCCGGTGGGCAAAATTCTTAGGTGATCAGACTCGTTAAGGGTTTATGATGGATCCCACCGAAACATTTCGACTAGGGCTGTCAACTCCATCTTAATCTGGGGCTCCCTCTTTCTCTACTCACAATGTATATCTGTATGGAAAAGGTCGGTCCATCAATGGATGATGGTTAGCATCCTCTAAGATCCTACATGGAGCTCTATATGGCACTCGTAATACTATTTTATTGCCACATAAAGCACATGTACATTGCTTAGAACATATTTGAAAAAAAAAAATTTGAAAACTCATCTTTGAAACTAGTCCAAGTCTAGCTTGTGCTTTAATTTTTTTTTTTTTTTTAAAGGTTGATCTAAACAACAAACTCGTACTCTATGTGGCACCCAAAATATGTTTTGAATGTCGCGTGGAGATCCACATATATCTTGGAGGACAGTCGCCGACTTCCATTAAAGGACCTAACTGTCTCCCGATATACATATATATGAGGCCCGAACCTGTATATTGATGTGGGCGTGACACGTAGCACATTTCCGTTAAGCGACGTGGGTCACTTTTTAATCATTTAACCGCATTTTAACTAGGGTTACCTTTGGTTTCAAGAAAGTAGATCATTTTTTTGAAATACCTTACACATGGCCATTGTGTCAGAACATTACCAACCCACCTCTTCTCTACCCTCTCTCGTCTCTAGAAGCAGAAGTAGAAGGGTGCCCATTTTACCTCTAGCTGACATACTCCGACGAAGCTCTAACGACACACCGACGATGCTCCTCTAGAGGGGTGTCAGTGCTTCGATATCAGGGTGCCAATGCTTCACCAGTCGGTGTGTCAGTGCTTCGTCAGCCTAGGTGTCAGCACTCCACTAAAGGGGTGCCAACGTTTTGTTGCTAAGGTGGTAACGCTTTGATATCGGAGTGTCAACGCTTCGCCAGCTGGGGTGGCAGTGTTTCGTTACCGGGGTGCAGCGCTTCGCTACCTGGGGAGCACATTTTTGAGTAAAATGAACCATCTGATGGTACGTTGATGATCTCAAGATTAATCCTGTGGAAGATCAAGATGAAAAATAACCTCCATCACGAGATTCAAAGTAGTTGACGAGTTTGACTTTCGAAGGAAGAAGAAGACTTCCTTGAAAAAAAGGAGAGAAGAGAGAAAATAACCTCTTCCTTTGAAAAAAAACAAAGAAGAGAGAAAATGAAGAGACATCTGAAAAAGTAAGTCTGACTCCCAAAAATCACATGGCACACGTCACGCCCAAACGTGACTTTAGGGCTACGTTTTTGGGATTTATTCTATGTGGAATAAAAGATTAACCGCTTGATATGTGCACCATGATCTCAAGATCTATTGTGTGGAAAATTGGAGAAAAAATTATCTCCATCATCTGATTTAAAGCAATCAATAATTTTTGGCGTAAGTGCCTAACAAGATTCGGTAGGTGCGTTTAAGCACCCTTTTTTTTGTAACATTGATCTAAACATTGCTTCCGAGCTCCACATGGCACCAGCACCAAAACAGAGTTTGTTTTGGTTCCCTGTGGAGCTTGGATCCATTGTTTAGATCAATTCTACAAAAAAAGTTTATTGAAGGCGAAAGTCAATCATTGACTGATTTCAAGCCCTAAAAAAATACGGTGGAGATGAGTTTTCAAAAGATGATCTAAAGAAAACAACATTGCTCAATGTGACACCAAAACAGTTTTCTAAATTATATTGTTTTTAAAGAAGATAAAAGGAAAACAACTTTGCTCCATATGGCACCAAAATAGTGTTTTGGTTGCCTCGTAAACTATTGGCGCATTCTCACCTTGCACTGTTGGGGAACCGAACCGCTACACACACATATCATATATATATATGGACGAGGGGTAGCTGCCTTAAAGGTGTAGTGTTTAAACGCTACACTTGCGTTGTGATCATGTGGCATGTGATCCCAAAAACAAACACCCCTTTTGGGATCATTAGCCATGTGGCACGTGATATAAAAAAATTATTATTATTTTCATAATTGTTCTACCCCTAAAAGATATAGTCAAAGTGGACCCCCGCCCCACTTAAACTGGAGCATTGAATTTTTTCAACTTCGACCATATTTTGTAAGGTGGATAAGAAGTATTTTTTCTTTTTTCATTTTGGAGATGGGCTTGACCGACCTAGCATGCATTGCCTTGGCGCTGGATCGAAGAATTGGGTGCGGGGTGCCCCTTGGCCAACAAGCACTAGGGCAACATTGAACACTATATGGTTAATGTAGCGGGGTGCCCCTGAAGTCTTATATATATGTATATATAAGGAGTCGGAAGGTCCATATGGTAGTCAAAACATATTTTGGGTGCTCTACAAACTGTGTCATTTACCGGTGGCCAAAAACCGTCTTTGAATAGTGAGAACCGACCAGTAACTATTTTGCCGACACCGACGAAAACGAAACTGCCGAGGAAATAATCGTCACAAAAAGCTTCACCGACGGTTATATATCCACCGACACTAAGTTGCAGCATGGACGACACTCATCGTTATCATCGTTATTAGTTCGTCATCAGATAAGGGAGAGTATGCCATCGAACCTAAATATGAATACATGAATTAAATAGTACTCCCATATTAAATCTTACATCAAAAGAAAGTCAAGAAGACTAATTAATTCTGAAATTAAAATAGTGCATAATCTGGTTTACAACCGATACTACAATCAAAACTAAGGCCACGAGCCACCAAAGAAGGTGAATAGGTAAACTTGGGTGCATCGCCACCACTATCTCTGCCAACCGTGACGTAGTGGAGGCGACGTGCACACAACAATTCATAAAAAGCACGTTGTCTATGTAGTCGTTTGCCTTCATCTCTTATAAATTTTCACAAATTGTTCAAGAGGTTTGGGTGTAGCATCGCGTTGTGCTATAATATCGGATATCTGGTCTCTAAAGCCTCGTAGCTCATCAAGAATTATCATATTGAAGATATGTGCTTCTTCTTTTCTTCCCCAAGTTGGTTAACCTTGAACTATCACGCCCTCCGGGCGTAGATCATCTGGTTGGAGTAGGCCTACTTTTTGTTGTGTAGGGAGAGTGTGACTGACCTCGCCCGTCTACCTAGGGCGCTCCATTGTGTTCATCTTGGGGATGTTCGTTGTGTTTAAACTGGGGGTGGTAGGAGCCACCACTGTCAGAGTCCCCTAGGGGTGTCACCGACTCTCGTGTACGAGGGCCTGCAACAGGAAACTCCTCAGCCCCAGTGTAGATGGTATTATCGAAAAGGAGGCAGAGAAGATCGTAGTCTTGCACCTTCCTATTTTGGTAGTTCCTACCATACTGGTGCCCCTGGAGAGGAACATAACGATTATAAATTTTATTAATAGTAAACCTATTGAGCGAAATATAAATGTTGCGAACTTAAAAAAGTCATCTCACCGGTCGATTGCAATAGGCATCCCATATGTCCTTCTCTGTAATGACCTCTTTTTTACGTTGATCCCATTCAAAACCACTTGTATTGAGGATATCTTTCATTTGAGCGTAATGCGTTCTCATTGTTCTCAAGTAGTTGTAGCACTTCTCTTTCGTCAACTCATCGGTCTCCCAATAAAGCAATGGTGAGACCGGAGTTTAGCGGCCAATTTCAGCCACACGTTTTTTTGCCATGACCCATTAGCCAATTTCCGGCCTAAGCGTAACTGGTCAACCATTTTAGTTATGAAGGCGTCCTCCATTTTAAGAGTCCACACGAAATTCTTCCCCTCATCATTTGAGTCATTCGCAACTCCTTTACCCTTAGCTGGCCTACTAGAAATTGCTGTCGAGTCCGATATACAAGCAAAACTAATGTTATAAAGGGAGCAAACTTAGACAACAGCAGGTGGGTTCCAACATGCTGCTATAAAAACCAGAAATTTCTAATGCAAGTATAACAGCAGCTGGAATCACTGGAATCTACTATATCATCTGGAATCAATGGAAAAGCTGGAATCAATGGAATCTACCATTATAATGTATAACAGCAGCTGGAATCTACTATAACAGCTGGGATTAAGAAACAAGTATAACAGCAACTATAACAGCAGCAACTTCTACTGATTCTCCTCACTGTAATAAAAGGTTATCAACCTTATAAAGAGCATCCTAAGTTCTAAGCATTTAGGCCATTAAGTACAGTCAAAACCTAACTTCCACATATGTCATGGCAATTGGAAGTTCACTTCCACAGTAAAAACGAATCTTATGATGGGCTATTTAGACTCAATTGGTAATAAAAGTCTTCCAACTGAAGTAGCCATATTTTAAAAGCCTTTCTTTGTGGTGTTTACCACACTGAAAACATGTCTCAGTCCCTCAGCACATATTACATATATCAAGTTAAAGTGGAACAATCGAGATCTTCCACAAGGTTGAATTATTTGACCAATGTGGATTTGGTGGTGTTTGTTGATCCACATGACACCCCTGCGAATGATCTGAATTGACACATAACAATGCCACATGTAATAACATGACTCTTGAACACCTTCCTTTGTGTGTTGACTAAGCACCTAATACTTACCATATTTTTACGTGTAACTTCAGATGGGGTCAGATCATGTGGATTCCATTTTGACTACAATGTGATATTTGATCCCTTTTGGTTTACAAGATTCAATAGTAGTTTAGAATATATTGAACATTGATTTCAGCAACTTAGAGAGATTCTTTAAGAACAAAACTGTCACAACCTCAGATTTTTGAGATGAGCGCACGGCATGCATTACACATAGGTATATGTGTTTCACAAGGAGACCAAAACGAACCAAAGACACTAAGTGTGTACGTGGGAAACACACTAGTATATCCCTAACTATAGATATAAAAGTGAAAGAGAGAGAGAGAGGAACCTTTACGTAACTCTATTCTAACCTAAATAGAGAGAAGGAGAATATAGAGAGAAAGAAGAGAAGAGCCTAGTAGAGAACTAGGGTTCGTTGGGACTTAAGTCGGCAAAGGAGATTAGAGGAAGAGACTGGAGGAAGAACCTTGGAGGCCTGTTGGCCTAGTAAAATTTCGAATCGTAAATCGAACTTGCGCGTGAATCATCGTCAAAGGTACGTTAAAGACATGATAGATGCCTAGGAATGTTTTAAATAGTAGGAAGAATGTTGGCTGAATGGTTCTTTTTATGAGATTAAGGTTAAATGAAGGAAGGAAGCATGTTCTCGATCTGATCGAGGAGCAAAATCATCGTTCCTCGCTCGAGCGAGGATGAACGAAGAGAAAATATAACTCTGGGCTCGCTTCAGGCGGTCCCCAAAACTAAAGGAAGCTTCGCTCGAGCCGAGGTTCTGATAATACTCCAATGGCTCGATTTAACCGCTCGAGCGAGGCCAACAGACCGCTCGAGCGAGGTCAAGTGACCGCTCGAGCGAGGTCAAGTGGCCGCTCGAGCGAAGTCTGGTGACCACTCGGATCTTGGTTTTTCGAATACAAGAAACTTGGGGGTCATGCACCCCAATAATGCTAGTGATTGTTCTAAACCTATTTTTGAAATGTAGGTTAATGCATTATAACCCTCTACGAGCAGGCGTGCCTTGAGATTCGTCGAGGTAGGGAATATTCTTGAAACATGTGCATTATCCCGTGAACTCATATGCGTAGTATAATCTATTTAAATAGTCACATATTTCATGAACCCTCATGATAAGGGTGTGTGTGTGTTACAACGTGAAAATCTTGAGGTCCCCAGGGGACGAAAAAAATCATGTAGTTCAATCAAAGAAGGGTGCAACAGAAGTATGGGGCATCCCAGGGATGCAGATGAAAACTAACAGAGAAACGAAGGTAATGTGATAAGGCCTAATGTAATATAATTAGCACAATCACGGTGAATAACTATATGTAAAGCACATTGATATTTTTATTATTTAAGGTTGATTAGAATACCCCACCGACGTGGCGGGATACCCACGACTGACTCGGCAGGATATTCGTGACCGGTACGGTGGCCAATTCGTACATTTATAACACATCCCAGGGATGTAGATTGAGAATAGACCCCGCCACCTATGAGAAAGGGGCAAGATTCCTGTGAATACATATAACAATCCTAGTTAGACGACGATGGCGGGTATTCCATCGGGGCTCGATGCTATATTGCTCGAGGACTACTTAAGTTAAGATTTAAGTGATTAGGCCAAATTCACAACTAAACTAATAAGGAGATTAAACAAAACCATGCTAAGTAACGACCAAAATCATTGGGTTATTTTCCTGTTATTCAAATTGTTGTCCATAAGTGATTACTTTATGATTCTATGCTTGTTAAATTACTGACATATGTGTGAAGGTTGATCTATATGTTCTTTTTGTTTTCCCTACGAAGCTAGGATGTAGCTCACCCCCTTAGACTATACGTCGCAGTCCGTGACTAGCGGCAAAGACTTCGGAAGAAGCTGATCCAAGGGCTTCGGTTTTCGTGCCCACAGAAGAGTCAGAACCTCCTCCTGAGGAATTCTTCTAGGAAACCCGCTGCATACTTTGAGAGTGAGTTGAGAGAGTACTATGTATGGCTTGGTATATCAAGCCTCTTTATTTCGAATGTTTTAATTACCATTCCTTGACAGAACGCCTAGGATGAACTGTTATTACTAAACATTTGGGTAAGTTCTCATGCCCATGAATTGGCATGGGACAAGGACTGCCTTGCGATACCTCGATTATTTTTGGATTGTATACATATCAATGTTTTGTAAGGAAACCCGGGGCACGGCCTCGAAGGCGTCTTGATTACTGATTTCGGGGTTACGAAATTCGGGCTATCACAGTTGGTATCAAAGCCTTTTCTTTCCAGGTTCTGACTATCATATCGTCAGAATATAGGGACCTCTGCTAACGAGATTGTGGATTCTCATGCAGACCGTTATGTTTCCTAGAGGGAGAGGCCGACCCAGGGGTGGTCATGATAGAAATTTCTTGTGATGAGATGGGTTCGTCTCACCTACAAGCAGTGCCATTGGGAAGCAGGGAGATTCAGGAAGCGTGAGGAGGAAACCAAACTCAAGCGGAGCAAGATCTAGATAGGCGGAGGATCAATCGAGAGGAACAAGATAGGGTGAGAGAGAGAAATGAAGAAAGGGAAGAGCATCAGAGAATGATGCACACAATGGAGACCATGGCAACTGCCATGGCACAACAAGCAGCGTCCTTGGCAGCGCATGATGCAGAACCAGCGAACACCTACCCCTCCAGTGGGACTTACACCCTCAGTGGCCTCAGCATTCACCGAGTTCAGAAGGATGAGACCTCCAAATTTTTCTGGACAGGCGGACACAATGGCAGCCGAAAACTGGCTGGGTGAAATGGAAAAGGTGTTTAGAGGACTGTCATGCACGGAGGATGAGGCGTCGTTGGCGGCATATATGTTAGATGGAGAAGGACCTTGGTGGAAATCCGTTTGAACAAGAGCACAAGAAACTCGGATATGCCATGGACTTGGGAGAATTCGTAGAAGAATTCAATAAACAATACTTTCACGAAGTTGTGAGGAATCGAGATGGAGACCCAATTTTTACAACTAGCGAGGGAAGGATGACCGTGAGAGAGTATGGAGTGGAATTCATGAGGCGGCTGCTTCGCCCAGACACGTAATTTGGGGACGTGATGAAAGCGAAGAGGTTCCAACAGGCTTAAGGTCGAACATCAGGAGGGGTTGCCCTTCCAAATTTGAAAACCTATGGAGGAAGTAATGAGTAAGGCATTGGTGGTGAAGAAGAAAACAATAACCGATCCAGTCAAAGGGAACCACAAGGTAGAGAAAGCATTGATCCAGCAGACGGAGTTATGAATTGGTACATAAGAAACCAAGGTTTGTAGCACCGAATTAGAGACAATCGTTCCAGACAGGGTATGGGAGAGCTGCACAACAAGCTACTCATCAAAGTTATCCGTTGCTGGCATCAGGGAGACCGATGAGGTATCAAGGTCCTGCTTTTTCCAGCAGGGCTACAACTACACAAGGTTTTTCGAGAGCTGCTACTTCATCACCAAGGGGAATTTGTGCTAAGTGTGGCAAGTCCCACAAAACAACGGAGTGTAGGCAGGGAATGCGAGGTTGTTTCAAGTGCGGCAAGATAGGCCATATGATTAGACAGCTTAAAGAAAAGACGGCCCCAACTTCCATGCCACAACCTATTCAATCTCGAAGCTTTGTTATTAGAGGAGAGCCTACTAATTACCGCCCGAAGGCGGAGTGTACACGACATCATCCAAGGTGAGATTTCTTTTAAATAAAGAATTTCGGTTGCAATACAATTCTAGAAAGAGAATGGGCTTCCATTAGGATAAATATATATACAACCGTTGTTGAACATTAGAACAAAAAAAAAAGGGAGGGGGGGGGGGGGGGGAATTTTTATATAGTATATGTTAAGTACGTATATGTATGCTTTATAGGTACGTTACAAATATATGAGAAAGGGTGCTACGTAGCACATGACGCACGAGTGTTGATAGACCCAGGGTCTACCCACTCCTTCATCACCCCTAGATTTGCAAAGAAGATGAAGATTGTTCCGAAGGCACTGGACTTTGTGTTATCAGTGTCCATCCCAACAGGAGAATTAGTGGACACAGAGTTAGTCTGCAAATCGGTAGTAATAAGCATTCGGGATCACGTTGTCCACGAATTAGACGCAAATCTAATATGGTTGGACATGCAAGGATTCGATGTAATCCTTGGTATGGATTGGCTGTCCCATCACTGCGCAACAGTGGATTGCAAGGATAAAGTTGTTGTTTTCCGTCCTAACACGAGGAGCTCGTTTCAATTTCAAGGGGAGAGATCGACTCAGGTACCACTCATATCTGCAGTCAGAGCAGA
The DNA here is from genome assembly GCA_021018995.1 of Chloranthus sessilifolius. Classification (NCBI taxonomy): domain Eukaryota; kingdom Viridiplantae; phylum Streptophyta; class Magnoliopsida; order Chloranthales; family Chloranthaceae; genus Chloranthus; species Chloranthus sessilifolius. The sequence goes on from CM037586.1 coordinate 7,713,871, forward strand.
ACGTTTAATCAGAAAGGGGTGTAGCGGTTATTTGGCATTCTTGAAAGAAGATAAAGAAGAAAAGAATATTATCTCCGAGATAGCAGTGATGCGAAAATTCCCAGATGTATTTCGGAAGAATTGCGGATTACCTCAAAGAGAAGTAGAATTTGCGATAGACTTAGCACCAGAGGCGGAACTAACTTTCAAAGGCACCTTATAGGATGGCCTCTGCAGAGTTGAAAGAGTTGAAAGAACAATTGCAAGAGCTCATGGACAAGGGATTCATACGACCAAGCGTGTCTCCATGGGGAGCACCAGTGTTATTCGTGAAAAAGAAAGATGCGTCGATGCGGTTGTGCATCGACTACCGCCAATTGAACAAAGTCACGGTGAAGAATCAATATCCGTTGCCAAGAATAGATGACTTATTCGACCAATTACAGGGAGCAAAACATTTCTCCAAGATCGACCTAAGATCTGGTTACCATCGATTAAGAGTCGGTAGGGACATTCGAAAACGGCTTTGAACACGGTATGGACACTATGAATTTTTAGTGATGCCATTCTTGTGATTTAATGCACCGTCGTTTATGGACCCGATGAATCGAGTGTTTAAACCACACCTAGATTCTGCGTTGTAGTGTTTGTTGATGACATCCTAATCTACTCAAAATCGAAAATCGAGCATGAAGAACACTTACGTCGCTCTACGAACCTTGCGTGAACACCAACTGTACGCCAAGCTCAGCAAATGTGAGTTTTGGCATGAAGAAGACAGCTTTCTGGTACATGTCGTCTCCAAGCAGGGTGTCACTGTAGATCCCGCTAAGATCGAGCGAGTGAACCGGAACAACCAAAAACCGTGATGACATCAAGTTTCCTCGAGGCGGTTATTATCGACGCCAGTAGAAGGATTTTCAAAGATATCAGGACCTCTTACGAGACTTACAAGAAAGGACTCAAGATTCGAGTGGAGGAGGCGGTGAGAAGAGTTTTCAAGAACTCAAGAAGAGACTCACCTCGGTGTTAGCCATTCCATCAGGCAGTGGAGGATTCGCAGATTATAGTGATGCTTCGTATATCGGGTTGGGTTGTGTACTAAATCAATATAAAAAGGTAATAGCTTACGGCTCGGGCAGTTGAAAGACACGAAAAGAACTACCCAACGCGCGATCCGGAACTAGCGATCATATTCGCATTAAAAATATGGCGACATTATTTATCGGAGAAACGTTTGAAATTTTCGACCATAAGAGCCTCGGATACATTTTACGTATGAAGGCCCGAATGAGGCAGCGTGAGGTGGATGGAATTCCTCAAAGATTATGGTATTCCATACAAGACCATCCAGCAAAGCTAACGTAGTGGTGACGCCTGAGTCGGAAAAATTTACCGGTGACTAGTCTAATTTGGGTATACATCGATGGAAGTTGTTGGAGGATCTGGCGTTATGTGGCGCGGACATACAACCACAAGCACGAGGAGCCTTCTTAGCCAACATATCAGTGAAACCAGTGATATTCGAACATATACGAGAACTACAGATGAAAGACCCGATTCTAACAAAGATACATCAAAATGTAACTGAAGGTATTACATCTGAGTTTTCAATCAAGGAAAACGGTTCCTTAATATTCAAGGGGCGACTTTGCATTCCGGACAATGCCGAGTTATGGCGAACGATTCTTGATGAATCTCACAGGTCAAGCTATGCGATCCACCCGGGAAGCACGAAGATGTATCAGGACCTGGAAAAGAATTACTGGTGGAGAGGTTTGAAACAAGATGTGGCAGAGTACGTGTCACGATGTTTGACGTGCCAACAAGTGAAAATCGATCATAGACACCCCGCAGGCCTATTACAGCCTTTACCCATACCGGAATGGAAGTGGGAATCTATCTCAATGGATTTCATAGTCGGTCTCATGAATCGCAAGGAGGCATAACGCCATTTGGGTGGTAGTCGATCGGTTGACTAAGTCGGCACACTTCTTGCCATACAATACGATGTACACGGCGGGAAGATTAGCATAACTCTATATGAAAGAGATCGTCCGTTTACATGGGATTCCAAGTAGCATTGTTTCAGACCGGGACCCGTTATATACATCAAAGTTTTGGAGGAAATTCCAAGAAGGAATGGGAACTAGGTTAGATTTTAGTACCAAGCGTTTCACCCACAAATGCAGACGGATCGAGAGGGTTAACCAAGTCATTGAAGACATGCTTAGGGCATGTATGTTAGAATTGCAAGGGTCATGGGATCAACATCTACCATTGATTGAGTTCGCTTATAATAATAGTTTTCAGACGAGCATTGGAATGGCACCGTATGAAGCCTTGTACGGAAGACGATGTAAGTCGCCAATCAATTGGGAGGAAATCGGTGAGAAATTTGTTTTGGGACCTGAGCTACTTGAAGATAACGCTGCTATTGTTCACATGATCAGGGAAAGACTAAAGGCGGCTCAAAGCAGACAGAAAAGCTATGCTGACATCAAGCGGACGAGTGTAGACTTTAAAGTGGGTGAACATGTGTTCGTGAAAGTATCACCGATGAAGGGAGTGATGAGATTTGGGAAGAGGGGGAAACTAAGTCCCCGCTATCTTGGACCATTTGAAGTTTTGGGTCGAGTGGGAGAAGTAGCCTACCGCATTGGTTTGCCACCATTGTTTGATCAGGTACACAATGTATTCCACGTGTCGATGCTCAGGAAATATCTGAATGACCCTGATCACGTGCTGAGCGGCCAATCATTCGAAATGCATGAAGATATGACCATGATTGAAGAGCCGGTAGAAATTTTAGATCGAAAGGAGCAGTGTTGCAACAAAAGTTATTCCCTTAGTGCTTGTCCGATGGAAGAACCATCCGTCAAGAGGCAACATGGGAACGTGAGGCGGATGTTAGAGAACAATATCCCAAATTGTTGGAAATTGCCAACTGAATGGTTTTATTCTTTTGAGAATATGTGATTTCGGGTACTATGAAGGCTATGTATATTTTCCTTTTAATGATATGTTGACTCCAAACAAGGATTGAACCACGTTGTCGTTGAAATCTTATTTAATGGAACTAGTGATGAGAATTGAAACCGAAAACGAGCAGGGGTACCAGAGAAATGTTCCTGTTCTCGCCCGAGCGACCACTTATGTCCCCCCGAGCGAACTACATAAAATCACATTTCCTCTCGCTCGAGCGATAACTATTCCTCGCTCGAGCGAGGCATTTTGACCGCTTCGGCGACGCATTATAACTCCGGCGAGGCTATAATATATAATAAAACTATTTACGCTTCTCGGCGAGAACTAATGACCCTTCGGCGGCGGAACTATATATATGGCGGAGGCCAGCGCTGTTCATCTTCGCGAAAGGAGAAGGGTCGGCGAGGGTTAGGCAAGCGATTTCCAATATTTTCCGTCGATTCTGCCGGATTTGAACAATCCGATCCGTTAAGACGACTCTCTAGGTAAAATCTACCTATTTAAAATCTTTCCTTCCTTTTAAACCTTATTTATACTAAATGGCCTCGAGCCCAAACCCCAACCTAAGAAACGAATGGCGATTATTACATACAAGCAAAGCGCCACAAACCTCCCAACCATCATCAAACCCGCCTCCACTCCAATCACATTGGATGATTGGTGGGGAGCCAAGACTTTGAAGCGGAATGGGATATACATCCCTCATGTTTGAGGATCAAGCGTCCACCAGTGGACATCGGACTTTCTCACTAACAACCATCTCAAGACCACCTTACGCCATTCGGGGATCGGTATTGAGGCTAGTGAAATTGTTTTACCAAACCCTAAGCTGGAGCGACGAAGGCGCTTTACTCGTTACAATCGATGGTAATGAGCTAATCTTGATGTCTTGAGCATTTCCTCGATCATGAAATGTCCCCACATCTACACCTAGCCCTCATCCTACCACCTTTTTACGGGAACGTAGATTTCCTAACAATCATCTCAGAGCATCATTTGGCGGCATGTATGTCCGGGACAATCTATTACCCGATCACAACTACGCGCGTATGTGGCGTTTAGATAGTATCTTTAAAAAGAATGTACACCCAACCGGTCATGGTCAGGAAGGCCGAGATGCGTTCCTGCGGGCCCTAGACACCGCATTTCATAATAGGTGGATCAACGCAGCTATGGTCATCATAAAAGGCATGGCATGCCTACAAAGAAATGTAAGGTGCTGTCCCTCCACCCATCAATCGATTACGTATGCTCGGTTGATTTCCACTCTTAGACTCACGGAATGGGAAGAGAGGATTTAAGATCCGGAGGACGAGTTGTTCCTCTAACGCTGCCCCCTACCTTGCCCAAGGCGGGCCGAAACCTTAAGAGCACGCAAAACCAGCGTCACAAGAAGAGAGACCGTCGGTCTCGATCAACCACCATCAGCGGTAGAAGACCACTCCCTCTACCTCGGTTCCACATACCATACCCACTACGGGCATGCATGATGGGGAGATCCTTCAAAGGCGGGAGGTCGGGTTGCATCGAGAGGTTCCAGGAGGCGCTACTTATCGACCTCATGGGCGAGGCATACCACGCCCTTACATGCAAGGCGTCGGTGCGATGAGGATGCTATTTTGGGCGTCCAAGCTCGGCCCGCTAAGGAGTGCCACCGCGGGTACCACAGCCGTCACGGTGGACGATGAGGATGGGGATGGCGAGGACGACGACGACGACTACGAGGAGGATGAGGACTAGATAGTAACGTAAATTTTGAACACATTACATGTAATATTTTGAGGCATTTGTGAGGAGGTGGGTTCTTGGTAAAAATCTTTTCAAACTATCGTGACATGAATGTCACAAAGTTGTTTTTTTGTGAATGATAAATATATATGGAATGAGTATAGCGATAATGACCCCTTTCATTTATGTGAAAATTTGTTGGCATGGCCAACGCTTGTTGCTGCGAAATGCGACAACCTTTTAATTACTGTTTTGGATATGCGAGTCGTATAACAGAAGTGGTACCTGTTTATGAGAATAACATCGATTTTCGAGGTCGAAAATCTTAAAAGTTGGGGTGATTGTCACAACCTCAGATTTTTTAGATGAGGGCACGACATGCATTACACATAGGTATATGTGTTTCACAAGGAGACCAAAACGAACCAAAGACACTAAGTGTGTACGTGGGAAACACACTAGTATATCCCTAACTATAGATATAAAAGTGAAAGAGAGAGAGAGAAACCTTTACGTAACTCTATTCTAACCTAAATAGAGAGAAGGAGAATATAGAGAGAAAGAAGAGAAGAGCCTAGTAGAGAACTAGGGTTCGTTGGGACTTAAGTCGGCAAAGGAGATTAGAGGAAGAGACTGGAGAAAGAACCTTGGAGGCCTGTTGGCCTAGTAAAATTTCGAATCGTAAATCGAACTTGCGCGTGAATCATCGTCAAAGGTACGTTAAAGACATGATAGATGCCTAGGAATGTTTTAAATAGTAGGAAGAATGTTGGCTGAATGGTTCTTTTTATGAGATTAAGGTTAAATGAAGGAAGGAAGCATGTTCTCGATCTGATCGAGGAGCAAAATCATCGTTCCTCGCTCGAGCGAGGATGAACAGAGGAAAATATAACTCTGGGCTCGCTCGGGCGGTCCCCAAAACTAAAGGGAAGCTCGCTCGAGCCAGGGTTCACAGTAATACTCCAATGGCTCGATTTAACCGCTCGAGCGAGGTCAAGAGACCGCTCGAGCGAGGTCAAGTGGCCGCTCGAGCGAGGTCTGGTGACCACTCGGATCTTGGTTTTTCGAATACAAGAAACTTGGGGGTCATACACCCCAATAATGCTAGTGATTGTTCTAAACCTATTTTTGAAATGTAGGTTGATGCATTATAACCCTCTACGAGCAGGCGTGCCTTGAGATTCGTCGAGGTAGGGAATATTCTTGAAACATGTGCATTATCCCGTGAACTCATATGCGTAGTATAATCTATTTAAATAGTCACATATTTCATGAACCCTCATGATAAGGGTGTGTGTGTGTGTTACAACGTGAAAATCTTGAGGTCCCCAGGGGACGAAAAAAATCATGTAGTTCAATCAAAGAAGGGTGCAACAGAAGTATGGGGCATCCCAGGGATGCAGATGAAAACTAACAGAGAAACGAAGGTAATGTGATAAGGCCTAATGTAATATAATTAGCACAATCACGGTGAATAACTATATGTAAAGCACATTGATATTTTTATTATTTAAGGTTGATTAGAATACCCGTGGCGGGATACCCACAATGACTCGGCGGGATATCCGTGTGACAATACGGCGGCCAATCCGTACATTTATAACACATCCCAGGGATGTAGATTGAGAATAGACCCCGCCACCTATGAGAAAGGGGCTCGGGCAGTATTCCCAGGGAATACATATAACAACTGTCTAGTTAGACGACGATGGCGGGTATTCCATCGGGGCTCGATGCTATATTGCTCGAGGACTACTTAAGTTAAGATTTAAGTGATTAGGCCAAATTCACAACTAAACTAATAAGGAGATTAAACAAAACCATGCTAAGTAACGACCAAAATCATTGGGTTATTTTCCTGTTATTCAAATTGTTGTCCATAAGTGATTACTTTATGATTCTATGCTTGTTAAATTACTGACATATGTGTGAAGGTTGATCTATATGTTCTTTTTGTTTTCCCTACGGAGCTAGGATGTAGCTCACCCCCTTAGACTATACGTCGCAGGTCCAGGACTAGCGGCAGCAAAGACTTCGGAAGAAGCCGATCCAAGGGCTTCGATTTTCGTGCCCACAGAAGAGTCAGAACCTCCTCCTGAGGAATTCTTCTAGGAAACCCGCTGCATACTTTGAGAGTGAGTTGAGAGAGTACTATGTATGGCTTGGTATATCAAGCCTCTTTATTTCGAATGTTTTAATTACCATTCCTTGACAGAACGCCTAGGATGAACTGTTATTACTAAACATTTGGGTAAGTTCTCATGCCCATGAATTGGCATGGGACAAGGACTGCCTTGCGATACCTCGATTATTTTTGGATTGTATACATATCAATGTTTTGTAAGGAAACCCGGGGCACGGCCTCGAAGGCCGTGCTGATGGCACGGATTTCGGGGTTACGAAATTCGGGCTGTCACAAAAACCATCTGCCCAAAGGCCAACAGCAAAGCCATCAGCCATCTTTTAGAGAACACAGAATAAAATAGATAGTAAAATAGAAAAAAAATTGCTGCTTACTGGCAGGTACTGTTATACTTAGTAGTAACAGCTGATGGTATTAGTAACAGCTGATGAACTATTAGTAACAGCTGCCACTAATCTGAGTGCTGTTATACTTGTTTCTATACTTTTTTTAATAGCAGTAGGACAGCTATTATACAAGTTGGGGTTAATAAAGTCATGTGCTCTAGTACAGCTAAGACAAATAGCTTTTTGTAACGGGGTCATACGGCGTGGCGCGGCCAGCCGTAGGGCCTCTCGTCTTCCTGGTGCCTGGGGCACACGATGTGGTGCCAAGAGGGCACGCGACATCCTGGTGTCGGGGGCACGTGATGTGGTACCAAGAGGGCACGCGGCATCTTGGTGCCAGAGGGCACGTGACCTTGTGGCGTGATGTGCGCGACAAGGTCGTATCATGGTCGTGACACGATCGCATGGGGAAAGATGGGCATGACGTTGGGGCGTATTGGGGTGAAAATGACACTGTGTACCACGGGTGGAAAGCATTTGCCATGGTTGTATGTTAAACCAATACCTTTGAGGTCCTCCCCTTCCTTCCCCTATGTTGGTATTTAACCCTTATAAAGGGTAACTAGTGCTTAGCAAGTGGTGCTATCCTGAATGTGTCCCTCACCCAACACGTGCGATAGCCTTGTGGGCTTGAGCTCATGCATCCGGGCCAAGCCTAGTGTTTGGTCGCTCTAGTCGCGTCGTGTGTACTAGGGCCATCGTGTTTGGGGTGGTTTCCAACCATGCCCGCGGTGTGGCTTCTCGCCCAAAGGGGGCTCTACATATACGTGTCCCTACCCCTCGCATTCTCCGTTGTCTCTAACCTGTTGCGTTGCTTCGCAGGTGAAGTCCTAACGCAGGGGGCCAGGTGAAGCTTGATCAAGCCAAGCATCACACTCTTTGTAGCATTCGAGAATCCGCATAGCGTTGCTAGGTTGTGAGATAGGCTGACTTAGCATGGAACGCTAGGTGCCGCACACGAGTCCACTACGAAAAAAGTGACCCCGTGACATTCTACTAGGACAGCTAGCTTCTACTAGGACAACTATTATACAAGCTGGGGTTAATAAAGTAATGTGCTCTAGTAACAACAGCTGGGGTTAATAAAGTGACGTGCTCTGGTGATGTGTTGCTAAGTGGTGGGGTTATAAACTTCCACTACACAGAAGAATGTAAGATAAGAATAAAAACAGTTATAAATTGAATTAACAAAGAAATAGATAAATAAATAAAACCAAGTAATCTATCAAAAATAAATAACAAACTCAACTCAAAAAAATGAGTAAGAGCAAAAGAAGCCTACTATAACAGCTACTATCAATCATACTTGTTCGTCTAAAAAGCTTTTATCAGCCACTATGCTGCTGTTTGGCAATCCTCTGCCAAAAGGGGAGTCATTCCCTTTGAAGGCATTATATAGGAGTTTCAAACAAATTTTTTTCCATATACAAAGAGCTGCTGCTGCTTGGGATTTATAATACTTGTTTGCATAAAAACCTTTTTATCAGCTACTATGCTTGAACTATCTTGGGATTTATAAATTTTACTGGGGTCTGCTTTAGCAGAACTCTTGCTAGAGCACTGCTGGAGTTTGTTGGATTCAATAGACGATTGCAGGGACTTCTTGAAAAAAAAAAAATTGATCGATAACTTCTTGAGAAATTACTAGAATTTTAATGGGTTTTGGCTGATTTTTTTTGCTGGGGTTTCGTTGGGTTCTTTTTTAATGAACGCTCTGTACACAGCAGAGCTACCAGCTCTTTCCAATCCCTATAAATTGTTGCCAAGCTCCCGAAAGTTCCCACAATTTCGCTTTATACTTTGGGGTTGGCTTGTCTCTACCCCATGTTTGGGAACCAGCTTGTGGTCAAGTCTTCTATAATCTAGTTCTAAGTATTAAAACTCGAAGGTCACTGATAATATTCTTTAAATGACTTATGCTGTTGGAATTGACAACACCCAATAACATAGTTGGAAATAACCCCATAGTAAATGAGAAGTATATTTGTAGGACACTGCATGTGCATTACAGTCTATCTGGCACACACCTGTTATATCTGAAAAATGGATCACTGAACATCAAATATTATAGTGGCAGTTCATTGAATGTCTCCAATCTCAATATTTGCCTGTAAGAAAAACACCCTCTCCAATCCTCATTTGCTTAAACTTCTATGTTGGGTCTATTTCCTAGATTCAACAGATTCAGGGATGACTTTTTTTCCAGAATTTTGAGGGCACATGAAAAGTATTTGCTGCCTACTGGCAGGTACTATAAGCTACTAAGTGGTGGGGTTATACACTTTCAAGCATTAAAACAGCAGCTACAAAATCAGGTATAGCAACAACAGCTAGTAGGCCAGCCAGCAGAAACAAAAGAAAAAAAAAAAGACAGAAAGTACAAAGATCAGGCATTTGAGAAAGCAAAACATATAAAAATTAAAAACCCCCATCGGAAAAAAAAATTACAGACTTTTGTGGGATCAAGAGAAGATGATTCCTGGTCTTGGGTATGGCCTCATCCACATCTACTTTGCAGAATTCCATTGTTTTTTCTTGTTTTCTGAAACTTTTTTCCTTGTGGGTTTTTTTTATAATGTTTTTTTATTGCTCTTTATTCTTGCCTGTAATAAAAACACCATCTGTCCAATACACATCTACGAATTTTGAGGGCACATGATAAGATTTTGCTTAGTGTCGCTCACGAAAACAAGTGTTGATGCCTATTGCAGTAGATAGGCATTCAAAGTTATTGATAGTTCTTTATAGCCTCTAGGTTCTTAAGAGTTAAGAGAGAGCGGTTTCAAGATCAACGTACCTTGAAGCTCTGTTTTTTTGCTACTCTTTGGTTAGCTTCAGCTGATGAAAGACAACATGAAGAGAGTATTTAGCCCAGATCAGAAACCCCCAGAAATAAAAAATATAATTTGCAAGTATAAACTAACTTTCTCAGTCTCTAACCTTAGCTGCTGGGGTCTTTTTCTACATCAGCCTATCCCAATTATAGCAGCTTCATCAGTCAACCAAGATATGCATTTGGGGGTGTGACTGACAAACATACACATGTGATGGCTAGGAGGCCAGCCAGCAGACCTATACAAGGGAGTCCACAGCTGCATTTTCTGTGCCAGTGAAGAGTTTCCTCAGCTAGGCCAGCCAGCAGACCTATAGAAAGGAGTCCACAGGGTAGACTGCTGCATCTTCTGTGCCAGTGAAGAGTCTCTTCATCTAGGCCAGTCAGCAGACCTATACGAAGGAGTCCACAGGGAATCATAGACTGCTGCATTTTCTGGCAAAATTTTAAAAGTGCCCAACCCTTCAATTGGGCTGCAATGGGGAATTAAAAATAGAAAAAAGGTACTTTAAAATCGTCCAATTTGATCGATATATTGGCTGCATATGGGCTTCAGATTCAGCTTAGCTGCCGATATATATATATATATATAGCCTTGGTGTTGGGTATTAAAATTGAATCATAATCGATCCTGCAAAACAGTATAAACTTGATTATATTCATCAGTTATAACTTATTTGTATTTTGTTCTATAACAGCAACTGAAGGGTGCAAATTCCTTGGTACCGCTGCTGCAATCCAGTGTTGGAGCTCAACACTTTGATTTGCTTGATGGGAGCAGCTGAATAGGTGGGCAACTATCAGTTGAAGAACCTCTAACTTCATTTGCTTGGTACCCCTAACCGTGCTTCATATTTAACTGTCAAACCCATTTAAGTTAACTGTAATTTGTTTGGTAAGTTGGGATTAAACCTATGACCTCAAGGTTACCTCATTGTACCCAATTAGAAGAAGTAATTGATTGCACAATTAATACAAGATCCTCTGTACAATTTTTTAGTTGTAGTCTGCCTCAAAGGGGGGCCATCAACTTACAAGCCTAGATTTAAGTTTATATGCACCAAATATTACTCAAAGATGGAGTCATTGTCATATCTGATGGTACTAACTACCACTTCACAGAACAAAACAGACATTGATTTTCAGAAATTAAATGGATGGCCCAGATCAATTGGCATACATAGAGAATTTATCTATAATGAGCGAAGTGTATAAAGGTAAGAGACCGTTGTGCCCAGTTCTTGTTGTCAAATTCAAAACAGTCAAACACCATCTAAAATGAATAGTACATTGGATTTAAATTGTAGCAATTAATTTGGGATTAAACTGCCATTTACATTTAACTGTCAAACCCATTTAAGTTAACTATCATTTGCTTGGTACCCCTAACTGTCATTTTCATTTAAATGACAGTAAAAGGAAATTGAAGGAGCTGCTATCAGTTGAAGAACCGATTCAGTGAGCCCCTGGTAGTGTACTATAGTACCCCAAGCTCAGAAAGTGAGCTTTCCTGAGCAAATTCCTCCGAAAACCATCTGTCACTTTCAGCGGAAAAATGCTCCAAAAAGATGCAGCCCCAAAGAAACTCTCGAACAGCAGGAAAGCTGAGAAAGTGCTCAGGAAAATGGGTTTCTGCAAAAAAAGTTCGGGAAATACAATTTTCTGGGCTCTCGAACAACGCCTTAGGGTTTGAACGAGAGGGTGGGTTGAGCGAGAGGGAGTGAGGGGAGTTCGTGAGAAGGGAGAAGGGAGAAGGGTTTGAATGGAAAAAAAAAAAAAATGACTTATATACACTTTATATATGTCAACGGCTTGTTATATTAGCTGTCGGGGTAAGGTTTATATACGCCGACGGCTTCGTATAACGGCCGTCGGCGTAGGACTCTTTTTTTTGCTTGTCTATAAGTAGTCGTGTATGAAAAAAAAGGATTAGTGGTGAAAATTAATTGTGACCGTTAGATTACAAAGTCTTAATATTTAATTAGAAGTTTTAATTTTAGTAATATTTTTAGGATTTTTTTGCTTATAAATACACAGTGAAAATCTCTTATGAGACAGTTTAATGATGAATATTGAAATTTGATTGTTTTGTGCTATCTTTCAGAGTTCGTTGAGAATTTTTACCTTCCCCGAGTTTAGGGTTTGGTATGAGCCCAATATTTTTGCTCGTGAAATTCTAATGATGTTTCCTATCTTCTTCCTTATTTCTCTATTTTTATTTTTATTTTATCTCAGAGACTCAAATCCTAAATCTATCGTGTGGGATTTACGCTATCCTAGGGTTGGCGAATTGATGTAGGACAAAAACGATACTAACCCTGAAATAGCATAAATCCGGAGCGATAGATTTAGGTTCGATTCTGAATCATGAAACCAATCTAAACAGACCTATAGACCATATCCGAATAGGTAACTTGTACCGACCTGTTTGCTTTCATTGAACAGGTCAGTCTCATTATTATGCTAAAAATAATCAAACTTAAGATAGTACATCGCTATTTGTGAGCATGCAAGTAAGCCAAAGTACAGGTTTGACCATTTTAGCAAAAGGACATGAGCTTGTTCACACTTGGATTGAACAGCTCCATTAGCCTATACCAACTCTCGTAAAATAATACATATATTCCAAAGCTTTATCCAAGCCCTCGTACAAAAGAGACATAAGCAAGATTTTCTTTTATTCATATCGGAGATTATAAAAAAACATTGACTAACAATTGAAGAATGGAAGATGAAGAAGAAAGAAGAATCAGGGACTAATTAGTAGCATTTATATTGTGGCATATGTGTAATCCAGACTGATCGTGGCCAGATTTTCTTGGACTCACTCTCAAAATGTAGTTGGAAGGTTCCATCTTCAATGTTGAATACCCCAAGGTCATGCCCTACCAATGGATCATCATTACCATTAGTAGTGTCATCAGTAAAATAGATATGATTTGCTTTGCATCCAGAGAAATCACAAGTTGATGCAGACAGAGAGCAATTGTGGCCCAAGAACAACATTCGATTGCCTACACTTTTCACAGGAGACCATGATTGTCGACTTGTATCTAACTTAAAAATTTCGAATCCATCCGTTCTATATCAAATCTCTTCTTCTTCTCCCTCATAGACTAAATTTCTTGCAACCAGTAAGAGTTCACCATCAGATTCCACCAAATACAACTTGCCATCTGCTAAGTGTAATCTGGGTAATGCAAGTTTAGTCTCCGATGCAGGTGGTCCGATATCATAAACTACTATTTCACCAGAATAGCTAATCGCATAGAACTTGTCTTGATAATATATGATGTCATCAAAGCAATAATGAGTGTTCAGGGGAGTTCATTTCATATCTCCTGGTTTACAGAACACTAATTCAGCTGTTTCGCCTACGATAGCTACAGCTGTGAAGTCAGGAGAGCAAGAAGGATTTGACGATAAAACAACCTTAAAGGTTAAATAGCCTGTCTGAATCAAGAACAATCGTACGGGATTGTCCTAAAAAATTCCGGTACAATAATGTGAGTTCTATGGTGCCTTCGGTGCACCGAACATCCACTATATCTGGGAGAGTAGTAAAAGAAGGAAGACTAATTTTAAAATCCGAAGAAAAAGGATTTAAGAGAGAACAATCCAAAAGCTTGTCTATGACTATAAGCCACCCCTCAAAAGCTCCTACAACACGATGCTCCTCTTCGGGTATCTTATTCTACTTTGTAATCTTAGAATCATTAAGCGTAAATAAATTTCCATCACCTGGTATAAGGAGACCTGGAAGTTGGAGAGCCACATGATGTGGGCTTTGAGCGTAGACGGACCACCATGACTTGCAAACGGCACCAAACCTAATCATATCAGGAAACAAGGTTAGGCGATCAAAAATTGATTGTATCATATCCATCGGAAGTTCACCGCGTTCAGCCATAGTGATCGAAGGAGAGGGTATTCGTCTTACTCCTGGAGAGGTTGAGAGGAGAGAAAGAAGCGACGGGTTAGCAATATCGGACATGGAGTGCTATTTATATTTTTGTTTAAGAGAAGTCGGACGGTGAGGGCCCCTTAAGTCACTCTTTCTTCTTCCTAATTCGAATCCAACTACAACTTATACACCCACTTTATCTACAAAGTACAATTGTATGAGATGATAGAGATTGCTTTTCATCTCAACCCTCCATACGATCAATCTTTAGATAATGAGTAGTCTAACTAATATAAAATAGATACGGGAACCATTACTTGCACACGCTTTTTAAGTGATTGCACCGAGATTTAAAAAGATTTTATATTTTAAGGGCATATGACATGTGAAATCACAATTTAGTCGGACATGGCTCTGATACCAAACTCAGAGTAGGGGGAAGACGTGGTTGCGGAAGAGACGGAAGCTAAATACAGAAACTCTAATGCATAAACAAATGACTAATAAAACAAACTTATATTAAACAACTTAAAACATATGGAATATCACACTATACACACACTATGTTACTACTATGCAGCTACTATGCATGCATTAAACAAATATATACAATGCTATGAGAAGTCTTACCGATATGCAAGACTTCTCCGATACCCACTTATAAGAAAGAAAGAACAAGAGAGAATGAAAATACTTGGTACAATTGCTCGGTACAATTGATCGGTGTAATTGATCGGTGTCCTGGACAATCCCCAGGCTAACCCTTTTATAGATGAATGCGGACTTGAAGTGGTTTGGAATCCGCAACTGATTGATGAATGCGAACTTGAAATGAATTGAAATCCGCCGCTGAGTGGGACACGTGTGCTGGGTGGATTGGTTGCAGTCGGTTCGTCCCTTGATAATTGTGTTCTGACGTAAGGGCATGCGTCAGTGGTTCATAATTTGAAATGATGACTTGTTGGGTTGCATCATGGACAGCTGGTGAGACTATTATATTGGCAGACAATAATCGATATATGGGGTCCAGTGAGATTCTTGGACGATTGCGACTTTATTATTTATGTGGATTGATGTTGCTTGGATTAGTGATGCAGATTATGTCTGGACCTTATGGCTTCATGCGATCGCCAAGATTCTGATAAAATCTTTAATGTCTTGAGATAATTCTTTTTCTTGAATAGTGGCATCAATTTTTAAGTCAGCAGGAAGATAGGGATTTGTCCTGCTAATTAATTGTTGGAGGAATTGGTCTGCTTCATGATCTTGCTGAGAAGTCGTCATGTACTCCATTGGTAAATTTGTGAGAAAGATTCTTCTTCCGTCAGTAATTTTGAAGGAATAATTTTCTTTGGTGTTTCTGCTTGCTTCTTGTGAGAAATGTATTAATGAATGGATCCAATAAGATCGGGGAGAAATTGATTCAGCCACAGATAGCGAAGAAGGATGAGGCAAACATTTTGGCATGTGGACATATGAAAATTCATGGAGGAGGGTTTTTCGAAGAATCCACATTTGATAAGGTTGAAAGAATTGTTCTCTAGATCTCCAGCCAATAGTGCTAGTGATCCATAATGTAAGATGAATACTACTAGGTAAGGATCTAGCAGCATGGAATAGCATAGATTTGATCATTCTAGGAACATTGGGAATGTCAAAAATGGAGAAAATAATTTGATTGATCAAACCCCAATCAAGGCATTGAAGAAGATTGTGAGGGTAATCATGACTGAAAAGAGAAATTTTTGGAAGATGAAAACCCTGAAGAGTATTAAGGAATTGATAGTTTTTTAAGAGAATTGTTTTGATTTCAAAAGCAGGACTCTCAATTTTAGCAATAATAGATTGAGAAATATCAATGGGGAGAACATATTTGATTTTCTCAAACATGCAGATGCGTTTGAGACGATGAAGAATGGGATCATTGAAATGAGGTTCAATGGAGGCAATGAGGTCAAGAAAATGATTGATTTTTTCAATGGAAAAAATTCCTTCTTCCCAGTTGAACTCTCTTAATAAAGAGATAAGACTATCATATAATAATTTAATTTGGCATTGTTGAGTCTGGCTCTTGTTGGTAAGGAAACTCAGATGTTGCTGAATTCTTTTCATATTTTGATCCATATGGTTTGGACTTATACCACTTCCATCTTGGTAAAGGTCAGGGTTAATACAGTCAGGGATAGGTCTTGGGTTATAGATACTAGGTTTTGGTAGTATTTGGGTAGTTGGATATGAGTCAAAAGCTTCTTGGGCTTTTTGTAGGGAATTGTGTATCTGGTATAATGAATTGGGAAAATTATAGATTTGGCTATGACAGGTTTTCCAAGAGGTATAAACACCTGGGTTGAAACCTCTAAGGACAGTATAAGCTTTTCTTTGGGACGAAGAATTGTCTTCTGTTGAATGGGCAGTATTGGCAGAAGAGTTTCCTGTAAGGTTAGTCATTCTCTGCACAAAAAGTAGTGGTGAGCTGGTGATTTCCTATTGTAGGATCACCGCATAAATATAAGACCACTGGAGTGGTGGTATGCAAATGCTGATGCAAATGGGAATAAACAATTCTATTATTGTGAGTAGTGTGATTGGAGTGATGAGTCTCCCAGAATTGGTTATTTTCGGAAAGGGAGACACAACAAAGGTGAGGAAAGGAGTCCTCAAAAGGAGAGGAGAGAAAATTAAATCGAAGGGGATGCCCCCTAAATTGGGCAGAAATGCCATAAGAATCTCCCGTGGTAAAGGGAAAGATAGAAGGAATAAAAGGAATCCCTAAGATAAGGGTTTGAGTGATGTTTGGGAGAATCACAAAAGAAGTGGAAATGGAAGTTTTTACGAAATATGATGCATACCTCTAATAGTAATGCTAAAAATACCAGTTGTTTACTGGGGTTGTTTGATACTTAAAAAACTTTTAGTTTACCTTGCTGGGGTAATTATCCTGCTAGGGATAATAAGGCGTCCAAAAAGATGGGATTTTGGAACGACTTTGAAGATAAGATTTTGTGGGATAAACAAAAGAATAAAAACGGATTTGGGTTAAATTCCATTGGGAATAAAAGAAATAAATTTGTATGCTGGCAAATTCCATGCAAAATCATTTATGGGGGTTTGGAAATTATGACCAAGAAAATAATTTATAATTTTATGATTGGATTAATCATGTTATTTTCAAGGATTTTTAAATATTTATATGGGAATTTGGTGTGCATAAGGCCTGATGGCCATTCATGTCATTCCAAATGCCAAGAAAGACTAAAGGTAGCATAATAATTTGTGTGCCTATGATTGTATTGGTTGTAGGCATTGTATTGGTTGTACCTATTCGTGTAGGTGTATTGTTGGATGAGGTTATTCTTTGGATGTGAAAAAGGAAGTAAATTTGCATGGAGAGTTCTTGGAATGAAAAGCTTATTGTGTAATTTAATAATAGAAAGAAAAGTAAGTAGAAATGGAATGATAGGAAAAGTTAGGAGAAATAGAAAGGAAAGTGGTAGGAGACATGGGGGCCCCAAAATTACACAATGAGGCTTTGGGATAAGACATAAAGAGGAACCCAAAGAAGGATGGGATCTTGTCTACCGTAGGTGAATAAGGTAGTAAGATAGTGGGTAGAGTAGTTTCATAAGGAGAGTGAAACTGGTCCGAATAGTAATCCTGTATAACCCGTGGGATGTTGTAGGTAACAGGGAAAGTGATATTAGAGAGCACAATAATGCTGAGATATCTAAATGGTTGGTTTTTGATGATTTGAGGAGAAAATGTACCAGGAAAAGATGGATTAATTTGAGGATCATACAATGGGAAAAAATGGTCAAACTTGGACCAGTTAATAAAGTTGGTAAAATGGTCAATCTTAGACCATTGAAAGCATTCAATATGCTTTTGAGAGTTTAATTTGGAGTTCTTTTTTATCTTGGGCAAAGAAGATATTTTGTACTTTGATAAAATCAATGGGTGAAAATAATCAGATTGATTTTGAATATTGAATTGGTGGACACTAGTTACTTGACTAGTGATTATAGTGGAATCCAAGATGTTTTCATAGTCCAAATCCTTAACTAACTCAGAAAAGATCACATCTAATTCACTAGATGATTTCTTAGGTGTATATTTATCTAAGATGTCAATGGATAATTGTGGTTGAATGTGCTGTGTAATTTCAACCAAAAGAGGATTAATTTTTTCCTGACTAGGCTGATTTTTAGTATAGTGACTAGTAAAAATAACAGGAACTAAAGATAGCTGTTGATTTCTCAAGTTTGATTTGTCTTCATCAGGGATAATGAATTCCTGAGGAATCCCCAGAGGAATTATCAGAATAATTTGAGTAGACCAATTTTGACTCAAAGCATGGATATGATTAGGAGGAATAAGGGACTTCCTGTGTGGTTTTAATTCAGATTTTATTAAATTATTCTCATGAATATTGGAAGACCTAGTTAAAGACTCTTGATTTGTGTCAAAAGGCTTTTGATCAGAATCTTGATTAGACTCTTTAGACTCTTGATTAGAGTCAGGAGATGAATTGTTGGATGAAGAGTGGCCAGATTGAAAACTAAAAAGTTTAGGGTCTTTGTCATACAATTGTTCTAGTTTCTTTTTCATTTTACACCGATTGGCATAATGACCATATTTGGTGCATTTAAAGCATTGAATATGTTCTTGAGATTTTGATCTTGATTTCTTTATCTTTTTGGACAAAGAGGAGTCGATTAATTGTATGGCGTTTTGTTGTTTATAAAAACTTGGAGGATAAGATTTAGATTTATGATTCTCTGTTGTTTCAGTTAAAACATTAATCTGGAAATTTGTTTGTTTTATTTGTTTTTTACCAGATAATGCTTTTAATCGAGATTTTAATTGATAAATAAATTCTTGATAGGGATTAGTATATTGTACTAAGGAAGTGTTTGATTTATCGTGATTTGATCTGATACTTTGGTTTCCAAAGTTGTTGTGGGATTCGATTGAGGAAGTTTTAAGGTTTCAATAGGAGGATAAACTGACTGAATAGTTAATTCATCAAATCTTTTCCATTCCTTTTGAAAATCCTCAAGGAGAAATATTTTCCTTTCATCCTGAGTCATTTCAAAATATTTGGTTGCTTTAAACCAAGTAACAAATGGAATTACTTGGTAAAAAGTTTCAATATATTGATAAAATTGTTCTTTGAATTCTTACAATTCTGATGCAGAAATTTTTTTAAAATACCATTCTCGGAATGGTGCATATTTATCTTATCTTGAAATTGATTGATTTCTTGTCTATTGATAACAAAGTTTTCTGGTTTTATAAAAGCCATAAAAACTTTTATTAATGGATTGAGAAATTCATCTCGCTAGCAGTAGGGGATTCCCTCTGCTGTTGGGTATATATCCCATGAGGAATCTGTTGTTCAGAAACTTGGATTCCTTCCAGATTGGGTTGATTAAATTCAGAAGGAACAGATGAGTTAGCTTCTGAATAAGATGATCGAGCAGTCGAGGGTATAGATACTCTATAAGGACCTCGAGACCTCGTATCAGAATAAGAACTCCTATAAGAAGTTCTGTGAGATGTGGATCTATCAAATTTTAAGATTACATCTCCCTGGGTATTTTGAACAATTTGTTCAATTTCTTGATTTAAAATTGGTTTAGGTGAGACAGCTTGAGGTATACGCCAAGCATCATGAAAAGTAATATTTTTCCATTCACATAGTTTTCTTGTAGCAACATTAGTGGTTGCACTATTAGTCTCAATTAAGACTGTTCTTCCTGGTTCATTTTGATAATTAATTTTAGGAACCAGAGAAGTCATCACCTTATGATGAAGGCGATAGATCAGAGCAATGGTCTCTGATCCAGGCATAAAGTTGTATCCCTCAGTTTGGAGATGAAGGGTACAAGCATGAAAAATATTTTTATCTTTTAAAGATAAAGTTAAATTTGGGAAAACATTGTAGTATACTGGACCAAGGCATAAGCTGGTCTCAATAGCAGCCATCAAAGAAGATTGCCAATCAAGGCATCTAGCATCTCTGAGAGTGCTAAGTATACTAGTATTTTCAAGACCCAATAAGGGCAAAGGTTTGAATGCATCCTAAATGAAGAAATTTGAAACGATGAAGGTCATGTAAAAGATCTTCGTTAGAAAGTAATTGAAAACCTTCATTTTGACTTTCTTCATTTATACTGAGAGTTTGCTCAGTAGTTTTGATTGACATGTCGGTGGACCAATCTTTCCATCCATATTGATAGATTATTTTAGGATTGATGGAAGGAATTGTCCATCTATTTAATTGGTTTTGTTGGTCATCAATTTGAGACCATTTATCTAATTGTTTATTTTTGATTAATTTTTTGGAGGAAAAATTAAAAAGAGACATAAAATAAAATTGATAAATTTTGATTTTGGTTTTTTTTTTTTTTTTTTTTTTTTTTTTTTTAATTTTAAAACAGTAAAATAGAAAGGGTAAAAGAGCTTTTGGTAAAACCAATAAGACTGTAATTACATATGGGAATAGTAATGTTGGAATAGTTTTATTATAGTGAATAGTGATTCAGAATACTATTCATCAGCATAGTAAATTACTATTTACCTTCTTCTCCATAAATTTCTATGGACTTCTTACAAAAATTCATTTAGATTTACTACTAGATTATTGTTGCAAAACTGCGTCCGTCCACGATAACTTTTACGGGGAATCAATCGGCAACAACGCAATCCCTGCTACAATGCCATCTAGTCATCCCAACGCGACTTCCCACACTACCACAGCATAGTAGTAAATCTAAACAGACCATTATAAGTCATCCATAAAAACCACTGAAGAAGACGATGAACAGTAGTTCATACGCCCATGATTAGTCACCCTAATCACGACTCACTACCTCTTAAGATTCCAACACTAGCCACCCGCCATATGTAATTACCACGGGCTTAGCCGGACATGGCTCTGATACCAAACTCAGAGTAGGGGGAAGACGTGGTTGCGGAAGAGACGGAAGCACACGGGAAGAAAACCTTATATCATATATTAATACTAATAAAACAAACTTACAATTAAAAACTCAAAACATATGGAATCTTACACTATACACACACTATGCTACTACTATGCAGCTACTATGCATGCATTAAACAAATATATACAATGCTATGAGAAGTCTTACCGATATGCAGGACTTCTCCGATACACACTTATAAGAAAGAAAGAACAAGAGAGAATGAAAATACTCGGTACAATTGATCGGTGTAATTGATCGGTGTCCTGGACAATCCCCAGGCTAACCCTTTTATAGATGAATACGGATTTGAAGTGGTTTGAAATCCGCTACTGATTGAGGAATGCGGACTTGAAGTGGTTTGAAATCCGCTGCTGAGTGGGACACGTGTGCTGAGTAGATTGGTTGCAGTCGCTTCGTCCCTTGATAATTGTGTTCTGACGTAAGGGCATGCGTCAGTGCTTCATAATTGGAATGATGTCTTTATGGACAGCTGGTGAGTCTATTTGCCGACAATAATTAGTTGGATGACAGCTGCTTTATTGACTGATTTGTCTTTTTTGGCTGAACTTCATGGTTCTCTGTGATTGTCAAGATTCTGGTAAAATATTGAATTGCCAGATAGGGAGCTATCCGAATCGGATAAGTTGTGAAGCTGATCTTCTTCTTGGATAGATGCTTCAATTTCTAAATTAACAGGCAGATGGAGATTATTCCTGCTGATCATTTGTTGGAGAAATTTTTCTGCTTCTTCTTCTTGTTGGGGAGTAGTCATATATTCCATAGGAAAATCGGTGAGAAAAATTCGTCGACCATCAAAAATTTTGAAAGCATAATGGTCCTTAGAAATTTCTCTCGCTCTGTGAGAAAATTGTATTAGGGAATGAATCCAATAGGATTTGGGAGAGATTGATAGGGCACTCGATTGTGCTAAAGGATCTGCTTGGTTGATATATTCCATCTCATATATTTGGGCTTTACGAAGAATCCAAATTTGATATGGTTGGAAGAATTGTTCTCTAGATCGCCAGCCAAGAGTGCTAGTGATCAGAAAAGTAAGATAAATGCCTTTGCGTAAACATTTAGAGGCATGGAAAACCATGGATTTAATCATTCGGGGAAAATTTGAAATATTGGAAAGTGGGAAAATAATTTGGTTGACCAATCCCCAATCAAGACCTTGGGAAAGATTATGAGGATAATCAGGCGTAAACAAAGAAATTTTTGGGAGATAGTAACCTTGAAGGTGGTTGATAAATTGACAATTCTGCAATAAGATTTGTTTGATTTGAGTAGCCGAATCTTCAACTTGAGATACAATATTTTGGGAAATATCAATTGGAAGAACATGTTTGGCTTTTTCAAACATGCAGATTTTTTTAAGGCGATGCAGAATTAGATCATTTTGTTTCACCAATTCAATGAGGTTGAGGAAATAGGAAATTTTCTCAATGGAAAAGGTTTCTTCTTCCCAATTGAAGTTCTTGAGTAAAGAGGTTAGGCCTTCATAAAGTTGTTGGGTATGGGCTTCTTGAGCCTGAATTTTGGATGCCAGAATGCTCAAATGTTGTCTGACTTTTCTTTTATTATTGGCAACATGATTTTTCCATACTCCATTAATTTCTTGGTACATGGAGGAATCAATACGTGGGCTAATAAAATTGGGTATATGGCTAATGTTGAACATTTCTGATTTGGAGTAGTCCTTGATTTCCATAATAGGAGATTGGGCAAGGAGATGCATGGTTTGATAGGTTTGAAAAGAAAATTTGCCTTCTCTGATGGAATTATACATTTGGTATAATGGGCTAGGAAAGTTATAAATTTGGCTATGGCAGGATTGCCATGAAGTGTATAGTCCTGGTTGGTGTCCTTTGAGGACAACATAAACTTTTCTTTGTGGCGAGAAATTTTCCTCTGTTGAATTGGCTGTATTGGCAGAAGAGCTTCCAGCAAGACTAGTCATCCTTTGCACAAAAAGTAGTGGTGATCTGGTGATTTCCTAGTGTAAGATCACCACATAAATATAAGACCACTGGATTGGTGGTATGTGAATGTGAATGCAAATGCTCATGCAAATGGGAAGAACCAATTCGATTATGGTGAGTAGTGTGATTGGAGTGATGACCCCCCCAGAATTGGGTATGACCTGTAAGGGAGACACAACAAAGATGAGGAAAGGAGTTCTCAGAAGGAGAGGAGAAAAAGTGGAATCGAAGGGGATGACCCTGAAATTGGGCGAAAATGCCTTGAGAATCAACCCGAGTAAAGGGAAAGATGGAAGAAATAAAAGGGATCCCTAAGATAAGGGTTTGAGTGATATTTGGGAGAATCACAAAAGAAGTGGGAATGGTAATATCATGATGCTGAATAGCAGCATGGTTAAGTTTGTGGTGGATAGGTATGGGATATCCACTAGCATTGGTGAGACTCTGACGAGTGGAGGTCAAATAGAAGGAAGGGACTAATCCTTCTTGAAGACAATTCATGTCAGCACCACTGTCAATAAGGGCGATAATGTCATAAATTGTATAATTGGAATTAATAAATAAATTGACCTTGATGTACCATTTTGGGGAGGAGACCTGTTGGAGAGTATTCAGGTAAGAATGTGATGGAGAACTAGAAGAGACTTCTTTGTTTTCCAAATGATGGAGGCGATTATTAATAGTGGAAATTTCTTTAGCAAAATGTTGCTTTAAAATAATTAATGCATTGTTGAGAGATTCTATTTGTTGTTGGAAATTGGCAACCCTAGAAGAATTATGGGTAGCATTGATCATCTGGTTAGAAGAATTATGGGATTCTAGCCGATGAAAGAGTTCTCTAATAGAGTAAGGATTTTCTACTATTAGAGACTTTTTAGTTTCTTTGTGAGTCAGATATACATGCTTCAATCAATTTGGATTTCATTATTGGGTCTTCAGTTTTATCAACTAAGTCCAGTAACGATTGTTGGGATTCAGAAAGAACATTAATACTAAGATTATTTATGGCAGCAAATGCTTGCCAAGAATCATTCGAAGTATGAAGATGATTACATTTGCAATTTGCAGGGTGGTCATCTGCAGAGGAGGAAGATGACGAAGTGGAATGAATTTCATTATCAGACTCAGAAAGTTCTGAATATTCAGGACTCGAATCTAAACAGATTTTTGAAAGGGTTAATTTCAGTCCTTCATCATGAATTTGATTTATTCTTTGTTCAGTTGTGCAATTATTGGCATAATGACCAAATCGATGACATTTGTAACATTTAATTTCTCTTTGGGGTCGATTTGTTGAGTTTCTTCTTTTCTCACGATATTTGCGTGAAAAAGAAGGATTCCTGGGTTCTCGATGTTGCCGAGTAGAATTTCTTTTTTCGCGATGTTGTGGATGAGAAGAAGGATTGTTAGTTTGTTTGAAAATACGACGACGTCGTTCAGAGGGACGATGATAATTTGAGATTTCTCTATTATCTCGTCCTTTTGAAGGATAATTGATTACATATGGCGGGTGGCTAGTGTTGGAATCTTGAGAGGTAGTGAGTCGTGATTAGGGCGGCTAATCATGGGCGTATGAACTACTGTTCATCGTCTTCTTCAGTGGTTTTTATGGATAACTTATAATGGTCTGTTTAGATTTACTACTATGCTGTGGTAGCGTGGGAAGTCGCGTTGGGATGACTTGATGGCATTGTAGCAGGGATTGCGTTGTTGCCGGTTGATTCCCCGTAAAAGTTATCGTGGACGGACGCAGTTTTGCAACAGCAATCTAGTAGTAAATCTAAATGAATTTTTGTAAGAAGTCCATAGAAATTTATGGAGAAGAAGGTAAATAGTAATTTACTATGCTGATGAATAGTATTCCGAATCACTATTCACTATAGTAAAACTATTCCAACATTACTATTCCCATATGTAATTACAGTCTTATTGATTTTACCAAAAGCTCTTTTACCCTTTCTATTTTACTGTTTTAAAATTAAAAAAAAAAAAAAAAACCAAAACCAAAATTTATCAATTTTATTTTATGTCTCTTTTTAATTTTCCCTCCAAAAAATTAATCAAAAATAAACAATTAGATAAATGGTCTCAAATTGATGACCAACAAAACCAATTAAATAGATGGACAATTCCTTCCATTAATCCTAAAACAATCTATCAATATGGATGGAAATAAGGCCAATTCCTGCCTCCTTAAGTAACTACTATTTTATTTTTTAAAGCTTTCTTTTTTACTTTTTTTGAAGCTTTCTTTTGTACTTTTACTTTTCCATGGAAATCACTAATCCAAAGTAACACTTTTTGAATAATTTCTTGGGAGCCCCATCTATTCTAGCCATGCTCTTCCTAAGATTCCAAATTTCCTGTATTAAAAGCCAGAACCATTCTTCGAGTTAATTGGTGTGAGATGCATCAAACTTTTTGAACCATTTGGCTCATCTTTTTTACAAATTGAGCACATTTTCTGAGTTTTAAATAGACTTCTAATTAACAGAGTTCTGCGAGATCTATAACTAGACTTCTAATAAATTTGACTTCTATGTTTTAATAATTTTCATCTAGGGCAACTAAGCTGGGAATACCTTTAAGCAGGCCATAGAGTGGTGCTAGACATGAGGGGAGTACAAAAGGTAAGTTTTTTTTAATAAGGTGGGGAAAAATCAACGAGCTTACATGTGTAGTTTATGAATTTTTTTTTTTTTTTTGGTCCAAATCAAGCAAAGGCAAGAGCAGTTCATGGTGTACATCTTGTGTTTTGTACATTTTGTGTTTTAATCATGTATAAAAGGGAAGATCAATTTACAATTTCCACCTGCATTCAACCATAATTTGATGATACATCTGCCAAAATTCTCGACGACCTCATGCGTTTTTGTATCAAAACCCCTCTTTCCCCTTAATTAAGTAGACATGTACATTCTCACTCAAAGAGTATGGTTTAGGATTAAAGGAGACTTCTAAGTTCTAACAAACAATTTAATGATTTGCACTCTTCAATTGATGCAGGAAAATATATAACAATTAATAGGCACTGAACCAAGTTTATATATATATATATATATATATGTATATAATTATAATTTTTTATAATTTTAAAACATAAAACATAGTATCGAACACTTGAAATGCTATATATATTTTTTGTTCAAACCACTCGATAGATGTCTAAAAATCAAGTTCAATCATTTAAAGGTCCTAATGTCCATGTGCATTTCCACGTGCCTTTTTACTAGTGAAGTTATAAGTACATGTGAGCCATCCATTGGTAAACTTTACTTTCAGCCATTAAATACAAAAGCAACAACTCATATTAGAGTGCACAAATCGGATAGTTACTATTTGGCAACGAGTGTTATTTCTGGGCACATTGTCCCTTAATGTATGCTATATCACTATGAGGAAAAATATGCGTTGCCCACATCTTAAACCATTACTGATCTACCATTACCGACGTAAGATCATTGGATCCACTAAAAGAATTTTTGCACAATGATTTTATGACATTCTCCTTACTCTTCATATTTTCATATGGGTGTATATATTTTCATTTGATCAAGTAGCTGACATTTTCACCAAAGGCTTATTATCGTCTCGTTTTCGGTCTTTGCTCAACAAGCTCATGATTACACCGTCCCCCATAATCTTGAGGGGTGTAATAGAGGACATACACCGGATCAAATCTCAAATTCAAATTCAAATTCAATTCCTTTGGTGAAAATGTCAGCTACCTGATTAGATGTATGAATGTATCAAACATCTAATTCACGACGAATCACTTTTTTACGAATATAGTAATAGTCAACTTCTGAATGGTTTGTTTAGGCATGAAATACGAGATTTTAAGGAGCACACCTTTTCAAGAGAGCACACCTCTCTTGACCATCATTTAGATACCAAAATGGTGTTTAACAAATCATACACCATTAATGTTTTTAAATGTGAGGATTTGCATAGTCAAAGTAGTATATCATAGATTGAAGTGTAACATGCCCAAAAGTGATATTTTAGAGAGATTTAAACCATCCAATTTGTGGACTATAATTTCAATAATAATTTTTTATTTTAATGGTTGATGTTAAAATTCATCAATCAGATGATGGATCTATCGATCCGACTATCGAAATATATGCCCTAGGATCTAGGCGCATGGTCAATCAAAACAATAAATCAGCAATCCATAAACTAAAATTTATGTACGCACCTTGAGTGTGAGCCATGAAAGGTGGGTTGCGGATCTTCAATGATCTCCTCACTCTCAATGCCTCCTAGTAAAATGGGGATGCTTTTGCTAATAAGGAGGGTTGAAGTGTGTCGAGCAATGGTTGGGACTAAACATCCCTTATATTTATAGCCAAAGAGTCATTTTCTCATTAAGGACTTAAATTACTAATTATATTATGATTGAAAATCACTATCATACCTTAACTAAAAGTCTTAATTCTTAGTTGCTTATTCTCTTCAAATTCACCGAATTAACAACTATTACATATCAAGATTGATCTTATACCATTCACCGGCCAACTGATTGACTATAGTGACGGCCACCATAATAGAGACTTCTAACATCAGATGGTTCACATTCACTAATAGGCATGTTCCTTTGACCCCATAAACGTTCTAGTAGTAGATTGCTACTTTGCTTTAGACTGATGGATACAAAGTCTAAATTTAAGGGTGGAAGACCATTTAAACATGTACACTATTTTGGTGTGTACATGTCGATCAAGCTCCATGATAAAACAAAAAAGGGAGAATGACTCCTAATTGACATTTAAGCAGTAAACTGGTGATTAAATGATCTCTTATTTTAGAATTTTTGATCTCACAACATTAAAGTGTGTTTACTATTATGTAACATGGAACACTTCCTTGATTAATCTAAACTATCCAAGTGGCAGTCTATCATTAAAATTTCTTATCCAAAAAATAATCATGGATGTGAACCATCCGATTGATGAACTTTGATAATGGCCATTAAAACTAAGAGCAATGGTTGTTCTTCAAGTGCACCAGAAATCGGATGGTTGAAATCTCCCAATAGTTGTAAATTTTGGACTTATTTTCCTATGACATGATCAGAATATTCATTGCCTAAAAGATTAGGAAGAAAAACGATCTCCTTCGTCTGATTCAAAGCAGTCAATAGTTTATAGGGTGGGTGAAGTCAAAGATTCAATGGGCGAATTCAACAATTCAATCATTTAGTGCTTTTTTTTGGGGTGTGAATACCGGTTCCACGAGATAGAGCTACCAACCTATCTCTTTATTCTTTAAAAACCTGTGTGGGTGCCTTGATTTCTGAGCTCTAAATGAGTACCTTTATTTTCAGGCACTGAATCTTTCCATCCACCCTCATAAGTGGGTGAATGGAAAGAATATGTGGGTGGAAATAAGATGAGACAGTAGTAATCATTAGGGTACTTTAGAAAAAAAGAGATTCAAAATAGAAAGTATATACACTATATAATGGGCGAGAAAGTTTAAGGGAAAAGGGATTGACACAACAATAATCTAGGACCCAATAAAGGTGCATTATAATATCATTTCGTGAAAGTATCTGAAAGTATCGTTCTACCCTCTTAGAAAATGCATTAATCTTATTATTTTATTTGTTTCACCGACTAATAATATCATCCAATGGAGAAAATCGCCCCCTTTGTAGACGGCGACAGAGATTGTTGATCCCCTTTGTGATTTTTCAGTTCTTCTAAGATTTCATTTCCTCTCCTGCATATTTTCATTTATTTTTTTACTTTCCATCTTAGATTGTTAAACACAATGAAGAAAGACCACTTTGCAAATAAGGAAAAAATAAAAATCACTGTGAATCACAAAAACTTAAACCTAGATGGGATTATAATTTTATATCAACCTATGTGCTTGGAAGTGTTTTTAAAGAAAATGAAATGGAGGGAGATCTATGGACATGTGGTGTAAAAAAATATTTTAAAAAATGACATGGAGGTAGATCTATGAATCGGCCATGGCTTGATATACCTAAATATACAATCTAAACCAGCGAAATTGAACACCGATCAAATGAGAGAGAAATAAAAAATAAGATGATCAATGGAGATGACTTTTGTGATGGGCGACAGCTTCTTTTAAGGAAATATGGAGCAAGAAGGTTAGGAAAGGGCTACAAATGGATTGCTAGGGCAAGATAGATAGGAACCAAGAACGCTTTGTCAATTTAAGAGTGAGTACCAATCGGCGGGTGACGAACTTCGTCGCCGGCGGTGTTAAGTAGGTCTCTGATCTCCTTTGCAGATTCCAAATGATTTGTTAGGATAAAATTGATAGGGAGGAAAAAGGATAGGAATGGATATTTAAGAGTGGATAGATAAGTAATTTTACCATTTAACTTAAAGGGCATTTAAGAAATTTGACATTACCCTAAAAACCTAAAATGCACATTTAACTTAAAGGGCATTTAAGAAAATTGACATTACCCTAAACACCTTAAATGCAAAATCATTTTCAAATTTGAATGAGAATACGGTGAATACCTTTCAGCTAAAAGTTTTGAATGGACTGTATAGCCCAAAACGATTTTGTGGGAGTCTAATTTATCTAATTTCTCCTATTCTTTATTTCCACCCACAATTTCTTTCCATCACTGAGTCGAAATAAAGGTACTCCAAACAAAAATGTCCATCTGACAAAGACAGCGGTCACGCAGACAACGTGCCCGTGGCCCATTAATCTATAATAACTAACGCCTTTCTCTCTCTCGTTCAGGCTTTTCGTCGAGCTCCTCTCGTACGTTGTTCCTCTACGCCAGGCGGCAGGCCACGGCGACGGGTGACCGCCTGCTGGTATTTTTAATCTTATTTATTTATTTATTTATAAATTCCTCTTCTCTGCTGCTTCGTATTTTTTTTTTTTCTTGTTTTGGTCAGTTCGTCTTCTTCTTCTTCTGTATATATATATATATATATTTTTTAACTAATTTGTTTACAATGAGCCGTTGGCTCAGTGCATACTCATTCTAGACCATGATCCAACCTCTAAAATCAGACTCTAAATAGACTATAACAGTCAGGTGTGCGTTTTTGTGTGACACTGAGACCTGTGTCTCAAGATTCCCTCACTGCACGGCTGAGAAGACTGAGCTCATTGTCTGCAATGAGCCACTGGCACATTTTTCTTTTTTCTTTTAAGAAAAAAAACGGCTCATTGTATACTCATCTTAGACAAGGGACCGACTCTCCTGTCCGTCATTTCAACACCAATTTGGTGTTTAAATGATCTCACACCATTAATGATTGCGTATATGGGTAATCCACAATGTCAAAGTGATAGATCAATAGATCATACATCAAAGGACAATGGGTCCAAAAATCTAGCTTTTTGAGCGATTTGCATCATCCAATCAGATGACTCTTAACACCACCCATTGTTTTTAGTTTGAATGGCTGATTTCAAAGTTCATCGATCAGGTGGTTCATTCAACTTATAGGCGTGCTTTTTTGGGCTAAGATATGCCACAACGATGGATTGCCACCAAGACAATTTAGATTGGTCAAGATGTGTGCCACATGGCGTAATGATAAATCACACTTCAATAGTGTGAGATAAAAGTTACAAATTTAATGGCGATCGATCATTTAAATACTACTCTGGTGTTTAGATGTCGGTCAGGAATCATTATCACCTTAGACAATGAGCCAGCGTCTTGTAAGCTGTGCATTATTTTTCCATATCCCAACTTTGCTAATCTCCATAAATAATCACTGTGAACATAAAGAAAAGTAGAGCTTGAAATCAGCATAACTCTGTAATGTTGCTTGGATTATATATATAAATTACCGACATTTGAAATTTGGTCATTTTATTGGAAAACCTTGCTGGATTTCAGATATGTGGAAGCTTAAGATTGCCCAAGGTGGAAATCCGTGGCTTAAGACTGTGAATGATCACGTTGGGCGCCAAATTTGGGAATTTGATTCCAATGCAGGATCCCCAGAGGAGCTTCTTGAGATCGAAAATGCCCGGGAGGATTTCCACAAGTTTCGCTTCAACAAGAAACATAGCTCGGATCTACTCATGAGAATCCAGGTGAATAGTAAAAATATTATATATATATATATATATATATATATATATATATATATATATATAGTAGTCTTACAATATAATTAAAACCTACATTACAATTGTACTCAATGAGGTTCATTACGTAACCAACCTGGTTTGGAAGAGATGATCATGGAATTGAGTCAAAATGATATTGAATGTCCCTCATGGGGTGGGGGGTTAATCAATTTGGTAATTTTGTTTTTTAATCTCAAAGAGATGCAATTTTAGTAGTGAAATAAAATTACATCAAGATCTAGGCTGAGCTGAGAAAGAAAAGGAAAAAAAGCAACAAAACCCGAAACAAAAGGGTAGGCAAGGCAATAACATTGTCGGCCCAAAAAGAACCCCCAGACAATTCACACTAGAACAAAACATCACAGAGAGAAATGAAAAGACCCCAGGGGTGCCCCCAAAAGAAGGAGGCAGCAATTCTGTAGCTCCCCACACAAAATCCCAGAGACGAAGCGTAGCTTTGATCTTAACAGTTATTTCATTGACGCAAGGTGTGATATTTCTTTGGTAAGATATTTTTCGACTTTTTTTTTTGTTGATAAATATATCTGCCAATTATTTCATCAACTCCTCAACACTTATTTGGGCTTGAGAGTTTATCCTACTTTCTTATAGCAAATCAGGTGTACATTGTCCCTTTTTTTATAGCTTATGTTATGAATTTCTTCATCATATCGCCAGTAGAGTTGTTGGTGTTGGTGTTTGTTAAACCTAATGGACTAATATAAGAACGAAACTAAAGAGGAGAATACCATTTAGGGTTTATGGGAGAGAAAGAGAGATGGAGGCAAGGAAGAGAGGAATATGCACAAAGGACTAAATTGTTACTAAATGTTATGTAAATGAATTACTAGAGGTGATCTCCTTATATAGCAGAGCTACTTACATCACTAAGGACACACCACACATAACTAATGACACCCACTTATTTTATGTGGACACTACACTCCATACTTAGCACAATTGCTTTCTATACACCAAATATATATTACCATCTCTGTCAGTGCTCCCTTTGGTGAACTCACATCGTCTACTTTTACTGTTAATATGACCATTTTGACACTATCCTTCTAGAAAATATAGTGGGTTTTATTTTCTCCATTATGCTTTGTCTTTTGATCAAATTGCCAGATCTCTCAAGAGCATACGACAAACACCCATTGACACTTCATCTTACCAAATGGACCCTTAAACAATTTTCCAATCGAAAAAAAGATTTATTTTGTTAAATAAAAAATCTTCCCCTTTCTTTAAACAGGAAATCCAATATGGGGTGAGGATGCTTCTTATAGCTCAACTTTAACTTGTCAACCATCTCTTATTCTATATCTGACAAAATAACCTATTCTATCTCTATCCATAACTGTAAAGATAAGGGTCCCAACCATTTAAGTTGCTTAATATCAACAATGAAACAAATATGATACCAAACGCCAATATTTGAAAGATGCTAACCAACTTAGAAAATGTATTCACCCTACTCACCAACATCATAAAGTAGTCAAACTATGACTAGCTTTTTAATTACCAAATCCTGTCAACAGCTGACTTTGATGGATTTTTCGTTGGTTTTAGAATCTATGTTAGCTTTTGACAAGGTTGATGAGATAAAAGGCTCTCTAGAAGCATGAGAATTATATGACGCTAATGATGCCCCAACAATTCTATAAAAAATGAAATGTTACTAGTTTTAGGTTTTAGTTTAATCAAGAAGAGAGCGGAGCCACACGTGAAAAAGGAGAAAAATAAAAGAGAGATAGATTGGTTGAGGATGTGCATGAATATAATATTCACGATTCCTCTAATTCTCATTTTTATATTAACCATAAATCCCATATTTAGAAAATGCTATTGTTTAATATAAAATCAAAATGGCAGAACTAGACTTAAATGACTTAGTGCACTAACACTGAACATAGAGAATACTCGTACATAATCATGTATTAATCAAAACTCCCCCTCAAGCTGAAAAATATATGTAATGAATGTCATCTTGAATTAAACCATGTTTAATTGGTTACAATTGAGGGCCTTGGTTAACATATATGCGAGCTGACTTTCAGAATTCACATCTGGCGTTGAGATCTCATTTTTTCTACTTTTTCTCTAATAAAATGGAGATCAACCTCAATATGGTTAGCCCTCTCATGAAAGCTCAAATTGTTTGCAATGGGTTGTGTTGCTTGATTAACACAATATAAATCCATTGGCACGTCAACTGGAACCTAATTTCCTTCATCAAGAGCTTCAATTACATAAGTTCACATGAGATATGTGACTGTATTCATCTTTTGCACTAGACTTAGCTACTACACTCTTCTTCTTGCTTCTCTGTGGTTAACCTCTTATTAGATGGAGACCGGACCCAATCTGTATCATAGTATCATTTGATTTGAAGATGATCATTTTTTGATACAGTATCCTTCGACCAAATGTGCCTTTGACATTTCTCAATATACATACTATCGCCTCCATGTGTGGAGCACATAGTACTTGCATAAATTGGTTAGCTTCATTGACAACAAAGATAATATTCGACTGAGTGGTATCAAATATATGAGCTTAACCACCAGCCTATCAGTTAATTCTCCTCGGTCTACCACCAATTTGTGACTAGAGCCCATGGGAGAATCACTCAGTTTGGCCCTCCAACATACTAGTCTCTTTCAACAATGTACTTTTCCGGATAGATTAATGCCTGTCTTGGACCTTGCAACCTCCATATCTGGGATGTAAGATTTCCCAAGGTCCTTCATATGTAAGTGTTGTCTTAGGTACTTTTTTCAACTCTATTATCCCCACACTATTGTCATCGCTAACTACAATGTCATCTACATAAACAATTAACACAATGAGGTCAACATCAGTCTCTTGAACAAAGATGGAATGATCTACTTGATTTCTACGAAGACTTGATGCTAAAACAACATGACTGAACTATTGATCCTCACCCTTCTTCATCATCATCATTATCATCATCATCTTATCCTATCCATCTGGGGTCGGCTTTGCGAGTCTTATTTCTCCACTCGTTTCTGATTAGCGTTAAACTCTCTGTAACTTCGCAATCCTTCATACCCTTCTCAGGTCTTCATTGGTCTTCCTCTTCTCCTATGTCTTTGTGCTTGTAGAGTCTCAACCATTCATACAAGGTCTGCTTCTAGCCTCCGATGAACATGTCCAAACCACCTCAAGCCAGACTCAAATTTTTTCCTTTATAGGTGCCACACCCTTGACAACTGTTTTAAACCATAATCGCCCTCTTAAACTCGTATACCTTGTGCTACGTCCCCTGGGCAACAAATCCAGGAGGTTGCTCAGATAAACTCGTTGTAGGTTTCCTTGAGGAAATTTATTCTTAAGATGTTTGGCGGACCCATCTGGATGGTACTTAATCTTATTGATCCATTACACCCAACAATACGTTTTCCTTCAACCAGATCAATTAACTCTCATGTTTGATTAGAAGCAGGGTAGATATCTCATCTTCCATAGCTTTTTCTAGCCAACGAGTCAAAGCATGCTGAGGAGTCTTGGGGACCAAGGTGCATGACATAGACAAGGTAAATGGATGAAAGGAAGGGCATAAGCTTTAAAAATAAAAATGAATTAGGAAATTGGATGGTTAGTGTTTATGAAGATTAATGGGCCTGTAATCAGATAATACCTCGTAAATCGGATCTTCAGGAGAAGGAGATGATTATGATTAATTTAAAAACATGAAGTCAAAACAGTATCACCCTAAAAACATTTCAGAATACTCATATAATCATATTCAATAAAGTGCATGGACTATTTCAAATAAATGTCTTTTTTTTCCGCTAAGAAACTCCATTCTTTGTAGGTATGTGAGTACATGAGGTTTGACGTGTGGTTTTCTAGATATGATTGAAACACACAAAGCATAAATTCTTTTCCATTATACACATACATCTAAAGAGATTAAGATTATTATTATTATTTTCAGTATGAAAGTTAAGAAAAATAATAATTACTTTTGAACAATCTTTTATCAAGTACAACCATGCTATTATGGAAAAAATCAATAAACAGATATTGGAAACTTAACAAACATGGTACCCTAACCCAAATATCTAAATGTACTAATGAAAAAATAATATATTTTGTTTGTCCATACAAGGTGGAGACAAGACTAGGTTTGCAACGGGCTGGTCAGGTGGGATTGGACCTTTGCCTGGTGGTGATGCCCTCAAGCGTGCAGCATTGACGTTACGGGTTCAAAACCCATGCTTACCTATAAAAAACAAAACTCCGGTCCGAGCAGGCCGGGCCAACATCTATGATGCCTGACAGGTCGAGCGTATATAGATGACCTGACTCAAGGTGCACCCCAATCCAATCCAACGGGACTAGGACATATGCGACCCAACTCAAAAAACTAGGTCAGGTAGGGTCAGGTCGACCTATTTCAGAATCCCCTAGATGCCACCCCTAAATCCTTATAATAAGGATACAATATTGGATAGGGTTGCGAGGTTTTTTCTTGATCTGACTTAACCCAACCTAAAGGCCAGGTTAGATGCTTCATGCCGAACCTGACCCCGATGACTCAAGTTTATGTGCTCGATTCGTTTAAAAAAGTAGCTTGGGCAGGTTGGCTAACAGATTGACCCGATCCATTGACAGCCCTAAACAAAACCCTTTGATGCTTACTAAACTGACTGATTTCACATTCTAAAGAAAATAACACAGACAGAGATGGAGCCACACACTTTAGACTTTGCAGAGATGGGTGACACATCACAATGCCATTTTTGAAGAAAGGTAACCGTGTGTAGAGCAACTTTAATAGGGTCACAGTCGAGATAATACAAGCCCTCTGGACTCATGTCTGCCGCCAATCATCTACTTCGCCTTTAGACCTTGAACAATACAATGTGAAGGAAAGACTGTTACAGAGCAATTTAATCATTTTGTAGTCTTTCTAACAGATAACAAGCTAATGGAAAACTTTGGCACATACAAAATAGATGATAGAGAAAGTGAAATACTAGGGTAAGCTATTCCCTATCGAATCCATATAAAATGAACCATGGGTCAAAATCTCGGTTTCCGATACGTATCGTCTACCATCAAAATCGAGACGATACATATCGGTATCCCCTACCATCAAAATCGAGATGATACGTATTGGTATCGCCGATACATTCAATGTATCGGTGATACAATGAAAAAATACATATATTGTACCACTGCCCAGCGATACATACCCAACGTATCGTGTACCGCTGGCAGTGATGCAGGTATGTATCAGATGATACGTACGGGTATCTTCCAAGATTTTGACCCATGATGTGGACAGAGTTCCATTTGTAATAGTGACATAAGTGATGAAAATTAACTCACTAAAAGAAGTAAACACACCTGTGTTACCTGGACTATGATTTGAGGCCCATGAGTCTAAGACCCTGAGAGTATAGTGTTGTGTGACAAAGTAGGCAGTACTTGAATTGACAAAATGGAATAGAAATAAATAAAGGTAACAAACAACGAAAAAATGGGACTAGGGTTAAGGGTTCGGAGAGCAAGACAAAGGAAGAAGAAGACAAAAAAGAAATAAGGAAGAAAGGAATAGGGATAAAGAGATTGAAAAAAATCAGAATTCATGCACTACTACCATTTAATTATTTAGGGTTTTAACATAATCAAGAAGAGAGTTTTTTCAAAAAATAATCAAGAAGAGAGTGGAGCCGCATATGAGAAAGAAAAAAGAGAGAGATAGAGGACTTGTGTGAATACAATATTCTTGGTCCCGTAAAATCCTATTTATTATATTTACCATAGAGAAAATATTATAAAAATGCCATTTTTTGTATCAGTAAAATCACTGTAATTTCATTGTTTAGCATAAAGAAAAAATGGAAGAAGAATTACCCCTAAATAACATAAAGTGTACTACTACTTAACATCAAGAATTTAATACATCATAATGTACTATTTCCAATTTTAAACAGTTAAAACTAGATTCACAATAATTTTTCTCGACCAATATGATATCTGATTTCACATAATACTCGTGCCAGAGTTCAAGGAAATATTGATCGTTTCACACATTATGTAAATCTCCTATTTTTTTTCTTCCAAATCATTAGTCATTATTATTAGAAACTTACCATTTCTTTGTAGTTACTGTTACTGATCACGACTACCTAGACCCTTATTGACGGGGACGCCGACATTGTAGACATCGGATACGGGCCGTTTTGCGTGTACCAACGTCGAAAGAAGCGGAACGAAGATCAGAACCAGGCGTAAAGGACGAAAATTTCAGAACCAGACGTAAACGGTGTAGGCGAAATTTGAATTCTCTCAAATTCGAAAACGGTGTAGGCGAAATTTGAATTCTCTCAAATTCGAATTTGAAATATCAGGGTTAAAGTTGTTTGTTATTATTTAATTATTTTAGGGTTTTCTTTTATTTTAAGACCTCCTATATAAGGTCATTAAGAAAAACAATGTAATTGGTTTTTGATTAATGAAAGAGCTTATTGTCACGGGATCACTCGTCCAGCAGTGTCTGCCCGTGCGGCACCTAACGCCCGATGCGCCAAGTAAGCCTATCTCTGATACCAACTGTCGCGGGGGTGTTCTTCAACGCACCATCAACCCGCGTGATGCCTCGCTTGCCTCATACAACGAAGCCAACCAGACTCCACATCAGCTCTGATACCACCTGCCTAGAGGATGGGAACTCCCCCTCGTGGTTACCTCTGTTTCGCGGCCTACCATTCGATGTATCGTGCTCTTTACGACACGCCAAATTGCACCACTGTTCCATACTTGGCCTGCTCAAGCTTCACCCTGTGCACTGCATTAGTACCTCGTTTCGCAACAGTATTAGCATGCAGCTCCTCATGCCATCATGTCTTGCTCGCATATCGAACCAAGCCCATAGTCGTGTGCCTACCTCATGCTGTCGTGCTCTACTGAGTCCCACGCAGCGCTCGTGAAGTTGCTCAGCCGTATGCACCGCGACGCGTAGTCCGGGACCATACTTCAACCTCACCTTGGGTGCCACACGACATTGCTGCGTCGATGTCCTAGGCCCACTCTTTCAGGCCTAGGAGACACTTGCGCCCCCTCTGGCAAAGCAAGGCCTCGTGTGAGTGGAAGACATTCTCCAACACTTCTCCCACATATAAGGGTAAAATAGTAATTCGGCCAGAATGGCGGGAGAACCTCAAACCCCTTGGTTTGACATACCGCAACGCCCCGCATCGCTAGCCCAGCTGGCCATGTCCCGTCCGTGTCGCCACCGTGCCACACCCAAGTCTTACCCTACGACCGTGTCGCGACTCCTGCAGCACGACCACGTCGCGAGGCCCTCTTGGCCCCAAGTCGCGTGCCCCAGGCACGAAATCGTAAGGCCCTCATGGCCCCATGTCATGTGCCTCGCTGGCACCACATGCCGTGCCGCCCAGGCACCGGAGTAACGAGTGGTTGTTGTAGAAGGCTCGGGTAGCTACGCTGCGTTTCCCCGTCACATTATGCTTGTGTGCTTGAGATGAGTCATTGTTGAAGAGCGATTCTTCTTCTTCCCAAGATGGGTTTGGTGTGAGGTCAGGGGAGCGATTCCCAAAGTTATCTTTTATCTTTTCTATCTCTATTTCCCTATTTTCTTTACCTAATTCAATCTTTATTCCCTGAACACCGTAACCAAATACAAACCTTACTCCGATTCAACAACCCTAGATCCCATCAAAGCCATTAAACCTTCCGCATCAAATATTCGGAGAAAATCAGTGATCCCATTATTGGATTGTGAGGGCCCTAATCTGGAAAAGCTAGAGTTCTACCTCTAGGCCGATCCCGCCTTAAAACTAACGGATCTAGCGCACTGACTGGACCCGATTCGAACCACAACTCGATTTGTCACAGGAAAATTACGAAATCCTAAGGTATTCGCTTTATTTTCAAGTTTATTGTTCAATATAATTTAAAATAATTTCGGCAAGTAATTAATTTATCGCACGCACGTAGTTTAGGGTTTTGTCCTACGTCAGTTTTGGTATCAGAGCCTAAGTTCTAGGTTAGGGCATATTTGTGTGGCATCGAATTCATTGCATCTTATTTCTATTTTGGCTAAAGTGTGCACATCCCGTGTTTGTCAAAAGCCTCATTCATTGTCAGTTCATATTGCATGCCATTCTAGAACCCGTCATTAGTGAACCATATCACCATGGACATGAATGAGATTGCTGAGGCTCTTAACGGTATGAGAGCTGAATTATAATCGATCAATGATCGAATGGCTGCCATGGAAACGACCTAAAGGAACCTTGAAACGTCTAATGAGAGGTTGTTAGACCGAGTCAATCGGTTAGACGAGGGTGATGAGTTCTTCGAACCCCACCGTGAGCGTAATGGTCTACGTTTCGAACGAAATAACTACCACCATAATCGGAACCAGAATCATAGGATGGATCATCATGGAGGTGACTATGACCCGGAACTCCTTAAAAATGTCCGGGTTGAGTTCCCAACTTTCGATGGAAGAATGGACCTTCAAGTCTTCCTCGATTGGTTATCCGATATGGACCAACACTTTGAGGGGTTTGGCATGAGCGATGAAAGATGTGTTAGACTTGCCAAAATGAAGCTCATTGGCCAAGCCCGACTCTTTTAGGTCAACGTGTACTCCCATTACCCATTAGAAGGACATGAAAGAGCGACTTACAGAGAAGTACGTTCCTTCCTCATACTACCATCGTCTCCTCGATCAATGGCAAAATCTGCGCCAAGGTAGTATGCTCGTGGCGGATTACATCGGCAAATTTGAAGAATTCATGATGAGAGCCAAAGTGTCCGAAGACCCTCAAGTCACTCTATCCAGATTTCGCACCGGATTGAGGCTTGACTTACAAAAAGAGTTAGTCTCTCACCCTGTTGAGACACTCGCCGAATGCTACACCATCGTTCAGGACCTTGAACGATATTTAAAAATGACGGTGGTTAGGCAATCTGATTTTCACACTGGTCAACCCCGTATCAGCGACGTGAGACCTAGTGTTGGAAATATGCCTGCCAAACCCACACACTCCACATCCGCTAATGTGCGGTTTGACAAAGGCAAGGGTGTAGTTGGGGAGTCCTCGAAGAGTGGTTCTCACGTTAAGTGTTATAAATGTCACGGTTTGGGACACTTTGCCGCCCAATGTCCCACGAGAGACCCATAAAGGAATCTCTTCATCGAAGGAGAAGGAGAAGAGAGTGAGGGGGTTTATGAAGAAGAGGTCTTTGAGCCGAATGCCACACCTAGTGACGAGGAAGGTGATGACATGGGTTGCGCTCTAGTTGTGAGGTGTGCCTTTGCATAACCTCAAAGGGATGAAAAGGAGGATTAGCGGAGGGAGAACATCTTCCACACCTTTGCCACATGTGGGACAAAGAGTTGTAGGGTTATCGTAGATAACGGTAGCTGCACTAATGTGGTGTCAGAACATACCGTCACCCACTTAGGGCTTACACCCGAAGCCCACCCGAGACCTTACAAAGTCGCATGGGTTGACTCCTCATCCATTCCCGTGTCTTAGAGGTGTCGCGTACCCATTCAACTAGGTTCGTATGCGGACACCTTGTGGTGCAATATGGTGTCGATGGATGTGGGCCACATCATCTTAGGGAGGCCATGGCTTTATGATTTGAATGTAACCATTTTTGGTCGATCTAATATTTGCACGTTCAATTATAAGGGCAAGAAAATCACTCTTAACCCTTTGGCTCCCAAGGCACCATCAGTCAACAGAGTTGACAGGAAAGGAGGTCAATCTAAGGCCATCAACATAGTGAGACCTTCAGAGCTCGAAAGGGCATCGTTAGATGAGAGTGTAGTGTATGTCGTCGTCACCGTTGAAAGTACTCTGAGTCGGCACGTGAGTACCCCAAGGAGGTCGAGCCAATCATGAATGAATTTGCGGATGTCTTCCCCGAAGACTTACCTAATGAGCTCCCTCCCATGCGTGACATTCAACACGCAATCGACTTGGTTCCCGGATCTACATTACCGAACCTGCCCCACTATAGGTTGAATCCGGTTGAGCACATCGAGTTGACTCAGCAAGTCAATGAGCTCCTTCAGACGGGTTTCATCCAAGAGAGTCTGAGCCTGTGTGTTGTACCCACATTACTCACTTCCAAGAAAGATGGTACATGGCGCATGTGTGTGGATAGCCGTGCAATTAATAAGATTACGGTTAAATGTCAATTTCTCATACCGAGGCTTGATGACATGCTTGATATGATGGTTGGCACCACTATCTTTTCCAAGATAGACCTTAAAAGTGGCTACCATCAGGTTCGTATT
Organism: Chloranthus sessilifolius; assembly: GCA_021018995.1. NCBI lineage: Eukaryota > Viridiplantae > Streptophyta > Magnoliopsida > Chloranthales > Chloranthaceae > Chloranthus > Chloranthus sessilifolius. The sequence goes on from CM037586.1 coordinate 7,755,224, forward strand.
CGCTCTGACAATGAATGGAAAACCGCCTTCAAGACCAAAGGCGGTCTTTATGAGTGGATGGTCATGCCTTTTGGGCTATCCAATGCCCCGAGCACATTTATGAGGCCCATGACCCAAGTGTTGAGGTCATTCCTTGGCAAATTCTTTGTCGTATATTTTGATGACATCTTAATTTACAGCCCAGAGAAGGAACAACACATTATTCACCTAAGGTTGGTTTGAGAAACCTTGAGGGGAGAAAGGTTATACACGAATCTTAAGAAGTGCACCTTCATGCAACAATCTGTTGTATTCTTGGGATTCATTGTCTCGGTAGACGGGATGGTTGCAGACCCTGCAAAGGTTAAGGCTATTGTGGAGCGGCCCGAACCTCAGAATATTCATGAAGTTCGTAGCTTCCATGGCTTGGCCACATTTTATCATCGTTTCATCCGAAACTTTAGCACCATCATGACTCCCATCACCGATTGCGTGAGAAAAGGAGAGTTTCTATGGAACAAAGCCACGACGAGGGTCTTTGCCGAGATAAAAGAGAAAATGGTTACTGCACCCGTCATGCGCCTACCAGATTTTTCTAAAGTCTTTGAAGTAACAAGTGACGCATCAGGTGTAGGCATAGGCGGAGTGCTGAGCCAAGAGGGCCACCCTGTGGTCTATTTTAGTGAGAAACTTAATGAGGCAAAGCAGAAATACTCCACCTATGATAAGGAATTTTATGCGGTCGTTTGATCTCTTTGGTATTGGAAACATTACCCGAGACCGCAGGAATTTGTGTTGTTTTCTGACCACGAAGCCTTATGTTTCCTTGCATCCCAGAAAAAGTTGAACCCGAGGCATACGAAGTGGGTCGAGTACCTTCAAGGGTTCACATTCGTGTTGAAGCATAAGGCCGGTGCCGAGAACAAGTGATGCGGGACGCCAAGATTGAGAGCCGTAGATTCGGGCCACAACAGATTTTCCAGCTAAGAAAAGCGAAACGGAAATCAGAACCAGGTGTAAAAGAGGAAAATGTGAACAGTGCTATGAACAATGTCACAGATGTTCGTGAACAGTTCACAGACATCCGTGATGAATAGTGACGGACGTCCGTGATTTTGAGCTTTCACTGGTTTTTTTGGGACGGACGTCTGTGGTGCACTACGGACGTCGTGACATGATTTTCAAATTTTTTTGTTTTTGTTGCGAAAAGTTACTTTTTAGTCTTTTATTTCGTTTAGAACTCTATTATTTCGAATTATTATTGGTGGCCTATATATAAAGGCTTGTAATGACTTTTAATTAGTTATTGATTATGAATGAAAAGAGCTTTTGCTTGTGTGCTTGAGATGAGCCTCTACGAAGAGTGAATCTTCTTCCCGAAAAAGGGTTTAGTCTGAAGCCCACAACATCTATCTTCTACCTATCTCTTATTTTTATTTTCTTTCTTTGCTTTTAAATATTTTTATAAACTTGAAATCATAAACCCTAGCTTTTCCCTAATCCATTGAACAGATCCAATTCGATAACCCTAGATCTCACCTGAGCCATTAAACCAGTCCACATCAAATACCAGAAGAAAACCAGTGATCCCATCATTGGATTGTGAGCGCCATAATTTGGAAAACCTAGAGTTCTACCTCTAGGACCGATCTGCACCGCAACTCTAACGGATCTAGCGCAAAGATTGGACCCTTTCTTGAACCCGAACGTGATCTTCCGTATGAAAAACAATGAAGCCCTAAGGTATTCGCTTTATTTTCAGATTCATTGTTCAATTTAATTTAAATTAATTTCGGCAAGTAATTAATTCATCGCATTCACGTAGTTTAGGGTTTTGTCCTGTATCAGTTTTGGTATCAAAGCTAACGTTCTAGGTTAGGGCATTTTGTGTGTCATTTTAATTTTATGGAATTTTATTTCATTTATGTTCATCGACTGTGCACGTCTTGTGTTTGACAAAAGTCCTTATTCCCTTGGTTCACATGTGTATGTCATTTCAATGTCCTTTGATTTTATGCCATTTGCTTATTCATTTGTGTGCATGTAATGTGTTTGTTAAAATTCCTCAATTGTTGTGTGGTTCATAGAATTTTGCCTGAGTTGTGTTTGTGACAAGCATCATATATGAGTCATTTACATGTCACCATGACTTCCTTAACCGTCATGAGAGGGTACTAATCGAACAAAGAAACCACCACACCCCAAGTTCTTGGCAAAGTCTAAAAATCGTGATGAGACTAGAGTTAGGAGATACACTTGTCTTAGTGAACCCGAGTATGACCCTGCCGAGAAGTTTCTCATATCTATTCGGGATGAGGTTCCAAATTTTGAGGGTACGACGAACCCCAAAACCTTCATAGAGTGGTTGTCTAGTGTAGAGGATTATTTTGATTGGTATGGTGTACCAGATGAGTATAAAATTAGGCTAGTGACAACAAAATTTGAGGGTAATGCCAAAATCTTTTGGATTCATTTAGAACTTCGTATTGAGTTTCGTCGGATTAAACCCATCTCCACATGGGAGGATATGAAGGTGACACTCATTGAAAAGTATGTCCCTTTAACACACCGTCACCTTCTGCGGTTTTTGAAAACCAAGACAAACAAGTGTCCTGATTGTTCCAAGTGTCACGGATTCAGACACTTTGCTTATCAATGCCCTACAGAACTTTCCACTCCGAATTTATTAATTAAAAGGGAGAGTTCTAAGGAGCAGGAAAATTTGAGAGTAGAAGAGTTGTATGACCCCCGTATCGTGATGAGTGAAGAGGAAATGGACGAAGCTGATGAGAGCCTAACTTGTGTCAAAGAGACTACCATTTCCCTTGTGAGTAGTGATATTGAGTCGCCCACACGTGAGTCAACTGAGTTACCCAGACACGATTCGACCGAGTAATTTACGCACGATTTGTTTGAGCCCGTAGAGCCCGTTGTGCACAAGTCCTTGTTGGTGGTAGAGTCAAGTGTACTTGAGTATTTAAAGTTGGTCAAACCGAGTGTACATGAGCCATTAGTGTCCTTTGATTCAATTACACATGAGATGATAGTGCCCACAGAGTCGGTTGTTCCTAAGTCGTTGATGTTAGTAGAGTCAAGAGCACTTGAGTCAGTTACATGTGAGTCATTCGCGTCGCATGCATATGAGAATATCAAGTCCATAGACACGCATGCACATCATAGTCTCAAGTTGCATACTGCTATACATTCCCAGTCTTATTGTGAATCATCTTTTAAGTCTCATTCCACATTGCATGCTGAAATTAAATTTAAAATTAATTTATGCAATGAAACTCTCAAATTATCGATGCATTTACCTAAGACTCATGGAATTCCAATTAAATGATCGTGCAATGGTTCGAATTGAACCTGAACGATTCCCATCGGGAGTCGTAGAGGAGCTCCAGGTCCACGGCGCTGGACCTTTTAAAATTGTGGCAAAGAGCGGGCCTAATGAGTATGTTCTCGACCTTCCGCCGGATATAGGGGTCAGCTCTACATTTAATGTGGAGAACCTAGTCCTTTCTTTGGGCTCAACCCCACCACCCAGCAACCCCTTCCAAGCAGCCTCGAGCCCATATTCCAGCCCCACCCTGCAACCTCTACCATTCCCTTCTCCAAGCAGGTAGAGAAAAGAGATAATTGAGGAAATTTGGGATAATCTTGTGGCATTACCTGCGGTAGAAAATTTCTGGTTTGTGAGATACAGAGGGTTAGTGAGTCGACTACCGAAAGTGCATGGGCCAATTATGAGAGAGTTCGTCGCTTGAGTTCCCGTATTCCTGGTCGATATCGCGATCACATTTCATCGGGGATGAATTCCTTCAAGTCCGGGAGAGTTGATGCGAAACTTCAAAGTTATTTGGTAGAGTGGCTTGGCGAGCTGGGTTATTGGGCTGGTCAAGGAGAGGTTTATCGGGTACGTCCCACTACAATAGACCGAGATGATACTCATATGTCACCGAGTGTCGGGATTCACTTCATGCGTGTTTCATCGGTGATGAAACATTTTAAGTCGGGGAGAATGATGCGGGACGCCAAGATTGAGAGCCGTAGATTCGGGCCGTAGCACATTTTTCAGGCAAGAAAAGCAGAACGAAAATCAGAACCAGGCGTAAAGGAGAACAAAAAAAAGTGAACAGTGTCATGGACATCCGTGATGAACAGTGACGGACGTCCGTGATTTTGAGCCTTCACTGGTTTTTTTGGGACGAACGTCCGTAGTGTACTACGGACATCTGTGGACGTCGTGACAGGATTTTCAAATTTTTTTATTTTTGTTGCGAAAAGTTACCTTTTAGTCTTTTATTTCGTTTAGAACTCTATGATTTCGAATTATTATTGGTGGCCTATATATAGAGGCTTGTAAAGATTTTTAATTAGTTATTGATTATGAATGAAAAGAACTTTTGCTTGTGTGCTTGAGATGAACCTCTACGAAGAGTGAATCTTCTTTCCGAGAAGGGTTTGGTGTGAAGCCCACAACATCTATCTTCTACCTATTTCTTTATTTTTATTTTCTTTCTTTGCTTCTAAATATTTTTATAAACCCGAAATCATAAACCCTAGCTTTTCCCTAATCCATTGAACCGATCCATTTATGAATTGCATGCCGAAATTAGAAAAAAAATTAATGCGAGCAATGAACAATACAAAATAACTGCGGATGCGCATAGGCGCTTCAAAGAATTCCAAGTGGGGGATTATGTGATGGTTCGGGTTGGGCCTGAACGATTCCCATTGGGAGTCGCAAAGAAGCTTCAAGCCCGCGGCGCTGGGCCTTTTAGAGCTGTGGCAAGGAGCGGGCCTAATGTGTATGTTCTCGAACTTCCACCGGATATCGGAGTCAGCTCTACATTCAATGTGGAGGACCTAGTTCCTTCTTCGGCCTCAGCCCCACCCCCCACCAACCCCTTCCAAGCAGCCTCGAGCCCACATTCCAGCCTCACTCTGCAGCCCCTACACTTCCCTTCCCCACGCAAGCAGAAGAGAGATGAGATCGAAGGGATACTCAATGATTTTGCGGTATCCACCCATGGTGGAGGATTTCAGAAATACTTGGTTAAGTGGTTGGGAAAGCCGGACTCTGAGAACACAAGGGTAACTGAAGATGAGGTACGACGCCTGGACTCCGACATGCTCGATTGATATCACGACGCCGCTTCATCGTTGATGAAGCCTTTTCGGCCCGGGAGAATTGACGGGGACACCGACATTGTAGACATCGGAGACAGGCTGTTTCGCGTGTACCGACGTCGAAAGAAGCAGAACGAAAATCAGAACCAGCCGTAAATGACGAAAATTTCAGAACCAGGTGTAAAGGGCGAAGACGAAAATTTCGCAGATTGAATTCTCTCGAATTCAAATTTGAAATATCTGGGTTAAAGTTGTCTTTAATTATTTAATTGTTTTAGGGCTTTCTTTTATTTTAAAACCTCCTATATAAGGTCATTAAGAAAAATAATGTAATTAGTTTTTGATTAATGAAAGAGCTTATGCTTGTGTGCTTGAGATGAGCCATTGTTGAAGAGTGATTCTTCTTCTTCCCGAGATGGGTTTGGTGTGAGGCCAAGGGAGCGATTCTCAAAGTTACCTTTTATCTTTTCTATCTCTATTTCCTTATTTTCTTTACCTAATTCAATCTTTATTCCCTGAAAACCGTAATCGAATACAAACCCTACTCCGATTCAACAACCCTAGATCCCATCAAAGCCATTAAACCTTCCGCATTAAGTATCTGGAGAAAACCAGTGATCCCATTATTGGATTGTGAGCGCCCTAATTTGGAAAAGCTAGAGTTCTACCTCTAAGCCGATCCCGCCTTAAAACTAATTGATCTAGCGCACGAACTGGACTCAATTCGAACCACAACTCGATCTGTCATAGGAAAATTACGAAATCCTAAGGTATTCGCTTTATTTTCAAGTTCATTGTTCAATATAATTTAAAATAATTTCGGCAAATAATTAATTCATCGCACACACGAAGTTTAGGGTTTCTCCTGCGTCACTTATGCTCATTGGACTACAAATATTAGGTAGGCAGACAAGTGTTAAAAGGATTTTCTTGAAATGACTTGCTTTTGCATGAATGAAAAGTTTGAATTACTTGGGTCCATCCGTTGTAGGCTAAGTTTACAGGAAATGGGGAAGTTGTCCACAATGTGTGATCCTAAATGCTTATATTTAATGCTTTTCATTGGCTGCATGATGATATTGATTACTTGACTTTCTAAGGTGATTAGGGTTAGGGTTAGGGTTAGGTTGGGGGAGAGAGAGAGAGAGAGAGAGAGAGAGAGAGAGAGAGAGAGAGAGAGAGAGAAGCAAATGATCTAGTTAGGGTTGGTATCCCTATTGGCCTTTATATTAAAAAACACAGACTAAATTACCCCTTACAATACATACACACCTAATACTATATCTACGCACTAAGCTACACACACATTCAGATATCCCAATACTCCCCCTCAAGTTGGTGCATAGATTTCTATCATGCCCAACTTGACAAGAATATTTTGAAGTTGTGAAGGACCAAGTGCCTTAGTAAATACCAACTTCAATATGCAGCCATCTGATTTGAAGTTGCCAACTGTTTCGTGGAGGACACTTTAGGAGTAGCAATAATTCTGACTTGAATCTTCTCCTGAATGAAGTGAATGCCAACTTCAATATGCAGCCATCTGATTATTACAATGTAGGGGTATGGGAATAGGCAGAGAGGATCCAAGCTCAGTCAGAAGGGAGCGAAGTCGTAGGAGCTCATAAGTGTCTTGTGCCACAACTCTATTTTTCTATTCAACGTTCGAGTTGCAGTCTACATCCCGGTTTTATACTTTTCCATACGACCAAGTTACCACCAAGGAAGGCACAATATCCAAAGGTGGAACGATGATCAATAGGGGCCCAACATAATCTGCATCATTGTAGCAACTGAAAGAAGAATGCCCCGCATCAGAATAAAATAGTCCTCGTTCAGAACTTGATATTGTTGGAGATGTCATTTCTATTGTATGGGTGTGTAGTATCTTTGGGTGTGTGTGTTGTTAAGTGAATTGGTGTGTGTATAATTCACTTAACTCGGGAACCATGTAATACGCAAACATGCTAAGATGATATAAATAGTATTTTGCATTGGGTTTTGAGATCTAACACTCAACCTAATATTTTCCTTCTTTCTTTTTCTTCTTCTTCTTCTTCCTCTCAACCTAACCCTAATAAATTAACTTGGTATCAGAGCCATTTGATCAGAGGCTTGTTTTCACCGTGCTGGCAATACTACTAGACGACTGCTGACATCAGCAATGACATCATGCTGACGTATGTTGTCGCCGGAACCCTACCGGAATCCATCGGGGTAGATTGAATCTGGGTCTTGTTTTATCCCCTTTATTTTTGTCTCTTGGACCACAACCGTCTGAGAAGCAGACCATAGACTTCTAACTTCATCTTCTACCTCAGCCACCTTATCGCCAATAGTTGCAGAAACTCTAGCAGCAGTTCTTGCACTTCAGATCTGTTCTAATCTCTGTAAGAGGCATTGAAATGGGTAAATAAAGGGTTTTCGATGCGTCTGCGACCTGTTAGTGATGCATTTTAGGTGATTTGGGGCTGCCAGAACTTGTATCAATGTCGCCGGAGCTGTAATCTCGCCGGAAAACCGTCAAACAGAAATTTCTCAGCTTGTTCCAGAAACATTGTCGAAAGATTGTTCATCAGTCGGAGTCCATGGAATGTCGCCGGAATGTCATCGAAAGTGTAGGAACTTTCTTCAGTTTTCTAAGTCTGAGGTGCTGGGATCAGATTTTAGTCGCCAGAAGTGTCTGCGAGGTATCGGAATCAGATCTAAGTCGCCGGATGTGTCTGTTTTTCGCCGGAAATGTAATAGATTGCCTTGAAACTTTTGGTAATATTGTTCTGAACCTGCTGCTTTAAATTTACAAATTTACAGCCTTGTATCTTACGGTTTTTAAGCTGCTATGGTTGTGTAGTTTTCTTAAATTGGGTACTTGTAGAGACCCCTTCTTGGAAAGTTGTGTGCAGATGATAGTGGTGGTATTGCAGTGGGTTGTGTAACCCAACCTTATGAACAGATTTATCATTTGCTGACAGTTGCGATTAATCAGTAGTCATTCTCTTAAAACCCGCTATCTCTTAATCAAGGACAAGAAAATCTGAGATCGTTGGTGGGGGAGAAATGTCTTATAACTTACAAATTATTACGAAGAAATTGAATGAGCCAATTATTTTTCGTGGTCACGGTCTGCAGCTATGTACTTAGGGATGAAGAAAAAATTGGGTTACATTTACGGGACGATCCCTAAACCCAAAGAAGATGACTCTAAGTATGTTGATTGGGAAAGTGACAATCTAACTATAATGACATGGCTACTACACTCAATGCAACCAGACATTAGTGATTCTTTTAAATATGCTAGTGATGCAAAACAATTATGGGAGGCTATGAGGGATGAGTTCTCGCAGAAACAAAACCTCGCAAAAATGTTTCAAGTTAGTGACAAAATTAACACTATGAAGTAAGGTAATAAGACTATTAGAGATTATTACACTCAAATGAGGAGTTTGTGGGATGAACTAGCCCAGTATCAAGAAGAACTGTGCAGCTCGTGTGCCAGCAAGACTAGTAAAAATACTGAAAGAGGAGAGTATTTGACTTCCTAAGAGGGATTAGACTTGAATATGTGAATGTTAAATCAAACATTTTAGGCTAAGAGGAGTGTCCTCCACCTAGTACCGTGTATGCCCTCCTCCAGCATGAGGAGAGCAGATAATAGTTTATGCAGATTCCTGGTGGTGATGTATCTAAGAGATCTGCCCTACAATCCTTCACTTCTTTTGGTCGTGGTGGAGGCAAACCAAGTGGTAGAGGTGGTAGCCGTGGAGGTTGTGGGGGCCTCTCGTGTGAAGAAAGAGAGAAATTATTGTGTTCTCACTGCGGCAAAAAGGGCCATACCAGAGAAAGATGTTGGGAATTACATGGGAAACCGAAATTCCTTTCAGGTCCTGCATTCCAATCCTCCTCTGAGGAAACTTCTAATCCAGTTGGTGGTCAGAGTATCCCTACTTCAGTTTCCCCTCCATATGATTTTCAGAGCTTACAGAGAGAGCTCTAGGATCTCCAGAGCCGCCTTCAGCGCATGACGGTAACACAGGGACATGCATCTTCCTCCTATATAGCTGAGTCAAGTACCTATGGGTCAACACATGTGACCTCATCCTCAGTCTCCATGGATCATCGATTCTGGAGCTACGGATCACATGTCTGGTATGAAAGATTGATTTTCATTTGTGTCTAGTCTTTCTGATTCTATTCATATCCGCATTGCTGATGGATCCCCTGTTCCTGTAAAGTGCAAAGGGAGTGTTCAATTAGGCACCTTGTCCCTTGACTCTACTCTTTTGATTCCTAACATGCCTATGAATCTATTATCTGTCAGTAAAATTACCAATTCCTTATATTGCAGTGTGACATTCTTTCCATCATATTGTGCTTTCCAGGACCTGAAATCGGGGAAGATCCTTGGTCATGGTACTGAAGAGAAGAGACTCTACCTCTTCTAAGATTTATGTGGTGCATCTCCTCCTGTAGCTATGGTGGTTTCCATTGATGAAGCCAGATTGTGGAACTCCCGATGTTACCCTCATATTAGTCGTTTGAAACTTTTATTTCCAGAAAACTTTCAAGAATTTGATAGTAGTTTGTTTAAGTGTGAGACTTGTCATCTCTCTAAACATGTTCACAATTCTTATCCCATGAATGGTAATAAATGTGTTATTCCTTTTGAAGTTATTCACTCTGACGTGTGGAGGCCTTCCCCTGTTCCTGCTTTGAATGGTTATTGTTATTTTGTTACTTTTATTGATGACTGTACTAGACTCACTGTGTTCTTTCTTATGCGCACCAAAGATGAATTTGCCTCTATTTTTCCTATGTTTCACAGATTAGTTAGCACACAATTTCATGGGCATGTTAAGGTTCTTCGATCAGATAATGGTGGGGAATATTCCTCTCACGTTCTCCAGTCTTATCTTCACTCTCATGGAATTGTGTGGCAAACTACTTGTCCTTATACCTCCCAACAGAATGGGGTTACTGAGAGGAAAAATAGGCATCTTCTTGAGGTTGCTCGATCTCTGTTGTTTGATATAAAGGTTTCAAAACATCTCTGGAGTGAAGTTGTCCTCACTGCTGCCTACCTCATCAATCGAATACCTACACCTATTCTGGAAGGACATTCTCCCTTCCAACTCGTGTTTCCCCATCAACCTCTGTTCTTGGTGCCACCACGTATCTTTGGTTCCTTATGTTTCACATATATCCCCAATATTCAATGCAACAAACTTGATCCCAAAGCTACCAAGTATATTTTTATTGGGTATCCCTCTTCTCAGAAAAGATACAAGTGCTTTGACCCTCTCACTCGTCGTGTGATAGTCACCATGATGTCACATTCTTTGAGGGCACTCCTTTTTCCAGTCTTCCGAGTTCTCTTCAAGGGGAGAAACAACTTCAAAATGAAGAGCACTCTGAGGTGTTTAGAGCTTTACCTATGGGGGATGGTGAAGCTGTTGAGCCACAACAAAACGAACAACCCACCTTTGATAAATATGGAAAGGGAAAGATGTATATGCGAAGCAATAAGAAAAGCGTTGTTGAAGCCACTCCGCATGAGAATGTAGATGAGTCACCTTCTCAGAATACCGACCAGGATCCCTTACCCGAAGAGGGTCCTCTTGTTTCTTATCTTCATCTACCCATTATTCACAGAAAACTTCCTAGATCGTGTACTCGCCATCCCATCGGTAAGTACGTGTCATATCACAATATCATCATCTCATTATGGTTTTATTTGTTATCTTGATTCTATCACCCTTCCTTCTACTATTTCTGATGCCCTATTGCAGCCAAAATGGAAGGATACTATGATTCAGGAGATGAATGCTCTGGAACAGAATCAAACTTGGAAAATTGTTAAACTCCCTGAAGGAAAGAAGTTGTTGGTTGCAAATGGGTGTATACGGTTAAGTAGAGACCTGATGGTACTGTTGAAAGATATAAAGCAAGGCTTGTAGCAAAGGGGTACACTCAAACACAAGGAGTTGATTATCAGGACACCTTTGCACCTGTAGCCAAGTCCAACACAATCAGGGTATTGCTATCCCTGGCTGCCCACAAAGACTGGACACTCTCTCAACTTGACGTGAAAAATGCATTCCTTCATGGTGATCTCAAGGAAGAGGTCTACATGGACCTTTCTCCTGGATTTGTAAAAGAAGGGGAGAAGGGAAAAATTTGTAGACTGAAGAAATCTATCTATGGATTAAAACAATCCCCAAGGGCTTTATTTCAAAAATTTAGTGATGCTATTATGAGATTCGGGTACCGAAGAAGTCACTATGATCATACTCTATTTGTAAAAAGAGGAATCAAGATGACTGCTATACTAGTCTATGTTGATGATATCATCATTATGAGTGATGATAGTCATGAAATTCTTAAACTGAAGGAGTATTTGAGCATAGTGTTTGAAATTAAAGATTTGGGAAGCTTGAAATATTTCCTTGGCATTGAAGTGGCGAGATCTAAGAAGGGCATCTCATTATCCCAGCGGAAGTATACCATAGACCTCCTTCATGATACGAGGTTTTTGAGGTGTAGGCCTGCTGTGACACCTATTGAACAAAACCACCGATTAAATGGTGAAAAAGGTGATCTTCTCAAGGATCCACGTATCTATCAGAGATTAGTTGGTAAACTGATTTATCTAACTGTGACCCGTCCATACATTGCTTATGCAGTAAGCATGGTGAGCCAATATATGCACTCACCAAGGACAATACATTTGGAGGTTGTTCACAGGATTCTGAGGTATTTGAAGGAAAGTCCTGGCAAAGGGCTTATCTATAAAAATCGTGGACATTTGGATGTAGAGATATTTACTGATGCCGATTGGGCCGGGTCTCTAGATGATAGGAGATCAACTATCGGATATTGCATCTTCTTGGGGGTAATTTGGTTACATGAAAATCTAAGAAGCAACATATAGTATCAAACTCTAGTGCCGAGGGGGAGTATCACACCATGTCCCAAGGTGCAAGAGAATGCATGTGACTTAAATTCATCTTGTCAGACTTGGGAGTTGTTCTATCCTCTCCAATTATCTTGTATGGTGACAATGGAGTCACCCATCATATTGTAGAGAATCCTGTCTTTCATGAAAGAACAAAGCACATTGATGTGGATTGTCACTACATTCGCGAGAAGGTCGAGTCCAAAGAAATCAGTATTCCTTAAGTTAGAACTGAAGATCAACTTGCCGCCATCTTGACTAAAGGTGTTGGTGGCAAGAGACTTTATGACATCTCCTTCAAGTTGTGTATGCTAGACATCTCTACTCCAACTTGGTGTGTGTACAATTCACTTAACTCGGGAACCATATAATACGTGAACATGCTAAGATGATATAAATAGTATTTTGCATTGGGTTTTGAGATCTAATACTCAACCCTAATATTTTCCTTCTTTCTTCTTCTTCTTCTTCTTCTTCCTCTCAACCTAACCCTAACAAATTAACTGATATAACGTAATATACGATGCACACCCTCTATATGTGGCACCCGTGGTGTATGAATGAGCGAGCAACCATAGAGATTGCAAAGGTAAGGTCTGGCTGTGTATTCGTGAGGTAGACAAAGGGCCCAACAAGCCGCTAATACTCAGATAGATCAGGAAGAGGCTCTCCAGTGTCAACACGAAGATGATGTTTAGGATTCATGGGAGACTTAACAGGTCTACATCCCAACATACTAGTATCCCACACCAAATCCATGCCATATTTCCTCTAAGAGAGGGATATCTCTCTAGAAGATTTGCAAGCTTTATATTAAGGAAATATCTTAGGCGATCCTAGCCCTTCACATCAAAGGCTCAACTCAATTTTGTCTTAACCTGGATGATAAAGGTAAAATCATCACCAGTGACTATAATATCATCCACATATACCAATAGAATAGTCCTTAGACCTCTAGCCCAGTATGAATAAGCATGTGTGATCAGAGTGGCATCGAATGAACCCCATAGCAAGAACAACACTACTAAACCTCTGAAACCTTACCCTGGGAGACTGCTTCAGCCCATAAATTGATTTCCCATGGCGACAAACCTTTTCAAAATACTCTCCCTGAAGTCGAAACCCAGGTGGAGAGTCCATGTAGATCTCCTCACTCAAATGTCCATGCAGAAAGGCATTTTTGACATCCAGCTGATAAGGGACAATGACGATGAGCCGCCAAAGAGATAATAACCCGAACGGAAGTGAGCTTTGCAACCAAAGCAAAGGTTGAGTTTTAGTCTAAGCCCAACATCTGGGTAAAACCTTTGGCCACAAAACACGCTTGATAACGCTCTACAGTTCCATCCTCTATATTTAGTTGCAAACACCTATCTGCAACCACCTGAGCATTTGTCTGAAGGAAGGTTAACAAGTTCCCATCTCTGATATTTTTCAAGAGCCTTCGTTTCTTCATGCGTAGCAGCTGACCAACAGGGATATTGAAGGGCCTCACCAACAGAGCGAGAAATGGAAACTATGAAAACATTGGTCAGGGAGGCATAATATGGAAGGGGTAAAACCTGATAAGAAATATACTGGGAAATAGGACGAGCAATAACACAACTCCTTTTACTTTTACGAAGTGTAATAGGTAAAGAAAGATCATCAATAGTGAGTGAAGAAGGCACACTAATGGGAGGAGATGTAGATATACCTGAAGGACTTGCATGTATAGGATCATGGAAACAGGTGTTGGAATGAGAGGCACTGACTTGCTTCTATGTTGAAAGAAGCGCCTAATAGAAAGACGACCATGCGTAGATGTTGGAGTAGCACCTGCAGGAGGAGGAGACACTGGAAGAGGATAAAAACAAGTTTTTTTGGAAGAGAGAGGAGGAGTGGGCTACATAATAGAAAGACGACCATGCGTAGATGTTGGAGTAGCACCTGCAGGAGGAGGAGACACTGGAAGAGGATAAAAACAAGTTTTTTTGGAAGAGAGAGGAGGAGTGGGCTACATAGGAGAAGCATTAGAGAAATATAGAGCAGCCTAAAAAGATGTCACATCCATGGAAACAAACAATCGTCTAGTTTTGGGATCATGGCATTTATATCCTTTAGACATGGAAGAATATCCAAAGAAAATACACCAAGTGGCTTTGTCCTCAAGTTGATTTCTCTGAGAAAAAGATCTTGAAATTGGTACATCCAAATATTTTAGGCTCAACTTCAAATAATGTAACACTAAGCCTAAGAATATGAAATGGAGTTTGGCCTTGCAAAATGCGACTTGGAGTACGTTTAATCAAATGGGTTGCTGTGAGCAAAGCAATTGACCAATAAGACTGATGAACATGCATCCCATGCAAAACTGATCTCCTAAAATCCACGAGCTGCCTATTCTTACACTCCGCAACATCATTTTGTTGTAGAGTGTAAGGACAGGAAAGTTGGTCCATGATTCCTATCTCAAGATAATTCTTAAAAGCGCTGGAGTGTACTCTTCACCATTATCAGATTGAAGAGCCTTAATCGTCTTTGCCAAACTGAGTTTGAATCATAGTCACAAAACTGATAAAAGTGAGGAGCACAACCTCACTTGCGAATACACCCATGTGCAATGGGAGTGATCATCAATGAATGTAACATAATACCGAAAGCCATCAAAAGATGAAATAGGAGCAGGTCCCCAAAGTCCACTATGCACGAGATTGAACACATTTACTACGACGCATATGAGGAAGAAATGAAATATAAGTATGTTTGGTGAATTTACAAGTTTTACATTAAAACTTAGGGGAACTACGGGCATTTTTGAAAGATTGAAATAGCAAACAAAGATTTTAAAGGTTAGCATATCCTAGATGAGCATGCCACAAGTTCAAGGTATCTTTAATAAATGTACCATAATTAGAGATGGAAACATATGCGCCCTTGAGGACAGGGCAACACTCCTGTTATGACCGAAGTAGTAGAGACCAGTACACAAGTCCTGAAGAATACAATGAGTAGGAAAGAAGGTCACAGAATGGTTGAAATATTTAGTTAGAAGATGACCAAATGAGAAGTTAGCATTGAGATGAGGAACATGAAGAACATTTATAAGGGAGGGACCAAAGGATAAGGGAACATCACCCATACTAGTAACCAGGGTGTAAGAGCCATCTACCAAGCGAACTTTCCGAGATAATGTATAACGAGTGGATGAAGATAATAGGTGAGGCTCACCCTCTGTAGCACCTGAATCAATAATCTAGGTAGAAAAATGGTGAGAATATATGACAAAAGAGGAAGACACATATGGTGTCCCAGAAGTGGAGGCAGTCAGCACATCTGGAGTGAGACTCCTCCTAAAACTTGTAGGCTTGACAGACACAGATTTCAAATCCTTCTTTAATTATAGTCCATAACCTTCACAATAGCACCAATGGAGCAGTCAAGAGAATCAATATCTATGGCAGGCGGAGATTTCAAATCCTTCTTTATTTTGAAATCCATAATCTTCACAATAGCACTCATGGATGGGCAGCAGTCAAGAGAATCAATATCTAATCATATTGTGTGGGAAAAACTCCACAAATCTTAGCCAATGTGGGAAACACCTCCCTAGAAATAATCAATGTGGGAAAGACATCTACAATGGTGGAAGACACGTAAAAGATTTGAAAGAATGCCAACTCAAGCCAGAGCATGGATCAATCACTACAAATTACCAAAAAAACAAAAACTAGATAATCTCGGGAACAATCTAAGCACAGTAAAATCCTTCAAACTTCTTCAACTCAGGCAAAAAATATCACCAGAAAGCATATGAGAAGCTGCTATATTATAGGTTCACCCTAAGAGAGAAGTGGTTAGAGAGGGAAAATTTGACAAAACTTTGCAATGAAAATGCCAATCTATCCACCATTTAATATTGACAAACTACACAGTAAAACGATGCAACAACACTAAACAGAACCCTCAAATCACCAGCTGATTCTCTGTTTCACAAAGAAAATCGCTGTTTCACATGAAACTTGAATCAATACCCACTCACTAGATCAGCTATGATCTCAAAACCATTGAAGGGGAAGGTAGGCAAGAAGATTTCAATTCATACAATACTCATGGGGACCCCTAATCCAGCCTAGAAAATCGTGAATGCACAGAAAAATGTGAATCCCTAGATCCACGAAGATGTTGTCGAATCTCCAAAAATATTCATCAAACTGGCATAGTGCTTTCACAAAAAAAATGCAGAAAGAGATTCTGATCCTAATGGTATGCTTCTTTCGGTCACTGGAGCTAAAAAATTTCACCTGCCAAATTCAGCAGCAATCGATGATGTCAGCAAGTCGAAGAGTCTGAATTTGGTGGCACTTTATACCAAAATGACTTTCTAAGGTGATTAGGGTTAGAATAATGTGGTTCGGTTTAGGATTAGATTGGTCGGGGGAGAGAGTTGGTGTCCCTGCTGGCCTTTATATTGAAACACACGAAGACTAAAATACTTCTTACAATACATACACACCCAATACTATATCCAACACACCACTAAGCTACACACATACACATACATATATCCCAATAGTCTATAGATATGTGGATGTTTTCTATTTTGTCTTTCATAACCTAACTTACTCTTATGTCCATGCACACAACTTTAGTGCTTTCTATTTATAAAACAAAATAAAAGTCCTTCACGGGGTGTTATTGTGACGTCCCCAAACTTACACACGGATCAATATGCTCATCTAGAGACGCTGCACTACCTAACATACATATAGGGCTACAATATAAAATGATGATCCACATAAGCACAACGGAAACAAAATCCATAACAATATAACAATATATATATATATGAATATAAAACTGAAATAAAAATCGTCATCTAATCGAAAACGTAAAATTCATAAGTACTTGTCCTATCAAATAATCAAGTAAACATCTCCCAATAAAAGAAATAGTAAATCTCAACTTTCAAAGCCTCCTTCGTCAAGATCTGGATTCACGTCCGTAATTGTGACGACCCAAACCCTAACTCGACCCGACCCGATTTGACCCAAAGCACACACACACACACTTTAACTTACACATGCCTTACACCATAATTTTCCCCTTACAACTTAAAGCCCCAAATCAAAACCCATGCGCAGCAGCCGAACCGTTTTCTTCTTCTTCAATTCGATAACGCCTCTCTTTACTCGACATTTAAACACAAATCTGAATGGTCACCCACCCGAGCCTATATATAGAGTCTCTTCCTCCTCTCTTTCACATCAAATTCTTCTTTAAGCTCTCTTCCTTAAAGCTTCTCTTCTTCTTTAAGGTATGCTCTTCTTTATCTATTTTTTTATTTTATTTTTCTAAAATCTAGTTTTGTAATTCAAATGTTGGTTCTTAAATGCTAGATTTATATAGTCTAGTCCTATATTCCAGTTCTGTAGATTTTCTTATATTCTGGTTTAATTTGGATTTTTATATTTTATTTCTGGTTTTATAATTAATTTCTGGACTTATTTTAAAAACAAGAACTTCTGGTTTTATTCTTTATATTATGATTTTTAAATCAGTTCTGGTTTGGTATCGTAACTCTGATTTTGTATTCAATCCTGGTTGTATTTTAATACTGATTATATTTAATCTTTGGTTTGGTTTATATTGAACAACTGGTTTATATTGGTTTTTAAAACTCTGATTTTACACTTTAAATCTCTGGTTTTATGTTCTTATAATCTGATTTATACTCTGGTTCTATTTTAACATTTTATATTCTGGTTTTGTAATCTGATATTTTTATATCCGGATTTTATAATCTAATATTTTTATACTCTGATTTTATAAATCGATGTTTTTATAATCTAATATTTTATATTTTAAAATCTGGTTTTATTATTATATTTTGATGATCTAATTTTGTATTTTATATTGATGGTCTTAATTCTGGTTTTAATTTTTAAATTATGAATCTTTAGTTTAAATATTAAATCAGGTTTTAAACAAGGGTTTTAAAACTGATTTATAAAGTTGTTTTAAAGTAAGGATTTCAGGTTTCAAAATAGGGAATTTGAGTCCAACCTAACTTCGATAAAACAACCTTAGTTTGCTCTCCCTATCTCATTTTCGGCAACATTCTTGTTTTCCACCTTCCCTTGTGCCCAGGTAACCATCTGAATTGTAAGACTTCACACCGCCCTCACAAGACCCTTGAATTCGATAATTGAGGCAAGTAGCCTATCGCATAGCATGTTACACGTACCTTATTAGTAATGATGCTTTTGTTTTATATAGTATATACTATAATAATGATAAGTAGATGGTTGAATGGTTAATAATAGTATGGATAATTCTAGACTAGTCTTGTCCAATCATGATTATTTCATTTTGATTAATGTTAGAAAAATTTAAATGTCGTAAGCATTATATATTCGATTTATCTCTCATATGATCTCATTACCTTAAAATATCATACTGATTTAGAATGAGAATTGATAAAGCATATTGGATAAGTTTTCCAAACAAAATTGATATGAATGACTTTAGAAATAATGATATGATATTTGATTAAGATCCCCATGGGGCCGCATGGTAGTATTGGACGAATGGATTCATTTGTGTACTTTCGTAATACGAAGTAAACCCGTCAAACAGGATCGACACGGTTGACAATGGGATTGATGAAAACATGGAACCCTCCTTTGTGACTGGTATCCATGATGAATGATGAATGATGAAATAAATACAAATGCACTTGGATCAGTGCTATTATTTAACAATTGTACAATATATATGGTACAATTGTAAACTAAGTTATTTTTCTTCTTCTTTATATTGAAGCATTAGATGGTATAGTTGATGGTATTTCTTATTTGATATGAAGTTCTCAATTTGAAACTGGTAAAATTGATGTAAGAATTATATTATTGGGTTACTTGTTGAGTTTTATCTCACCCCCATTGCTATTTAAATTTCAGAAACCGAACCTCGTAGCTCAGAAGCTGCATTTCAAGAAGAGACCCTAGAAGACTTATTGGTTTAGACTTGGTTAGGAGTTGTTTAACGTTGTAATTGGAAATAAATGTAACTTTGAATTTTATTAATGAGAACCGTTTTGTTTCCTTTATTTGAATTTTGATTATTGAATGCGTTCATGTGTCGAAATGGATCACGTAGCAGATTTCGGGGCGTGACAGTAATAGTAGTGTCTTCAATCTCCGCGTCAATTCCCAGCCTTGGCCATCCCATTGTGAAACAATGAAGATATAAGTACAAAGACTTAATATGGGTAGGATCTCTAACATTAAGAAATCCATATAGATGCTTAAAGCAATATCATAAGATAATGAAGTGATAAACAAAAGCAATATCATGACAACATAGAAGACAATAAAAACAATCAACCACATAGCATATATGAATCAATGAAGAACAATAAAGTAATTGAGTTGACAATGTGATTTGTAGAGTTCATGCCTCCATCCTAGTCTTCAAGTGTGGTTCAATTTCAATTAACTTGCTAATGCATGTGCAACATGAATAATCATATATGGTCCACCATTCCAACCACTTACTTCCTTTGTTGGTTGTGGGGTGGTACATAACTATCTGAATTATGTATTGGCCATCTTATTCATTTTAGGTTACTTGCCCATTGAGTTCGACTTCAATGCCTTAAAATGGTGACCTCATTTACGTAGATTATTAGTATGCATGCTTACATCTTGGTAACTTTCTTTTTCTCATAGCATATTTACAACATTATACTCGTAGACTCATGGTCTACTACTCAAGTCTCTTCATAGTTCTCTTTTCATTACTAATTAGTCATGATTTAAGGTCTTGTCTTGGCGTAAGATCTTTCCTCTTTTGACATGATCAAACATACTAATGAATACTGCGGAAAATCATCGATATTATGTGTAATATTTCCTCTTGATTAGTCCATGGTAGATTTCCACAGTTCATTAACATTAATCTTAGGTTCATATTCAATCCTAATCGGTCTAAAAGATAGGTATTGATCCTAGTATTCATGTGATAGTTACATAGCATGTGACATATCATATGCATGAATAAGAAATTTGCAAGTAAATGCATTGTATCATAGCATAGGAACAACCTTGAACTTAAAGTTTTACATTAACATAGCATAAAAGGTAATTGAGAACAATAACAAACTTTGAAGTTGCATTAAAAATAGGTTTGAAGGGAAAAATCGCCTTATTACAACACTCGATCCCCTTTAACCAAAGGCATTGATCTTGTCAGACCCTGGCAATATAATTTCCTTTTGGAATTGAAGATGTGACTTTTTTTTACTGGATTTTTAGTTTTAAGCAATTTTTAATATAATAGAATTTATGGGCTATAAAGTCTCACAAAATAGTTTGCCATTTGAAGTTGGAAATTTTGACTAAACCATAAAAAATCGAAATTTTGCCTTGAACTAGAAAGTTGACATTTTATTTCTTTGGAATTGCGATCTGAGACAATTTTTATGGAATCCAAATGGGGGGTATTTTCTTATTTGCATCAAATATCTTAAGTAAATGAATGTCATTTACTTAAACAGTATTTGATGTAAATAAGAGACTGAATTATCCTGATTCAGCCTTCTGAGGTTTGAAGTCTCAAAATTCAGGTTTCCGAGAAGTTTCGTAACGACGTAGTTTTGATCCAAAACTAAGTTTAGGTATTTAACCATCTCCTAATGAATTAAAACAATAAATTAAACATAGGGGTCCGTACTACTAATTTAATGAGTTTCTGGGTAGATTCAGATCTACCCTAGCACGAATACCTATTTCCAAATATTAAAAACCCTATGATTTTTCCATATCTCTAAATCGAATCGTCGATTTGATGTAGAACTCGATCTTCTAATTCGACCCGAAGCTTCAACATTTGAATCCTCGATCAAACTCGAAATCCCTTTGCGTTCCTCAAACCGAAACCTTCAAGTCTTCTCTCTTTCTCTCTCTAGAACTCACTATTTCTCTCTCTAAAAGTTTAAAGCTCCAAAGTTCTGTAAACTTCTGTCAATTAAACCAAACTTCTCTTTTATATTTTATTATTTATAATAATTAAAGTTTTCTAATTTAAATTTAATTCTAATTAAAATTTCCTACATGAGTCTTAATTGATTCTATGGGCCTCTATAATTGCTAACGGGCCTAACTAATGGGTCTTTACTAACTTTAATGATTCTAATGCGCTTTGTTAATTTACTAACGGATATTAAAGGTCCATTAATTATTACTAATGGCACACCAAAATTACTAACATTTATTTAAAAGCTTTTAAGGTCTATTAATTAGATTAATTAATTATTATTATAGGCCATAATAAAATAGACATTTCATTTATGTGCAATAACTAATTAACTATATCAAATCAATCAAACAAATCATAATCACAAATTTAAGCACATAATTAAGTTCTAATTAAGCGTAAAAATCTTGGTCGTTACAATTACAGTTGATAATATAAATTGTGGGGGTGTGTGAGAGTGGTGTGAGAGAATTTCAAAGCATTTCAATTGTAAAAAGCTGACAGTTACTAGATTACTAGCCTCTTAGCATCTAAATAAGATCAAGTTGCAATTGATTTTTGCTACATTTGATATTTATGTTGTAGATGGTTCCTAATTTTTGATTACTAGGTGCAGATTTGCTGATAGAACTTAGTTATTTTATAATTGTCACCTATCATCTCATTCCAAGCTCTTTTTCATTTAAAAAAATGTAGTTCGCGAAAGAGAACCCATGTCGAATGGATATACCCAGAGTCAAAGTAGGGGATGCAGAAGATGTTACGGACGAGGCAATAGTGGCCACCTTACGAAGGGCTATTTGTTTTCATTCATCCATCCAGGCACATGATGGGCATTGGCCGGGGGATTATGGCGGTCCGATGTTTCTTCTGCCTGGCTTGGTAAGTGTTTGCATCTATGAGTTGTTCATCCATATTCTGAATTCATTATCATTAGGTTTGATCGATACAAGTTATACAAGTACTTTCTAGATGACACAATGTGAAAAATTAGCTCAAATTATTTTTATTGGGTGATACAGAAAAATCCCATTCCTAATCAGAATGGACAATACTTTTTAATTAATACCATTATTGGCGTAAGCATTATTTTAAAGATTTTTTCTATAGCCTACTTCTTTGCTGTATCAAGGTCAATAAATTAATGGTCATGATTTACATCTTCCATGGTGCACAAGATATTGCTAATTACATGTTCAATAGTTTAGTCCCTTGCTTCTTATATATATATATATTTGTAATTTTTAATTATCGCATTAGTAGATCAAAGAATGTATAAACCTACTTAAATTGAGTTTAAATTGAATAATTACAAATATTAATTATATATTATAATATTAAATTATAGCATTTTTAAAAAATTAATATCAACTTCTTATATAATTGTGTGCTTATTAAAAACAAAATAACAAGTTGTGTAGCTTGGAATGATGCATATACCTAGGCGTGTCCATCACCTTGTATGCGTTCCATAGCCTTGTTGCCTCAGGTGCTTATAGTGCTTCTGACCATAGTCACCAAGTCGGGATTCGGCAGTAATTCCGCAAGGTTCAAATTTGGAAAAATCTGGCAAAATTTGGCTAGTTCAGGAAATATTCGGAGAAATAATCTAAGTAAACAAATAAAAGAAGATAAAGAAGTATAAAAGAATATTAAAAATCACGATTGGCTGCAAAAAAAAATGAATTATTCATCAATTATTTGCGATCTTCGCGAATTTTTTAAAAACACATTTTTTTAAAATTTGTAAATAATTCGTGATTAATTTGCAGAACCTCAAATTCATGAATTGTTAATAAATTCGGAGAATTTGGTAATTATGCTTCTGACTACCTTGAGTTCAATGTAACAAAAGTGAGTAGATGTCACCAGCATTTGTTTCCCCCAAAATTTACTATTTTAAATGTTGTCTTTTGGGTCTGTGGAACAGATTATTACGCTGTATATTACAGGAGCAATGAATACTGTTCTATCCAAAGAACATCAACAGGAGATGCGCCGTTATCTGTACAATCATCAGGCAAGGATAATCTATCCACTTTTTTCTTTCCAGTTTTCACTCTGGTGTTTCATAGAGATTATCTGAGTTTTTTATTTTATTTTATTTATTATTATTATATTTTCTGATTTACTTTTGTATCGACTACTCGAGATACAAACCTTTCTAAGTATTTAAACAATGTTTCACAGAATGAAGATGGAGGTTGGGGTTTGCACATTGAAGGCCCTAGTACCATGTTTGGTACAGCCTTAACTTATGTTACCTTGAGGTTGCTCGGTGAAGGAGCCGAGGGTGGAGAAGGGGCAATGGAGAAAGGGCGAAAGTGGATCCTGGACCGTGGTGGTGTTACTGCAATCACATCATGGGGAAAAATGTGGCTTTCAGTAATAGAACTTTGATCTTAATCTTGTTGGTTTAAACAGTAAAACTACGGTGGTAGGCATAGTGACAAATTTCGTTTCGGCAATATTTCGGAAAGGGGCCATTTCGGATAAATTTTGGGAAAATTCAAAAAAGTTTCAGGAAAATTTTGGGGAGTAAAAATAAAATAAAATAATATTTAATATTTATAAAAACCATATTTATTATTTAAAATGGCTAAAATTAAGAAAATTCATTTACTTCGGCGAAATTAAAATTTTGTTAATTTCGCTGAAATTAATGAAATTTCAGCGATTTTGGAGAAATCACCGAAATTTGGCCAAAAGTTTCATCTGACCCTTCGTTTGGTGAATGTTGGAGAAATTTTGGAAAATTTCGGAGAAATTTGTCACTATGGTTGTAGGGGCTTGGGAACATTTTTATGGATTTTTTTTTAAATTGCTGCAGGTACTCGGAGTATTTGAATGGTCTGGCAACAACCCACTGCCCCCAGAGATTTGGCTGCTCCCTTATTCTCTCCCTGTTCATCCAGGTTGCTACCAATACCCTTAATTTTTGTATATATTTCATATTCAGTTTTTTCCTTTGACATTTTTCACACCAGGTTATATTCTACTAGGCGTCGTACTAGACAAAAGGGACATCGGACAGTATTTGTGCATGCTTGATTGTTGATTAGATATAAAGTGGAAAGTAAGGATTTAACTAGAGCAGGAAAAATAGATAAAATTAAAATATTAAGGGTATTTTTGGACTTATGTTAAAAACATGGGTCATCTAATTAGTGCACCAAAATGAGATTGGGATATGCTTAGATCTCACTAGAACTCACTCCCAACCTCATTTTTTTGGTTAGAAATACAAGTCAAAGTCATGGTTTGAAAACTCGAAAACTCGACTCGATTCAAAAGTCTGCTTGAGTTAACTCAGAGACTCGGATAAACTAAATTCACTCTAACTCGATAATTTAGTAAATATATATCTTATAAAAATAAAAAATATTTTTCAAGGAAAAAGATGGAAATATATCTTGGTGAAATGGGTGGTTTGATACTTGTTAAAATGATCATGTTAAAAAACCTTATCCGATAAAATATTATATATAAGGGTAGTTTATGAACCCAGTTGCATCATCCTATTATCGAAGTCTCGATTCGACTCGAACTCAACTCGAAATCCCGGCGAAGTCAAACAACATTTGACTTGTATGTTGGCTCCATCAAACAGTCTACAAACACCAATTTCCGGTTGGGGTGTATTAAATTGTGTTCATTTATAAAGGTGGCAATCCAAACAACCTCTCAAAAATAGTTATAATCATGAAACAAAAATTGATGAAGTTTTCTTTGAATTTCAATTGTTTAGTTTAAAAGTGAGTGTTGGCACATTATCTATTGTTTGAAGAGGTATTGGAATGAGGTTGATTGAAAATTGGGAGATACGGATTCAAGAAAGAGTAGTATTGGCGGAATGGGATTCAGAAAGTTAGGTTATTGATGGTGCCCATATGTGCAAACTAAGATTTCATCTTTAGTGGAAGTATCAACTTAAGTTTGATGTTGAACATTTGTGAATTTCTTGGCCAATGGCTATAGTCATAGTGACCAAGTTGGGGTTTGGGAATAAATCGGCTTCGAAAAAATCCCCAAAAATCCGACAAAATTCATCAAAATTTGGAAAAATAAAAAGAAAAATTATAAAATTATATTAATAAAAACATAAAAATTTGGAAAATAATAAAATTAGGCAAAATTTTGGAATATTCAGGAAAGTCACGAATAATTCTTTTTTTTTTTAGACGATAACAAAGCTAATATATTAAAAGAGAAGAAAGATACATACCTTAGTGGGTAGTAAGACACTACCCAAAACAGAAAACTCCCCAAAAACTCACCTAGGAACCCGAACAAAGCCGCGAAGAAGCCTATCCCCTAGGAGGCACCACCACAACACAACACTCTGAGACCATTAGCCGGCACAACGATCCCAGAGCAGCAAAAAATGTTGCAGCCCTTCCTCAAAATCAGTCATCTTTATAGCATTCCAACTGACAACCAAGTCTCTGATTTCGCAAATAACCATCCCAAGCGGCTGTTGTTTCTCTCAATCCAGATTGCCCAGAACGCCGCATACATGGTCAAGGGCCACAACTCCTTCCACTGCTCGTCCACCTCAGCTGCCTTCCACATTTCCATCATGTGAGCAGGCCCTTCCGGCACAACCCAATAGACCTTGAAGAACCCAAAGTTTTTACACCAAATGCTATGCGCAAAAGAGCAATGCAGAAGGCTATGCGCCACCGATTATCTATCTCTCATGCAAAGGAGACATTTGTTTCTCACCGGAATGTTCCTCCTCACCAGCTGATCTCTAGTAAGGAGTCTTCCCCGCACTACTGTCCACGCAAGGAAGTTAATTTTGGGCGGAATCTTAATTCTCCAAAATCCAGACCACCACCGACCACTGCTACTGATCCTATCCAGCTTCAAAACCTGATTGTAAATAAATTTGATCGAAAAATCCCTTTGGACGCACATGAGGTTCCTAAATTCAATGACTTCCCACTCTCTGAGGCCTCAGCGAGTCGTAATGTTCCAAACCCAAGAGTCCTGCACCGACTGAGAGAAATGACTAATCACCGCATCCTTCAAATCGGAGAGCATATAAACCATAGGGAACCTCACTTGAAGCGGTTGATCCCCCACCCCAACTGTACCTAGTACCATTTCGAATGAAACTCGCGCAATGTTTCACCTCTTTCCACCAAGCCGACTGAATATTGGACCTAAAACTGTAGTGCCATGGCTCCTCTGACGCCCCATATTTGTTTGTAACCAGCTGCCACCAGAGCTTATCCCTTTCTCTACCTTCGCCAAGCCTCCACAACCATTTTGCGAGGAGCGCTATGTTGAGAATCCGAAGCCTCCGAATACCTAAACCCCCGTTGTCCTTATGATGATAGCACTCCGTCCACTTCACGAGATGAAACTTCTTTCGGTCCCCATTGTCATTCCACAAAAAATCCTGAGTAATCTTCTCTAACTTCTTTGTAATGCTCACCGGAGCACTGAAGATCGACATCATGAAAACCAGTATGGAAGCAAGAGTAGATTTGATGAGCATGAGCTGCCCCCCATTGCTAAGCATCTTGCTTTTCCATGTAGCCAACTTTTCCTGGAATCTCTGCACCAGCCTCTCTCAGCTCCTTGCTCTACACATCCCGATACCCAAAGGTATTCCAAGATAAGTGATAGGCAAAATTTCCTTCCTACATCCCACCAACTCAGCCACTCTCCCTGGGCATGTTTGATTGCCTTTTCAAACGCGTTTCACAGTTATAATTGTGATGTTGACCATGAAACGCCGTTTGATAAAGCAAAAGATAACGCGTTTGGACTACTTTTTTGCTTACGGTTATCAAAAATGGATACGAGGAGCAACCCTCGTATCCGCTCGTCGCGACGCGTAACGACATGAGCCCTTAAACGTGTCGCCCATCAAATGTACCCTCTGTTTCCTCTTTGGGGATGTTAATGTCAGCCAGGCTGGACTTGTGCAAATTGATCTTCTGGTCAGACACACCTTCAAAGAGAACCAATATATCGGTGACCGCCTTGACGTCCGTATCAACCCGACTTCCGTTACAGAAAATCATAGTATTGTCGGCGTATTGCAAGTGGGAAATCGACATACCATTGTCCACCACTGTGAAACCCATGATGAGGCTAAGATCTTCCGCCCTCGAGAATAAACTATGAAGAGCCTCCCCGATGCAGTTAAATAACATCGGTGAAAGCGAGCATCCCCGACGGAGCCCTCTCTTACTTCTGAAGTACCTGTGAGGCACTCCATTAATCAACACCGAGAACCTAACCAACGCGTAGCAGCCCTTCATCCACTTCCTCCACACTACACCGAAGCCCATTCTAAACAACATGTAATCGAGAAAATCCCAATGCACCCTATCATTTGCTTTTTCCATGTCGATCTTGAAAATCCAACCCTTTCCCTTCCGCTTTTTAACCAAGTCAATTGTTTCAACTGTTGTAACAGCGATGTCTAAAAGTTATCTGTCGGGGATAAAAGCTCCTTGCACATTAGAAATCAGCGAACTTATCACTTCCTTGAAACGAGTAGCCAGCACTTGAGCAACAATCTTGTAGGTACACCCCGTTAAGCTGATCGGTCTGAAATCCACAATGTCACTAGCCCCAGTATACTTAGGTAGAGGGCAATAAACGAGGATTGATACTCTTTGCCATCTTGCTATACGTATGAAAATCACCCATAAAAGCCATGAAGTCGGTACCTATGATGTGCCATGCAGATATGAAGATCTCTATGGTAAAGCCATTCGGGCCGGGAGACTTGTTACTACCCAGCTTCTCCAAAGCATCCTTCACTTCTTCCTCCGTGAACCTCCTTTCTAGAAACATGGCCTTATCCGCATCGATAGAATTGAAAGCCACACCATCCAGAGCGGTCTCCCCTCTCCCCTCCCTCCTGAATCATACTGACCCTTATAGAAATCCACTATCTTCGCATGCACCGCATTCTCATCTGTATACCTGACCCGGTCAATCTCAATAGCCGCGATTCGGTTATGGTTTTGCCGACCATTTGCAACGGCGTGAAAAAACTTAGTATTATCATCTCCCTCTCGCAGCCACTGAGCCTTAGCTTTTTGCCACCAAATCTGTTCCTCTTCCAGCACTTTCATATTGTAAGCCGCTTTAAGTGCCAACCTGACCTCCCTATCCTCCTCTGATAGCGGGCCACACTCTTCCAATTGATCAAACATCGCAATCTCCTCCAGAAGGCCTTCCTTCAGCCTTCCCACCACCCCAAACCTATCTTTATTCCAAGCTTTTATACGAGCTTTCAGCAGTTTCAGCTTAGTGGTAAAAATATACAACGGCGTGCCCACAATATGGCTATGGTTCCACCACCCTTCCAATCTGCCTTTGAAGTCCTCATCCAACAGCCATGCATTCACAAACCAAATTAGACCCGGAACGATTCCCAATGAAGAGCAATCAGGACAGTAAAGCACAATTGGCTTATAATCCGAAATGGATGTGTGCCGTAATTGAACCGATGTGTTCGCCATTAGATCAAGAAAATCCATTCTACATAAGAATTTGTCCAATCTGTACAAAATTGGCGACTCCTAACCATTCGACCAGGTAAACCGCCCCCCTGCCATACCCAAATAAAAAAGGGCGCCTTGCGAAATACATTCCATGAAGAGATCTTTCGCCGTGAGATCTATTTGTCCCGTGTTTTTTCCCTTGCATTACAAAGGGCATTAAAATCTCCCCCACACAGACGTGGCAATCCCATCTATTAATCATAGCACTCAGTTCAAAGAACTCACGCCTGAGGCTATTAACCGTCAGCCCATAGACGGTAATGGTCACCCACTGACTACCAGTCCTGTTATCATGCAGAAGTGCCGCAACCACGTAACTACCTATCTCAGAATCCACCAATTTGAAAACAGTGGCATCCCAAGTAAGGAACACTCCACCCCTACTACCAGTCGTGTCAATTGCCAACCATTCCCATGAGGTTTTGCCTATAACCAAGTAAACCAACGACTCGTTCACCGATTCCCACTTGGTCTCCTGCAAACCAATCACCTCAAAATGCTGCCTCTAATGAAAGACTTAACCAGCAACCTTTTGTCTCTATTACATTCCAACTGAGATACATCGTAAAGAAACATAATTAAGACCAGCCCACCAAAGCCTCCTTGCTAACACCACTCCTGCGGAGTCCCATAAGGGGAACCACATCCCAGAGCCTGCACGGTTTTACCCTTATATCTTCTGGCTCCCTTCTTATGTCGGGAGTAAAATAGACCCCATCTGGATCTGACCCTACCCTTAACTCCGTTTATCCTCTTGACCATAGGTTGCATCTTGCCCTTTTCCAGAATATCCCGATATACTTTGGCCAAGGCATGCCTCGGACCGTTGAAAGACAACCCTAAACTTCCACCGAGATTGGCCAACCTATCCCCTTCTGACCCTTGTATTTCGACCATGGAAGCCACAGCAGGCTCGCCGCCTGATGAGAACTGTTCAATAGAATCCGAGCTAGTATAACTACGGTCAGCAGGACCATTCCTCCCCTTCTCCGATGGTGATAGATGCGTCGGGGGATATTGCTTACAATCGGGCCCGCACGAAGGTTCGCTACATCTGCACACACGACCCACAGAAATATTAGAAAAACATGGGTGCAACCCAGGCCCATTAGACCCAGGCTGTGAAAACGACCGATCTTTAGTGAAGTACCCGCAAGGATTCTCTGCCAAGATAGGCAGGCCAATAAAGGGCCACGACCCAGTAGGCCAAGCCTTGGTACCCGACGACAAACCTACACCTGACCCAGCAGCCCGAACATCGTTAGAGGTGACTGTGTTGCACACTTGAGAGCACGAAACCGCGTCTACCAGGTATGCAGTGCCTCCGGAAAGAACGCCACATGTGTGGGAGAGAAGATTGCCCTTTACAGGTGTCAGCCTGCTAATCCTCCGCTGATCACCATTCGTTGACGTCGTGTCTGCAGACCCACAGAAATAAGTGGTGAGTCACAATCATCCCTGCGACATGTCTCACCTGCCAAACCGCCATCAACCATATCCGGCGCCCTCCCACGTGTTTCACCAACCAAACCATCGGGAGCAATTAAAGCCGCCCCATCCCTCTTTATTACAGCTTCATTGCCATTCAGATGGCACGTGCCAGAGTAGCAATTTCCTACACCTTTATCAAGTAACCCTCCACGTGTTGAAAACCGACTACCCTCCTTAAATGCTCCCCCAACGGGAAGCAAAGAGGCCTCGACTTGTCCCTTAGAACCATTCCTCTGTGCAGGAACCTCAACCATCTATTCTGTCGACCTCATCTGAGCCATCTGAAACATCCGATCCTCCGTTTGTTGGCTATATATCCTACGGTGACCTCCATTGGCCATGTGAGCATCGGAAAAAGCTTACTTCCAACGATCCAAGACCAGCTGATCCGTTTGATCCATCCGATAATGCGACGCTGATTCGAGATGGCCGAGGGCCTCCCTAGCGGAGCCGTCCACTATCGGAACCAAACACCATCGGAATGGAGCCGATCCGCGAGCGATTGAGTTCTGGGAGCTCCGTCGGCTGCCATCTTTCCTCTTTCCCATTAACCCGACCGTTCTCGCGGAGAACTTTGTCCCGTCGGATCGCCGAATCTTGTACATCACTGGGCCTTATCCCTCCGGCTCGTACTTCGCGGTTATTAGCCACTAGTATCCTTTTACCCCACTCTAGTTCAAACCAGCACCTATAGCGACACCCGTTAACGAGGACATCTCCCCTTCGCGGTATCTAGCTAGCGTCCTCGCAGCGCACCGATATCCTTGCGAACTGGATATCCACCCCAGTCGCGGTGTAAGGGTCGGTCCCGAGGAAAGTCCGACACCTTACAATATCGCTGAGGACTTCATTGGTCCAAGCAGGAGGCGCTGCCTCCTCGGCAAATACCAACAGAAAGCAATTTGTGGATATCTTGGACACTGTAATCCCCGTTTTGTATTGGTTGCCGAGCAATTGAATTAAGGATTCTTTAATGAGAATACCGTCCCCGTTGTAGCTCTCTGTGGATGAATTGAAAAGTAATAGAACCATCCTCTTGTGGTTGAGCAATTTATTATCCTCATAAATGTTGCCGTTAACGACCAAAGGGAAAGATTCGGGGGCTTGCCTGGGCCCACCAAGCGCTGTTGGCTGGGCCCTACTGGGTGGCAGCCCCTCCCCCCGAACCTAGATCCTTTTCATAGAAAAATCACTAGCCCCTCTCTGATCTCCAGCGAGGTTCTGCCTCCTTTGCCTTCCAGTTAAACTTGCTAAATCCGCTTGCGATTGATAAACTGATTAACCCTCTTGAGCTGTTTCCCCGCGATGTTTCATCCATTACAAAGATCTCGTCGTTGAGGAGGTGAGATAATCGTCTGCTTGTCACCACGCATCCTCCCTCCGACGCTGGTGCTAAATCTCATGCTCCAGTGAGCATCACACCCTCTAGCATGGCAACACATCCTCCGTCTAAAATTTAGGTTGCCACAACCGTTGCACATCCAGTCCCCATTCTGCACCACCACCAACGCACCACTCGCTGCCATCCTTTTCTCCTTGGCTTTAATTCGGGCTGATCACAACTAGAAAGGTCGTTGTTGTAGCTCACTGTTGAAGGCAACCTACGACTGCAAACCGTGAACCAATCGTGAATGCAACCCCTCAAGTCACGAATAATTCTTAAAATTCGAGATTTTTTGAAAAAGTCGCAAATAATTATAAATTATTAGTTTTTGAAAAAATCGATTATTCGCGAGTTTTTAAAAAAGTCGGAGAATTTGGTCAGTATGGGTATAGTGAAATTTTCATGGCGACATCAATGGAATGCAAGCATCAAACTTCATTTTGATGGGAACAGTTGTGGATATCTTGGCCAATGGGTATAGTGGAATTTTCATGATGACATTGATGGAATGCTACCAGTTTACGTGTTCCTTTTTGGAATACGAATCCAATATTCATGATGAAGTGGTTGTTGGACAAGGCTCAGTTGTTATTAGTTTCAAATGACCTCATTATTTGTGTATAGTTCATGGTGACATCAATGGAATGCAAGCATCAAACTTCATTTTGATGGGAACAGTTGTGGATATCCTGGCCAATGGGTATAGTGGAATTTTCATGATGACATTGATGGAATGCTGCCAGTTTACGTTGTTTCGTTTTGGAATACGAATCCAATATTCATGAAGTGGTTTTGGACAAGGCTCAGTTGTTATTAGTTTCAAATGACCTCGTTATTTGTGTATAGAAGGTGTTTGACGCAGGACAATGACCCTAAACTGAATATGAGATGATAATTGCTGAAATTAAACTAATTAATTGAACAATTAGTCACAAATTTAAGCGATATCTTAGGGTTTCATGGAATTCTGCTTAGGGAACCATGCTTGGTTCTGCTAGGGTCCAATCCGGCGTGCAAGATCCGTTTAGATTTGCAAAAGGTGCGGTCCTAGAGATAGAACTCTAGCATCCTCTAGGCTGGGGTGCTCGCTCGCTGATCGATGTGGAATCGTTAGATCCTTGCTAGGGCTTTGAATTGAATTGATCAATCGGTCCCAAGTCAACCAATCTCGTGCCCAACAACGGTCATGGATCTACGGACTAAGGTAGGAGTCGATCCACAAGGATGTGCATCAAGGTTGCTATAGATCTAGGGTTTTAGAGATTTGAGCAAACAAATTATGAGGAATAATTGCAAGAAATAACAAGTGAAGAGAAGATCAAAGACAAACATGGGCATCACCCCCTTGGCCTCACACCAAACCCACATGGGGAAGAGGACTCACTCTCCATTAAGGCTTATCTCAAGCTCTAAAATGTATAGCACTTTTCATTAATCAACCAATAATTGCCTCAAATGACTTACAAAGAGATCTTTTATAGTAGGCACAAGAAGAATAAGACCCTAAAATGGGAAAGTACTAAAATGCCCAAAAGGAACACCCAAATGCTTTTGACAAAACAAAAGAAAAAGGACGAAAAGGCACGATAATTACGTCATAGAGCAGCAGGAAACTCGCCTGGGCGAGAGTGAGAACTTAAGTGCTCTTGCTCGGGCGAGAGCCATTCTCGCTCGAGCGAAGAACATTAAGTCTCCTGGGCGACTTCCCTCTTTGCTTTAACCTCCCTCTGGTCACTTGGGCGACTTGTTCCCCTTGAATTTATTGGTTCTGGTTGCTTGGGTTACTCCACCCTCGCATGGGCGACCAAAATTGACTTTTAGCACTTCCTTCTAGCTTCTTGGCTCATTGGTTTTATTTTTCGCCGTTTCTTCATACCCCAAAAAATCCGTCGCGACCCTAATTCAATGCTCTTGATGATAGCATCCCCACCAGTGTTGTTTAGTGTTCTCTATGCACTTCTACTTTTGGGATTTTTCTGTGCCAACACTGGGTGGCACTTGGACACTCCTCAACACAACACGATACTTCTAGACATGAATGAAAATATTACATAATGCCTTCAAAATTTTCCTCATTTTGACACGATAAAATGAACCGTCATTTTATATAAAAAAAATGATGTAAAGTTTAGTAACTTACAAATAAAAAGCTTGGGTCCTTGAAAACAATCTTTATGATGTAGTATACTTTTAGTTAGGTTCATGACATACATTCTGTATCTTTTCATTACCTATCGCAATTAGCTTTGCAAAATTTCCCTTCATTTTTTTTAATATACGTTCTATTCTTTATTTTATTTTATTTTTCTTAAGGCCGTGCCGCCGTATTGGAATCTTTAGAAATTGGCGTGCCAAACATCTATGGCACCTTGACACTTGGCAACCATGCCACGTGTCTAGGTAACACTGATGTTGTTTGTGCATGGAAGGTGCTTCTTTAATGTCAATCGATGGGCTAATATGAGTTCAGGATGAAATGGGGATTAGCCAACACAGTTCATGACCTTCACACACACACACACACACACACACGTGGTGGTGGATTCTTCTCTGCGCCACACACACATGCACACAGTTGTATATGGTGTTTTTTTTTGGGTTTGGCTTTATATAACTAGTGGGATGCTCGGGTAGTGTTATTTTTATCTTAAAACTAAACGATTGGAATTTTTGACATTTTGAAAAATTAATTGTTTCATCCGTCTATTCTCGGCCTTCTCGCCTTTTGATAGTTGAGATTTGCTCAGTCAGGATATGCCCCATATGTTTTAAAAACTCTAATTAAGTTTGTCAAAAGAGCTAGATTGATCAAGTTTTTTATGCCAATACATTTAAACATGTATCATTGAATTGTGGGAATATATTGGTTGAAGCATACAGTAACATTTGACCTTTTATATCGCTATAACGTGGCTATCTATAAGGAAACTTCTAGAGTTTATATTCTATTTTTCTTTTTGGTGGTGGTGGTCATTATAAGGGATGATGCAAAGGGATGAATTTAGGAGGTGAATGGTATTTCTGATAGGAGGATTCTATTTTATATTGAAGAGGGTTATAGGTGGCTTCCTTTCACAATGGCCTCGGTATTCCTTTATTGCTTTTTCTTATTTATTATTTAGTTTCTTGGAATATCTGGTTCCCATATAATCTGTTGAGTTTTCTCCTATCCCTTAATATACATTTTCCCTTCTCTCTCTTATTAAATATGATGCCTAAATATATGTACAATCTTACATGGCTACTTGCTAGACTATAAATTTTCAGGATAATGTCTCCTGACCGACATTTAAACCCCAAACTGGTGTTTAAATGATCTTACACCACTAAATTAGAGCCTTCCATGTTCCATCGTTGAAGTGTGGTTGATCATAATGCCATGTGGTGCACATTTGTGATCAATTTAAATTGTACAAGTGACAATCCGTCATGAGAACATGTTCTATCCAAAAAATCATGCCCATAAGTGAACGTGAACCATCCGATTGACGAACTTTAATATCAGCCATTAAAACTAAGAATAACTGTTAATATTAGACTCTACAGGATGATTCAAACCTCCTAAAAAATGTGATTTTTTGGCCCATTGTCCTTCTACTTATGATCTGTCAGTTTGACGGTGTGGATTACCCACATTATGAACCATTGATGGTGTATGATCACCTCTTGGTGTTTAAATGACAGTCCGGAGAGTCGGTCTCTAAATTTTATTTGACGGTCTTTCTGATTCTTTATTTCAAGCTTAAAAGTCAACAATTGAGTCTTACTTTGCAGGGAGGATGTGGTGTCACTGCCGGATGGTATATTTGCCGATGTCTTATTTATATGGGAAGAGGTTTGTTGGTCCAATCACACCAACAATTTTATCATTGAGAAAGGAGCTCTACACTCTCCCCTACAACCAAGTAGATTGGAATCAAGCCCGCAATATGTGTGCAAAAGTTCGTTAGATCATTTTTTCTTATCTTTTACTGGTATTTTATTTCTTGCATGTGGATACCTAGAACCATGAAACTTGATAACACTAAATTGATTTCATGATTAATTTATTCCTTGATTCTGCCTTTTGAGATCAATGACAACTTTACTTTTATGTGGTTCTCAAGTCATTTTCCGTGCATACTTGTATTATTGATGAATGCTTATTCTTTTGTAGGTTCGATTATTATGGTTGATGTAATGAGTTTGCTTTATGTAATGACTAATGAGTTTGCTTTATGTAATGAGTTCGCC
Organism: Chloranthus sessilifolius; assembly: GCA_021018995.1. Lineage (NCBI taxonomy): Eukaryota > Viridiplantae > Streptophyta > Magnoliopsida > Chloranthales > Chloranthaceae > Chloranthus > Chloranthus sessilifolius. The sequence continues at coordinate 7,790,949 of CM037586.1, forward strand.
AGCCTTTGTAATTAACTACTAGTTCTCAGTGTTCTTTAGGCACTTCTACTTTTGGGATTTTTGCCATGCCGACACTTGGTGGCACTTGTACACATGCCGACACTTGGACACTCCTCAACACATCACAATACTTTTAGATATGTATGAAATTATCACATAAAACCATCAAAATGTTCCTCATTTTGACACGATGAAATGAACCGTTGGTTTATAATAAAAGATTGCGTTAAGTTTAGTTAACTTGTAAAGTAAGAATCTTCGTCCTCAAAACGATTTGTATAATAGAGTATACTTTTAGTTAGATTCATCATAGGCATTATGTATATTTTCATTAAATATCTTAATTGACTCTCTAAAATATTCCTTCAATTTTTTTTCTATATATGTTCTATTTTTTTAAATTTTATTTTCTTAAGGCCGTGCCGGTATTGGAATCTTTAGAAATTGGCGTGCGAAACATCTATAACATGTTGACACTTGGCACCAGTGCCACATGTCTCGGCACTGCTAGTTCTTTCTTTTCTAGAGGTAAGTTTCCTTTTACTGGTCTGTGCTAACCGGTAGGGGATGCAGGTGGCTGACCTTTGCTACTTTATTTTTTCAGACTTGAAATTAGGAAACTAGGTCTCCTTTATCTTACAGCTTCTAGTTCTTTTCTTTTTTTTTTCTATTATTATGTAGTTTAATGTTAAAGCAAGCTGAACTGCACTTAGAGAGTAAGTGATAATTCATGATAGTTAAGCACGTTAAGGATATTTTGAGGAATGATCCACTCACTGATTGAGACCGGGAATGTACATGGTGTGGTGTTTTTGACAACACTCCTATATGGGAGTAGTGTATTCTTGTTATCCACACTATGGCATGTGTTTCATACGACATTTCTTAGGAACCATTGTTTTTGTACTTGGTACACGATCGATCTCTATTCTTTTTACCTCGCGATGATCTAATCTTATAGGTCTCTTATGCCTCGTGTGCTAACCTTCCTTTGTCATGAGAAATGCTAAGGCTATTGATATTTTGCTGACAGTCTATAATGAAGTAGACTGATTGAAAATAGAATAATTTGGTAATAATTAGTTGTAATAAGCTTGATGTTCCAATTGGTATGTGGATTGTCATAACCACAGTGGTATTTGGAAAAGTTATTTAATTTGTTCATTTGTTTGGTAGTTCCTTCATCTAAAAGAGAAGTTTACTGTTAGTATTCCTATGAGAATGTGATGTGGCTTCTGTAACTACTATTCTGTGTTGCTATTTTGATTCCATTTTCTTATGTTTCATTTTTGCTATTTGTTCATTTTAAGACTGATTTTTTTTATTTTTTATTTTAAAAGAAGCAGAATGTCACTAATAGATATTTGTATGCATCCCTTTTGGAACAAATGTACTCTTGTGTTTTTTTTGTATCTTTCACAGTACCTTTTCCTGAACAAATATAAACATGTAAGGATTTGCTACACTCTTATTGCAGGAAGATCTGTACTACCCACATCCACTAGTACAAGACATCCTTTGGGTATCTCTTCACAAGATTGTTGAACCTATTTTAATGCATTGGCCAGCCAGCAAGTTGAGGGAAAAGTCTTTGAATCTCACAATGAAACATATACATTATGAAGATGAAAACACTCGTTACATTTGTATCGGGCCTGTAAACAAGGTAATCTTGAAAGTGTTTATTATATACATTACTAGTTAACACAAGTTGTGACCATTCTTTTTTGTCAAATGGGGTTGAAATGTTGATATACTAAAATTTGTTGATTGTGTTGGCACATAAAGAAATGTGTTTTCAATAAAGGTATTTAGTGTGTCACAGGTTGACAGCTTAAGGCATCAGAGCTTGAGTGGGCAACCAAGCTCATCGTGTGGCATGAGAGGGCATGATTGAATTAGAGTTTGTAGGTGTTAGGGTTAGATGGCAAAGAAGGGAGAGGGTTATAAGACTTATCCCTCACACCCTTATTATACAAACAGGATCCCATGCACGTTACAAACACTAGGCATTATATGCTATCAATGTAAACACCCAATTAATTTTAGAGACGCACCAACACTCCCTCTCACGTTGGCGCATCTATATCTATCATGATGCCCAACTTGGATACAAGATACGAAGTCTCGTCCTTCCTAGGAACTTGGTAAGACTATTAACAATTTGTTCCTGTGAGCTAGCTTGAGTTACAAGATTAACTTGACTCTATTTTATCATGGATGAAATGTCAGTCAACTTCAATATGCTTGGTCTGTTCGTGATAGATTGGATTTTCTGCTGTGTTTGGCAACTTCATTATCTCCAATGAGATTCATAGGGAACTTCACACTTATTTCCAAATCATATAGAATAAACCAAATCCGTATACCTTCACGAGCCCCTTGAAAGATGACTCTATATTGTATTTCAACATTGAATTTGCCACCACATACTGTATTTTGCTTCTCCAAGTGACCAAATTGCCTCCAACCACGGCATGATATCCCGTGGTAGATCTCCTATCACTAGAAGTTAAAATTTATATGCGATGGATCAAGGGTTCTAGAGTTAGATTTGATGGAGGATAGAGGAAGAATAAGAAGAGGAAAGAGTGAGAGAAAGAAATTAGGTTATGGGATTTAATCTCATTCCCTTCCATTATTAATAGATATGCTTCATACAATATGATAAAGACACATCTACTATTGCTAAGACACCCACTAACATTTAGTGACCTATACACACCAACTTAATATGAAATCTACATACATACCAACACTCCCTCAAGTTGGTTCATAGATATCTATCATGCCCAACGTGGAGGTAATGTCATACAACCATTTTCCTCCAGCAGTCTTAGTAAGAATACGTGCCAACAGATCTTCTATGCTCACTTGAGGTATACAAAATTTTTGTGATTCAATTTTCTCTTTTATGAAGTGGCAGTCCACTTCAATATGCTTTGTTCTTTGGGCATACACAGGATTTTCTGCGACGTGGAGAGCAATCAGCAAGGACAAACCATAGCCACATACCTTCTCGCGCACCTTGTGACAGCACGATTCCCACCTTCTGCTTTAGAACTTGAAGCAGCATATTGTTTCTTACTTTTCCACGTGACTAGATTTTCCTAGAGAGAGTACATTATCCTATAGTGGACCTCCGACCACTAAGTGATCCAACCCAATCTGCATTCGTAAATACCTCTACGTCAAAGTGGCCACTGTTATTCAAAAGTAGTCCTCTACCTGGCTTCCTTTCAAGTACTTTATATCTGATACATAACATCCAAATGTATTGTTATGGGTGAATGCATATGTTGTCTAACTACACTGACTGCATAGGCAATATTTGGATGCGTCATTGTTAGACATATCATATCAACTTTTGTACCGATCGTTGATACATTCGAGGGTTTTTGAGAGAAGCAACCCCTTCCCTAGTAATCCAATGGTTCTGTTCTATAAGGGTAGCGGAAGGTCTACGCCCTAACATCCCAGTTTGTTTCAGTATATCTAGAGTTTCTTTTCGTTGGGATAGAGTTATCCCTTTCTTAGATCTTGCCACCTCAATACCCAGCAAATATTGAGGAGGTCCTAAATCTTTGATGTCAAACACTCTACGTAGATAATGTTTGTCTCATATTCTCCTCACTGTCATCTCCCGTCACAATAATATCATCAACATAGACAAGAACTGCAGTGGGATGAGACCCATTCTTGACAAAAAAATGTGTGATCATAGTGGCTTCGTCTATATCCAAATTTCATCACGCCGTCACTGAACTTTCTAAACCAAGCCCGAGGGGACTGCTTTAACCCATAAATAGCCTTCTTCAGCCTACAAACCTTGCCTTTCTTCCCCTCAAGTGTAATGCCAGGGGGAGGTGCCATGTAGAACGTCTTCTGTTAAGTTACCATGTAAAAAAGCATTCTTGACATCTAGCTGATATAGCGAGCAATCTGTGTATGCAACCAGGGAGAAAGTATTCTGATAGTATTTGACTTTGTAACCAGAGCAAAAGTCTTTTGGTAATCAATCCCTTGGGTTTGAGTAAACTCTCTTTCATGACTTTAAGTCATTCTATGGATCCATCTCACCCTATAAACGCACTTGCACCCAACCAATTTCTTTCCTTTTGGAAGTTCCACAACCTCCCAATTATTATGGTATTTTAGAGCTTTCTTCTCTTGCACCATCTCCTCTTTCCACTGTGGCTGGTTCAAAGCATCAGGAATGGTAACATAGTCTAGAGTAGATATAAGATACAAATGAGATGAGGAAAGAGCTTGATAAGATACAAATTTACCAAAGGGATGACGTATGCATGATCTAGGAGGTTTACGCTGAGCAATATGATGGTCCAAATCACTTTGTTGAAGGGGATCACAATTTTGTGGACTTGCTTCAGGACAGAGAGCCTTGTTAGTGGTCTGAGAGGACGTCTTCTCATTCTTCTTCTTGAAGCTTTCACCCCAAATAAAATACTTTTCTTTACCAAATCTGTCAAAGGCGATTCCTTTTCTGTAGTAACAACCTCACTTGGCATCCTTAGGATCCCTTAGCTTTCTTCCTCAACTTCATCTTTCTGCTGCCTGCTTGGCGCACTTAATATCTCTTGACCTTCCGCTTCAATTTCATCACTGGTTTCATTCAAGAGGTTCGACAATACATGTATGGTGGATATAGTGTTCTCTTTCCAACACTCGATCCCTAAAGAGGGCACTAGGGGGTAGCATAGTACAATGTAGGCTAAAAAAAGGTGACATCTATAGCAACCCTGACTTTCCCAGACATAGGATCATAACACTTACATCTCCTTTGAGTAGGAGGATAATCAATGACGACACATTTTGTGGCCCTTCGAGATAGCTTATCACGAAATGACTAAGAAACATGGAAAAAGCAAACCGAACCAAACACAATGGGTGGAACTAGAAATAGACGCCTCTGGGGAGATAACAATTATTGGAGACTCACCCTCAAGAATATGAGTAGACATTCTATTAATGAGAAAGTTAGCAGTAATAATGGCATTCCCCCCACTCCATAGACGTTTAGGAACATGCATACCAATTAATAGAGCACGGGCTACTTCAAGTAAGTGCCTATTTTTTTCTCTTAGCCAATCCATTTTGTTACAGAGTGTCAAGACAAGTGGTTTTCCACTCAATTCCATGAATGCAAAGATAAGACCGAAGATGATGAGAGGAATACTCTCCACCATTATCATACCTCAAAACTTTCATAGGATCTTGGGATTGAGTTTGCACTAACTTGTGGAAGACAGGTTAAACAAAAGCAACTTCATCCTTGAATTTCAACAAGTTCGACACAATATTACGAGTACAATCATCAATGAATGACACAAAATATTGATAACTACAAAGAGCAACAATGAGAGATGGTTCCCAGACATCCGAATTGGAAAGGAATATTACTTCTATTACCACTAGGAGGATATGAAGTTTTATGATGCTTGGTCATCTGGCACACATCACAATGAAACTTGGAGACATTGACGAAGCTAAGTTGTTGAGAGAACAAGTACGCAGACGCTGTAGGGGAAGCTGACCAAGGCGAGTATGCCATAAGAAAACATCCTCGGTGGACATGGCTGCAACAACAATAGCAACTGGTTTCTGGATGTGATGGTTCTTGAAGATATAATCCATTTTCCTCATGACCACGACCAAGCTCCACTCCTGTAGACAAGTTCTGAAATACACAATAAGAAGGGAAAAAGGTTACCCTACAATTGAGTTTTATAGTGAGACTACCAACAAAAACAAGGCTGATTGACATTTTAGGAACATGTAGAGTGGACTCCACAGGGATATGACCAACTTTTGCAGTCCCCTTCCCAATAACGGGAACATGGGATCCATAAGCCACCAGAACATTACATGGTGCCGTCATAGGGGATAGAGAGTGGAATAACGCTGCCATACCGGACATATGAACCGTTGCTATGTCAAAATCCTACGATTTACGATTTGAATCCTACGATTTAAGTTGAATCCCAAGCCGAACGATTCAATTTTGACATAAAATCGTTTTTGGGCATGAATCTTATGATCCAACTTGTGAATCTTACAATTTGACTTGAATCGCAGGTGAATCGTATGATTCACAAACCCACTTACATGATTTAACGTTTCACAGTGCATAAAACATAAAGCTTAAGAATTTTTTTAACTTTTTTGCTCCTTATAAATTTAAAAAAAACATCTTTATAATGTAGGAAACCTCTCTTATAATACTGTTACCGATCGTGTGGGGTTAAAAATTTGGGTTTCTTTCTCATCTTTTGGTATGGGATCAGAATTTAATTCCGTTTGTTGCAAATGACTGCTAAGATGAAATGGATATTAAATGCACATGAAGATTTCAATTAAAATTTTGAGGATTTGTTTTTGCTTTTTAAGATTCATTTCAGGTAATCATTCATGAATTGATGATGTTCAATTAGACGTATTTAGCTTATATCTTTATACTATTTATGAAAGAAGTATAATGTTATAAAATTTATTGTGGACGTACTTGAATGCATTTCAATTTTATAGATTTATTGGATTTTTTTTTCAGTGGTTTTTCTTATTTTAAAAAATGATTGTAAATAGTACGATTTAAATATTTAGCGATTCGATTAAAAAATTCCAAAATGATTTTACGATCCATTCGATTTCTACAACATTGCTCCAAAATCAATAATCCAAGGAGAACAATGTGACATGGTCACATGAGAAGATCTAAATATACTTGTCTTAGTCAAGTCGGGCAAACCATTTTATTCACGGATCATCACAGACGCGATGCACATTATCCGTAAATCCAGCCCCACGTGAAGAACACCTTGCAGAATCATCTTTCAAAATCATCTTGACCACTCATTTATGAGACTTTTTCCAAACACTGCAATGCACAATGACAAATAGGCAAAAACTTGTTTTACACAACATATAAAGCCATAACCACAAAGAGACTTGAACATTGCTAGGAACAGTGCTGTCTAATCTGCAATATGTCGGCACACTCCGTCTCATGATATCAATTCCAACAGTTGCACTGCAAGGTCACCAATCAGTACCAACAACACTGTTGGAGCAAGGTCACTCCTACACAAAAATTTCCGCTAAAATCAACAGAAATCCGTCAATACATAACGGGAACACAAAGAGACTTGAACATTGCTAGGAACTGTGTTGGTTTAATCTGCAATATGTCGGCACACTCCGTCTCACGACATCAATTCCAACAGTTGCACTGCAAGGTCACCGATCAGTACCAACAACACTGTTGGAATCTGCCAGATACAAAAACTGAACCGCAAGGTCACTCCTACACAAAGATTTCCACTAAAATCAACAGAAATCTGTCAATACTTAACAGGAACACACAAAATCTGTTTTAAATCATCACTAGTAGAGATACACATCATCTCCAACCAAATTTACTGATCAATCTGCAATACAGGTTCTCAAAGTCCCGTATTTTTGAGAATCAACCGGGATACAAGAGATTCATGGGATCTGAAAGAATACCCTTCAAACTTCAACAAAACAGGATTCCATCACACCTAGAAGACTCCCAGTAGTATTCCAATCAAAACCCAAAAGTGGCTGACCCTACAAAGCTTTCGTGAACCTCTTTGAAACTCCAAGGGCCTAAAAGACTCTGAATGAGATCCCACACACGAACCTCTTCGAAACTCACACAGACTCTTCAAATGAAGATGTCATAGAAGAAAAATACTCACCTTGGAATTTGATTCCTTCCATATATATATATATATATATATATATATATATACCTTTTGGGTCAACTGGTTGACCATGCTGAGGTCAACATGACGTCATGCTGACATCGGCATCGTGGCGATGATTTCCGCACCAGAAACGCCATAGCCTGCTCTAATATCAAGTTAAAATTTATATGCGATGGATCAATGATTCTAGAGTTAGGGTTTGATGGTAGAGGATAGAGGAAGAAGACAGGGAAGGAAATTAGGGTTATGAAAGTTAATCTCATTCCCTAATATTAATCATATATAACTTCTTACAATATGATAATGACACACCCACTAACATTTAATGACCGATATACACACTAACTTAATATGAAATCTACATACACACCAACAAGATACCCATCCCAATCTATATCGGTGCATATCTCCATGTTGAAGTGGCCATGGTCATTATATGACAACTAGGGCTGGCAATGGGCAGGGCTCAAGCTTGAAAAACCTTTTATAAACGGGTAGGACTTAGGTTGGAACTATTGAAAAATTATAAAATGTAATCCAAGCTCGCCCATTGCCACCCCCTAATATAACTCTTTCCCTGGACTGGATTTTACGTATTTGGGAATTCGGTAAATCACATCAAGGTGTATTGTTCGTGGAGCATGCATATACTAATTTACAACACTTACTGTGTTAGCAATGTTTGGTCGAGTAATTATACAGTACAGTAGCTTCCCAACAAGCCTTTGATACATTTAAATATTTGAAGTCAGGAAGTGTGTCTCCAAATTTTGATCCGTAGGGATATCTGAGAGCTTACACCCCAACATGTCAGTTTGGATGAGTAAATCAACGGGGTACTTTCTGTAGGTGATATATATACCCCTCTTTGATCTTGCAACTTGAATTCAAAGAAAGTATTTTGAGGGACCCGTATCTTTAATATCTAACACTTGGATGAGTTACTCACCCGTGACAACAATGTCATCTACATAAAAAATTAGTGCAGTGAGTCGAACACCCCTTTTTTACAAAAAGAGTGACCCTAATGACTTATGTGATAGCCAAACTTGACAATTGCATTGCTAAACTTTTTGACTTATGCCCTTGGGGACTGTTTTAACTGATATATTGTCTTTCCGAGTGACATACTTGTCCCTTCCCCCTCACGAGTGGAACCAGGAGGAATACCTCCATAGAGGAATGCATTCTTAACATCAAATTGATGAAGTGACCATCTCTTATGAGCAACAAGAGATAAGAGGACTTGCATAAAATTTAACTTAACAACAAGACGACAAGAGTAATCAACACCATAACTATGTGCAAATATCCCTTGGCCACCAACCAGAATTTATGTCTTTCAACAGTGCCATCTGGTCGATATTTCAAAGTGCAGACCCATTTACACCCAACAACCTTTTTCCCTCTGGCAACGTTGTAACTTCTCAAGTGTTGTTCTGTGTAAAAGCCTTAATTTCCTGATCATAACATCCTTCCACTGTGGCTTGGACAAAGCATCAAACACAAGAAGGGATCAAGACAGAATCCAACATCAAAATAAATGAGTAATGTAAAGCACAAAGAGCACTATAATACACAAATTTACTGATAGGACGGAAAGTGCAAGATCGAGAACCCTTACGTAATGCAATGGTCAAGTCCGTCTTAGATAACCAGAGGAGTTTCACTTTCTTACAAACTAGCTTTTGGGGTTGAAGTTTAGTCCATGATTTTAGAGAGAGTGGGCTTGTTCTTTTTCCATCTCTCTCTAGTAAACACTTGACGGAAATTTTCTTTCCCTTGTATTCTTTTATTCTGTCCATCCATTGGTACACCTGCTTGAACATTTTCTTTCACGTCTCTTTGTCCATTGGTTGGGCACACTTGTTGCATCTTCTTTTTCAATCTCAGGTGATGCTTCATGAATAGGATCTGGTAGGAGCAAAGTTCTCTCTTCTTTTGTACGCTCCTCTTGAAAAGGGGACTGGATACTTGTGGAAGGATAATACGCTGTAGACTCAAAGAATATAACATCCATGGACACAAAACTGTTTATCAATTAGGGAATCATATAGCACTTTTATCCCTTTTGAGATGGTGGGTATCTAATAAAAACCAATGATACCTAGGCACTTCTACGTTTGGGATTTTTGGCGTGCCGACACTTGGATACTCCTCACCACAATACAATACTTCTAGACATGTATGAAAACACCACATAATGCCATAAAAATATTCCCTGTTTTGACACTATAAAATGAATCGTCGCTTTATAAAAAAATTATGGGAAGTTTAGCAACTTATTAAATAAAAAGCTTGGGTCCTTGAAAACGATTTGTATAATATAGTAAACTTTTAGTTAGGTTCATGAGATACATTAGGTATCTTTTCATTACATATTTCAGTTGGCTCTCTACGATTTCCCTTCAGTTTTTTTTTTTTCTATATCCTTTCTATTTGTTTTTTTTTTTTAAATTTTTTTTCTAAAGGCTGTGCCATCATATTATAATCTTTAGAAATTGGCATGCTAACCATCGGACACCTTGACACTTGGCACCTGTGCCACGTGTCTAGGTAACATTGATAGAAACACACCGAACTGATTTGGCATCCACCTTGTCATGACTAGTAGCTGACACCTGAGTAAAACATAAACAACCGAAATACAAGGAGGAACATGAAAGAGAGGAGAAGAGGGACACCGCATACGAAAGGGAGATTTCCCAGCGTCATGGTCGAGAAACATCCATGTCAGATTGGGTGACCACCATCACATAAAACAACCATAGTTAAAAGTTTCCCTGACTCGTCCCTAGTTGTCGACATTTACGTCTACATGAAATCCAGTAGTCGGTCCTCGCTTGATATTTTGAAATGATCATCCATCCCGACTACCCACTCATGTTAAGTGATAAAATGCAACTCCAGTTATTAAATGATAAAATTGTGTTTTCAGGGCACATATTCCAACAAATCCCGAGCCTGCTTTTTCCAACTTCCGACCTTTCCAACTCTTCTAGATCGAATTGTGCAATTGGCATGTCTAAACATTTCACCTGCTTTATAATTTATTCTTACGTATGGTAAAAAATTTCTATTTCCTTTGCTTCGACTGTTGGGCATGCTTGCAAGGTTTTCTAAATTTCTTCTTAAATTTTTGTTTAACATGTAGGTTTTAAATATGCTTTGCTGTTGGGTGGAAGATTCAAATTCAGAGGCTTTCAAGTTGCACCTGCCCAGAATATTCGATTATTTGTGGATTGCTGAAGATGGAATGAAAATGCAGGTTCAGAAAATACATTATCCATCTTTACATTAATATACGGGTGGTTTATTTTTTTAGGTGCCTCTATTCGCGCCTACCAGATTACCGGTGGGCGCCTACACTGAAAACTATTGACTGCGTTGAATCAGATAATGGTGATCATTTTTCATTCCAATCTTCCACAATGGATCTTGAGACCATGGGAGTGCCATCAGAGAGTCAAGTTTTTTATTTCATGTGGCACAAATCCCAAAAATTTGCCCTAAAATCATGTTGGAGCGTGATGTGTGCCATGTGATTTAAGGGTCATTTTTTGGGATATGTGCTACCTGCAATAAAAAACAGACCGTCTGGTAGTAGCCCATGGTGTCAAGATCCCTTGTATGGAAGATTGGAATGAAAATTGATCATCGTACGATTCAACGCGGTCTAGGTTTTCAGTGTAGGCGTGAATAGAGGTTCCCTGGTCTTTTTTGTTAGAACACATTCTGTTTGACTTCTGTGTTTGATCTTTTTCTCCAATGTAAACTCTATGATTATTTGGTGTTATGGAAGTCATCCATGTGACCCTTTTTCTCACACCATGGTCATTTGGATACTTAGTTTTGTGTATAAATCCCTAGTCATTAATTGCAGGGATATAATGGCAGTCAGTTATGGGATACTGCCTTCACTGTTCAAGCAATTATCTCAACTAACCTATATGAAGAATATGGTCCAACTCTTAAGAAAGCACATGAGTACATAAAAAATTCTCAGGTTTGAATCTCAATTTTTTTGTGTTTATTTCTTATATTTTCTCCTTTTTCTGTACTTGAGCCATTCCACTTTGTTGTGAAGGTTTTAGAAAACTGCCCTGGTGATCTTAGCTCTTGGTATCGTCACATCTCTAAAGGTGCATGGCCTTTCTCCACCGCAGATCATGGATGGCCCATTTCTGATTGCACCGCAGAAGGATTAAAAGTAATTTTTCAACCCACTCGAGTATGGTACCTCTATTCTCCCCAACAGATTTTCTGAAAGCGCCAACATCAGAAACCCATTGAAGGCTTGAAATCAGACGATGGAGATCGTTTTTTCACTCCGATCTTCCACACAATTGATCTTGAGACCATGATATTACCATCATATGGCCAGTTTTTTATTTCACGTGTCACAGATCCCAAAAAAATAGCCCTAACTTCATGTTAGAGTGTGTGCCATATGATTTTTAAGGCCACTTTTTGGGTATCTGTGACAAGTGAAATAAAAACTGACCGTCTGATAGTATGCTCATGGTCTCAAGAACCTTTGTGTGGAAGATCAAGGTGAAAAACGATCTTCGTCATCTGATTTCAAGCAGTCGATGGTCGATGAGTTTCAAGGTGTTTCAGACGTTGGGGCTTTCAGAAAAATGGTTGGTGCGAATAGGTACCCGTAGATTTCATTATTTTTAATTCCTTCACTTCTTGCAAACTCTTCTCTTTCCTTGTGCAGGCTGCACTCTTGTTATCACAGATTACCGAAACTGCGGGCAAACCATTAGATGCAGCACAGTTGTCTGATGCTGTTAACGTTATTCTTTCCCTGCAGGTAACATGGTCTCAATTATGTGGAGAAAACCTTTATTTTTTTAGGACCCGACTCTCCTGACCGTCATGTAAACACTTACACCATTAACAGTTAAAGATGTGATTAATCCACACCGTCAATGTGATAGATCATACGCTGAAAGGAAATTAGCCAAAAAATAAACTTTTTGAGACATTTGAACCATCCGATCTGTTGACTATAATATCAACCGTTGGTTTTACTTTTAATGGCTGTTGTTAACATTCATCGATGGGATGGTGTACGTCCACTTATTGGAATGTTTCTTTGGGCTGAGATATGTTTCAGTGATGGATTGCCACTTGGACAATTTAGATTGATCAAGATGTGTGCCACATGGCATAATGAGAAATCACACTTCGATGGTGTGAGATAAAAAGTATAATTTTAATGGTATGAGATCATTTAAACACCCATTTGGTGTTTAAATGTCAGTCAGGAGCCATTATCCATAGTTTTTAGCATCATGCAATATGCACAAACAATTATTTTTTAATCAGTAAAAGCAATATATTCGACAGGAAAACAGAGATTACAACCTCGGCTTAGCGAGAAGCTAAGAACCACAGGCAGCAGGCCGCAGCCCGGAAAAGAAAGAGAAAATAAAAATACCATGGCCCAAAAAAACATCCCACCCACCCTAATCCCATGGGGATGCCCTAAGGCCCAAGGAAAACTAAAGGACACCAAAGCTACATGAGAGTGAGATCTTCCCACACACCCCCTAAACCCCTATCACCCTCCCCCATGGAGGCCTCGTCTCAACGAATCCCAATCAAAACCAAGTCCCTGATATTATGAATAATAATATCCACCAGTTTCCAGACCTTGCAGAACACTTATCATATCTCTCAAGCCACACAACTCAAAGGATTGCAAACAAAGATTCCCTCCAAAAGGACCTTCACCCCATTGAAAACACCATAACCCAAACGGCAATTAGCTCCCACAGTAATTTGAAACCACCCAGTCAGCCCCAAAAGTTTTAAGCAACGTCCACCATTTTCTCCAGCGACCCAACAATGAGTAAATAAATGAGAAGCCAACATAAATAAATAATTTGATGCATCGATTAAACTCCCTTTTAACCAAACAAATGACCCTCCCACTAAGCAGAAGCTCTACTCTTTTTACTATAAATGCCCCAACCATTATTGACATGCCATACTAAGCCACATGTCCCCCAAATCCACAAACCTCCCCCGTCCACCAGAATGCTCCACAACCACTTTCCCATCAAAACCTTGTAAATCTCACAAAGCCTCCGGACGCTCAAATCACCCTCTCGCCTAGAAAAATGGCAAACCTCCCACTTAATCAAGTTATACCTCTTCTCCTTACCCTTCCCTCTCAAAGGAAATTTCTTTCAATCTGCACTAATCGGACAATGATTGCCATCAGACATCTAAAAATAGATATGAAATAGATAGGAAAATTTGCGGAAGTGTCTGACTGATTCTCTGAGATGCTTTTTTATGTTGTCCTGCAGAATAAGGATGGAGGTTTCGCAACATATGAACTTACAAGATCCTACCCCTGGTTGGAGGTAACCTTCACCAATTTCATGAGGCCTCGGCTGTTACTAATATGTATTGGCGATACGTATCGATTTCGTCGAAAACCAATACCAATACTACCCCTATACAAATATTGGTATTAATATCAGTATCGGGCTGATACGGGTTGGTATCGACCGATACTGTCTTGGTATCAACAAATGCTGACCGATACAAATTTTTTTTTCCTTCTAGTTTGTCTTTTTTCAAAATAAAAATAAAAATTAGCCGATACGGTATCAGTCCAAGATGGATTAATACCCGATGCCGAGTTTGATACCTTGCTTATACCCTTGGGATTTTTTAGACCAACTAGGAAGATCTGTTGTTCCATTATGGATCGTCAAGTTTGCCTGCTTCTTTGGGGGGATTTGGGAATTTTCCAAACCCTGTATCCTTGCTGGAACTATTGGTTCAGATTTAATAATATATGTTATATATAATAATTCATGGATGGCTCGGTACATGGTACTTCTGGATTTTATGGTTAAGTGGAATGGTAATATTGCGCCAAAATTCTACCTATGAAGTGATCACACCTTTTACTTTACAAGGTTGAGTTCAGTAACGATTTTCTTAAGAGTTGACATCCCTTATTTAATTTGGTTTAATTAAATATAAAAAAATTAAAATGAATTTTTATAATTCAAAATTATTCCATCTCCATTAATATAGGGATGAAAATAAATATTTTTTAAACTCTTTTTTGTGACTTGCAAATTATGGATGATCAATCGGATGCATGCAAAGGCTTATAAGTTGTAACGACACTACTAGTTGCCAACGACGTTACTTAAGTAGACCTACTGCACCCTTAGTATGATGGCTAATATGGGATAGCACTACTTAGGGTTAGATGAGACATGAGGTTGGGGACGGTCCAACTATGTTTCATAAAGCATATTAGCTACACATGAGGCCAAACCTGTACCTTTTGGAATTTTCAAATCCTATTAGGTTTCTAAATCCTATGGGGTAAGGAGTTATCTCTGTAGAAACTCGGATACTCCTTAAGAGACACGGTCCTTCACACTTTTGCATAGACAAACTGTTAGTAGTATACATATGTAATATATGTTGTATATGTCTAAGAAAGGATATATAACTTAAGTGGAGATGGATTAGAGATAAGAGTCTTTTGGTCTTGTAATTTTTTAAGTTACTAAAAACGGTTCTAGCCGTATTAAGGACTAAGTTTATCTCTCTGAATTTCTCTTATTACATTAATACTATATCTATATGGTATCAGAGTGATCAGACGATCAAGGATTGCACGCAAGTCGATCATTGTCGCATGCTATAGTTCATGGTTGTTGTTCATGTGTACTATTCATCGTCTATGCTTGTAATATTGAGGGTGAAAATGTGGTTTCATTTTGAAGGGCTGTACCAATAGATCGTTATATATATATATATATATATATATATATATATATATATATATATATATATATATATATATATATATATATATATATATATATATGGGTAATGATCACCTGACTCGAGCGGGTGACCGTCAGATTGCAGTCAAACGTTGACCACAACATCGAATCATGTGTGACTCAAGTTATATATATATAGTTTAATCATTTGGTTAAGTTTTTTACGGGGATGCTGACATAATGGATATAGGCTTTGGGCCATATCGCGTATACCAACGTCAGAAAAAATGAAGAGGGAACCAGAACCAAAGTACATTAACTTCAAAAAGAGCTTAAAGGAATACACACTGCCCAAACTCGCTCAAGCGATCCCACTTTCTGTTCGAGCGAGAAGGCTTTAGAAATAAGGTCAAATTTTCGGCCAAAACTCGCGCGAGCGAGTTTGGTTATCACTCAAGCGAGCTATCGAAGAGCGCAGAAGATTTCTCTTAGGAACAAATTGCTCGAGCCAGCATCGGTTGTCGCTCGAGCAAGTCAACGTCGAATTTTGACGTTTTTAGTCTTTTTCCCAAGTTTGTAATTAGTTTAGGGCAGTTTAGTAATTTTTCTGTTTTAGGGTTTGTTTTGTTTATGCTTACTATAAAATATCTTTTGTAAGCCTTGTGGAGGCAGTTGATTATGAATGAAAAGAGCTATTTGCTTTAAGCTTGAGATGAGCTTTCAAGGAGAGTGATTCTTCTTTTCTAGGAGGGTTTGGTGTGAGGTTAAGGGTGCGATGCCCATACTTTTCTAACCTTTTCTATCTCTATATTTTTCTAATTTTCTGCTTTCTTTCCAATCCCTTAAGCCTATTTCACCCAATTGCTAGCTAAATATTCCACAATTCCAAAACCCTAGTTTTCATCTGAATCATTGGATTGATCCATTTCAACAAGCCCTAGAAAGATCTAGTGATCTCACTTTATATCTATATGATCGGACACCCTAATCTAGAAGATGCTAGAGTTCTATCTCTAGGATCACCCCTTACGCGAAACTAACGAGACTCGCACATCGAACTTGACCCTAGCCGAGTCAAACGGAAATCTATGAAACCGTAAGGTATCGCAATAATTGTGAAATTCTGTTTAAATTTAGCAAACTGGCATTTCATAACCATGGATCAAAATACCGGTTTTCCGGTACGTATCGTCCTGACCTCCAAGACGATACGTACCGGGTATCGGCCGATACATTCAATGTATCGGTGATACATTGAATGTATCGGTTTGATACATTGAATTTTTTTTTTCTAAAAAATCCCAAAAAATATATAAAAAATCAAGAAAAACAAATTTAATGATTTTCTATTTATTTTAACTTTTTTTAAAAAAAAATTAAGGTTTATTTGATGCATATTTCATAATTTTATCAATGCATAACCTAAATTTCATTGTATATGACTCACGATCAAAATTAAAAGGTATATTGTACATAAAAACTTACTTTAAAACCACATTGATTTTCGTGGTGGTTCTTGGCCCTCGTGATCATCATCAGTGCGCGAGCTTTCCCTATAATGTTGGCTATATTGATACCCATGATCATATGTGCCCCCTTGAAATTGAGGCATTAGCGACGAATATGGCTCAGTGTAATAGGTAAAGGTTGGTCCTCCAAAAATTTGACCAACGAAGTCATATGGCCTGGGATAGGTTGGTTGAGGCCGATAGTATGGGTTACCAGTTGCTGAATCTTCGGTATTTTGCAAACTAAATTCCCCGAAGCTAGAAGTCATATAACCCACATCATCTTATGAACCTTGTGGTGGTGGTGGTGGTGGTGGTAGTGGTGTTTGGTAAGATTCTGACGCTCCTCTTCTTTCAATCCCCCTCCACCTCTAAATGTAGGAGTGTCATACACTGTTACCGGCTCATCATCTCATGAGGCAATACCTCCATAAGAATAAGGATCAACATCATCCACTCCACCACTAGCGCCAACCTGGGTTTCATCGCCTCCATCATCACCCCCATCATCGTCATTATGACTACCGCATTGCGTTTCGTCATCAAATCCAACCACTGAATGACGATTCAATCTTCTTTTCCGCCGCGGTGGTTGGGAAGCTTGTTCCTCCGCTACTCTTTCAGCATTATCCAACCATGCGGTGCCCTCAGTATCCAATACTGACTCTTCTCTCTCTTTGATCCACTAATTCAAAGGGTCATCCTCCGTGAATATATAAATCCAACTGGATGGGATCAAAATATTCACTATCTGTAAAGTAGAATATGATAAATGAATTAGTATATGCCTTATCAATTAGATCAAATAAAAATTGTATGAACTAAGACCTCATATAATTGCTTACCACGATTTGTCCTCTAAATATTTCTGACCCTTAATCGCATGTTGTATTGGCAGTAGACTAACTTTTCCAATCGTTCCATAGTTAGCCTATTCCTTGTCTTCATGTCAATGAGAGAGAAGGTGCTCCAATTCCGCTCACAGTTGAACGAGGAACATGTTTGCGATAAAACCCTCATTGCAACTCGCCTCAGTATCAGGTCATCACCTCCATAATGCATCCACCAATTAGCGGGTTTATCATACTTGATTTGGGATTACGCCAACGGGGTCCCAAATGACCCATGTCTCTTAAGAAACATGTCAATCTACAAAGATGGAATACAATAACCCACATATCAATATAATGTTCATATGACATTTGGCTTATTAGTCATAAGGTATGATTACTCACATCTCTGATGGCTTGACCTTAGTCGGCCAACTCAGGGAGCATTCGTTGGATCACATTAAGCAAACCGTTGTACACTTCATTGACCTCACTCAACTCGAAGCGTCGCGTATATTGGAAGGCCGGATCAAGTAGTGTATTATATATCAAATATGAACAATCTCATCAATATATGAAAACAATGAATAATATGAAAAATAATAAATAAATAAATAAAATCACTACATAAATAGTTTAGCATGTTATACCTACGACATGCAAGTACTGATGGAATTGTGCATCTCACCTCTTGTCGATGATCTCCCAATATCGTTTATATTTTGTAAAGCATTTGGTTTTAATAGCTAATTTTGTTTTATCCATCGACTTGTAAACATACCCCATCATTGGTTTCTCATCACCATTTATCAACCTCAACACTTGAACCAACAGGGTATTGATGACAATCTAGTGGTCAAAATCTGCCCAAAACTGAGGGCTGTAGATCAGGTCTGCAACTTCATTGCAAGCAGGTCTCTTTGCTCGTGGGAATTCTAACTCATGTTTTCTCCATTCTTCGGAGTTGACCATGCTTTTCAGCTCACGCCTATATCTAGTCAAGCTCTGTAGGGCTAAAAATTATGTCGCAAATCCTGTAATTGCAGGCCGGAGCAGCTAGTTCTTGGTGAAGTTTCATGAAATTCACAAACTTGTCACTGTTGTATAGGTAGGAAGTAATCGTTCTTCCCTTCTGAATAGTTGTCTGTGCCTTGCTTCTCTTTCGCAAGTTCTCAAGAATAAGGTCCACGCAATGAGCGGCACACGGAGTCCAGTACAAGTGACATCTCTTCAATATTAATTGTTTTCCTGCGGCTTTGTAATTGGCGGCATTGTCTATTGCTACTTGCACAACTCGGTGCTCTCCAACATCTTCAACTACCTTATCCATTAGTTGGAAGAGGTAATTAGCCATCTTCGCGTGTTTAGAAGCATCAACTGATTTTAAAAATACTGTCCCGGCATCGCTGTAGACTAAAAAGTTGATTAAACTCTTTCTTGTGGGACCGGTCCATCCATCACACATAATTGTGCAACCCCTCTCATCCCATACTTCCTCAAAACTCTTCACATAAGTTCCTATCTCCTTGTGCGCATCATCTAATAAGGGCCCAGATACCTCGTATGCAGAAGACTTTGACTCCTGGACCAGCTTCTGCACTTGTATCAATCATACTTTTGAAGTACAGCGACTCCACAACTTGACTCGAAATGTGATTGTATATCACGAACTTTGCAATCGATTTTCCAAGCCTCTTCCCTCATTTTTCAGTGAAATTGTACTCAATTTACTTTGTTTGGAGCTTTCTGTCCGATACATGAACAGATCCATGGAACCTATAAATCACGACTTTGGTAGGCGGTCTCTCCTCAATCGATCTTGACTCCACGCAACCCATGAAAAATTCTCATCATCATCAACATGTGTCCTATGACTAGATCCACCACCAGGAGCAAGCATGGATGGGTCCCTCAAACTGGACCGAAACCGATAATTTGGCTTCTTCCTAATCTCATCGTTGTCGTATTTCTCTAGCACTCTCCCTCATGGCTCTCGCTGTCTGTTCATCCTCATCATCCTCAGGTCCAGCTACAGCAAACTCTGGATCTCCCCTCTTTATTCTCATATATTTTTCTATCTCAGTCGGCTTCTGCTTTTTTTCTTTCCCTTAGCCACCTGTAAATTGGCTCTGACATCTTTCACCTCTCTTGGTACATTGGGACACCCTTTTGTCTCTTCCTTAACGTGAGTCAAATGCTCCTTCAACCCTGTGATACCTCCTCCCAGCAATTTTTTCTCACAAAGTTTGCATTTTATTCGGACTCTATCACCATCTATTATTGTGCCGTATTGTCAAGCTGGATCTGATGATCGTACCATATTTATTTATTTCACCTGCATGAATGACCAAACAATTGGATTAAATTAAAAAAATTAGATTACACTTGAAAATAAAATTTATTTGATATTATTCTAATTTTTTAAAATTTTATATTACATTTGAAAATTTATTTCATATTATTATTATTTTTAAAATATTAGATTATATTTTATCAAATTTATTTGATATTATTCTAATTTTTAAAAAATTTATATTACATTTGAAAATTTATTTGATATTATTCTTATCTTTAAAATATTAGATTATATTTTACCAAATTTATTTGATATTAATCTAATTTTTAAAAATTTATTTGATGTTATTCTTATTTTTAATATATTAGTTTCTTTTTTACCAAATTTATTTGATATTATTCTAATTTTTAAAATTTTATTTGATATTATTCTTATTTGTAAAATATTAGATTATATTTTACCATATTTATTTCATATTATTTTAATTTTTGAAATTTTATTTAATATTATTCTTATTTTTAAAATATTAGATTATATTTTACCATATTTATTTCATATTATTCTAAAATTTTGAAAATTTTAGATTATATTTGAAAATAGTATTTAGTTGATATTATTCTAATTTTGAAAATATTAGAAAATCATATTTATTTGAAATTGATGTGTCACATGTGGCATGGGGTATGTGTAACATGTGTCACATGCCCCATGCCACATGTGACACATGTGACATAGATAACACATCAATTACATGTGTCACATACCCCATGCCACATGCGACACATATGTAGTTGTCTAATTGATGTGTCATAGGGTATGCGTCACATGTGTCGCAACACATGTCCCATGTCCCATTTTAAATTAATTTTTATATACACATGTGTATATATATATATATATATATACACACACGTGTCACACATGGCCCATGTCCCATGTCCCATTTTAAATAAATTTTTATAAAAACTTTAAGGGTAGATCTTGAAATTTAAGGGTTGATCTTGAAATTTTAGGGTAGATCTTGAAATTTAAGAGTAGATCTACCATATTTAAGGGTAGATCTTGAAATTTTAAGGGTAGATTTTGAAATTTTAACCCCTAAAATGTAAGAAAATGAGGGGAAAATGATTAAAAATCGTAGAACACGTACTTTCTCTATGTTCTTCGGCGATTTGGCGGCAATCCCGCACTTTTCGGGCATCGATTCGGTGTCAAAACGGGAACTATGTGTTTTCCGGTGGAAACACAACACCAAAATAACAAAAGAAAGGGGTTGTTGACTTTAAAACCCGGAGAAAGAGGGTTTTAAAGCTTTATCAAAACTGAAGTGGGGACCCCACGTGCAAAATATCAAATTATCGGCTGAGATGGTCAAATTATCGTCCGTATCGGACGATAATCTGATATTTTGGAATTGCTTCAGGAAACATCAAATTATCAGCCAATAATTTGAATTTATCGTCCGATACGGGCGATAAATTGCTCATATTGGACGATAAATACTATATTTTTAAGGGGGTACAATACAAAGGCATTGTATTGTACCGCCGAGGTCCAAAACCGATACGTATCGGTATCGAACGATATTTTGACCCCTGATCATAACCATGCATGCGTTTTAGGGTTGTTGTCCCGCGGTAGTTTTGGTATCAAAGCTTAGGTTCTAGGTTAGGGCATATTTGTATGTCATTTCAATTTCATTGAATTTTATTTCATGTGTTTGTTCGTAGTGTGCATGCCTAGTGTTTGACAAAAGTCCTCATTCATTGGTGGATCATAGTTGCATGTCATTTAGAACCCGTGTTAGCAAGTTGTGATCACTATGGATACAAGTGGGGTTGTCGTTGCTCTTAGGGGCATCAGAGTCGAAAAATTAGAGAATGACTGCCATGGAGCAAGCCCAAACGAACATATGGGTTTCTAATGGTAGGCACATGACCGAGTAAATCGGTTGGAAGGAGTTGATGAGCGACAAGACCGACGCCATGAGTGTACCGGTCCGCGCTTTGAACATAGTGGTCAACAAAATGATCGGAATCAGGACCATAGGGAAGTAGATCATTGCGGAGATGACTATGTTCTGGATGGGAAGCTCCTCAAGAATGTTCGAGTTGAGTTTCTAATCTTTGATGGGAGAATGGACCCTAAAGTCTTCCTCGATTGGACCTCTGATATGGATCATCATTTTAAATGGTATAACATGAACGATGAGCAATGTGTTAGGCTTGCTAAGATGACGCTCATCAGTCAAGCTCGGCTCTTTTGGGTCAATGTCGAGCGCATGTCGTTGGGTGGATATGAAGGAACAACTTACGGAGAAGTACGTCCCTTTGTCATGCTACAATCGCTTACTTGACCAATGACAAAATTTATGCCAAGTTAATATGCCAGTAACTGAATACATTGGCAAGTTTGAAGAGTTCATGATGAGAGCCAATGTGTCGAAAGATCATCAAGCCACACTCTCTTGATTCCTCACAGGGTTGCAGATGAATTTGCAAAAAGAGTTTATCTTTCACGCCGTTCAAACTCTTGAGGAGTGTTATGCCGTTGTGCAAGACCTTAAGTGATACTTAAAAACGACGGTGGTGAGGCGATTTGAACCACATATCGGTGGCCATCGCACCAGAGATATGAGGCCTAGTGCCGGAAACCCACCTCCTAGGCCTACTCAACCCACTCCTACCAAGGTGGTGTGGTCGAAGAATCCTCGAAAGGTGGTTCTCAAGTTAAGTGTTATAAGTGTCATGGGTTAGGACACGTTGCCGCCTAATGCCCTACCAGAGACCCCTAAAGGAATCTCTTGATTGAGGGAGAGGAAGACGAGGATGATGGAGGTGTTGAGAAAGAAGTGTATGAGTCGGAAGTCACACCTATTGATGAGGAATGTAATGATAGTGGTATGCCTTAGTTGCGAGGTGTGCCCTTGCACAGCCTCAATGGGATGAAAAAGAGGATTGACGTAGGGGGAACATCTTCTACACCTTCGCTAAATGTGGAGAGAAGAGTTGTAGGGTAATCATGGATAGCAGGAGTTGCACCAATGTGGTGTCGACTCACACCATCGGCCGCTTAGGGCTTACACTCGAAGCTCACCCGAGACCATACAAAATCGCTTGGGTCGATTCTTCATCCATTCTCGTATCCCAAAGGTGTCGTGTGCCGATACAGTTACCGTCATATTCGGACACCTTGTGGTGCGATGTGGTGCTGATGGATGTGGGTCACATCATTTTGGGAAGGTCGTGGCTCTATGACATGGGCGTGACCCTTCTTGGTCGATCTAACGTATGCACGCTCATGTATAAGGGCAAGAAGATCAAGTTACACCCCTTGCCTCCCAAGACACCATCGACCAACAAAGTTGAGAATAAGGGCGGTCAATCTAAGACTCTCAATATTGTGAGCCCTTCGAAATTTGAAAAGGGTTTTTTAATGAGAAGGTGGTATATGTGGCCATCACCATCGAGTGTGCTCTCGAATCTATGGGCGAACACCCTAAGAAGGTTGAGCCAATTTTGAAAGAATTTGCGGATATCCCTCCAATGCGTGATATTCAACACGCCATAGATTTAGTTCCTGGATCCACTCTACCAAACCTGCCCCATTATAGGCTGAATCCGGTTGAACATGCTGAGTTAACGCGGCAAGTCGATGAGCTCCTTCGGAAGGGGTTCATCCAAGAGAGCTTGAGCCCTTGTGTCGTACCCGCACTACTCACACCCAAGAAAGATGGTACTTGGCGAATGTGTGTGGATAGTCAGGCCATCAACAAGATTATAGTCAAGTATCCGTTCCCTATACCGAGGCTCGACGACATGTTGGATATGTTGGTTGGTGCCACTATCTTCTCCAACATAGACCTTAAGAGTAGCTACTATCAAGTCTGTATTCACCAAAGTGATGAGTGGAAAACCGCCTTCAAGACCAAAGATGGTCTTTATGAGTGGATGGTCATGCCTATTGGGCTTTCTAATGCCCCGAGCACTTTCATGAGGCTCATAACCCAAGTGTTGAGACTGTTTCTAGGTAAATTCCTTGTGTATTTTGATGACATTTTGATTTATAGTTATGACAAAGCACAACACTTGACCCACCTTAGGTTGGTTTGCGAGACCTTGAATGTATGCGAATTTCAAGAAGTGCACATTCATGCAACGATCTGTCATCTTCTTGGGATTCATTGTCTCAGCCGATGGGATGGTCGCGGACCTCGAAAAGCTTAAGGCTATTGTGGAATGGCCCAAACCTAAAAATATTCGCGATGTCCATAGCTTCCATGGTTTAACTACTTTCTATCATCGATTCATCAAAGGCTTTAGTACCATCATGGCCCCATTCACCAATTGCATGAAAATGAAGGATTTTCGATGGAGTAAAGCCGCGATGAAAGTCTTTGCCGAGATCAAAGAGAGAATGACTAGTGCACGCGTCATGCGTTTGCCAGACTTTTTCGAAGTCTTTAAAGTTGCATGTGATGCATCGGTTGTAGGCATAGGAGTGCTTAGCCAAAAAGGTCATCCGGTGGCCTACTTTAGCGAAAAGCTCAATGAAGCGATTTAGAAATACTCCACCTATGACAAGGAGTTTTATGTGATCGTCCGATCGCTTTGGTATTGGAAATACTACCTTAGATTGCAAGAGTTTGTGTTATTTTCCGATCACGAAACTTTGCGCTTCCTTGCTTCCCAAAAGATGTTGAACCTGAGGCACGCGACATGGGTCGAATACCTCCAAGGGTTCACATCCGTGTTAAAGCACAAAGCCGGTGTCGAAAACAAAACGACAAATGCGCTTGGTCGTCGGGTGGCGACTTTGCAAGCCATGAGCACCGAGGTTGTCGGATTCGAACGGTTGAGGGAAGAGTATCCCGAGTGCCCAGATTTCAGGATGGAGTACAATGCTTTCCTTAGTAATCCGACCAATAGCAACTCCAAATATACCCTACAGGACGGGTATTTGTTCAAAGGCAGTTGCTTATGCGTCCCTCGCACTTCATTGCGTGACTCTCTCATTTGGGAGTTACATGTCGGAGGGATTGCCGGACATTTCGGGCATCATAAGACCGTTACGCTCGTCGAGGATAGGTTTTATTGGCCTAGCCTAATGAGAGATGTTGCTCGGGTTGTGAAACAATGTCGTACATGCCAAGTGTCCAAACAGAGTAAGCAAACTACAGGCCTGTACACCCCTTTACCATACCACACACACCGTGGCAAGACATATTGATGGATTTCGTGCTCGGACTCCCCAAGACTCCGTGAAAACACAATTTGATTTTTATGGTAATGGGCCGCTTCTCCAAAATGGCCCACTTTATACCGTGCTCTAAAACCTGTCATGCAGCTCATATTGCAAAATTATTTTTTGGGGAGGTAGTGCGTCTTTATGGGTTGCCTAAGACCACCGTGCCAGATAGGGACATTAAATTCACTAGTTACTTTTGGAAGACCCTGTGACACATGATGGGTACCATGTTGCAGTTCTCTTCGGCATGTCACCCTCAAACCGATGGCCAAACTGAAGCTACAAATAGGAGTTTAGGCAATCTCCTTCGATGCCTTGTCAGTGATCACATTAGAACTTGAGATTCTATCTTGCCAATGGCCGAATTCGCATATAACAATTCAGTTAATGGGTCCATAGGAATGAATCCATTTGAGGTCGTACAGGGTCATAGGCCTAGAACACCATGAGATTTGATCCCCATGTCTGCATCACATCGAGTATCCGAGTCTGCAGATGCATTTGCACAGCATATTCCTAACTTGCATGCCAAAATTAGACAAAATGTTAATTCAAGCAATGATCAATATAAGTTATCGGCGGATTCGCATAAATGTTTCAAAGAGTTTTTGATTGGTGATCAAGTGTTGATTCGGATTAGGCCTAAACGATTCCCAACGGGAGTCGCGAAGAAGCTCCAAGCCCACAACACTGGACCTTTTAGAATTGTGGCAAGGCGTGGTCCTAATGCATATGTTCTTGAGCTTCATCCGGATACGAGAGTTTGTTCAACGTTCAATGTGGAAGACCTAGTTCTTTATCTAGGCTCAACCCCACCTCCTACCAACCCATTCCACACCTTTTATAATCTTGATCCCAACCCAACCTTGCAGCCGTTACCCAAAAAGTGTGAATATGTGGTCTTGGTTTCGTGACACATGTTTTACAATATCTTTTTTGGGTTATTTGAATTATTTTTTGTAATTGATGGGAAATGGTGTTTTAACATCATTTTTGTTCAATTTGATTGATGAGAAGTAGATGCGATCATTGTTAATTGTTGTGTTTAGTGTGTGGTTGAGTTCCAATGTCCTCAGGTAACACCTCCAAAGTTGGTAGTGGTAGTATGAGCTCAAATTTATCACCATTTGGACAACTTGGCCATCAGAGCATTGTGAAGTTTCATAAGAGTGAAGTGGTAATAACTATTTGTTGTGGCCTAAGGATGAGAAGCTTTATCTAACAGGTCAAAAGGTACAATGCCAACATCTAGTGCCAAGGATTAATAGTACATGAAGAAAATAACTTATTAGAAGGGTGACAACTATCAAGTCATGTCTTCGATTCTATTGCTACGGGAAAGTTATTTTTGTCCTCGTGTGATATTGGATCTCCTCTGTCTTATACTCTCATGGAAATATGGCAAATGTTTATCGATTCTAGATGAACATCATGCAACAAGGGGATCTGTTAGTATCTAATTGCTTCAACAAGCTAAAACATCTATGGGGTAAGATGCAATATTATTCCCCTATGATTGTAATTGTCCTTATGTATGTGGCATGCGCAAGTCGTTGTGTTTAAGTCTAATACAGTGTCTGCTGGCCGTGGCTATGGTAATGAAGGATGTGGTCGAGGTGCGCGTTCAGTTATTTTCCTAAGATTTTGTGATCATTGAGAAAATTTCTCACACTTAGGATTACCATTAGCAAAGTGACAAAATACGGGTATGGGTTTAATACGATGAGCAAAAAAGTCGGAAAAAATGGTAAATAACTATTAAAAAATCCGGAAAAATGAGATATATTAAAAAACTATTAAAATGATAAATAACTATTAAAAAATCGGGAAAATTTGGGGGGGGGGAAGGGGGGTTATGGAGAGCGGCAATGTTCGCCGTTTTGTGGAGCTTATGGCGGGAGAGAAACTGCAGAATTTTCGACTGGAAATCCAAACCTGTTAGAATGGTTATTAGGGCGGTCTCGGAGTTGGTTCAGTTCTGGGTCGCGCGTGGCGGGGATGGGGTGAGCTGCTGCAATTTCCTTTGGGACCCGGGCTAAGGGGGCTTTGTTCACGGTGTGTTGGGGGCTGTTGTGTTCGCTGTCTATCATGTTTTGTTTTTTGGTTTCTGTGCGTCGAGATTGTATTGGGTTTCAGCGCTTTGCTGGCTATTAATATAATCTTTATTATTGATAAAAAAAATATTAAATTTTTTATTATTATTTTTTTTAATATGGTAAAGTATAGAAAAAAAAACGTTTAATACGCGAAAACACGTTTAATATGCGAAAATATACATTTTATTAAAAAAATATGGGTATTATACATGTTTAATACGTTGTATAAAAAAGATGCGTATTATAAGTGTATTTTTAAAAAAAGCCATATTTTTCACAATGGTTAGCACAGTAACCATCCCATTGAGTGATTTGTTTCATACCAGGCATTTTCTACGTCTTACTATACCTTCATCTCCTCTATCATCTATCAAGACTCCATCACGTGTGAACCTAGAGGATCGTAACTAGAGAAAATGCAATGGGAGATGAGATGATCGCTTCACATAAAAATGGCACTCAGGAACTGATCACTCTTGCAGGATGTAAACTAGTGGGACGCAAGTGGGCATACATTACGAAGACGAGGCCGACTAGTACGGTTGAAATATACAAGGCATGGTTGATGGTAAAGGGGTTCACTCAAACCAAGGGAGTTAGACTGTGAAGAAGCATTTGCACTTGTGGCTAGCGTGAAATCTGTATAATATCCACTTGTCTTTGTTGCCAATAAGGATTGAGATCTACATCAGTTAAGTATGGTTGATATCTTTGCTCCACCTTGAGGGGGAGTGTTAGTAGTATAGTTGTGTAAGAAATGGTGTATTTATCTAACACATAGCAACTTTAAGTCGAAATAGGTTAGAGACAAGGGTATTTTAGTCTTGTGATGTTTTAGGCTGCAACATTACCAAGCAGCACCCAGACCCGAGAGAATGTTTGGTAAACAAGGTGGGGAGCACGTGTCACGGAGTCACTTTTTTCGACGTGTACTCGCGTGCAGCACCTAACTTTTCAAGCTTAGGTTAGCCTATCTCAGATACCAGTTGTCACGAGGCCCAGCCTGACACTGGTTATCACCCTCGTGCAACGCCTCGCTATCGCGTACAGCGAGACCAGCCTATCCAACCATCACTCTGATACCACCCATCTAGAGGACGGAAACTCCCGTTCATGGTTTCCTTCACCCGAGGTAAACCACCTCAACGCATCGTGTCTACTCGCGACACGCATGCCAACACCTAGGTGCCTCACTTGGCCTGCCCAGCTTCACCCTGTGCACTGCACTAGTCCCTCGCCCATGATAGTAGCATGCAGCTCCTCATGCTATCCTTTCCCATGCATGTCTTGCCGACATGATGAACCAAGCCCACGATTGTGTGTAGCCCACGCGACCAGCACATGCCCGCATCCGGCCCTTAAGTGCCCTCGTGAGGGTGCCGACCCATATACACCGCGACCCGTGGTTCGGGTCATAAGACAACCACACCTTGGGTGACACATGACATCGCCGCAGCGACATCCTAAGCCCACCCCATAGCCTAGGAAACCCATGCGCCCTCCAGCAACGCAGGGCCCCATGTGTAGGAGAATAGCTCCACAGCTCCCTTCCCCCAAGTATGGTCTAAACACCACCTTGGGTCATCCAGCAAAAGAACCTCAAACCTATTGGTTTGACATACCACCATGGCACACGGCCCTCTGCCCGTGACACACACCTTCAAAGGTAGTGGTTTGGCATAAATCGTGACACACGAACCTCTGTCCGTGGCACACAGTGCCCTCCACAATTGCAACACACCCCTTGAGGTTCCGCATCCTCATACCATGCATCTGTTTCGCGTCCGTGTCGCAAGGCCCTCATGTCGCGTGCCCTCTTGGCACCACATCGCATGCCGTCATGGCACCGCCTCACGTGCCTCATTGCACTAGGATGTTGTGTGTCCTCTTGACACCACATCGTGTGTCCTCGTGGCACCGCATTACGTGCCTCATGGCACCCAGAGGTCGCGTGTCCTCTTGACACCACATCGCGTGCCGTCTTGGCACCGCATCATGTGCCTTATGGCACCCAGATGTCGCGTGTCCTCTTGACACCACATTGCGTGCCATCTTGGCACCGCATCATGTGCCTTCATAGCAGCAGGATGTCGCGTGCCCTCTTGGCACCACATCAAGTGCCTCATAGCAGCAGGATGTCGTGACCCCTCTTGGCACCACATCACGTGCCACACAGCACCACAACATCGCGTGCCCTCTTAGCACCACGTCGCGTGCCCCTACGCGGAGCACCAAGTTATTTAACCACGCGCGTCTAGTCGCCACACTAGACCTTCACTTAGGTTGAATCACCGTCGCAGCATACATATGGGGAACACGCACATGCCGCAAGGCAACGTGCTTACGCACTTTCGCCCCATACAGTTAGCTTCAAGGTCTACTCGCCTTTATGCTAGCCACCCACCCTAGTTCCAAGGCGGTCGTGTCGTCCTGCTAGCACGTAGAGTAATGACGCCATCACACACGGCTTAGTTATTCTCATAGAAAACCCATCCCTTGCGAGGAGCAGGTTAAGACCGTCTCTCGCAGGAAGCAAGCAGGGAGCGGTTAGGCGTAGGTGCCCTTCCACACGGGAGCGTTGCCAAACACAGGTTTAAACTCCATAAAAATAATTCCATACCTAGTAAGAGATAAGACTCTCTCTCTCTCTCCCTCTCCTACTTCCAGACTTCTCTTCTTTCATCAATGCCAACCCTTCTTGAGCCATTGAAAGAAAGAAGAAAATAAAAGCTTTTCAATAACATTCATCACCATCATACAAAGGTTTGTTTCCGAAAATTAAAAGGCATATGATTTATGCGACAACCAATTACTGTTATAACTATGTTTCCAAATAGATGGGACAACCAATTACTGTTATAACTATGTCTCCAAATAGATAGGATGCGTGAATGAACACTATTAATAGCACATTGGCATTATGCTTTATTTGATCTCTTTTGACTGTTTTTTACATTTTTTGTTGTACCTTTATTTTCAACTCAAGATTCTTCCTTCGCAACCCAAGTTTCATGTGCTTAAACCCTTGACTGCTTTGAATCAGACGTTGGAGCATAACTGTCATCATCAAGCACCAATAGTGTTCTGTTATCACTTACAATAACATTGATTGCCGCTTAGATATGAACATGTGATTAAAAGAACAAATACCTGTCACTTAAGATCTGAACAGGAGAGAGCCTGTGGGGATCCGAATCTTCGATACAACAGATCTTTAGATATGGTCCTACCATCAGACGGTCAAATTTTGATTCCATGTGGCACACATTCTGAAAAGTGATCTGAGATATGCCATAATCATGTTCATTTTTTGGGATGTGTGCCACATGGAATCAAAATCTGACCTTGTGAAGGTAGACCCATGATTTCAAGATCTATTGTGTAGAAGATTGGGATGAAAAATGATCTTCATCGACTGATTCAAAGCAGTCGACAGTTTAAGCACGTGAAGCCCAGGTTGAGAAGGAAGAATCTTGGATTGGAAATAAATGTACCCTTTTTTTCATTTCTGAATTTGCACATATTCAAGTTGCTGGAAGTACCATTGTACAATCCTATCAAAAAAAAAAGTAGCACTGTACAAACAAATATATCAGCCGAACTCATACAGACTTATGCAAATCTAATTGGAGAATTTATTTGCCTTTTTAAAGCTGTTGTTATAATTATTTAAATTGCTTCTGTATTATTCCTAAATGATCAGGTATTGCACATGCTGCTGCATTTTTATAGATTGATATTTTTCAGGAAAATGTAAATCAATTTTGTTATGGCAGTCTTGATATCAAAGCAATTCTTTCTTATTTCTACTAGCGTTCATGTCTGCGAAGTGTATTATTCTGGTATTTAATATTGGTGGTCTTCTTCAATTATTCATTCTTTTTGTTTTGGTCAAATTATTCTATATTTAGTTTGACTATTGCCTTTTTTTATATTTCAGCTAATAAATCCTGCTGAAACCTTTGGGGACATTGTTATTGATTATCCGTAAGATTTAAATACCCTAGTTTCTGTTTTTTTTTTTTGGGGTTCATAGATGTATTTGCATTGATTCTTATTGGACACTGACTAGAATGGTATTCTAGATATGTGGAGTGTACCTCAGCAGCAATTCAGGCATTGGCATCATTTAAGAAATCATATCCCGGACATAGGAAGGAAGATATCGAAAACTGTATTACGAAAGCAGTAAATTTCATTGAAAAGATACAAGAACCTGACGGTTCATGGTTTGTGTTTCTTTTTACTATTTTGCAGGTCCCGCATAATATAGTTACACTCTTAGGCTATGTTTGGATAGGGGGAAAGGAAAAGAAATGGGCGGAAAGGAAACTGAAGTCCGGCCATTTCTCGCATTTGTATAAAACTTAGGCTATATTTGGATAGGGAGAAAGGAAAAGAGATGGGCGGAAATGAAACTGAATTCCGGCCATTTCTCGCTCTTGGATAGAACTTAGATCATCGGAAACCAGATCCACTTTCCGTGCCTGTGGAAATGAGCCCTGCCCGACTGACTCTCTCCCCCGCCCCCTAATATCTTGGGATTGATTCTACCAAACATCTCTCTCCCAATCTCGCCCTAATATATTGGGACCAACCTCTCTCTCTCTCTCTCTCTCTCTCTCTCTCTCTCTCTCTCTCTCTCTCTGCGCACAAACACTCTCCTTCGATCTGTCTCTCTCTCCACTCCTTGGAGAAGATAATGTTTTTTGGGTTCGTGTATGTCATGTACACCAACGATTGTGCTCCCATTCTATTTTCCACATGTTATTACACAATCCAAACACCAAAAAATGATTAATTCCTATTGATTCCAAAAAGGGTTGGAATCCATGGGATCCTTAAATCTATTTCCACCTTTTTCCTTGAAAACATCCAAACAGAGCCTTACTGGATCACTATTCTAGTGTGCTATGTGTGTGTGTGTATTTTTACTCACACACATATACTACCACAGCTCAAATTGCTATTTTTCTTCCCTTAAAAGACTGTTGAAATGTATGGTTTGTGCTTGCAATTAAATTATACATTTATATGAGGAATCTTTGGATAGGTATGGCTCTTGGGCAGTCTGCTTCACCTATGGCACATGGTTTGGAATTAAGGGGCTGGTGGCTGGTGGAAAAACCTACCAGAATTGCTTAAGCATTCGTAAAGCTTGTGATTTTCTTTTGTCGAAACAATTGGCTTCAGGGGGTTGGGGAGAGAGTTATCTTTCTTGCCAGGACAAGGTGAAGTTTTTCAATGGTTGACATCAAAGTTATATTTTATTTTATTTGGTTTTCTTTCCTAATTTGTATGATTAACATTATAGACTGTTCCCTTTTCAATTTAGAATTAGATATTTAACTCTTTGTAGCTCTTTCTTCTTTTACAGCACAAAGATATTTTCATTTAGAAAAACAAAGCAGGAGTATTGCAACTTAAATCATGAGAAATTGGCTCTGAAATCACAACTAGATTGACACTCTTGGTTGATCACTCTAGAAACAACTGTTCTCTTATGAATTAACAAACCACTTCTATTTTTTTCTAGTCTTCTCATGGAACATCAGATTAGAGGCAGTATGAATTGTTGCTTGATTGTCACAAAACAGTTTTTGGATGAGAATATTCATTGATGGGTCTGGTCCTTCACTTTGATTATGAGTTGGAAAGCTGACCTATTACCAAACACATTTCGATTTCGCTTCCAACATCCATGAACTCATTTACTCAATCCGAACCTATTTCCAGTTGAACTATTGATCTACACAAACCTCTTCACACCCATGTTCATAACCCAACTCGCCTAAACCTGTACCCATCCCACCCATTAATGACAGAACCCACCCTTACTACAACCAGATGTACTACATGTCCCGACTCTGACTCAGGTTCTCCCCGTCAGAGCCGGCCCTGGGCATAGGCCAAAGAGGCGGTCACCTAGGGCCCAAATTTTACTTAAACAATAGGGGCCCCGCTCCCTCCCCAAAGGTGTAACCCAGTTCAGTAGTTCAGGGCCCCATTTTAGGAACTCGCCTAGGGCCCCCCAAAATCTCAGAGCTGGCCCAGCCTCTGTCTTACGTGAAGAGATCCGTGTTAATTTGCAACCTGATCAAATTTTGAAGGCGTCCGTAGAGTCATATGCACATCGAACATTGATGCCGGAACGAGAACAGTGTACTATGGATCTAATCTAGAGTAGAGTTGCATTTTATGGAGCCACATTGATTTCAGAAACAAGAACAGTGTAGGAATTATACTCTCATACTGGGTCTAGCAAAAATGTTTTCTCAAACAGAACCTACGCACCTTTGAAATTCTACTCAAGGTCCAACATGCTGCATAAGGTTGAATTGCTAATTTTTGCATACCTTTTGGACATCACACTTGTTATGATGCACATGATAAAGAGATCATGGCTGCTGTGTTGCCATTTTGCGTATCTTATGGACATTACTCTGGTTATGATGTACACTATAAAGAGACTTCATTGAGTATTCTCATACGGATCTCAATCATTGATCATTGCAACAGTACCTGTACTGTTGATTTTGTTATGTTCCCTGTCTATTATATATATATATATATATATATACATGGGAATGCTAACCTCACCCTCATCATTATGAGGTTATCATCGTGCCCGGACAATAATGCCCTTATTAAAGAGCATTTTCATACAATTATAAGGGACATTTTAGTCAAATTAAATTAGAAAATAAATTAGGTGTTTCAATAAATGAGGACACCTCCTTTATTGCAACTACATGCACCTCATTTATTATTTAATTCAAATTTACTAAAATGACCCTTATAATTTTACGAAAAATGCCCTTTAATAAGGGTATTATTGTCTAGGGACGATGCTAACCTCACAATGAAAACGGTGAGGTTAGCATTCCCCTATATATATATATATATATATATATATATATATATATATATATATATATATATATATATATAAAATGATCTGAGCCATGTGAAATTATTTTTTTCAAGATAATAAGAATATGGCTATTTAAGCTACCAGATAGGCATGAAAGAATTTAAAAGCACGAATGCTCTTTTCTCATGTTGTTCTGTACGAGTAACTTTTGTTGAAACTTGAAACAGGTGTATACAAATCTTGAGGGCAACCGACCACACGTAGTAAATACTGGATGGGCTATGTTGTCTCTCATCGATGCTAATCAGGTTTGTTTTAAATAAATTGCATTGCTTCTGTTGGTAACTTGGTATTTACTATTTGGCTAACGATAATGAAGTTTAGTGAGGGCCAAGTTTTCTATTCTCCTATTGGTATTATATCTGATTCTTCTTATTATCACTCCTACTTTGTGCTTTTGGTGAGCTGGTAACAAGATTTTTGCTATTGGCTTGAAGGCACTGAACTAGCAATCATGTAATTCTTTAGGCACTCAACATAGCAATCATGTACACACATTCTTGCAAAATTCGGTATTTTTGTACGTTCTACGACTTATTTTATTTTGCGCTTGATATATATAATTATATATATATATATATATATATATGGAAAATGGCCCCCTGGGACGTGGTTGTAGGGTTTGAACCCTACTACATGGTCCATTTGGGCTGCCATGTGGCGCCCAAATAAAAAATGACACCCGTTTCCCCTTGGGTTCACCCGTCCCCTTAGGGTTATAGAAAAAATGAAAAAAATGGACTTTTTTATCCCTCAAATCATAGGTCAAATATTGGGGTTTGCCCAACAAACATGGTGTATTGAATTTTTTCCTACTTTGACTCAATATTCAATGACGAAAATTTATCCTTTTTTAAAAGTTATTTTTTAGATGGTATGTGATTGACCTTGGACCAGTTGTCATGGCACCTGATCGTTGGATTGGATGCCACATGGTATCCCACTCGCCACGTTGTAGGGTTCAACCCTACAACCTCGTCCTAGGGAACCGGCTTCCTATATGTGTGTGTGTGTGTGTGTGTGAGAGAGAGAGAGAGAGAGAGAGAGAGAGAGAGAAAAGGGACCTTGCACTCCTTCCCCAGCGATCTTGACTGGGGGAGGGGCTTAAATGTTGGCATGTGGCCCTATAAAACATGGTTTTGGCAGCGACATGGAGCATGGGCCATGCTATAGATCATAAAAAAACACACCAAAAAAAAAAACTGCACCATGTGTTAGAGAGCCTAAAAGCGCCAAAAAATGAAAGTAAAATGACACTTTTAGGGCATTTAATCATATGGTAAAGAGCATCTTATTTATCATTATTTTAATGTAATTCGTAGAATTTCCCCTTGCTCAACATGACACCAAACCCATGCTTTATGGTGCCATGTAGACCTCATTGCATTGTTACCTAGGTACTTCTACTTTTAAGATTTTCACCGTGCCAACACTCGGTGGCATTTGGACACTCCTCACACAGAACGATACTTCTAGACATGTATGAATAGATCGCATAATACCATCAAAATATTCCTCGTTTTGACACGATAAAATGAATCGTCATTTTTTAATATAATGAAAAGTTTAGTAACTTATAAAATAAAAACTTGGGTCCTTGAAAACGATATGTATAATATAGAATACATTTAGTTAGGTTCCTAACATACATTATGCATTTTTTCATTACATATCTCAATTGGCTGTCTAAGATTTCCCTTCAATTTTTTTATTTATACGTTCTATTTATTTTTTATTTTATTTTCCTTAAGGTCGTGCCGCCGTATTGGAATTTTTTGAGATTCCAAACATTTATGACACCGTGACACTTGGCACCCGTGCGACGTGTCTAGGTAGCACTGCATCATTGCCTAGACCACAAAGGGGCACAAGAATCTCTCACAAGAAGATAAATGTACAACTCTATTCTTTAGTGATGTGTGCTTCATCTCGTACAAGCAGATTGACTCTTTTGGCAAATGAGCGATTATACCTTTATTTGGTATTTCTCACAATTTTGCACCCAATTTGTGCACACAATCCCAGCCATTCAAGTTTAAGTGGGAGTCGATCCATGTCTTTGATTCAATATGCAGGTTGTGACATGCTATGTGCATCAGTCACCTATTTTGTGTAGCAGGGAAATGTTATCAGTATTATAATCAGAGCATCATAGGGCACACGATATGTACCATATTGAGTAGAAAATAATATCTATTGATGATAAGTATCATTTTCTAACCTATCATCTGATGCAGTATAATGTATCGTACGATACTCTGCGTATGATACATGTGATTTTAAGAAAATTTTAGTTTTAATTTTTTTTTTTTAAACTGTACATTTCTTCTTATTTACCCCCAATCCTAAACCCCCCGATTTCATCTCAGTAAAATGAAATGAAAAGAAAAGAGCGAACGAAGGGAAGAGAACAAAGAAGGAAGGAGAGAGAGAGAAAGAGAGAGAGAGAGAGAGAGAGAATTTTATTTCATTTTATTATATTTTTGGGAGGGGGGAGAGGTTACAAACTTACAATGTCAAGAGGTGTATGGATATATAAATATACTGGTACAACTACAGAATATCTTTTGATAATAGAAATTAACTTTTTCTTTTAATAACATAGGATATCCCAGGAAGGGTTGATCCCTACGGATGCATGCAATATCCTATAAACCATGTACTTCGGGTATGCCCGGGGGGATTTGAACTCAAGACCATGGAGAGCAAACCCACGTAGAAATCGGAACTTTAAAAACACAATATACAAATATATAGTACAAGCATATATTATATACTTACACTACACCGGTACAACTATTAGGCTTTTTTTTTAATAATGGAAAAATTCATTAACTTTATGTGACTATGGATTTTTTGTTTACTATTAATGAATTAATCTAATGAATGTCTTGTTTTATTCAATTTATTTGATCTAAATTCTAATTTCCAACGTTGCATATGATGGAAAGGATATCTTTAATACTTAATAATTCTTGGAAATGATCATAGGCTGTTATATTTTACTTTTTAATTTTTAAATTTTTTGTATATTTTTTTTTCTATTGTATCCTGTTTATTTATAAAAATATAAGTGGTGAGAGAGGCCACTGCTTGGCACAATGGTTAAAGGCTTGGGCTGTGAGGTTCCAGAGAGTAGCCATTTGTGTGTAAAAAGCTTAAGGTTAGGTCTATATCCTGTCCACCCCTCCTAGTGCCCTGTATGTATGGGATCCACTCTGCATAATGGGCTTTTTTTTTAAGTGTATCTTACCCTACACGATACGTTACATAGTGACAAATTTCTCCGGAATTCACTAAAACAGGGATCAGACAAAACTTCTGGTGATTTTTCTGAATCGCCGAAATTTCATTAATTTTGGTGAAATTTTGCCAAAATAAATGGTTTTTCTTTTAATTTCAATCATTTTTAAATAATAAATATTAAAATAATTGATATGTACTTACCCGAAACGTTTTTGAATTTTTCCCAAAATTTATCCGAAATGACCCCCAACTGAGATATTGCGAAAACAAAATTTGTCACTATGGTTAAAGGAGCATGGTTACCAGGATTTGACAACCTTGGTTATCGAGATTTGGCTTACCCCTACACACCAGTACCAATACATACTAGTAACAATACAAAACATTACAGAAACGTCCTTGAAAGGGCATACTAATATGCGCTCGAAACTTGTTTACTACTTTTGAAAAATGATTTCCTTATGTTTGGAACATGTTTCCTACTATATAACTTATTATGGGATAATAAATTATGTGTGTGTGTGTGTGTGTGTGTTTAAGTTAACACTTGTTACTTATATATATAATATGTTCTAGACCTCTAGTACTTGCTTCACACCAGAACATATCTCTCTTTCTCACCCTTGTATAAAGCATGAAAGAAAAGAAACATGGAGTTTTTAATGTGAGGTTATGGATCTTTTAGATTGGGTCTTCAAGTTGAGGATGGATGTAAGTATTTTGCTCATAAAGTTTATCATGTGGAGCAGGATGTGAGTATTTTGGTTTTTTGCACTTCTTTAATGGTAACTTTGTTATGTTTTATTTAAATGAGACTTGAGTGCATATTTGTCATCTCTATTTATTCACTGACTTCGTAATGTTCTTAGTATGAATGAAACTATAAATTATGAACTTCATGTGCATACAATTGTCCGAAATTATATATAGAAGATGACTACGTAGGACGTGGTCGTAGGGTTCGAACCCTACGGCGTGGTTCATTTGGGCTGCCACGTGGCACCCAAATCCTAAAATGACACCCGCCCCCCTAGAGTATTAGAAAAAAAAATTCCGAACTTTTTAATCCTTCAAATCTTAAGTCAAATATTTTGATTCGCCCAACAAACTTGGTAAATTGAATTTTTTTCCAAATTTGACCCAACATTCAACGATGGAAAATACTCTATTTGTTTAGAGATGGTACATGATCAACCTTGGGCAAGTTGCAGCAGCACCCGATCCTTGGGTTGGTTGCCACATCGCGCCCAACAAGCAACATTGTAGCGTTCAACCCTACTGACCACGTCCTAGGGAACCAGCTTCCATATATATATATATATATATGGTTTTCAAGATTGCTATGTATGATAGGTACGTTTCTATTTATATAAAAAACATATGCAGAAAATGCACAATTAGAGGAACTATGCATATTTTTGTTTATAATTAAGAAACATGGATTATATACTGAATTTACCTTTCTTCCCCCTATCGTCTTAACTTTCGAAACATATTCTTTGGAGAAGGCTGAGAGAGATCCAACCCCTTTGCATCGTGCCTCAAGGGTGTTGATTAACTCGCAAATGGAGAATGGCGATTTCCCGCAACAGGTATCTCTACCGCATTTAGCATGTTAGGATGGTTACTACAATACCGTAGATTGGTAGTTGTTGTTTGGTATATGCGATCCTTTGATACGATGGATATTCAAATTCGTCAATCGTTGAACATAATGATTATATGTTGAAGTTTTATTTAAAAAACATAATATTTTGAGGGGAGGAAATGAAGTAATGCCAATAATCGAGAAAAAGTTAGCACAATATTTCAATTTACTAATTAATCTAAAATAATTGTTAATAATATCAGTAAGGGTAGCTCTATTTGCACCCTCCAAATATTTAAGGGCACCAACGCTGATAATCATTGATTGCTTTGAATAAGATGATGGATATCGTTTTTCGTCCCGTTCTTCCACTAAGTGGGGCCATGGGCGTACCATCAAATGGTTAGATTTCCATGTGGCACACATCCCAAAAAGCAATTCAAGAACCCATTTGATCAAACAGTTATTCTTGGATCACTTTTTGGGATGTGTGCCACATCGAATCAAAATCTGACGGTTTGATGGTACGCCCATGGTCATTGTCTGGAAGATTGGAACAAAAAATGATCTCTATTGTCTGATTCAAAGCGGTCAATGGTTTTCAACATTGGTGCCCTTAGAGATTTGGTAGGTGCAAATAGAGCTACCCTATATAGCAGTGTTGTGCATGGTGTCTCTAGTTTTCGCACTCATTGCATCAAACACAAAACATGTTATGCATTAATAGATATTTTGAAACGTGCATCAAACACAAAACATGTTACACATTAATAGAGATTTTGAAATGTTTCTTGAGTGCCTTTATTGGCACCTATGGAATCTTTTAGGGCACCTATTGGCCACGTGCGAGCCAAAAAGTGCATCCTTTGTGGATGCACTTCAAGATTCATTATAGGCTCCGTTCTAGAAAACCATCTTCTTCCATCTCCTCCTTCGGCAGATATTATAGCTCCGTCCACCTAAAAAACTACTCTTCTTCTGCTCCGGTGAATATTACAGCATCGGCGAACCTACTTCCTCTTCTTCTTCGGCTTCAGCGAATATTTCAGCTCCGTCCACCTAAAAAACTCTTCTTCTCCGGCGAATATTACAGCTCCGGGGAACCTCCTCCTTTTCCTTCTACTCCTTCGTCGCCGGCATCTTCATCGACGTTGTTGCCAGCATCATGCAACTGAGAAGAAGGAGAGATGTTTAAAAAATATTTAAATGGGTGCCTTTCAAGATTGTACCTTCATAAGTAAAGCACCCACAACACACACTTATGTTGGTGTTTTTCAAGAGTTGGTAGGTGGTGTTTCTTATTTCCTCTTAAAACTGAGGCCTACGTTTTGATGATTTCGACAACTAAAATCTTCCAAATAATTTTTTTTTTATTTTGGCGCCTGCCGGAAAAATATAAAGATGACTAATGCTGAAGAAGCTATGGAACAAATGAAAAGCAAACCTTCAAAATTCTAAATATAAGCTTTAAAAGTTGCTAATATTATTCTACCTTTGTTCTTAATCATAGATGATTTTATTTTGGTTGTTTCTGTATTATTAAAACAGGAGATTATGGGAGTCTTCAACAAGAACTGTATGATTAGTTATTCTGCATACAGAAACATTTTTCCGATATGGGCTCTCGGAGAATATCGCTCTCGAGTGCTGTACGCCTCTGTGAAACATTGATATCGTCTAATCTGCGTTTGAGTCTTTGTTACTGTTCGAAAGGGCCTGAAGTTTTTTTGTTTTGATAATTTATCTTTGTTACTGTTCTAAACAGTGTTAACTTTATTTTTTTTCCTTTAGTTCCTGAAATATTTGTTCACTTTGGTTACAATTTGAAACTAAAAATAGTACTGTAAATCCTAGTAAGAAAGTATTCTGGTGATATAGATGGTGTTCGAGGTTGCGATTATGAAAAGATCGCGACATCTATGACTGCTATTAAACATATTGTGCTATGATGGCCAATTTTTGTGCCACGTGGGGCAAATGTTTGATCAGTCAAAGTAGTCAACTAGCAGCCCATCATCAGCATATTTCTCAGCCCTAAACTCAGAGTCTTTTGGAGGATTCGAACAATTTGATTAGTGCACTTTAATTTTGACTCTTAAACAAAGACAAATTACCTTCCATGTTAGAGTGCATAGGTCAGGAGGGTTCAGCTGATTTCTTGTTCCTTTAGTTCAATATATGAATTATGATCCTGATGACTTTGGATTGCTAACAAATGCATGTCATGTGCAAAAATATGTGCTACACTGCGTCTACTTCACTTGTTCCTCATCTCCATTGCATTATTGTTGTTATTATTATTTTTTATTATTATTATTATTATCATCATTCAATTTTGAATTGGAATCATTTCAAATAAAAGCTTCTCTTTTAAGTAAGAGCTAATATAGATTGGCTGACCAAATCGATGGCGCTGCATGGCCTCCGGGGGCAAATGGCATAGCTCTTCTGGGCCTAAGAGCCACTAAGGCCTCAGAAGGTGGCCCAGGAGCGCCTTTTGGTATACCAGCTCCCCACCTTAATAGGGCTGGCCGCCTATAAAATATCAAGTCTTTTAAATTATGTGTGAGGGGCAACTATTCGTGGGCACGAAATGCTTCACTGTTAATTAACAGTTTGTCAAGCATTCATACAGCATAGAACAGCCCAGATGTAGTGCCTATGCATACTAAGAGGATAACCTCTTGGAGATGAATTTTACGTAACAAATCAGTTACCTTTGTTAATGTAAAGGGAGAAAGCAAACGTGCAATGTTGAACCCACGACTGCATCCCCCACAAAGTGGGGAGAATACCAACTGAGCTATCAGACAAGCATCCAAATCTTTTTTGCAATTTTTTTTAGGATGTCATACGGCATAGGCAGCCCAAATGTAGTGTTTGTGCAAATTTGCATGCATAGAGGAAGCACTTTTGGTGTAACACATTGAGGGGGAACCCACATAAAGGACAGGGGCAGGCGTGGAGATTAAAATCCACAAAATGTGCTTCCACAAGGGAAGAGGATACCAGTTGAGCTATGGCTCAACCGATCAAGCATCCAAATCAATAGGACATTTTGGATGTAAACCTTAGGCTACGTTTGGGTTAGCTCTTTCAAGGCAAAGAGCAGCTCTTATGTTATTTAGCTCCGGCAGATAACTACTTTAATGTTTGATAACACAGCTTCTCGTCCCAATTGCTCTAATGGGGAACTAGTTTAAGTGATAAAAATTTACTCTGACAGAGAGCAAATAAAGAGCTGCTTCTGCTCTTATAAGAGCTAACCCAAACGCAATCTTAGCATCTTACTTGGATATTTATTTGGTAATCTTTCTAAGTTAAGATAAAGAGACCGGCATAATCAATTGCAATCTCACAGAGAGCAATCAAAGAGCTACTTCTCCTCTTATAAGAGCTAACCCATACACAGCCTTAGCATCTTCCCTCGATATTTATTTGGTAATCTTTCTAAGTTCAAGATAAAGAGACCTTCATATAATTAATTACAATCAAGTTTTTATTAGTTACACGTCCTCAGCAGTTCTTGGTACTCGAGTCAATGCCCATCATGCCTTGTAACATCAGTGTTCTGTGTAATTTAAAGTCCACGATCTGAACATTTGATAAATTCAGTTTTTTTTTTTTTTTTTTTTTTTTTCTTTCACGACTTGAGCTCTCATTAGTTGCATGTTAGTATATAAAATATGACTTGAGCTTTCATTGGTTGCATCTCATTTCAGCTGCCTTTGAAAGGACGAGTGAAATAGCACGCAACAGTGAGAGCTCGAGTCATGAGTTTATGTTACTAGATGATCATTATATATATATATATATATATATATATATATATATATATATATATATATATATGAAAATGATTATATGATTTGAGTCATGAGATTACATTTCATTACTCGAGTAAGAGGATCATTACCCATAACATTATTTGGGCACGGTCCTCCAAGGTCCACGTGACACCCAAAACATTATTTAGGAGTCACATGGAGCACGGGTGGATGGTTTAAATCAATTTTAACAAAATAAATTTCAAAAAATAATAAAATTAAAAAACACGAGTCAAAGTTTGATTGGTTTCAATGGTCCACATTTCATGATTCAAAAAACAAATGGTTGAGATGAGTTTTTGTTTTATTTTTTTAAAGGTGATCTGAGCAGTGCCTCCAAGCTCCACGTGGCATCGAAACAATATTCTAGGTGCCCCGTGGAGCTCCACATGGAACCTTGGAAGATGAAAACCTTTTCATATATATATATATATAGTAACCCTACCATGGAGGACCAAAACCTTATTCAAAAGTTGACCAAAACTCATTTGAAGGGCAGAAAGAAGTGGGAATTCCTTTCATGGTTCAAAATT
This sequence comes from Chloranthus sessilifolius, assembly GCA_021018995.1. Classification (NCBI taxonomy): domain Eukaryota; kingdom Viridiplantae; phylum Streptophyta; class Magnoliopsida; order Chloranthales; family Chloranthaceae; genus Chloranthus; species Chloranthus sessilifolius. The sequence goes on from CM037586.1 coordinate 7,834,580, forward strand.
TTGGCCGAAATTTTCAAATTTCGGTCGAAATGTTTCGGTCCCCACTAAAACCAAAACGAAAATTATAAATTTCGAGTTCTTAAAGTATTGGGGGAAGATTTCGGCCGAAATTTCGGTTCAAAATTTCGGTTTCGATGGGGACCAAAACCGAAATGAAATCCAATTTTTTGAACCTTGATGCCTTTGCAGGCATTACAATTTTTGGCAACTACAATTGCACTTTTTATATTTGGGGGCCTTGAAATCCATAAAAATTAGCGTTTGCTAGGATTCTACAGGGTATAAGGGGATTCAAAATTTCATGCCAATAAGGAGTCAAAAGTAAAGAGATTAGTACATTTTATGTCGTGTTTCGCATCTCCTCTAAAAAATATTTTTCATTTGAAAAATGTTAGATAAAAAGCACTTTTTATCTAAAGATCTGACCACCTCTAACTGAAAATAGTATTATGTTAAGAAGTTGCCTCATGCTATTTCTCACACAACACCATTTTCAGCAATGTGAAATCCTTTTGAGAAGTATAATTGGAGAAGTAGCATGTACTACACCTCTTTACCACCTCTTTACTGCACTCAAAAAGTGCTTATTAGAAAAGGTTCGCCAAACATGGACTTATTCATCCCCATCAATTTGTTTTTTGATAACATAAGATATCCGAAAACTCTTTGTTGCACTTGGAGTAATCCATACATGTTACAGTGCCCCCACCTCTCCTCCGGTAAACGGACCTCCCGAAACCCATTTTCCGGAGGAGACAGACATTGGAGAGCGAGCTCAAGTTGCCAACCATTACGAGTTTACAACAAACCCATCATAAGGGTCATAACTTTTAGCCACTCAAGCATATAAAAAAGCTTATTGCCCTAGGTTTTTGGGTTCATAAACTTCATGGAAATCGGTTTTTGGAGGATTGCTGGTGTTGTAAGGTTAAAATGTTACGAAGAACTCTTAAATCATTGAATCCGGCACTAAAATTTGAGGAAATCGGCTTCAGAAAAAACATCTTGCATGGATGTAAGGAAATTCAAACCACTTAATGGATGCTCGTCTTAGGCCTAAGATAAAATCTTCATCGTCCCACCATTCTATTAGAGAAGTTTAATATAGGCATAAGGGTCGATGGTATAGGTCCTCTACCATGCATATCCATAAGCCTGCTACGTGACTTGGACAACTTGATTGCATGCGTGCATACCATCAAACGTGATTCACATTCACTTTTGAGGATGTGTCACGTGGAATCAATATCTAATCGCACGATACTAAACTTATGATCTGAAGATTTTTTTTGTTAAAGGTTAGGATGAAAAAAGATCTCGTATGATTCAATAGACTCAAAAAGTTTTAGCATGTAAATTACAAACTATGAAGAAGGGATCTGGGTTTGTAATTAAAGGTTCATTTTATAAATAAAGGTAGCTACTTGAAAAAGGGTATGAATAAGATGAAGGAGATTGTTTTTTGTTTCAATCTTTCCTGCGTTAGATCTTAAGATCTTGGCGCCCTTATCAGACGAGAGATGTTGATTCCACAAAAAAAATTGTGTGGTGTTTGCTTACCTCGAAAACAGGTGAGAATAGAGGCGTACCCCTTGAGAAAATTGTGTGCCTGACGATTCAAAAATGAAAAACTTTTATCTTTAGGCCTAAAGTGAGAGAAGACAAATAACAAATACTTTGCATATACTTTTCCCTGGTTTGAAGAAAAACCAAAAATAAATGTCTGAGCCCGGGTTCGAACCGGGGACCTCTAGTGTGTGAGACTAGCGTGATAACCAACTACACCACCCAGACAATTTTGCTTGAAAATGGTTTTTTTAATTAATATTTAATGTTTAATATAGGAACAGAACCACAGAAGATCAGAAAGGCAAACTTTGACAGATTTTGCAACCCCCAAATGTCATAACAGTCAACATTTCGTGAGATTTTCAGTGGTCATGATTACATTAAGCGACTAAGATACTATAGGATTGCTTCCATGGAATTACGTGTTTGCCTCCTCTTTGCCTTATCTCAAATCCAAACTGTTCAGTCTCTCGGTCAATTTTGACAGCCATGGCTGACAGGTACAATAATAAGATTGAGTTGGTGCTAGGTACTTGACCCGAGTGCGAAGAGTTGGTCCACGAGTCACTTTTGGATACAGTGTGTAATTTGAAAATCATGAACTAAAGATCTACGGTGGCAGAGATAGGAAAGAGGATATCTTATCATGTGATTCTAAGTAGTCCAACACTTTCGAATGAATGGATAAATTAGTTTGGAGATTTATCATTTTATTTTGTAGCCGGTAATTTTCAAATCGTTTAAGTGCTTTGAAGTTTGAATCACATAATAGAGATGTCACCATACTTTTTCGTGGCGTACACCGGATTTTACGTGTAATGTGGCTGTTTATTGGCAACGAACGATTTTATTATGAAGGTAAGTCGTTCATTTCAGCGCATTCCTTATGTGTAATTCACTGTTTACTTTGCAGGTAATATTTTTGACTTACGAACCACTAGCCTCGTAATGCTCTTTTATTACATGCGTTATTTCCAACGTCTTAAAAACTGCTAGTTTTATTACAGCTTATCTTCCTTTTTCTTGCAACAAATAAATGGATTTAACCAACGCCACATCTTCTTCATTGGAATAGTCATAGAAACACTCTCCTCCTTCAACACCCTTGCGTCTACCACCAAAACCTCCATTAATAGCGAATGAAAGGACTTTAACCAACGTCTCATCTTCTTCATTAGAATAGCCGTAGAAACACTCTCTCCAAAACCTTCCATATCTCTCTCTCTCTCTCTCTCTCTCTCTCTCTCTCTCTCTCTCTCTCTCTCTCTCTAAAATCCCAATAATAATTCTAAAAGAACACTTTTTCCTCGAATTTCTCCAACATGCAACCCCAACACCTCCTGCCGAAACCCGATCATTTGGCTTCGATCTCCGTACAACCCTCCTCCCCTCGTTTCCCCCTCAACACCCACACTCCGACCGCTGGCGCCCACCGCAGAATCGCCATTGTCGTTGATCTCAGCGACGAGTGCGCGTACGCCATCAAATGGGCCGTCCATACCTCCGGCCCGGCAATGTCGTGATCCTCCTCCATTAATGGTGATACTCCCTCTTCTCCTCCTCCATCTCTCCCTCCACTTCTCCAAAATCCCTAAATCCCTCTCCTTCAGAATAAGAATCCCCGTGCATTTCCTAACCATTCATTAATCATCACCAATTTTTGGCAGATAGATTTCGAAGAACAATATTAAGATCAACGAATCTACCATCTATGACGGCGGGTCTCTGATTATTAAAGGGATGGAGCCGCTCCTTGATCCTTCATTCCAAATCTTGCGCATCACTTCTCCAGCTGAAAGTCCTATCTTTGATCCCCGCTAAACCGATCTCGGTTTTGTCGATTCCCCTGGTTTGGGTATCAATTCTCTCACAGGTGCTTGCTTAGTCATTGCTTCATTTCTTGATCTGCAATTCTTAGGGCTTACTAATGACTAGTGTGCCATTATTTTTAAATATTTTACAGCTCTTATTCTTTTCAGTGTAATTTGAAAAAGCCATTTTTATAAGCAAATTTTACATTGAAAAGAACACACATTTTACACCACTAAATTACATGCAAAGCTTATTTTGAAGATAATCGAGTCAGCTAAAAAACACATGTAATATGTGTTTTGTAGGCAAGTTATCATGCCCAAACGAGCATGCCCCTAGTGTCTCCAAAAAAAAGTGACTTGTAAAACAAATTAGTTGGAGTTCGGATCTTCTCTAATACCAATTCAATAAAAATTTCTCAAATATCTAATAATAATAATAATAATAATAATAATAATAATAATAGTAATAACAATAATAAATTTTTAGGATATAGGTAGTTTGCTCTTAAAGTCTAACTAATTTACATGGACCTATACTAATTGATTGTCATGTGGCACTCATTTATATGATCGTGGGCCATGTGCATGAGCAGGTCAATGACCAAGACCATTTAAAAAAAAATCTTAAAACAATTATAAATATTTTCATATGGTTAATAGTGTCCATCATGAGAAAAAAAGAATGATAAAACTAGATTTTGTTTCATCGTTCATCTTTTGCATAGTTGACTCCATCGGTTGGGTGATTTTATGTTTATTTTTAAAAGTTTATTTATTTATCCTTGTCAATGGCCCACTCATTCACGTGGTACATTATCTGGTCATATAACATGTAATGATCATATAATCAAACAACGAACGAGCATGAGTAAGATACCTAAACTTTGAGAGCAAACTACCTTTATCTATAGCAAGGAGTCAAATCGGGTATCGGTCCGTGGATGATCGATACGAATTTTCCTATACATATCGGTTGACAATCAACTTGATACGTATGGCTATTCGCCGATACATATCGGTATCAGCCGATATTTAATACCATGATCTATAGTTTTACAAGTTGTTGGTTTGTTGTCCCCACTTTTCTAATTCTATCCAAATAAAGAAAATTGGTTGAGTGGCACCATGGAAGCTCCAATCCATGCTATTTATTCTTTCAATTGCTCTCCAATTAGTCATTAGATGTTTTTAAGGTGTAATTAAAGTAATGAAAGTATTGATATAAGCTTCCATGGTGCCTCATAATAATTATGTTAATAGAATAAAAGAGTCAAATATTAATTTGGTCAAATATTATGATTAAGTGTCAGCCATTACACCATTAAAAGGACTTGTTTCTCCTTAAGTTTTAATTGTCAAATGATAACCGTATACATAATGGAGTTAATGAATCCATTTCTATATATGATAAAATATTATAAATAATATGACAATCAAAAAACACACACAACAAGCAAAATGCAAATAAGGAATTGACCTGATTCAGCAATTTGCCTAAGTCCACGGGTAATGCTAAGTCATTTCACCAATCTGTAAAAACTAGGATTACAAATCTCTCAGAGCTCACCTCACTCCATAGATAAATCGAGTTTTCTTCAATATAATTATAATCTATAATTAGAGTTTATATCTAATACAAAGACCCGCATAGTTGTAGTTAGGTGTGTAGTCCAACCTGTTGATCAGTACCATCAACGTAATTCAAGACACAATCTCAACAAATATAATTGTACACAATGATCCAATAGTGAAAAATCATGGACAAAAGATAAAGCAAACGAGAGAATCATTGGCCCAATCATATGCTAGCCTTGGATTGCCTCAACAACCAAGTGACAATAGGAGATCAATTGATCATCGATCAACAATCTAAAAACTTCAACAACAAAAATTGTTGAGCTCCCATTTTTATTGCTTCTTGAGGTGTTAGTCAATTTTAAGACCATAGTTGTGGACTGTGGATTGTGTTTCTTGTTTTGTCCTAATAGAAAATGTTTATGATTAATAAGAGATACACATCCTGAAATGTGTATCTTATTAGGAAAGATTTTGAATGGTTGAAGATCTCTTGAGATCTTAACTGATTTTATTCACCTCATACTTAAAAGAGGTTGTTCTTCTTAATGAAACACAAAAGAAGAAAAGCTATTGTCAATAGATCAAGGTTTGGCGGCACCTCATCAGCAAGTTGTAGATCATTGAGTGTCTTCATGGTATCAATGGCCGGCTCCGATCTCACGATCAGGCTGACCCTGGTCCTGGGTTGTGCTTCCTCCACTCACATATTAATTTACTTGAATTTTTATTTTCAATAAAGTTGTTTCCTTTTTTTATATAAGGTAAGTTGGGCTTGAACCTATGACGTTGAGGTTGCGATATTGTCATTTGTCATCCTTCCATTGTGTTCTATGTTAGAAGTTCCTATTTTGGTGGCCATCACTATGGTCAAACCCGTTGACCGGTGAATGGTATAAGATCAACCTTAAGATGTACAATTGTTATTCTTGTGAGTTTGAAGATAATAGGCAACTGATTGTTGAGTCTTTCAGTTAAGGTATGATTGTGATTTCTAATCACACTATAATTAGTAATTTCAGTCCTTAATGGGATAGGACTCTTTGGCTATAAATATAAGGGGTGCCTGGTCCCAACGATTGCTCGACATAATTCAATCCTCCCTATTGGCGAGAGCATCCCCATTGTGCTAGGAGATATTGAACGCGAGAAGATCGTTGAAGATCGGCAACCATTAATGGCTAACGCTCAAGGTGCGCACATATTTATAGATTATAAATTTATTATTTTTTATTGATCGTGCGCCTAGATCTTTAAGCTTAATTTTGGATGGTCGGATCGTTAGATCCTTTTAGATTCCATCAATTGGTATCAGAGCCATGATTGGCGTTATGATCGGTCAAAGCTTTAAAATGAAGTTTTTTTTTTTTAATGGCTGTTTTATAAAAAAAATTGGTCCGGCACCGATCGCTGGCTGTTTTTTAATGGCTGTTTTATAATATATAAAAAAAAAACCGGTCCTAAGATCGATCGGCGTACTAGGGACCAGACAGGTACCAGATGGCGTCACCGGCGATGAAGGGGAGGGCTTTGTGCAAGCTCCCCAAATTCAAAAAAAAAAATTTAGTTTCACTTTCTTGACGGTCCGGCCGGTGGATGTTTTCTACCCCAAGACGCGCGATCCGGCCACATCCCGGCCGGGCCGACTGCCGACCGTCGGCCGTCATCGGTGGGGGGCGCGGGTACACTTAGGGGGGTGACAGTGCATCATGGCACTGTTTCAAAAAAAAAAAAAAAAAAAAAAACCAACTGAAGAAGATGAACAGTGCTTGGGGGTTAGGGTTTTCTCTTGACGGATCGGGTCTGTCCCTTACCCGACCCGACTGGCCCTGTTGGCCCTTGACCCGACCCGACATGACTATTTGGCCCACCCGACCCGCCTGGGCTGGTCTGACCCGCCTGAGCCTTTTTGGCCCACGAGACCCGTCTGGCCCTTCTGACCCGACCCGCCTGGCCCTTTGGCCCCGCTTGACCCAACTGGCCCATTTGGACCATGGCCCGACCCACAACTCGATACCCGGCCCACTGGCTGAGGCTTTCTCCGCCACTCAGGCCCATGGTCCGAGCTCAACCCGCTGGGCACGTGGCCCCCTTCGGCCCCTGGCCCGGCCCGGTACTTGGCCCATTATGCCCTTTGTATTTCTTAATCTTCTCGGGCAATTTCTGGGCTATTTATAGGTCCGATTTTCGGACATTATATATGAATTTTGACTATCTCAGACATTCTGGATCTATTTTAAGTCTATTTTTGACAATGAGCTCTCTATTATGATATTTTCATGACCTGATGTTATTTTTTTCATTTTTTAATTGTGTAATCAATTTTTTTTTAGTATCATTCATTAGAATTGGGTAGTGGGGGTTGTGCTCCACCACCATGGCTGGTACTTACACATTATAATGCTCGTTTATTATCAATTTTGACACCTTCTCATAACACGTTTTGTGATCTTCTAAAATATTATCAAACCTAATTTGAAAATATGGCTTGGAAAGATTCTTCTGCCCAACGGTGATGATCCTTCCTAGTGTCGTGGTTTTCATAGTGAGGTTTAATTTTATCCAAGACCGTGTTATAAATTCCATGATAGTGTGTAGTGAACGTTGACGTCACAACATAGCGGTTCTTCTGCCCAACGATGATGAATCCCTTAATGTTATATGATGGCTGTATTTCACTATTCATTATTTTGTGTGTGTGGGTACTGCTAGCGTGTTGTGGCTCGACCCAACGGAGGATCATAACGACGCAATTAGTACCACAATCATTAATAAAGATTGAGGAAGCGGCTAGTGTGTTATAACTCGACCCAACGGAGGGTTATAATGACACAAATCGTTTCTCAATAAAACCACATTGGTTTTAATTTTTATATTCCTTGACATATTTTAACTTTTGCGTCACATACTATAATTATAATCTTGTGGAATTGATAGTTACTTCGATTGTATATGAACATAATAAAGCCCTTAATTATTGTGCAGCATTGAACCCGTCTATCATAACCAGTATGATTGGTGGAATTAAACTTTTGAGTAGATCAAATTATAAGAAATGGAAGGAACAAGTTGAAATTGTTCTAGGCTGCATGGATCTTGACTATGCTATACGATCTGATAAGCCCAAGGTGCTCACCGCTGATGCCTCGGCTGAGGATCTGGCAGTGAACCATACGGATTTAGAAAATTGGGATAGATCAAATCGTATGAGCCTCATGATCATAAAGAGTTTCATTGCTGATGCGATTCGGGGAGGTATTCCTAACTCGCACACTACAAAGGAATACATGCAAGTCATTAAAGAACAATCTCAAGGGACTTCTAAAGCCCTTGCCAGTAATCTAATTGTTAAAATGGGAACCATGAAATATGATGGTCATAACGGCGTCCGGGAGCACATTATGAAAATGAGTGGCATGACAACTCAATTGAAAGAACTAGACATGGGTTTTTCTGAGGGTTATCTTGTTCACTTCATTATGACTTCTCTTCCTGCACAATTTGGCCCGTTCAAGATCAATTATAACACGCAGAAAGAGAAGTGGAAGATGAACGAGCTAATCGCTCACTGTGTCCAAGAAGAAGAACGACTTCAGGCTGAAAAACCTGAAAGTGCCCATTACGCCGCTCTTGGCCCATCAAAACGAAATTTCAAGCGAAAATCAGGACAATATAAAGGAAAGAACGTGAAAGCTCCTCCACCGAAAACCAAACAAGGAGAAGCTAGCACATCTACTTCTGACATCAAGTGTCACTTCTGTAAGAAGAAGGGACACATTAAGAAGAATTGTTAGAAATACAGAGATTAGCTAGTTAAGAAAGGTAATGACCTTGCTTTTGTGTGTTTTGAATCACTTTATGTTGATGCTCCACGCAATACTTGGTGGATAGTTTCTGGTGCAACTATTCACATAAGTAATTCAATGCAGAGATTTCGATCCAGCAGGAAGCTAAATAAAGGCGAACGTACCATCAAACTCGGAAATAGAGTAGAAGCAGACGTGGAGGCCATTGGGACTCTCCGTCTCATTTTAGATAGTAGTTTCATTTTGGATTTAGTTGATACTATTTATGTTTCCAGTATCACTAGAAACCTTATCTCAATTTCTAAATTGGATTCATTAGGTTTTGAATTTAAATTTGGACATAATATGTTTACTCTATTATTTAATTCCAATATTGTGGGTGGTGGCTCATTAGCGGGCAATCTTTATCAGTTGAACTTGGATTCATCTTAAGCACAATCTTTAGTTTCTATGCATGTGAATGATAAAATAAGTAAGAAACGAAAACGAGCAATCGATAACTCCTCCATTTTATGGCATAAACGTTTAGGCCATATATCTAAGGGTAGAATGGAGAGGTTAATTAAAGATGATATAATCGATGCACCTGATTTCTCTGATTTCAATACTTGTGTTGATTGCGTTAAAGGGAAACTCACAAAGACTAATAAGAAAGGGGCTCTCAGAAGCACGTGTTTACTGGAAATAGTCCACACTGATATTTGTTGACCGTTTCCAATTCCCGCTATTGGTGGTCAAAAGTATTTTATTACCTTTACTGATGATTATTCTCGTTTTGGTTATATATTTCTCATTCACGAGAAATTTGAGGCCCTGGATATGTTTAAAATCTATAAAGCCGAAGTTCAGTTACAACTCCATTCGAAGATTAAAATTGTGCGATCTGATAGAGGCGGAAAGTACTATGGTAGATACTCTGAAACAAGTCACAATCCAGGACCCTTCGCCCTGTATCTACAAGAGCATGGCATTGTCGCTCAATACACCATGCCGGGAACACCTGAACAAAACGGTGTAGCTGAGCGACGAAATCGTACTCTTATGGATATGGTGAGAAGCATGTTATGCAACTCTACGTTGCCTATGTTCTTGTGGGGAGAAGCCTTGAAAACATCGGTGCATATCCTAAATCGAGTTCCTAGTAAGGCAGTTCCCAAAACTCCTTATGAGCTATGGGTAGGAAGAAACCCGACTTTAGGATATTTACACATTTGGGGCTGTTTGGCTGAAGCAAAGGTGTATAACCCACAATTAGGAAAATTGGACCCTAAAACTATAAGTTGTCATTTCATTGGTTACCCTGATAGATCAAAAGGCTACAGATTTTATTGCCCCACTCATAGTACCCGTATTGTTGAGACTAGATATGCAAAATTCTTTGAGGATTGTGAGATCAGTGGGAGTGTTGAGCTTAGGAAAATCACTTTTGAGGAAAAACGGGTTATAATTCCTATCCCTTTTATCCAAGAAAAAGTGGCACCAACACGTGTTATTCAAGCCAGTGTTGATGCACCTGTGGCTGTACCTATTGAAACATCCCACATTGATGAGGCTCTTGCTCCCATGGAAAATCCCAATGATCTACCATTGCGTAGATCAGAGAGAGCAAAGAAGCCTGCCATTTCTGATGACTATATAGTTTACCTCAATGAGAGTGAGTTTAATTTTGGAAAGGAATCAGATCCTGTTTCCTTTAGCCAAGCCATGAAAAGCGACAAATCCACTCAATGGCTCGACGCCATGAAAGATGAGTTGGAATAAATGAAACATAACTCGGTCTGGGATCTTTGTGAGTTACCTAATGGAGTTAAGCCTGTAAGCTGTAAATGGGTATTTAAAACTAAGCAAGACTCCAAAGATAATATAGAAAGATACAAGGTCAGGTTAGTCGCTAAAGGTTTCACTCAAAAAGAGGGAATAGACTATAAAGAGACATTTTCTCCTATCTCTAGAAAAGAATCTTTTCGGATAATCATGGCATTAGTAGCTCATTTTGACTTAGAATTGCATCAAATGGATGTTAAAACTGCTTTTCTGAATGGTGACTTGCATGAAGATGTCTTTATGACACAACCTGAAGGTTTTCAGGTTGAGGGGGAGAGTCATTTAGTTTGTAGACTCAAAAGGTCTATATATGGTTTAAAGCAGGCATCTCGACAATGGTACTTAAAATTTTACGAAGTCATTTCAAATTTTGGTTTTAAATAAAATACTGTGGATCAATGCATATATCTTAAAATCAGTGGGAGTAAGTTTATCATCCTTGTTTTGTACGTTGATGATATCTTACTTGCGAGTAGTAATTTGCGCATGTTACATGAGACAAAGAACTTTTTATCAAAGAGTTTTGATATGAAAGATCTTGGTAAAGCTTCCTACGTGATAGGAATTGAGATTCATCGAGATAGAGCCCGTGGAATATTGGGATTGTCTCAAAGAGCTTATATTGATAAAGTTCTTAAAAGGTTTAACATGCACAATTGTTCCACCACTGTTGCCCCTATCATTAAGAGTGACAAATTTAGTCTACTTCAGAGTCCCAGGATCGATCTGGAGAGAAAACAGATGGAGACAATTCCCTATGCATCGGCAGTTGGGAGTCTCATGTATGCACAAGTCTGTACTCGTCCAGATATAGCGTATATAGTTGGCATGCTTGACAGGTACCAATGTAATCCTGGTTTGAATCATTGGAAAGCAGCTAAGAAGGTTTTTCGCTATTTACAAGGGACTAAAGGACACATGCTTACATACAAAAAGTCGAATAACTTTGAAGTTATTGGTTATTCAGATGCTGACTATGCTGGGTGTCAAGACACTCGTAGGTCCACATCGGGTTATATTTTTATGATTGCAGGTGGACCTATATCTTGGAAGAGCGTTAAACAAACGCTGACTACTTCGTCCACTATGGAAGCAGAATTCGTTGCATGTTTTGAGGCAACATGTGAGGCGATATGGTTGAGGAATTTTATCTCAGGGCTTCGAGTTGTTGATATTATTTCAAAGCCACTGAGAATCTTTTGTGACAATTCTGCTGCGATTGCTATCTCTAATAACAACAAGATTAGTGGGGGTTTCAAATATATTGATATAAAATATCTTGTTGTAAGGGAGAAAGTTCAGAATCAATTTGTATCTGTTGAAAAGATCAGTACGACACTCATGTTGGCTGACCCTCTCACAAAAGGTTTACCTCCCAAGCTCTTTTTGGAGCATGTTGCGCGCATGGAGTTAAAGGATAATTTTGATAGCCTTTGAGAGTGGATATATGCGAGTGAATACATTTGTTTAATTGATTCAGAAATAAAACTTATTTATTTGCTTTTCCATTTTTATGCAAATAATTCCTTGGAGCATATGGTGCCAGTAGATGGCAATAAAGTAGGACCAATATTAGATTGAGTTTACATGTAATCACCATTCAATTTGTAAATTTGCAATCTATGTGAAATCATACTAGTTGGAATCCATGTCGGTGATGACTTCCAATACAGTAACTAATGAGCGGTCATATATCGATGATATGATATATTGACTACATTGATTCTGTGTTGAAATTCTCACTGGACCGAATTGATAATAAAGACTTTGATTGAGATTGATTGTGACTTACCATTAAAAGAAAGTTAGCTAACATTGGGTAATCGGAGTTTATTGGCATAGTTTGGCCAAGTGGGAGACTGTTAGAAGTTCCTATTTTGGTGGCCATCACTATGGTCAAACCCGTTGACCGGTGAATGGTATAAGATCAACCTTAAGATGTACAATTGTTATTCTTGTGAGTTTGAAGATAATAGGCAACTGATTGTTGAGTCTTTCAGTTAAGGTATGATTGTGATTTCTAATCACACTATAATTAGTAATTTCAGTCCTTAATGGGATAGGACTCTTTGGCTATAAATATAAGGGGTGCCTGGTCCCAACGATTGCTCGACATAATTCAATCCTCCCTATTGGCGAGAGCATCCCCATTGTGCTAGGAGATATTGAACACGAGAAGATCGTTGAAAATCGGCAACCATTAATGGCTAATGCTCAAGGTGCGCACATATTTATAGATTATAAATTTATTGTTTTTGATTGATCGTGCGCCTAGATCTTTAGGCTTAATTTTGGATGGTCGGATCGTTAGATCCTTTTAGATTCCATCATTCTAGGCCCATGCCCAATTCGTTCCATACCTTTTTTATCCCTATAATCATGATCTAAACGGCTGAACCTTCATGCCACACAATCATGAGACACATGCAAGCTTAAAAGTGACTGTGTGGCACATTACTGCATAGAACCTTAATTAAACTCAAATAATCCGTAATTAATGCATAGAACCTTAAATTCGGGAATTATTCGGAGAATTTGATGACTATGCTTACGACTAAGTTTATCACTCTATGTTATGCCTTTTGCATTATACTTGGACTTAGCATACTTCCACCCCTACTGACAGTTGAGAAAATTTAAGAAAGTTTATCGTTAAAAATTTGGCAACGAATAGAAGACCAAGCTTTAATGGCTAAAGTCTGTCAAGCAATAAAAGCTCGTAGGTGAAGGCCAAAAAGTTCATAGCGACTAAAGGTTGGCTGAAGTTAAAAGTTCGCAATAAAAAGAAGCTTGTGATTAAACTCTCATGGCTCGTCGGAGAAGGAGAATGTTGGATAATTTTAAAAAATACTTTGTTTGTTATATGCTTTTTCCTTTGTGGTAATAGTCCCACATCATGTGGAAGTTTTTTGGGCTTTGGGTTATATTTTCTTGCCTTGACTCAAGGCTTGTAGCCTTCACCCAGGGGGTTTCGAATTTTGTAGCCTCCACCACTATGCATTCCATCAGTCACACACACGCGCACAGAGCCGAGACGAGCACGAGCACCTGTACGTAGAGTGGCAGTGCATTTAGTTAAATTTTTTAGATAAAACTATAATCGTTATTTTTCAGTTTTATTTAAATTTTGATTTGTAACAGATGCGTTCAGTTATTTGTGTCTGTTCAGTAACTTTCAACATATATGTTCGTTCAATTATTGCTTGAAATAGTGTGTGATTTCTATAAAAGGGTCCCGAGACCCTTGTTTTTTCATACTAAATTTTCTATCTTCTTCTCTCGCTTAAAACATTTTTTTAAGAGTTCCACCCATATTTTTGGTGTTCTAGTAGCGTGATCAGATTCACCAAATCTAATCACATGAACACACTTCTGGTTCGTTGTATCCTGAAACTATTTTGTCGGTAACCCGTTGGTGACCACTTGAGTGAAGTGGTGGGGGCAAAATTTTGTTCAAAGACAGCGAAATCTCTCGTGCCTCGAACTAGATCCATGTGTCGCTTTCTGCTTCCTGTACCAATTTTCTAACAATTTTAAACCAATTTTATGGCCCTGATTACTGACGCAACAAAATTGCATCCCGCACTGCCCAACAACATCCACAAGTTAAAAAGTTTTGATGGATCAAATTTCAAACAGTGGCAACATAAATTACATTTTCTGTTGACCACGTTCAAAGTTGTGTACGTTATCACAACTCCGTATCCAACCGTTACCAAATCATCCACCCTCAATGAAGGCCGTAAAAAGTAGAAATGGGATGACAACGACTACACTTGCAAAGGCTACATTTTGAACGCTTTGTAGGATTCTTTGTTCAACGTCTACTGCACCTATAATACTTTGAAGGAACTCTGAGACGCACTTGAAAAGAAATACAAAACTGAAAACACAGGGTATAATTCTTATATTATCAGTCAATTTTTCAATTTTAAGATGGTCAATGAGAAACCTATTCTTAGCCAAGTGCATGATTTTCAAGTTATTATTAATTATATAATTGCTAATGGTTCTTATTTCGATGAAGATTTTTTTGTTGGTGCGATAATTATCAAATTGCCTCCATCTTGAAAAGATTACCGAAAAATCCTTAAACGTAATAACGAAAAGACTTCTATGAAATATCTTCTCCTTCAATTACGTATTGAGGAAGAATCCCTAATTAGGGATAAAACTAAAGATCACATTGATATGACATCAAAGGCACAATTGGTTAAGTCTAAGGTCATAAGTAGACCGTCAAAGAAGAGGAAGAGGGGATATTCTTATTCCAAGGAGAATAAGACCATGGTACCGAAGAATGGTGGATGCTAGTACTATGGGAAACCCAGACATTTCAAACGAGATTGTTGTATTTTCAAGAAATTGAAGAATCAAACAAATGCAGTGGAAGAGAAAAATAACTTTGTAGTCATTCTCTCGGAAGTCAACATGATTGGTGACATCAATGAATGGTAGATCGACACGGGTGCCACAAAACATGTGTGTAATAATCGTAACATGTTTGTGACGTATGAACAAGCTGACAATGATCAAGATATCTTTATGGGAAACTCATCTATGGCTAAGATCATAGGGCGTGGATAAGTGAAATTGAATTTCACAACCGAAAAAGTCGTGACACTTACTAATATACTTCATGTACCCGATATTCGCAAGAATCTCGTTTCGGGTGGTTTACTAATCAAGAATGGTTTCAAACTTGTATTTGAATCAAATAAGTTTATCTTACCCAAGAATAACGAATTTATTGAAAAAGGATATGTCATGGGAGATATATTCAAACTGAATGTAACTGATTCAATTAATAAAATCTCTCATTCTTCTTACTTGATCTTTCTTTCTAATTTATGACATGATAGATTATGACATGTTAATTATAGATTTACGAAATATATAGCTAACTTAGATTTAATATCTAAACATGCATTTATTAGTGGTGCTTGTAGTATATGTGCTAAGACTAAAATTACTAGAAAGTCATTTTCTAGTGTGGTTAAAAATTCATGTTTATTAGATCTAATACATAGTGATATTTGTTATTTAAATAATATTTCTATTAGAGGAGGAAAAAAATATTTTATTACTTTTATAGATGATTTTTTGAAATATGCTCAAATCTATTTATTAAATACTAAAAGTGGGGCTTTTAAAAATTTTTAAATTTATAAAGCTTTAGTAGAAAATCAATTAAATAAAAGAATAAAAATAATTAGATCTGATAGAGGTGAAGAATATATGTTAAATGAGTTTTACGAATTCTGTGAAGTGCATGGAATTCATCATGGGGTGACGGCCCCTTACACCTTGCAACAAAATGGAGTTGCCGAAAGAAAAAATAAAACGTTAGTCGAAATGACTAATGCAATATTGGCCAACACTAATTTATATAAACATTTATGGGGTAAAACTTTGTTAACTGCTACACATATTTTGAATAGAATTTCACATAAAAAACTCTAACTACACCTTATGAACATTGGAAACATAGAAAACCTAGTCTAATATATTTTAAAGTGTGGGGGTGTTGAGCACTTGTTCGATTAGTGGATCCTAAGAAACCTAAGTTTAGTCTTCAGACTATTGAGTGTACATTTGTAGGATATACACAAAATAGTAAGACTTACAGATTTCTCGTTATGGAATCTAAAAATAATATAGATAAAAATACTATAATAGAATCTAGAGATGCTATATTTTATGAATCAATATTTACTACTTTGACTAATAAATTAAATTATAACAGTCAGACTTATGAAGATAAAGAATCTTCAAAATCCAAAGATATTATTGAATCTTCAAGTGATGATAAAGTCATCATTGAACCTAGAACAAGTAAACGTCAACGATTTGAAATTAGTTTTTCAAAAGACTATTATATATATCTTATTGAAAGTAATAGGACGAAAAGTACTAAAAAATATTTATGTCTAAATATAGAAGGTGATCCTATAACCTCTGAAGATGCCATGAAATCTAGGGATAGTACTTTTTGAAAGGAAGCTATCAATGATGAAATGGACTCGATAATAAGAAATAAAATATGGAAATTAGTAGACTTACCCGTAGGTTTTAAACCCATAAGTTGTAGACGGATATTTAAAAGAAAACTTAAAACAAATGAAACTATAGAAAAATTTAAGGCCCAATTGGTTGCCAAAGGATATAGGCAAAAAGAAGGTGTGGACTATTTTGACACCTATTATTGTGAAATTAATCATGTTTTAAACTCGCAAGCGCACAAATCGAATTGTAGTTAGTGGGTGCAGAGTACGAGATCGTTTCTATGGAAATTGGTTAGAAAATCATCAAAAGGAAATAACAATTAACTAAAATAACTACCACAGGTTTAACACAAGATTTAAACTAGCTTATAAATTTTCAAGAGTATGATGAGAATAAAAACTAAGCAATAAAATTAACTTAAATGAAGAATGAAAGAGAGGATCGGGATGCTAACTCCTCCCATCCTTGGTCTACCATTTACAAAATATAGATTTAATGGTTGAGATGCAATATCGTCACAAGATGTTATCACGTAAATATTGAACTCAATCAATAATTTACGAAAAATATGATAATTAATTCACGAAAATAATTCTAATATATGCTCTTTCTACTGTCGCAAAGGAAATGAGACAAAACATTCATCGTAAAATGGACTTCTAATGACGATAAATTAATGTCACAAAATAGGGCAAAACATCTACCGTAAAAAAGAGACTCCTAATGACAATGAATTAATACCACAAATATTATCAACAAAGAATCTGAAATAGATTCCCTATTGCAGATCCAAGATCATGGGAGTAGTACTAGCACCCCTATCTTAGATGACAATCGAAAATTTATTAATTCAGCAAGAGCAATTAGGCATTGATAATCCAGGCAACTTTGATAAAATAATATCACAACTATATATATATATATATATATATTATTATAAATGAAAACTTCCGATGAGACTCATTATATCCCCATCCTCAAAAAGATTTAGCCATGCATACTAGAAATGAAAAACATAATTAAAAGACAAAATAAAAATAACATTAAAATACCGTAAGAGAAACTTTAACAATTCCAAAGTAAACTTTTGGTCAAAGTGCAATTCTTCTTGAAGTCGTAAAATGAAACTAAGCTAGAATCTAAACCTAGAAAATAGAAAGAACAATGCTAAAGAAAATAAAAGGCTTCCCAAAGGGAGAGGCCTCAAAAAAAAGAAAAAACTTTGAACTCTAAACACTGCTTTGTTTAAATAGGGCTCGGACAGAAAATTTGCCAAATATAGGTCAATCGATTGAATTTAAATTTCAAAAATGACAGCTTCATTCGAATTCAAAAATCAATTTATTAATTTTCAGATTTCAGTTGATTAAGTTTAAATTCAAATCTTGAGCGACAAATAATTTTCAAAGACTCAATTGATTAAATTATGGATCTCAATCGATTGACTTTGACATATAACAATTATAGTTCTCTTTATCTTCGACTGAATCAATCGGTTTCTTCACGATTTTCGGTGCTTATGTTGGCTTCATGATTCAATACCCTCATATAGCCTTTAATTATGCTCAATTATGCTCCTGCAAGATCCAATGATCACAAATACTTGAAACCATAAAAACTGTGCAATAGCGGTCAGATTGTCTTCATCGGGTGGTTAAATATAGGTTTTTAGGGTGTGAAATATGATCATATTTCACACCTCATCACACCCCCAAACCTACACTTTACTAGTCCTCAAGCAAAGAAGAAGATAAATAAAACTGAAAAATAAACTAACCTAAGAAAAGTAATAAATGCCACTTTCGTAGGGAGCACGATTGCATTTAGCGTAAGCAACAAGCCTTTAAACCTCTAGGTGATTTCTAGTGAAAGAGTCTTGTCTCCTAAGGATTTTCAGTAAAGTTACCCACAAACTTCAACACATCTTTAAACCATCAACAAAATTGAGTTTTCAAAATATGATTTTTATATATTTTTAACTTTAAAGCACAAAACCATTAATCAATTCAACATGTGAATTCTCAATTTCAAATAACAATGTTATACCAATCATATTTGTATCCATTCAAATTAGTCTAATGCTCAAATTGTTGGATTACTCATCCATTCATGCTTAAACGTGTAGTGTGTACATACCCAAACCAAGATTCATCTATCTCGAAACCAATCTAAATAGTAAATCATCATATCTCAACTCAATCCTCACTTTAGGTATACTCTCAAAATAAAAATACACCGATGATGAGTTCATTTTCGCTCACATGTGAGAGATCAACACAAAGCAGACAAAAAGATCTCACATGATAGAAGAAACATAGCGTAATCAATGAACAAAAATAAATCTCATATGAACAGATACTCGTATATCCTAAGCATGTCATATCGAGTGTTATAGGTATCACATATTCACTCTCTACAAGACAGTTACCAATGCAAGATCGAATCATGAAGGTCTTTTTTATGGTTGTAATGAGACTTAGGTAAGGGTAAGAAAGAAATGAAAGTTGAGATTCAAAATTTCTGAGAAATTGAAAAATGAACTAACTTCTGATTTTTCTATTTCTTCTCTTTTTCTTTTCTTAATCTCTAGCTATTTTTCTCAATATTTTTCTAGTTTCTCAACTTTCTTTTCTTTTCTCTCTTTTTTCTTCTTTTGAATTTCATTTTCCTGAAGTACCTCATATTTTTTATTCTTTTTAAATTTTTTTTTCTCCTCCTTTTTTTTCTGCCATATATTCTCAGTAAACACCATAACTTGGTATCTCTCCACTTATTCTCTTTTCGTTCATTTTTATCTCTTGTTCCTAATTTTTCAGAAATAAGACGGGTAAGGCTGAATTTTCAGAAATGGTACAGGGGTAAAGGTTAACGTGGTTTATCAAATAATATATAAAGGCATATTTTTTAATAAGCTCAAAGGGGTACTAGAATTAAAATTTATATGAGATGAGATATTTTAAGTATAAACTAGCCAAATATGGCCTTCAATCATGTCCTTAAAAGATGGTAACCTTGCCTATTTGTCTTGAGTAACATATGATACGTTCTAGCACAATGATATAAATTTAATGTTATGCAAAGTCATAAGTCAAAACAAAATGTATGAGATTATACAAAAATAATTCGTATTCAAAGATAACTCCGAGTTTATATAAACTTTCATCAATGACGGGAGATTAGCTCTAAAGCTCACCAGGTTTAGTCTCCACTAAGAACCAAGGATTCAAAGTTTAAAATAGTCCCTCGGTTTCTAGATCTTAAGCATGGTATACGTGCACAAAGTGTCTAGCCATGAATTTCAGGGTCATCCTCAAATTATCACATTAAATTTTATTATTCTAGATGTAAGTAATCAAAATATGACATTAATATTCTCAAAATATAATTTATACGCATCATTGACTAAAGTCTGAAAACTTTTGCAAAATAACATGTGTCATGATTCCAAAGTTTTTTTTTTTTAATGATTTTAGGAGTATCAAAATAATAGAAACACAGAAACTACACCTCCAAACTTGAGCAAAATAATGTCCTCATTGTTGATAATAAATAAAATATTGGACTAAGGTGAAGGAACATACTTTGAGTAATGATTTGAGGCTCATAGTAGTATATGAAAAGGGGAGAGATAGGAAAATCCCCCCAAACCTGCATAAAAATATATCAAGCTATCCAAGCATCCTCACTACAAAAAAAAAATATTAATAATATAGAGAAAATTATCAAAATTAATAAAATACTATTTGAATAACACTATCAAAACCATAATCAATCATAAAAATGAGTATATCTAAGCATTTTACTTATTTTTTTATTTTTTTATTTTTTTTTTTAAAAGAAAACTAAAATTAATCTACAAGTTATAAACACAATCCGAGTCCATCAGGATCTCAAATTTGGATGAAATTTTTTCTAAGAATGACCATTGATTTATTTAATAGTCCCTGCATTTCTCTTATCAGGGACTTGACTACAGCCTCATGTTGTGCTTATGTTTCATCACTATAGTCCCTCTCTAACCTTCCAATTCCTACCCAATACTTGACATTCCCAAAATCGCACTCCAAATTCAAATCCATTAATCTTTTTTCGGCATTTTGTTAATTATCTATATATTCAATGAATGGACAACAGATTTAAAATTCCTCTTTCTCCCCCAAACCAAATTTACACTCATTGAAAAAGGTTGTCTCCCTTATCAGGTGTTATAAGGGTGTCATTTTTTACCTCTTCCGACTCAATTTGATTCTCAATTTCCTCCATGACATCAGAATCGCTCCATTCTATTTCCTCTTCTCCTTACACTCACACTCCCTCAACGCTCGCTTTGCTACTCCCAAGAGTAGTGACCAATTGGTCTTCCTCATATTTTTGAATGAAATCAGAGGTGTCTTCTTCAAGATGTTCTTCAATTTGATCGGTATCAATAAAAGACTCCTCTATTTCATCTTTAATTTGTAAGAACTTGGTCATCTGATTAACTTGAGATTGTATCCTAGAAAGGGATTGATTCATAGTGTGCAACAAACTTTTTAAATCTTCATTGGAGTAAGAAAATTTTTGGACTGGTTCATATGGTCCTGTGTCTTGAGAGTATTGAGTTTGTTGTAAAAACTCATATGAGAAGTTGTTGGGATAAGACCTTTGATCATCGTTAAACATCATATCACATATTGGAAGTTGATTAAACCCACACATGTCATTGGGTTGACTTTGCCAGTAACTTTGATCAGTGTAAGATATCATATCACACATTGGAGGTTGATTAAACCCCCACATGTCATTGGGTTGTTGACTTTGCCAGTCAACTGTGTCCCAAACATAATCGGGGTGGACTTGTTTAGGGTAATAATCTGGATTGTTCTTGGGAAACATAAGTGTAATATGCATTGGACTTCCACAAATAGCACATGATTCTGAATTGAATCCATACATTGACATTATTTACCGATAACACCAATTTTTTTATTTAATTTTTTTCCTTTTTTTTCATATATATATATATATATATATATATATATATTCAAATATATATATATATATATATTTTTTTTTTTTATCAAATTTCAAAATTTTTAATTTTTATTTATTTATTTTAACTTTTAAATTTAAAAAAAAAATTAAATTTTTTTTTTTCAAATTTCAAATTTTAATTTATTATTATTATTTTTTTAAATTTAAATTCAAAATTCAAATTCAAATTTAAATTCAAAATTTATATTTAAAATTTTTAATTCAAATTCAAAATTTAAATTTAAATTCAAAAGTTAAATTCAAATTTCAATTCAAAATCAAAATCAAAATTTAAATTCAAAATCAAAATTCAAATTCAAATTCAAAATTCAAAATTCAAATCCTAAAAAGGCAATAAACTAAAAGAAACCTACAAATTCTAAAAATCTTAAATATCCTAAAAATCCTACAAAGGCTATGAACTAAAAGGCAATAAACTAAAATTTAAATCCTAAAATGGTAATGAATTAAAAAGCAATAAACTAAAAGATGCCGACAAATCCTATAAATCCGAAAACTCTTAAAAGGTAATAAGCGAAAAGGAATTAAACTAAAAAGAAAATCTTACAAATCCACAAAATCCTACAAATAAACTAAAAGAAAATAATTTAAAAGAAGCCTACAAATCCTAAAAATTCTCTATAAGAAAAAAAAGAAAGAAAAGAAAATCTTACCAATCCTAAAGATCCTAAAAAAACTCTTTAAAAATTCTAAATTAGAAATCCTAAAAATCCTACCAATCCTAAAAAAAAAAAAAATCCTACAAATCTAAAATTTCAAAAATTCCAAACAATTCAAAATTCAAAATTCAAATTAGGAAATTCAAATTTTCAAATTTCAAAATTCAAAATGTAGAATTTCAAAATTTTTTTATTTTTTAATTTTTTAACTAGTAGAAATATTGATTTAAATCTAAAGAAATTCTTAAAATTAACTATCTATTTCCTAAAATTTTGAAAATTTATAAATTCAATCCCCGGCAGCGGCGCCAAAAACTTGTTGTGAAATTAATCTTGTTTTAAATTCGCAAGCGCACGAATCGGATTGTAGTTAATGGGTGCGGAGTACGAGATCGTTTCCACGGAGATTGATTGAAAATTTATCAAGAGGAAATAACAATTAACTAAAAAAATTATCACAAATTTAACACAAGATTTAAACTAGCTTATGAATTTTTAAGAGTATTGTGAGAATAAAAACTAAGCAATAAAATTAACTTAAATGAATAATGAAAGAGAGGATCGGGATGCTAACTCCTCCCGTCCTTGGTCTACCATTTACAAAATATAGATCTAATGGTTGAGATGCAATATCGTCAGAAGATGCAATCACGTAAATATTGAACTCAATCAATAATTTACGAAAAATATGATAATTAATTCACGAAAATAATTCTAATATATGCTCTTCCTACTGCCGCAAAGGATATGAGACAAAACATTCATCATAAAAGGGACTTCTAATGATGATAAATTAATGCCATAAAATTGGGCAAAACATCTACCGTAAAAGAGAGACTCCTAATGACGATAAATTAATGTCACAAATATTATCAATAAAGAATCCGGAGTAGTTTTCCTATTGCAGATCTGAGGTCATGGGAGTGGTACTAGCACCCTATCTTAGATGGCAATCGAAAATTTACTAATTCGGCAAAAGCAATTAGGCATTGATGATCAAGGCATCTTTGATGAAATAATATCACAACTATAGATATATGTTATTATAAATGAAAACTTTGGATGAGACTCATTAGATCCTCATCCTAAAAAAGATTTAGCTATGCATACTAAAAATGAAAGACATAATTGAAAGATAAAATAAAAATAATATTAAAATACCGTAAGAGAGGCTTAACAATTTCAAGATAAACTTTGATCTAAGTACAATTCTTCTTGAAGTCGTAAAATAAAACTAAGCTAGAATCTAAACCTAGAAAATAGAAAGAACAATGCTAAGGAAAATAAAAGGCTTCCCAAAGAGAGGCCCCAAAAAAAAATATATATCCTAAACTCTAAACACTGCTTTGTTAAAATAGGGCATGGACAGAAAATTTGTCAAATATAGGTCAATCGATTGAATTCAAATTTCAAAAATGACGGCTTCATTTGAATTCAAAAATCAATCGATTGATTTTCATATTTCAATCGATTGAGTTTAAATTCAAATCTTGAGCGGCAAACAATTTTCAAAGACTCAATCGATTGAATTATGGATCTCAATCGATTGATTTTGACTTATAATAATTATAGTTCTCGTTATCTTCGACTAAATCAATCGATTCCTTCATAATTTCGGTGCTTCCGTTGACTTCATGGTTCAACACTCCCATGTAGTATTTAATTATGCTCAATTATACTCCTGCAAGATCCAACGATCACAAATACCTGAAACTACAAAAATTATGCAATAGCCATTAGATTGCTTTCATCGAATGGCTAAATATAGGTTTTTAGGGTGTAAAATATGATCATATTTCACACCTCATCACCTACGCACCCGTTGCTAGAATTTTCACTATAAGACTTCTAATTGCATTAGTTTCTATACATAAGTTAAAAATTCATCAAATAGATGTTAAAATCGTTTTCTTAAATGGTGATTTAAAAGAAGAGGTTTATATGGAATAATTAGAATAATTTATTTTACCTGAACAAGAAAAGAAGGTTTGTAAACTTATTAAATCTTTATATGATTTAAAGCAAGCACCAAAACAATGACATGAAAAGTTTGACAATAATCAAGGTGTTATAATATGTCTTTATATAAGTAATTTACTCATTTTTTAAACTAATTTAGAAGTTATTTTAAAAATTAAAAATTTCTTAAGTTTATCTTTTAGCATGAAAGATATGGGAAAGGCAGATATAATTTTGGAAATCAAAATTAAAAGAAAAGAGTATATGTTAACTTTAACTCAATCTTATTATATTAATAAGATCTTGAAAAGATTTAATTACTTTAATTTAAAACCTGC
This sequence comes from Chloranthus sessilifolius, assembly GCA_021018995.1. Lineage (NCBI taxonomy): Eukaryota > Viridiplantae > Streptophyta > Magnoliopsida > Chloranthales > Chloranthaceae > Chloranthus > Chloranthus sessilifolius. The sequence goes on from CM037586.1 coordinate 7,859,164, forward strand.
AAATACACCTTTAGATATTAATGTTAAATTACCTAAAAATAATTAAATATGTGTGCAATAGTTATAATATGCACGGGTTATTGGTAGCCTTATATATGCAATATATTGTACAAGGCCGGACATTGTATTTATTAAGTTAAATAGATTTATAAGTAACCCTAGTTCTGTTGATTGGAATGTTATTTATCATGTTTTTAGATATTTAAAAGGTACTATTGATTATGATTTATATTTTTCAGGATATCCTTAAGTGTTAGAAGGATATAACGATGCAAGTTGGATATATGGTTCGGAAGAATCAAAATCCATAAGTGAATGAATATTCACTTTTGGAGGTGTTGCGATCTCATGGGAATCAAAGAAGTAAACTTGCATCACACATTTCACTATGGAATCAGAATTCATTGTCTTAGCGGCAAGTGGAAAAGAAGCAGAATGATTAAGAAATTTACTAATCGAGATTCCAATTATGATTAAATCATTGCCACCTATCTCTATACATAGTGAAACAATACCATAAATGGCTTATAATCAAACGTACAATAAAAAAAATAAACACATTGGTCTAAGACATAGCTATGTAAAATAATTACTTAGAGATAGAGTCATCTCAGTAATTGGGGTCAGGTCTGCGAAAAATCTGGCGGGTCCGTTTACTAAAAGACTTGGCAGAGATGGAATTCACAAGCAATCAATCGAGATGGGTTTAAAGCCATTAAACCTATATAGTCACTTATGATGAAAACATTTCCTAATATTTGTTTACTCAATGTTTAAGTTCAAAGAAAAAAATAAATCGTAAATACATGACAACTAAAAGGCACTACATTAATGAGAAATAAATCTCATATGCATCTCAGGAAAAATAGTGTTTCACCTGTAATAGATAAGAAAAGGTTGAGCGTTGCTCTTAATAGTCTTATAACACTATATGTTGAGATGTTAAAGTTACAAGGATATCTCTTATAGGCCTACATATATAAGTGTAACAGTGGAGCCGCTTTCAATGAGACATGGCTTTATCTCATAAATACTTATGAAAATTAGGGTATTAGCATAGGGCCTAAATGTGCTAACCTATTTTTGAACACCAAATATGTTAAATATGTGTGAGACTTAGTTCCGATTTGTAGTACAAGATCATTAGTTCAAGACTTAGTTTCACTAAAGATCTTGACAAAACTTTAAATTATTTTCACTATAGTGAAAATTTAAGTCTATAAGACATTTTCATTTATGCACATATTTTTGATATTACTCTGAGTTAAATCTTTAAAATAGTGTGAGATTATTGGATATTTTAAAATTGCAGGGGATTGTTGGATAATTTTAAAAAATACTTTGTTTGTTTTTTGCTTTTTCCTTTCTAGTAATAGTCTCACATTGTGTGAAAGTTTTTTGGGCTTTGGGTTATATTTTATTGTCTTAGCTCAAGGCTTGTAGCCTTCACTCCTTGGGCACCGAATTTTGTAACTTCTACCGCCATGCATCCCATAAGTCACACACGCGCGCGCGTGCCGAGTCGGGCAGGGTCGAGACGGGCACAAACACAAGCACGTGTACGGGTATGTGGCGTGGCGGTGCGGTGCATTTAGTTAATTTTTTTAGACAAAACTGTAACCGCAATTTTTCAGCTTTATTTAAATTTTGATTTGTAACCGATGCGTTCAATTATTTGTGTCTATTCGGTTATTCGTGTGTTCATTAACTTTCAACGGATATGTCCGTTCAGTTATTGCTCGAAATAGTGCGTGATTTTTATAAAAGGGTCCTGAGACCCTTGTTTTTTCATTTTGAATTTTCTATCTTCTTCTCTTGCTTGAAATATTTGTTTTAGAGTTTCACTCATATTTTTGGTGTTTTGATAGCGTGATCAGATTCGCCAAATTTGATCACACAAATACACTTCTGATTCGTTGTATCTTGGAACCATTCTGCCGGTAACCCGTTGGTGACCATTTGAAGTGGTAGGGGCAAAAGTTGATTTAAAGACAGCGAAATCTCTCGTGCCTCGAACCAGATCCGTATGTCTCTTTCTGCTTCCCCTACCAATTTTCCAACATAGACGACTTGCAGAGCCGAACAACAAGTAACGCAGAACCGACCTGCCGACTCAAATTTGCAACCTTCGAAAACAACATCGAAAGATTCACGGAGAAGGGAACTAGTTACAAAGAACGGGTTTACGAGAAGAGAGGAAGATGAAAAGGTCTCCACAACAGTGATTTAGGTTTATGTATTAGTGAAATGAGGGGGGATTTTGATACATTAAACTTTAACTTAAAATCGTAAAACATGTGCAAAGTTGTTGGGGAGAGGTATTTTGGTACATTAACTTTAACTTAAAACTATAAAATAATATATGTTAAATCGTTAGAACCCTACCAAATAAATATGGAAACAAAGTTTGAGGGTCTAGACCTCATTGGATCATTTCAGGAAGCTAGGACCCCGCTAGGTAAATTTGAAAGAGTTGTGACTTGTTTGAGTAATCCACCCTAAATAGAAGCTAGGACCCTTTCAAAATCATTGAGTGGTTTGGATTAGATGATGGAGATCGTTTTTTACCCCGATCTTCCACACAATATATCTTGAGATTATGGTGCACCTATCATACGGTCAATTGTTTATCCCACAAGATGGCCTTAAATTCACATTTGTTGATTCAATGGCCATTTTTCAAGGATCTATGACACATGGAATCATACCTAATCGTCGGATTGGTGCGACATGAGCTCAACATCTTTTATGTGCAAGATCAGGGTGACAAACAATCTCCATCTTATCTGAAGCAATCAATGATTTTCAAGGTGCTTAGGACATGTGATCTTCCATACGATGAATCATGGACCATGAGTGTACATCAAGCATCCAGCTTTTATTCCACGTGGAAGATATCCAAAAAATGACCCTAAAATTATATGGTACACATCACCTTCAATCCTATTTTAGGACATCTTTTGGAATCTATGACACGTGACATCTTTTTTGAATTTGTGACACGTGAAAACAGAAACTGACGGTCTGAAGGTAAGATCTTGATCTCAAAATCCATTATGTGGAGGATCGGAGTGAAAAAGTATCTCCATCGTCTGACTTGAATGGCATGATATAAAAGATTGACAAAAAATGTAATTTATCATATTTTTAAGGGAAATTTATAGGATCGACCCTGCCAGATACACCTTTTCTGCCAAAAACCCTAATTTTTAGGTTTAATCAAACTGACCAACTCCAAGCCAAGCGAGTTTCAGCTAGCACAAAAAGTCTCAAATACCCCTTCTTACACTTTTTATGGTTCTACATAGTTTAAAATTTTAAAATTTTGCTCTTTTTTTATATGTATGCAATGTGAACCATCATCTATGCAGTCTGATGTGAAGGACACAATATAAAGATCAATGGGGCCAAAGATTAACCAAAAAAAAAAAAGCGATGTCGCCTCTTAAAAAAAAAAATTGCCCCTTTTAAATCGTCGGTATTTTGTAATTTTATTTATACACTTTTTTATCAGAGTATTGTAATGTAAACAACATAATTGATTGTGAAAATTTATTTATTCTATCTTTCTATTTTCTTTTCGTTTATCTTCTTTTTTAAAATTATAAAATAAAGAAGATAAATGAAAAGTAGAAAAAGATAGAGTGGTTACAATTGGTTTAAATAATTACAGTTAGTTTAAAGAGGCAAAAATAAAGGCAATTAAAAAAAAAAAAAAGACAATATCACCTTTTTTTTTCAATACCATCAATCTTTATATTGTAGCCTTTAAATCAGATATCATAAATATTGTTTCACATCACCTAAATATAAAAAAGTGTAAATTTTTAAAATTAAAAAAAAATATGTAAAAAAGAGTATTTAAAACTTTTTGTGCGAGTATAACTCTCTCGGCTTAAAGTGTGAGTACCTTTATTTTCAGTTTTATTTACCGAATAGGTTGCGTATAGAACAACTCTTTCCTTACTAGACCATGTCCCAACAAAGTTCAGCTGCTTTGAACAGTTAAATCTTGCACACACCAAAGCAATAAGCACTCTAAAAAATATAGGGTTCCTAGCAGAACGGGGTATCTGACAGGGTCAATCCTGTAAATTTTCCTATTTTTAAGGGAAATTTACCTGACCGGCCCTGTCAGATACGCCTTTTACGTCAGAAGCCCTATAGTTTCACTTTTACCCAGACAAACCAGCTGCGCGCCGAGCTGAGGCACGCCTGTAGGAAATACCCAAACTACCCCCACAGTAATAAATAGCCGCCGTCGTTTCAAATCATTTACTGTTTTGAATTTACTTTTTCGTTCGAAGTCGGTGGAGAGTCGTTGACGCTTCGTGGACGATCGCGTTCAAAACTATAACCTTCAAGCTACCAAATCTGTAAGTTAGAATTAAAATTAGCTTCCATCGCTATAGATTTTTTATTTCTCCTCTCTTTGTTGCATATTTTGACATATTTTTTTTAGGTTTTCCCATATGTAATCGGTAACGATTACATATGTAATCGATTACGACTACATATGTAGTCGATATCGATTATATATATGTCGTTACCGATTACATATGGGAAACGCTCGATACCTTTAGAGTCGATAAAGATTATATATGTAGTCGTAATCGACTATATAAACTGTGGATGACTTAATCTATAACAAATCGATATCGACTCTATGAATATAATTAATACCCATCATTTGAAATAATTTCCTATAGTTATTACCCTCGATGCCATAATAAATCATACGAGGTTTTATATTTATCTCAGCCGACGTTCAATTTATTGCCAACTACCCTTTTGTAAAACCATTATGGCAAGTTAGGTTGGAAGAATGAGAAAATTTAATACAACGAATCGTATTCCACAATCTAGGAGCTTTAAATACAGGTTAGTTCGACCTTAGCAAACCACCTATCATCCCTAGCCCATATTTTTCCCAATGTCTGACGACGAAGAAAAAACCTTCTATAACCCAATAAAGTTCTATCCTGTATGGGAGGACCCACCACCACCACCAGAACCAGATCCTCTGCAGTTCCTGTGGGACGAGTACGATGAAGTAATGGAGATTTTGGCGAAGGAGGAAAAGAAGAAGAAGAGGAAGGAAGAAAAGAAAAAGAAGAAGGAAGAAAAGAAAAAGAAAAAGAAACTGAAGCCGGAACCACCCGGCTCTCCACCCCATCCACCACCTGCTCTTCATCCTTCTTCCTAACTTTTCTTTTTTTTTTTAATTATAAATGAAAAAATTTGAATGTAATTCAAATATTTTGAAGTAAATGAAACAACTTTTTGATGCAATGGCGACTTCATGAATTCTTTTGAGTCCAGAATTAAATATTTTCTATGTAAATAAGGGAAATTTACCTGACAGGTAAATTAAACATTTTGAGATCAATGTAGATTTATATTTAATTGATAGCGATTTCATAAGTAATCGAGATCGATTACGTTGAGAGTCGATAGCGATTACATATAGGAACGATATCGATTATAGAGATAAACGATGTAGGTAAAGAAGAAGGAAGAAAGAAATAGAACAAAAGAAAGAAAAGAAACTTAAGAGTCAAGAATCAAGTAATTTCTATATAAATAAACATTTTGAGGTCATTGCGAATATATATTGAGTCGTTATATTTCATCGTAATCGATATCGATTACATATAGAGTCGTTAGCACTTACATATGTAATCGTTATCGATTATATGTAGACTTGCAAGATTTTCCTTTTACTTTTAATTTTAATTGAACTATTATGAATGTAATTGAAAATTTTGCAAGTAAATGAAACATTTTGATTCAATGGTGACTTCATGAAATCTTTTGACTCTATAACGTTTACATATAGACTCGATATCGATTTCATCAAGAGTCGCTTTCGATTAAATATAGACTGTAACTCGATAACATCTAGAGTCGGTTGCGATTACCTATATAATCGATAACTCTAGATGTAATCGATACTGAGTTTTATATATACATTTCATCAACATTTTTAACTATCCTTGTTAGTATGGTGTTGAGTCCTTTCATTTTTATTACGCTCATTTCAAAAGATCGTCAAGATGGTTGTACACCGAAATGCTGCCAAGTGTTCTCCTGCGTTTTTCAATCTCTACGAAAGTGCTACTCTGCATAAGAAGTTACTGAGAGATTCAGTTTTTGGTGGAATATTTCAAATCCCGAAGGGTGGGATTTCTTTCTGATGTCGTGGATTCGGTGCTGACATTTTGGGTTGATAAAAACCATTTCCGAATTGGGAAGACTGATGTCTATCTTCGGAAGATAGACATTGCATTGTTACTGGGCCTTGCCGTAGTTGGCCGAAAAAGGATACCCCATCCAGAAACCATCGGTAGAACAAACCATTAGAAACAAATACTTTGGAACGCCTCCCGGAAAAATTCTCCGGTCTCATATAGATGCTGCAATTTATAGAGTGGAAAGTGATGAGGACTTCTTAAAGTTGTCCCTTCTGTTTGTGTTGTGCATATTTCTCTTCCCCGGTTCCCACCATCAAATTTCTGAAGACCACATCGACCTCATCGATGATATGGTGGCCTTCAACCAACTCCGTGGGTCCTCTTTCGTGACTTGATGGAGTATATAATAAAGGGCGCGGCGAATAGAAAAACCGCCGAGATGGATAAAGCCCTGAAGACGTACAACACATATGGATGCATATGTGTACTTCAATGGTGGGCTTATGAGATCCTGCCCGATATATCGCCATCCCAGCTAGGCCTCAAGGACCCTTTCCCACTCTTTGAAATGGCCTGGACAGGCGCATGAGATCAAAGGTTACACTCAAGTGTATGTTAGACAGCAAGGTATGAGGTCTATCTATTAAAAAAAAAAAGCAACTTACCGATTCATTCTAGAATCGATACCGATTCATTACAGAATCGCTACCGATTCATTTACGAATCGATAGCGATTACTTACAGAGTCGATAACGACTTAATAAGTAATCGATAACGATTCATTATCTAATCGATAGTGATTTGTTAAGGTAAGGAATCAATAGCGATTCTTTACACAATCGAGAGTGATTTATTATATATATAACGATCATTTTATTCTGTTGTTTCATTTTCTTTCAAAGGTTCGCTCCCCTCATGCCTCGTGGCTTTGATTTAGAGATACCCGTGGTAAGAGAATATCTACGGGTTCAAAAGGAGGTTGGGGGAAGAGGAAAGAACCGATCAAGAAAGTCATGGAAGAGATTACAAGAAGAAAAGAAATTACATTCCGTCGATAATCTTGGAGAGGAGAGGAAGAATGGGATGACGATCGACGCTCAAGAAGAACCCTCTCGAAAAAGGGCCCGTGCTAGTGGGAGAGGGTCGGCCAAGAACTAGGGGGGCCAAGGAGAGCCGCGTGAAAGATAGCCCGGTGAGCGTCCACCTCCAATGATTCTTTGTTGAGGAGGGTCGATCATTTGACGCCGATAACTTGAAGCTCACCCAAAGAGTGAGCGATTTGGAGGAAGAGAATAAGGCCTCGCTAAACGTTGCTTCTTTAGAGAAACTCGCAACTCCTTCAATGAGAGGTCAATTCAAGGGATGCGAGTGGCGAAGTTAAATCACTACAACTCTTTAGTCGAAAAGATCTCCTTGAAAATTTATTGGGCGAGACCTAAGGTATATGTTGAAATCTAGTTTTAATATTCAATTTTCGTTATCTATATAATCGATAACCACCATATATAAAATAGATAGCGACTATATATATAATCGATAGCATTATATATATGATCGATCGTGACTATATATATAATCGATAGCGACTATATATATAATCGATAGCGACTATATATATATAATCGATAGCGATTATATTTAAAATCGATTTGGACATTTTAAAATGTGGACCAAAAATTAATTCTTATTTTACACCATTATTTTGATGTACGAGGATGTGGCTATGGAGGAGCCGAAGGTGTGCGACCACCCTTCAATAAGGAACCATTAGCTCACGCGATCAAAGTTCCTCCTCCTCCTCCCGTTGATGAGAGGTGAAGTGAAGGCGACAGCGACTGAGACCCAATCGATAAGGGTCCTGGCGTGAAGAGGAAACCTCTTCCCAATTGCCTCACCAATAAGCCGAGCTTCGCTTAAGACCTAGGCAAAAAGCCAAAGAAAATAATTTCCATCAAACCTAAGGCCCAAAGTGAAGGGTAGCGGTTGAAAAGAAGCCCACCGAAGGCCAGCCAAGGACCAACACGAGCTGGATCGGTGGCAATCATTACCGCGTCACTGGTCTCATCGATGAAGATGCTCTCGAGCTAACAATGAGAAAAATATATGCTAGACATATGGAACAAGCCTGTGAAGGAGGACGAGTAAGTAGAATTACCCTGAATACTTAACTTTATTATTATATATTTATCGTGAAGATTAGTTAAGTTGGTCATTTTTTATGCAGAGAATATGTTAGCACTTGCAAGTACAAGTCGGTGGTGCAATCCTTCGATAAACCGCGAAACTCAGACTGGATAACTTTGTAAGTTTAATATATCGAGGCAAAATCGTTATCGATGGCTTATACAATCGTTATCGATGGCTTATGTAATCGTTATCGATGGCTTATGGAATCGGTATCGATGGCTTGTAGAGTCGCTAACGAAGGCGTATGTAATCGTTAGCGGATCTGTAAAACATAGATTTCGGTTCATTAGAGTGTCAATAACTATTTCGACGCCTTAAATAATCGACTCTAAAATGAATCGATATCAATGATGTATGCAATGAGTCGCTAACGATTATGTATTAACTCTAATCGCATATTTTAATCTAATCAGCATTGGTTTTGAGTGTTATGAGGCGCTAATGAGACATTTGGAAGTTATTGATGATAAAATTCATCCGAGAAAATGTCAAAACTTCCTAATGGACCTCGCGACATCGACGCATATGGGCTATGAATCAGAGATTTCAACAAGTTTTGCTTTGAAAAATTGTACGACCAATGATCGAGGTTCAAGTTCACATGTGGGTCGCCTATAAACAAAGAGAGACCGGGAAGAGGCTGATGGAAACTTTCTTCTACAATGAGCTTCGGGATCTGTGGGCTCACGAATGCAACATAGTATGCTTTTATCCTCTTTATAATTATTCTTTTTAATTTTTTCTATCCTACCCTTTGAGATTATATTACTTTTTGTAGATATTTATGCCAATACATTCTGAACAACCACTACATCGGGCGCTATGATCAGAAGGTAGTCGAACGATCGATAATGATCGTCATTCTATATTTAATAGGCCCTCTAAGGAAAGATATGTGGCCCAATTGCGGCCGGTAAGATATTTTGCTTAGCATATCTTTTATCATTGTTAGCTTAACATATCGACACTCCTCTCTATTATTTCAAATGCATACACAATACCTTCCGTGATCTTATATTAAATACGGTGACTCCTCTGCGCTAATAAAGAAGAACTATCCTTGGGCATCTACATCACGGATCAAAGCCGTCCCCCAAGCACCAACTCCGTGATTGCGAGTGTTTGTTGTGAAGTATGTCGAATATTTTATGATGGGGAAGAAATTTGACTTCAGAATCGATATAGAGAGGATCGTATAAATTGGCCATACACCGCTACATACACAAAGCGATGGCGAATCTTGGCGAAGGAAGACAAAAAGGAGGGCGAGCAGCAGTAGTGTGGTTGTATTTGAATATTTTTGTAATAGTGTGGTTGCATTCGAATATTTTTGTAATTGAAAATTGAATTATTTTGAATATAATGGCACTATTTTTATGTACTTGTAGTTAAAAAGTAGAATAGCATCCATTAGCGACTACATATATAGTCGTCATCGACTATATAAATAATCGGTGACTTTACTGTAATCGCTTTCGACTCTGTATGTAATCGTCGATTGTATAAATAATCGATATCGACTATATATGTCATCCTCATTGACGATATTCATAATCGATGCCGATTCTTAAATGAATCGATATCGACGTTATACATAGTCGATGGCGACTCTATATAGAATCGATATCGATTAGTTATACAATCGATGACGACTCTATGATACATCAGTAACGACTATAATAGAGTGTAAAAAAACATGGATTCTGAATTTCTCATTTACATTCAATCTATCATTATTAAAAATATACACTGTTAGCCCATCGGTCCCACTGCCTTGCAGCTCCTGCGGTTGTGACCATATTCGTTGCACCTGCTACACTGTAGTGCCCTAACCTCACCCTTAGACCTTATCCTTCTCTTCCTCGGACGGCCGGCTTGCTTTCGGCAATAATAGGGTGGTCTCACTTTCATATTTTCAGGGAGTTGCTCTGCTTGGAACTCCCATTGACTTTTATCGAGGGTGGGAACCCATTGCTCGTCATATGTTTGTCTAAAGCAAGCGGTGAAAAACCAGTTCTCACAAAATTTATGGTAGTCGTAACTTCTTCGATTGATGGCCGCCACGGCATGGGAGCAAGGCAAGCCATGAATGTGCCAACGGCAACTACTGTGTCTTGTATTCCAAGTCGGCGTGATGAATGTAATTTCGGAATTGACTTGGAATTGATCGCTGCCGATGGTTGAGCTCTCTTTCTCCGCCCATTGCAACACTTTCTTCATGTGAGCATCCGCTTTCGCGGAGAAGGGTGGTCCATTTATCGATATCTCTCTGCTTTTGAAAATGATCGTGACTTTCTCTCTAGTAGTTCGATTAAGTCAATAATTGGTCTCTCTCGAGCTATCTTTAACCGTTTTAAACTTTTCGGCAATATTCGTAGTCGGGGACCTCGTCTTTTCCTTCCATATGTCTGCGCGTGCCCAATGCTTTGGATCTATTTTCAAAATATATTCTACGGCACGAGAATCGATCTTTCTTCATTTCGTTGATAAAATAATCAAATTTCTCTTTCGAATATGCACGCGTCTTACCATAGACCCTTCACATTGTTCCCGGATACTTGTCAAATTTTGTGTCATATGCCGCATGCGATAGTTGTGATATGCGTTAGGAAGATACGTTTCACCGCATTTATTAAACCCTTCACCGTCTTGATAATTACGAGATCCTCGTTAAACCCCACCGATCATGAACGCACCTACCCGTTCAAGAAACCACATCCACGTATCCTCTTCTTCTAACTCGACCACGGCAAATGCTAACGGTAATATATGACCATTACCGTCTTGCGCAGAGGCGATAAGTAGGATCCCTTCGAAACGTCCTCGTAGGTGTGTGCCGTCTACAAGCAATATGCGACGAAGTGTATTGCGGTAGCTTCCGATGCATGGGCCAAAACTCCAAAAAAATCTTTGAAACTTACCGTCAAGAGTAAGTTGAAAGGATGTTTGTACATTAGGATCTACCCTCTTCATCTCCTTCACGTAGGCCGATAGATCAACAAATTGTCCTTCCCAACTTCCTCTAATATCATTAAGGGCAAGCTCTTTTCCCCTCCAAGCTTTTGCATATGAGATTTGCACATTATAAGCTTTTGCAATATCAAACATTATCGACGCCGGTGTGTAGTTGAATCCTTCCATAAGTTTATCCCGTACATAATTCGCCACGAAGCGAGATTGTTGCATTACGGTGACCGTAAGGGTCCGATCTTAGCGGCCCGCATGTGTGAGTACTATTGAATGTCTTGATTTGAAAAGAATCGAGCCCAGTCAATTTAGAAGCATGTATTCGCCACGAACAATCGGGTTCGTAGCATCCGGCTGTCACTCGATAACTAGCGGTCCTCAAAGGCCGAATTTGAAAGTTTTTCTCAACCGCGTGTTCTTTCAATGCTCTTTGAAATGTTTGTTTGTCTCGGAAGATCTCTCCAATTTTAAACGTCCAATTCGATATTGGGCTTTCCACCTCTTCATCGGAGGAATCGCCTGATGTCTCGACATTTCGTAATCTCCGCCTACTAGGGATTGTCAATATCTCTCACAAAATTTTCGGGTCCTCTTTGATAAACCCATCTGGTTCGCCTTCATATTCTTCTTCTAAGGTATCTTCATTCATGGCGGTGTTCTCGGTGGTTGACTAGATCCTTCACCGAAGGGGTTCATGTGATTGACCATCCTTCATGTAATGGATAATGGCGTGGTTGGCTAGCCTTCATCAAGGGGTGCTCATATGTATGGACATGGGGTTGAGTTACTCCGTAATTCCATCGATGGCATGGTAGAAACATAAGTTTTGAGTAAACCAAGTTGTCCATCCACCGGGAAGATATGGTGAAATCGTTGGTATCCACCACCCTCTCAAGTATAGTCTAACCATTGACTACATTGTTGTGACCCATGCATGTATTTTCTTTGGGTCATCATACGATTCAATCGACATCGTTTAAATCAAATGTTGCTTTCCTCTTGCCATCGTTAGCCACAATATAACCGTCATCGCCTAACGGATGACGGTATCGTATCTAATTTCATCCTCAAACTTACATGGCTGAAATGAATGAGACACAAAATCAGTCCTTGAGATTTACTTGTTAAACTTCATTTGGGAAGGATGACGGTTCCTTAATGATGAATACTTTTATAACGTCCACTCGGATTTATAAAAACTAAATAATGTAGCCAAATCATCGAGTCCAAAATGTAAACCACAGTATTCACTATCTTCATATGAAACTTTGTTGAAGCTGTTTCATCATACATACGGACGAACATTAGCCTTATGAATTGTTCATAAGAAATTTCAATTGAAATGTTAATAAGCCTCCATGACCACCTTCATACAAGCCATCATCGTTTGAAGGCCATCATAGTGACAAAGAAGAGGAATCCTCACGTCCGTCATCGCTCTGCTTAAGAATGAGAAGGAAGGGTCATAAGTGATGAAATAAAAGAAAAAGACGACTATAACCCTTTGTCGATTGCAATTACAAGCGAACTCGCCTCTATTTGAAATCGATATCGATTGTCTATACAATCGATATCGATTGTATATACAATCGGCGTCGACTCTATTTGGAAACGATAACGATTGTATAAACAAACGGTATCGATTTCACATACAATCGCCATCGATTGTATATAATCGATATCGATTTCAAATAGTCGTAATCGACTCTATACACAATCGATATCGATTGTATGTGATATCGATATCGGATGTATATGGAGCCGATGACGAAATGCAGGGCCTTCTTCTAAGAGATACTGCATCACTACATAACACTAATAAACTGAAAATGAGGTTAAGTAGGATACCTCTAGTCGATATACCTCTAATCGACTCGATATACAATCGTCATCGATTGTATAGATAATCGATATCGATTTCAAATAGAGTCGTAATCGACTCTATACACAATCGATATCGATTGTATGTGATATCGATATCGGATGTATATGGAGCCGATGACGAAATGCAGGGCCTTCTTCTTCTAAGAGATACTGCATCACTACATAACACTAATAAACTGAAAATGGGGTTAAGTAGGATACCTCTAGTCGCAAGGACAAAGTTCAGGGCCTTCTTCTTCTCCAAGCCTCTGTTTTCTTCTTCGAAATAGCAGATCGGAGCAGATCAGACTAAGTAAGGACACTCCGTCTAGGGTTTTACACCTCTAACTTTTTTGCAGGTTAAAATGAGGAAGAAGACGATGCTTTGTTTGTTAAAGAAGGTCTTAGAAGGGGGTAATTTGGACCTTTTACTCTCCTTAGGGTCGGCTAGGCTTGGAGCTGGTTTGTCTGGGTAAAAGTGAAACTATAGGGCTTCTGACGTAAAAGGCGTATCTGACAGGGCCGGTCAGGTAAATTTCCCTATTTTTAAAGACGCTAAAAAGCCCCATGAATGACGCCACATGTAAGAGTCGCACGTGACACATTTCCTTTCGAAACTTTGATTAAAAAAAGCCCTACAGTTAAACCCTAGCTATTCGTTTGCTTTCCGCCTCCGTCTCTCTTCTCGCCCTCTCTCTTCTCGCCCTCTCTCTCCTCCCGCCATGGCCAGAACGAAGAACAAAACGAGAAAGCGAAAGCAGCTCGACCAAAAGCCAGACAAAAAAAACCCCGAAAAAAGACCAAAGAAGAAGAAACCCAGACCCTCAAAAGATCAATCCGATAAGCTCCAAAAACTCCTCGAACCCTACAGCAAACCCCAACTCGTCGAATTCCTCTGCGACGCCGCTCTCTCAAATCCCACCCTCCTCTCCAGCATCAAATCCATCGCCGACTCCGACATCTCCCACCGCAAGATCTTCGTTCACGGACTCAGCTGGGACGTCACCTCCGAAATCCTATTATCCGCCTTCAGCGAGTATGGAGAAATCGTAGACTGCAAACTCGTCACCGATCGCAACACGGGAAAGTCAAAGGGCTTCGGATTCATCCTCTTCGCAACCCGATCTGCGGCCGTTAATGCTCTCAAGCAGCCGCAGAAGAAGATCAAGAGCCGTGTCGCATGGTGCCAGCTGGCGTCAGTCGGCCCGACGGTGCCCAACTCGAACCAAGATCCGTCGGGGCGGAAGATCTACGTGAGCAACGTGCCCCAGGATGCGGATCCGGAGAAATTGCATAATTTCTTTGTGAAATTCGGCGAGATCGAGAGCGGACCCATAGGGTTCGATTCGTTTACTGGGAAATCGCGAGGGTTCGCGATTTTCGTGTACAAAACGCAGGAATCTGCGAAGAAAGCGTTGGAGGAGCCGCACAAGATGTTCGAAGGGCACCAATTGCATTGCCAATTCGCGTCGTCCAGTAAGGGGAAAGACTATGCTGGGGCACCGAGTACGGTGCAAGCGCCGCCCGTCTTGGCTGCAGTTGCTGCTGCTCAGAACCTCGCTTTGTTTAATCAGAATCCGGCTTTGAATCCTGCTTTTAGTGCGCTGATTGCGAATCAGAACCCTGGGTTGATAGGAGGGTCACCGAGCCCAATGGTTGCACCGTCATTGGATCAGACGACCATGGCGTCATCTTCAAATCACTTGACAGGGTTAGGGGGTCACGGACCCTCCTCCCATGAGAGTTCTTCGATTCTTGGGGCGTATGGATATGGCTCACAATCGTATGGTTCTCAAGTTTATCAGAATCCATATTTAGCACAGTCATCGGCGGCAGGAAGGGCGTATTCAACTGGATTGGGTGGATCGTTGAGCGGTTATCCATCTTTTATGTGGTAAGATTCTGTCATTGCGATTTATTTTTTGATTCATTTATTTTTTGTTCTTCTTTTCTTGTTTAATTTATTAATTTTTTATTATATTTACGAAGTTTGTTGGTTCAGTGGTATCTTTACTCAAGGTACCAGTATCGGTGTCGGGCCATCGTGGACCGATAGGTATTGGCTGATACGGATACAGTATCCCCAATTCCTTATTGGCCCTTTTTTTTTTGAAAAAAATAGAAGAAAAGAAATTGTATCGATCATTATCATCCGTTACCGAAATAGTATCATCCCATAGTGTCCTCGTATGGCCCCGATTCCAATACTGATACCACCCTGATACCTGTATTGGTGTAATATCAGTATCGGTTCTCGACAAAAGTGGTATGGGCTGAGTTTTGATACCATGCCTTTACTATGTTTAAACTGTTATTTCTATTAATATTACCAGCATTTGATGTATTATTTTTATTTCATTTATTGATTTTTTTTTTTGTACACTTTGTGATAATTTTTTTTGGCTTTTGAAATTTTAAATTTTATTTATGTATTCATCAATTATTTTTATTTTATTTTTTTGTACACTTTGTGTTGACTTTGTTTTATTATTTTCGCTTTTCAATTTTTTTTAATATTTATCTGTGGGCAAAATAATTACTGAAGAGCTTGTTGGAGCTGCTCAAAAGATTGGCTTGCGTGGATAACTCAGCAATTGACAATGAATCGGCCTTGAATGTATCAATTTTTGTGCCCTCTCCTATTTCTATGAGTTAGTTTGGGTTAGGTATTTGGTCCGTCAAATCGTTCAATAATGTGTGATTCCGGCATAAGTATTTTCTCTCCATCATTTACAATTCAGCCGACTCCACCATTGTGCCAAGGTAGTTAAGTCGGTGTGGCGAGGTCATGGCGAAGAGGCTTGCTACATGGCGAGGCCATTTATTTTCTTAATAATTTTTAGTTTTTATTTAGTAATCATTAATATTCTATTTTTAATTTTTTTAATTTTTATATCTTTCATAGAGGATGAAAGAAATGCAACTACTTAGACATCAGACATAAATAAATATCCATAAATACAAATCAAATATTAATTATCAAATATGGAACATCAATTCAAACATTAATTATCAAATATTTTTCGTGCCTATGCCATGGGAAACACTATCAAAACCATCTGATTTGGAGGCCATGGTGTAAAGATCTTTTTTGCCAAAGCCTAACACTAAAAGTGATCTCTATCATCTGATTCAAGAGTCAAAGAGAATCATCTGATTCAATGGTTGATTGGGACAAATTAGATGATAAAGATCATGTTTCATGCCAATCTTTGGCAGCAAAAATCTTTATATGATTGCCTTTAAATCAAACGACCTAGATGGTCACAGTTCCACTAATAGGGTTTGATTGCCTTTGTTTTAATTTAGGTTATAAGTTATAACTTATAAGAGCATAATTTATATATAAGCAAAAAGTATTATAAGTTATATACACAAAAATTGTTATCGCTTACAACTAATAACCTGTTATAATACAGGATTGCCTCACCCTTTTTAAAAAATAAATTAAGTGCCAAATAGCGCTTATGGTGGCGCCATGATGCTATGCTGCTAAGGTAGTTAAGGCGTTGTGGCGAGGTCATGGCGAAGAGGCTCGCCATGCCATGGCAAGGCTATTTACAATTTTTTTTTAAATATTAATAATTTTGTTTTTATTTATTAATTATTAAATTTTTATTTTAATTTTTTACTATTTTTTGAAGACGTGGAGGAGATTGATAGTAGATTTCTTGTGATTTGTGAAGGCGATTCGTCGCCAATTGATTGTTGATGGAGCTTGTGAAAGTGCAAATATATAGAAAAAAATAGCCGAGAGAAAAGAACAAAAAATAAAAATAAGAGCCTGAGAGAGAAAGAAACGAGAGAGATAGAGAGAGAAAGGGGAGAGACTGAGGAAAAAAAACTACAAGCTTGCGAAAGAAGGGAGGCGAGAGACATGACATCGCCATATCAATGCATATGGCGAAATCCGTCGCCATGGCGAATGGCGACGCCTTGACTACCGTGAGTGTCGCTATTTGGAGAGTTTAGCCATTTACCTCCATACGGCGATTTCCCTCGCCATTCGCCATGGTGAGGCTATGGCAAGGCCATGGCGTCGCCTTGACAACCATGCATTGTGCTACGCTTCATTTTGTAGGCTTGCTTCAGAAGGAACCCCTTTCTTTTACTATGTTTAAATTAATATTTATTAATATTACCAACATTTGATGTATTTATTTTTATCTGATTGATTGATTTTTTCTACACTTTTTGATTTTTTTTTTTCATCTTTGGTTTTGTTAATTTGTTTAGATATTCATCAGTTATATTACCGAAGAGCTTGTTGGAGCTGCTCAAAAGATTGACATGAGTGGATAACTCAACAAGTGACAATGAATTGGTCCTTAATGTATCATTTTTTGTGCCCTCTTTTATTTTTATTTGATTTATTGATATTTTGTACAATTTGTCATTTTTTTTTTTCTTTTCTTTTCGTTATTAGTTTTGTTAATTTGTTTATGTATTTAATCGGTTAAATAGTTACTGAAGAGCTTGTTGGAGCTGCTCAAAAGATTGACTTGAGTGGATAACTCAGCAATTGACAATGAATTGGTAGTAAATGTATTAGTGTTTAGTCTGTTGAATTGTTCAATAACGTGTGATTCTGGCATAATTATTCTCTTGAGCATTTACAATTCACCCCACCCCACCATTGTGCTATGCTTCATTTTGTAGGTTTGCTTCAGAAGAAACCCTTTTCTTTTATTGTTGTCTTCGTGAATCCTAATCCATTGGCTGCTCTTATTGTTAGTGGGCTCACAAATCTCAATGTTCTTAGTAGCTTACAACAGGGAAGGTCATGAGGTCATTTCATTGTGTGGTGTTTGTTGATCATTTTATTTACTGTCACTTTAAGATGAAGACTCTTACTCAACTGTTTAGATAGCTTTGAATTTGAAAAATCCCCCGTTCTAGGTAGTTTTCTCTATCTTAAGAATCTTTTTAATTCAACTTGGATATTTCCACCTAGTTTTATTGATTTGTTTATTTTTTATGACATGCATCTTTTTTCTTTGCATTTTCCCTCTTTGTTTTTTTCTTGTTCCGTGCACTTCTTACTGATTCCTTTTTTTAATTTAGTCATGTTAATATCTTCTTAGTTTTATGACCAAAACTAAGGGTGGGAACGAAAATATTTTATGCCACTACATACAGATGTATGTGATGACATAAGCCATAATTATGTCATTGCCTATACATTATGCGATGAAATAATGCTTCAATTACATAATTTTAGTTAAACATGTAAATAACCTAAATTACATTGAAATAAACAAAAATGGCTACAAAAATTGATTTCCTACTCTTATAATTCAAAATTGTAAATTTTTGTTATATCTAGTTGGTTCAATTGTTCCTAATTTTTTTCTTTTAAATTAAAAAATTTTCTGCAATGGCTTATGCAATAATATGATGGCATAAGTGATAACAACACCTGTTGGAAGTGCTACTTGTTTCGTGATACGGTACTATGTGTCAAGGAAATTCAAGAGCATAGGCTTGTTTTTGCCATGGTTTGCAAAAAATATATATGATCATGTGTCTGGTTCAGGAAGTGCAACTCCAGAAATTTTAGTTGTTACGACGTAATAGGAAAACTTAGTGTCTGAGGAACTTCTACGTGGACTACCACCCTTATTGGATATCCAAGTATCCAATATTTGGACTTTGTATTGAGTGTGACCTTAACAAATCAAGCTATATATAGTATATGAGTCCATTAAACATGATGGGCGTAGATCACAAATTGATAGATTTATGAGGATGGCGTTGATTGAAAGGGAATGGTTTGCATGCAATATTGATTCTACTTCAAAGAAGGATTACATGTGGGGCATGTGCCTGAATATCTAGCCAATTGACTTACTATTGAGTGACAGCTTACCAAACCAATCTACATATAGTACGACCTTGGTTAAACAAGATGGGTTTGGAATACGTTACGGTAGAGCTTTTAAGGAAGGGATTGATTTGAAATGGCATGATTTGCATGCAGTGTTGATTCACTTGAAGTTAATATTGGTTGATTGGGGTTGGTTAATGGAGAGAAAGATGGAGAGAGATAGATATAATTAGGGTTGAGAGTTGCTTACTCCACTTTTTCATTATAATATGTACCACTTACAAATTTTAAACTGAGCTAAAAAAAATGCCACTTTCAATTATTACACACTACACTTAACAGCTACAAATACACACCATCCATTTACAAGGGACACATTTTTTTTATTATAAGTAAGAATGGGATTTGAACCCCTGGCCTCAACGCTACACGCGAGGGACACACTCATACACACACACACACACTAATATCATTAACACTCCCCCCTCAAGTTGGTGTGTAGATATCTATCATGCCCAACTTGGAGATGGAGCCACGCAGTCTATCTCTTCCAACAGTCTTGGTGAGAATGTCTGCCAGTTGGTCCTTTGAAGCAACCCGGGGAATACAATACTCCTTAGACTCCACTTTTCTATGATAAAGCGGCATTCAACTTCTATGTGCTTGGTCCCTTCATGGTAAGCTGGATTCTCTCCTGTATGAATGGAGACTTCATTATTACCATAGAGAGTTATAGGGTGCTTCACATTTATACCAAGAACGACCAAAATGAATTGAATCTACATTACCCTCATGAATCCCTTGGGACATGGCTTGCACTCACCTTCTGCAGTTGAGCGAGATACCAATTGTTGTTTCTTAGTTCTCCAAGTGACTAGGTTTCCTCCCAAAAACATCCCAATCGACATTGATGAACACTTCAACCTCCAGATGACTGTGGTTTCCATACAATGAATCCTTTCCTGGACTGGATTTAATTATCTGAGGAACCTATAAACAGCTTTCGGATGGCAACTCGTTGGGGAATGCATCCAGATAGCAACTTCGTAGAGAATGCATATTGACTAACAATTGGCAACATATGTATGTCTGGATGGGTAATAGTGAGATATATGAGTCCCTACGAGGTGTTGATACAAACCGCCTGCTAGACACGTGATCGTAACAGTTGTACCCTTTCTGAGATGGAGAAATTACTTTCTTCTCCTCTGCAAAAGATGAAGCTTTGCTGAATGAGTATTTTTTCGTTGTTGTATGTGGTTTGCTACTGAATTTGAAAGTTTGTTGTTTTAATGATTCCTTGCACATTTGATTATGTGTGTACAATTCATCTTCCATCCTTTTTAATGTTTTAACTTTGCTAAAAAAATTCCCTTTCCTGTACGTACCACATGTACTTGAGATCCCTTTTAACTTTGTTAATTTTAAGTTATGTAATTGCCTGGGACTATAAGTCTGGACGCAGCCCTCAGGGCTGTGTCCACGTCAGATGTCCACCATGTGGCACCCATCACGAGGATTGGGTGCCACGTCCAATTAGAAAAGATTGATCGGGTACCACTCACAAAATTTGGGCATGATCCGATACACAATCACCACTGAAAATGTGGTTAAAGGTGCCCAAAATCAATGCACCAAGTTGGTTGGGCGTTACTTTATTTTTGACCCATCATACAGATGCAACGGTCGAAAAAACAATAATATTATTTTTTTAAATCACATGCCCCAGTGCTGTTCAACCCAAACCGGGTGTTGTTTGGGTTGATCATGCCATGTGGCATATGATCTGGCATCTGGGTGCAGCCCTCCAGGGCTGCGTCTGGATGCATTTCCCCAGTTCTCTTGTATGTTACTATTCTGTGTGGAATTTTATTTTATTATTTTTTATTGATAAAAATTAGATATTACCATTTTTGATGATAGATTTTTTTGTCTTGGTTTTCGTGATTTCTATTGTAGTTCAAAAAGTGTACTTTAGTTTTTCTGGTTTGAATGTGGTAGTTCTATAACCAATTTTTTCTTGTTTTTGGCCTTGTCTTTTGACATGCTTGGGCTCCTTATTTGCAGATGTGATTCAGAAGATTTGAGAGGGATGATGTTGAGAAAGTGTTGAAGGGTTGTGCATCAAGAGGGTGCTCTGTTTCAATTACTTTGCTGTGGAAGAGCTTAGTGATATAGCGTTATAACTTTATGTCGTTTCTTCTGTTTTTTAATCTTTTCCCAACATTTTACTAGCCAAGATCAACAAATATTATTTGTGGAGCTTGGGAGCTTTTCTCCTTTTTTCCTTATATTTTACTGGTACATTTTATATGTCCTCTCGCTATGTGTTTTATCTGTCAAATGGTTTTTTAATTTCTGGTGGTTTTCTATAACTTGTGTCTGTTTCTCCCGAAGCCATGGGTTGATTCATCTGTTGTAAGTATATCTACTTACTTTCGGGTTTCTTTTTTTAATTAGTATGAAGTTATAATTCCATTAATGAAAAAGGAACGTACAGCAAATTACTTCCTTCTTGTTGGCCCTAGTGTTTTTCACTCTTTCTGTTTTTAACTTAAATATATTTTGGTTTCCTTCCAGACTTTTTTCACCAATTTAGTTATATACTTTTTCACGCATTCTTAAAACATCATTGCCAAATTATTTGCTTTTAGTCAGTGCAAATTCCTATGCTTTAGCTTTTTATTTCTTTAATATGCACATGACAAGGTTTCATTTAACAGTCTAATCTTTGACTTTTACTTTTAAGATTGCCTTTTTATTTCTTTTTTGCTTTTCTTGCAAAATTTCATTGATGGTCAGAGCCATTAATTTGTTGAGCTGTTCTTCGATATTTTTTTAATGCTTTTGTGTGCATTACATTCTTTTGTGGCACATACACATTTTACCAATTTTCCAATTCTGATATGGCATTTGATGAGTTATTTGACCTTTAACTATGGGTAGATACTCGTTAGAGCTGTAAATTCTTGAGACTGTTTGAAACTTTGAATAGCTTAATTTTTCAGAACATAATTTACATGCTCTTTTTAAGTATATATTAACGTTAATTTGATTTCATGTCTGTGAATCATGTAGTTCCAAGGCTGAACTATGTATTGCTTGATTTCCCAAATGATTGTATTGATAGTGGGTCCCTTAATGAGGATCCAATTGCTAGTAGCTACTATTTATATTTTAGGGAGGGGTGATTCACACCCGTTTTTCTTGGGAAGAGCACACACTCTTTCAGACGAAAAAAAACATTGACTGCCTTGAATCAGACGATGGAGATTGTTTTCGTCCCAATGTTCCTCACAAATAGATCTTGAGATCTTGGTGCACCTATCAAACTGTAAGATCTTGATTCCACTTGGCACACATCCCCAAAAAGTGATCGTGATCATGGGTGTACCTATCACATGATCTCTTTTGGGGATGTGTGCCACGTGGAATCAACATGTGACTGTCCGATAGCTGTCCCATGATCTCAAGATCTGTTGTGTGGAAGATTGGAACGAAAACCGATCTCCATCGGCTGATTCAAGGTAGTCAACAGTTTTTTGTTGTGAAAGAGGGTGTGCTCTTCACAGAAAAAACGGGTGCAAATAATGCCACCATATTTTTTTTTTCCTATCCTCTTCTGGACTTGTATTTATTTTATACCACACCTATGTTTTATGTGTAGTCTTCTAGCAGCTTAAATTTTGTCTTTACCATAATCCTTAAATTGCTTTCTTTTCACTGAATTTTATATATTTTCCCTTCTAGTGCTCTCTGGGAAGTCACTCTTGCCAAGAGATACAGTTTTGTATTCTCTGAATCATTGGTGACTTAGTACAAAGCAACAAAAGATGCATGGAATAAGAAGATATGAAAAAAATAGTAATGAGTATGTAATAGGGAGTTTAGTGGTGCCACAAGAAAATTAAGGAATGTTCATTGGAGACCTGAAACAGCCCCAAACGATGCAAACATAAGAAAGAATGAGAAAGACAAGTCCCAATTAACACTTAAAGGGGAGGGAGTTAGAAGCACCATGAAGGATTCCAGAGTAAGAAAAAGTCTAATCCTAACTAGAATGTGTCGGAGATGTAAAGCCAACCTCAAATAGATGGGACGTGATGATGATGATGTTACATAGTTCTTACCTGTGTGGGAAGGAGTGAGGAAGTACTTTCTAGTACATTCCTTTTTTATGATTTTATTTTATTTTATTTTAATTTTGTTTAGTTGATGCTGAGGTTAAGGGACCATTGCTTGGTGCGATGGTAAAAGGTTTGGGTTGGCAATTGTGAAAATGCGGATTTGAGTCCATAGAGCATCCACTTTGTGCGTAAAAAGCAAGAGGTTGTCGACTCCTCCTAGCACCCCCATACATACGGAACCAGCACTAGTAATGGCCTTTTATTGTTGATACTGAGGTTGGATCGACTGATTTATTTTTTGGTAAGGCTGAACACAATGATACATGATTCACTGGTTCGCTCAGTTTAAATTCAGGTTTGTAAATTACAAATTGTAATTCTTGATTCTTTACATCCAAACGAATTGGATTTGCTAGGGGTAGGATGAGATTTAAATAAAACATAAAAATATATTAAAAATTTTAATACATGTTAATTTTAGTTTAGGCTATATAAACAAAATACACAAATTATACACAAGCACTGAGCGTGGAGCGCTGGTAGTGCATATGATGCTTAGTTTAAGAGAACTCTGAAAGAATGTCTGAATAAACATATTGTTTCTCCACTCCGGTCTTCTCCGTCTTGGTCAAAGGTATGGCGAATTATTTTTTTTAAAAGCTCAAGGGGGACCCCATCATGGAGACTCACTCTCTCCCCTCTTATTCAACATCATGGGAGGTCTTAGCAAGCTCATCTCCAAAGCTTGTTTCTTGGGTCTGATCAAAGCCTTTCGTTCCTTTTTTGAGGGGTAAATTGTTATTCATCTTTTATATGCCAATCATACGTTAATCTTTTCCGATGACTCAGCCTTGGCCATCGATTGAAAATGTGGTAAAGGTCCTTCATTGTTTCAAAGTGGTAGCGGGTCTCAAGGTTAATCTTCAAAAGATGTTTTTCATGGATATAAGAGTTGATCGGGGGTTATCATAGATGCTTGGGCAGTGGAGGTAGGTCGCATCTGTGACAAGCTTCCATCCACTTACTTCGGCCTTCCTTTTTGCATTGCTACCCCTTCGATTGCCATGTGGAACTCAGATCGAAAGATTTAAAAGAAGTCTTGAGAGCTGGAAAGGCAGCCTCTCATCTATGGTGGGTAGGCTTGTGTTGGCCGAAGCGATGCTCTCGAATCTCCTGATGTACTAGCTTTTCGCTTGCCCCAAGGGGTAATCGACCCGCTGTAGCGCATTCAACATAGATTTCTTTGGTTTGGTGGAGGCGATGGAAGAAGTTATACCCTATCCAGTGGGATATTGTGACCTGCCCCCTCCATGGTGGTTTGGGGGTTAAAGATCTCTGTCGCTTCAACTACGCCATCCTTTGCAAATGGTGTTGGCGGCTTGATTCAGACAAAGATCAGCTGTGGGCTTCCATTGTGCGAAAAATTCCATATTATTACTGACCCGGGTTCTGGCTGGTAGTTTGGAATCTGCAAAGCTTTCCCTTTTTTTCCAATCTGGTGTCTGCTTCAATGTTGAGAACTGCTTGCTCATCAACTTCTGGTGTGATCGTTGGTGTGGTCAAGAGCCACCATTTCAACTCTATCCGCTTTTGTTTCAGCTTGTTTCTGAGGAAGTCCCATGGAGTGCGGATTGCATATCGATCTCTAATGGCACTCCTCAATGGGACCTTTCTTTCTCCAGATTGCTGAATTCCCACGATCAGCTCGTTCTCTCGTGTCTTCTTGCCTTGGTTCCTATTCCCTTATGCCTTTGAAAGGTTGGATGGTCACAGCTGGATCAATGGTAAAGATGGAAGTTTCTCTACCAAGGCAGCTTAGAATGTTTTCTGCCCTTCGGATGTAGGATTCATTTGGAACTGTCTGTGGAAGATCCCTTCCCCGCCCTGGGATCTGTGGCTGAGTTGGGAAGCGCCTGGAGCAGACTCAAGACCTGTGACTTCCTTATTAGTCGCTAGATGCCGATTTCTGGTTCCTGTGTGATGTGCCTAAATTACCCCAAATCTATTAATCACATTTTCATCCATTGCGATGTTGTCTTTGCTGTCTGGGAAAATGTTCTTACGGTCTTGAGGCTTCATTGGTGTTCTCCGAGCTTGGTTGGCGGGCTGCTGGCAGCTTGGGGTGGTTGTGCTTTCGGGCCTCTTTTTTTTTAATAGGTAAGTTGGGCTCGAACCTGCAACCTTGAGGTTGCAATATGTCAACCTTCTGTCATGCTACAAGCTCTAGCCCAACTTGGTCATGCTCCTTGGCAGCTCTCTCCTGTTGCGACCATTCGGGCTATTTGGACTGAGTGAAACAACATACTTTTCCGTCGTCAGCACAGATCTCTCGCCCTCATCCAGTCTTCGGTGAGCTACATTTTCCGCAGTTTAGTGACCCATCCAGATTGGTCTTTCTTTGGGATAGGCTGCTGCTCCTTGACCCAGGCTAACCCTTCCCTGGTCCTGGTCTCTCCTCAGGAGCCCTGTTTTTGGCTCCTCCTTTCCCTTTCTTGCTTGCCTCTGTTTGTTTTTTCCCCTGTTTCTCTTTTTTTTTTTTTTTTGCTTTTTCTTCTTTCTTTTGGTTGGATGACACTAGTACTTCTCTAGTGCTGTAATGTGTAATTTTTGTTCTTTAATGGTAATTACCTCTTGCTGATAAAGAAAAAATTTGTGAACAGAATGCTAGAATTCCATAACTTTTTCATTGATGGAGACTCGGTATTGAATTATAAAAGTAAATCTATGTTATGCATCTTGGGAGAATTTGTTCAAAGCTTAGTTATGGCGGGAAGTATGTAGTGTGTTGGGACGGGAGCATTGTCAAAAGCTTGAAATTACATTATTTTATGGTCAGAAGCGGGATTTCGAAGCGGGAGCAGCCCACTAAGTAGAAGATTCCTGCTACTATGGTTCAAAGTGAAGGTGGCAATAATGATGGGATTGGACAAGTTCGGAATGCATCTTGGAGAATTTGTGCCTCAGAAATTGTAAAACGTGAAGGTTGCAATGAGGGGATTGATTGAGTGCTAAACTCATCTGTATGGGTCTGATCTGATGGTGCATTTTGTAGACTGAAAGTGCATGACCATAACATTGAAAATTCTGCAAAACCTTTAATTTGGTCCAATTGTGAACCTTTAGTCTAGATCCCTAGGAAAAGAGCAAGCTTTAGTGGATTTTGGTAGCTCTGGAAGGATGCTGAGATTAGAAGCTCTAGAAGAGCTTAAGACATTCTGTGAGGACTTCTGAAAATTTAGGTATCTATACATACTAGCAGTTCGAAAGGCTATTAGAGGAGCTCTGGAAAGGTTGAGTTGGCTCTTGTACTCGGTATAAAAGTATGTAGGAATTTGAAATGTGTTGGGAACCTCTTGAAGTGCAAGAGTTTCCTATAGGCTAGATACTTTAGAAGGGTCGATCTTAGTGGAATATCCCCAAAATGGTCCTAACAGAAAAGAAACGATTTATTTCGAACAAACCTGATCATGCAGTAGATCTATGTAATCTTATGGCACTTCATGTATGAGGCAGTTTGGGTTAGTAGTCAATGACAGAGCATGCCAGAGTGGTTCCCTGTCAAAATAACATCTTGCGCACGGCCGTAACAAATACAAATTTCCGGAGGGGTACTCCTGTCCAGACCCAACTACGGATTAGAGCCTGAGGGGTCCGGACGAGAAGAAGCCTCTTAACTGGGTGAGCTAGCAGAATTCTCCAGTTTATTTGCTTTATATGCGCTTTCCATCTAAGTGGATTGGGGTGGATGACTTTTTTAGTGAGTTGAAACGAATGTTCTAAAAACCAGATTGAATGGGCCATTAAACCCAGGTTCGACCTGAGCTGGTTTGCCAAGCGATCCAGTTCTACCTTAAGAACCATATTCATAGGTTTTTAACACTGAACCATTATTTGGGCTGCTTTTTTAGTGGAACCGGTTTGTTCATCAGTTTTTTGCACACATCTAAAGTTTTATGTAAAAACTCATAAATAGTTTTTTAATATTTTTTAATGAACCAATCCGGTCGATCGACCCAGTCCAACCGGACCAGTGCATTTGGCAGTTGTGTCTTGCCTGATTTTTGAAACATTGGTTGAAACAACACATAACCCAAGGCTGCATGTACTCATCTTTTGTCGATTTAATTATATGCCTAATGGAAAATTACAGGTTGAAAGTTTATTAGTTACTGCCAAAACGATCTTATCAGAAGTATGGTAGTGTAGTCATGTCCATCAGGGAGTTTCAAATGGTTCAGATTCAATTGAAGACGTAAGGTTTACCTTTGAAGGAATGAGAATGTAGTGGGGTAATAATCTGTATGCTGATGTTACTTATCTTATATGGTATATGGCCAATTGTAAGCATGTTGAGGACCTCAGAAAATGAGTGACTGAAATTTGATCATGGAGATGTTATAAGCCAAAATTAAACAATAGAAGTGTAGTGGCTCAAAGTTGCCCTCCAAGAAAAGGAAAAGCAGTGAATAAATATCGATGCTGAAGCTATTTGGTTGTGCATGGGCATTCTAATTGTTTTGAGTCACTGAAATTGCATGGTTGAATTAGGGTTGTCAACGGGTCCACTCGATACCCAACCTCAGTTTTTTATTGGTCGGGCGCATAAACAGCGAGTCGGGTTGGGTATGAGGCATCCGACCCAACTTTAGGTTCGGAATGGCTAAAAAGTCAGGTAGGGTCCAGGCATATATCCTTGGACTCGTCAGGAATGGTTGGGTCAGGTCAGGCATATGCCATTTACCCGTTCAGGAGCTAAAATTTTTACACTACCCGACCCGACCGTTCACATGTCGAGGCTGAATCAGTTATGCTTTCATACAATGTGCTATCTCTGGTATTTTTCATATGGTGCTGTTGGAGATGATGGTAGTTAATTAGGAAAGTGTGAAGTGTGTACAGCCTTTAGAAAGGTGTATTGTATGATTCAGTATTTGAATTGTATTGTTGAATGTAAATGAATATATGAGCAATTCCCATCATCCAAGTCTGAGATCCAGCCACATGGTTCTGTGAACATTTCTCTCTTCATAATATTTGACATTTTCCTGTTTTGTACCTGCACAGCTTATTGGAGCTTGTGGAATTCCTAAGTATCTCTCTCTCTCTCTCTCTCGCTCTCTCTCTCTCTCTCTCTCTCTCTCTCTCTATATATATATATATATATATATATTTCAGGATGATGTACTATGATTTGGTATGCATGCCTTCTTTGAATCTTATATGGTTACAGGTAGTAGATTCATGATGAACAGCCAATCAGTGTGCATTCTCTGATATTGTTTTTAATCTGCTAGCGATCGACTCATCTTTAGTAGAGCTTTAGGTAGCCGACCCGAATGGTCAACCAATTAGTGTGCACTCATGTCGATTTTCTTTTGTCCAAATGATCAAGCCTCGGGAGTGACACACTGCTATTTATGTCCAAATCAGTAGAAGTTTGCATTTTCCATTCACTATTTCGATACCCAAACTTTTAGTGTTTTTACAGAGAGCTGTTTGAGATTGACCCAACTGCTGCTGCTTGCGTTCGGGATGGGTACAGTATACTAAGTCTATCTTTGAAGACAAGGAAATGATTTTTTATGACTATATATTCAATTATTATAAAGTCACTTAATTTTGTATTAGCAAATTTTTATCTTAATTTCCAAACAATTCACTTAATGTGTGTATAAAATGAAAACTGATTGTGATATATATATATATATATATATATATGAAAATGCAAACTTAAATTTGAAAACTCATCTCCATCATGTGTTTTTTAAGCCATGAAATGTAGACCATTGAAAGTAGTCAAACATTGACTTATACTTTTAAAAACTTTTTTCGAAATATTTTTTTTTTTTTTTTTTTAAATGATTTCCACGTGGCAACCAAATGTACCAGCGAAGAGTTAGTATTAGGTAAACGACACTACTGTCTGGTGAATCTGGTCAGGTCCTTTGTTCATGGATCACTTCATGGCATGTAGTTTAGTAGAGTGACGTGATTGGAAGATCATGATCTAAAGATCTAATGTTGGAGAAATATATTTATATGATGATTAATTGCTAAAACTAGTTAAACCTTGAATCAATCTAACTGGTGCACTAATGATTTATGAGTACAGAGGGAAAGTATGCATTTTAATATTCGCTAGTGCCAATTTGGCACTGAACTCAAAAATCGGCGAGTTTTTGGTGTACCAAATTATTTTCGAATTAATCATGTCTTTTTAATAGTTTGTGAAATTTGTAATTGATTCATGAAATTTTCAGTAAATCTTTACTATTTTTTTTTCATTTATTATTTATTTTAAAAATTTTCCCAAATTGTTTCCAAACCTACCGAATTTTAGCCTCGCTGAATTATTTCCCAACTCTGACTTTGTGACTAATTGGCAGTGGGAGATTAACCCCATAATTGAGTACTTCATAACCAAGGTATCAAAAATCAGCCGATACCAGTGATACGTATAAGTTTTTTAGCAAACCGATACGTATTGATCTGATATGTATCGGGTATCCTATATTGTATCGGCCAATATGTTTCGGTTTTGGGTGAGACATTTTGAGTTTTTTTTTTGCAAAATAAGCCGATACATATTGGTATCGGCCAATTTGTATCAGTCTCGGGCAAACTGATACCCAAGACCAATACCGATTTTGATACCTTGTTCATAACAATTACCCACTATTTATAGAATTGGAGTGAGGTCCAGAGACCAGGTTAATCAAACATAATCATAATAATAAATAAATTTAAAATATATATAGAATTGGAAGGTGTTATTATTCACTGGTTCTCATTTCTGGTGAAGTGTTACAGGTGCTCAGGTCAGTCTCTCCCAACCAACGTTCTAGATGTGCAGAGGTTTTTTTAACACATTAAAGGCATACTTTCACTTATTTGCGTGCTCCTAAATAGTTGTCCACTTCCGAAGCGTAGACTTCTTTGGCAGAAGGAGATTGACTAATAGGACCTTAGATCAACCGTTTCACTTATTACCTAATAGGACCTTAGATCAAACATGGTCTAAATATTTGACATGCGAAGAATTCAATTTAGGTTAGATGAAAACCTGATCAGTCCACTATGAGATCGTACGGTTGGCCTCGTGTAGGTGGTCGGGCTCATATAGGATTGATCAGCCTTAAATATAGGTTGAGCAGTATATGGGACCAATCGGTCTCATGGTGGATTAATCGGGTTTCGTATGGGTCTCTAACTTATATTTTGCTTAAATCGAATTTCAGCACTTTCTTAATTATTTCCATCCGGTCTGGTTAAGTTTCTAAAAAAGATGAAAAAGTTCGAGTTCTAGGACTCTGTTAGGTAATAAGTGAAATGTAGGACCCTGTTAGGTAAATATGGAGTAGTGGGAGACCCTGAATTTAAGAAATTCTATTTATGACATGATACAAATGCTAATGAATGGCTAAAATAGATTTAGACAGTCTCATGACAATCATTATTGTACCGTAGCGATGCACTGCCTCATGATCAACGTCCCCCACCGGCCCCACATGCCCTTACAGTTCTAATATGATGTGTTAACAGTACACTACCAAGCTTTTTTTTAGTTAAACTTAGTTTGAGCTTTGGTCAAAACATCCGTGTAATCTCTTGCTTTTGAGCAAAAATGAAGCAAGCTGCAGCTTCTTCTTCTTCTCTCTCTCTCTCTCTCTCTCTTTGTTTTGTAGGAACTAGTGGGTTGCACGTGAGTTGCGTACGGAAAGTTAGTTTAGCGATGCACATTATCATAGTGATAAATTTCGTTTTCGGCAACATTTCAGTAGGGGGTCATTTCGGTTCATTTTAGATAAATTT
Source organism: Chloranthus sessilifolius (assembly GCA_021018995.1). Lineage (NCBI taxonomy): Eukaryota > Viridiplantae > Streptophyta > Magnoliopsida > Chloranthales > Chloranthaceae > Chloranthus > Chloranthus sessilifolius. Next base: position 7,890,141 of record CM037586.1, read on the forward strand.
TGAGAAAAATTCAAAAAGTTTCGAGAAAATTTCAGAGAGTACAAAGAATATTAAATATAAATTATATTTAAATTTTATAAAAAAATTTATTTATTATTTAAAAATTGACAAAAATTAGACAACGATTTTGGAGAACTAGTTGAAAGTTTACCAAAAGTTTCACCCAACCCTTGTTTCGATAGATTTCATAGAATTTCGGAGAAATTTGTCAGTATGCACATTACCTAATTTTTAGATAAGGGCATTTCAAGTTTATTAATAAAAGGAAAAAGGGTACAGTTCAAATACATAGATGAACCCATGCATTCGAAACCCAAATCACATGCCATGTGGCACACGGTCCCAAAACAACACCCATTTTGGAATAATGTGCCACGTGGCATGTGTGATCTATAAAAAAGATTTGAAATTTTTTTTTTTTGTGGGAAAGAGATGACCTTATTGCATGGTGACAATAATAAGGGAAATTTACCTGACCGGCCCTGTCAGGTACGCCTTTTACATCAGAAGCCCTATAGTTTCACTTTTACCCAGACAAACCAGCTCCAAGCCTAGCCGACCCTAAGGAGAGTAAAAGGTCCAAATTACCCCCTTCTAAGACTTTCTTTAACCAACAAAACATCTTCTTCCTCATTTTAACCTGCAAAAAAGTTAGAGGTGTAAAACCCTAGACGGAGTGTCCTTACTTAGTCTGATCTGCTTCGATCTGCTATTTCGAAGAAGAAAACAGAGGCTTGGAAGAAGAAGGCCCTGTATTTCTTCATTGTGGCAAAAAAACCCTGAACTTTGTCCTTGCGACGAGAGGTATCCTACTTAACCTCATTTTCAGTTTATTAGTGTTATGTAGTGATGCAGTATCTCTTAGAAGAAGAAGGTTCAGATTATTACATCGGCTCCATACACATCCGATATCGATTATTTTCATAATCGTCATCGACTCCAAATAGAGTCGATGACGATTGTGTATGCAATCGATATCGATTGTGTATAGAGCCGATTACGACTCTATTTGAAATCGATATCGATTGTTTATACAATCGATATCGATTTCAAATAGAGTCGATGCCGATTGTATATAGAGTCGATATCGATTGTATACACAATCGATATCGATTTCCAATAGAGTCGATATCGATTGTATTTGCAATCGACTAAGAGTTATAGTCGTCTTTTCTCTTTTGTTTCATCAGTCTTATGACCCTTCCTTCTCATTCTTAAACAGACGATGACGGACGTGAGGATTCCTCTTCTTTGTCACTATGATGGCCTTCTTGTAAACGATGATGGCTTGTATGGAGGTGGCCGGCGGAGACTTATTAACATTTCAATTGAAATTTTCTATGAACAATTCATAAAGGCTAATGTCTCATTGCCGGGCTTTATGGCGGATGAAACAGTTTTCACAAAGTTTCATATGAAGATAGTGAATACGCCTGTGGTTGCCGACATTTTGGACTCTGATGATTTGGCTACATTATTTACGTTTTATAAATCCGGAGTTGACGTTATAAAAGTATTCATCATTAAGGAACCGTCATCCTTCCTTGAAGTTTAACAAGTAAATCTTACGGATCGATTTTGTGTCTAATTCATTTCACCATGTAAGTTTGAGGATGAAATTAGATACGATACCGTCCTAATTGGCGATGACGGTTATATTGCGGTGAACGATGGCAGAGGGAAAGCAACATTTGATTTAAACGATGCTCCGATTGAATCGTATGATGACCCAGTATAATACATGCATGGGTCACAACAATATAGTCAATGGTTAGACTATACTTCAGAAAGGGTGGTGGATACCAACGATTTCAGTCATATCTTTCCTGGTGGATGGACAACTTGGTTTACTCAAGACTTATGTTCTACCATGCCATCGATGGGAATTACCGGAGTAACTCAACCCCATGTCCATACATATGAGCACTCCTTCGGTGAAGGGCCTAGCCAACCACGCCATTATCCATTCTGTGAAGGATCCGGTCAATCACATCAGAACCCCTTCGGTGAAGGATCTAGTCAACCACCCGAGAACACCGCCATGAATGAAGATACCTTAGAAGAAGAATATGAAGGCGAACCAGATGGGTTTATCAAAGAGGACCCGAAAATTTTTGTGAGAGATATTGACAATCCCCTAGTAGACGGAGATTACGAAATGTCAGAGACATCGGGCGATTCCTCCGATGAAGAGGTGGAAACTGAATATCGGAATTAGACGTTTAAAATTGGAGAGATCTTCCGAGACAAACAAACATTTCAAAGAGCATTGAAAGAATACGCGGTGGAGAAAAACTTTCAAATTCGGCCTTTGAGGACCGCTAGTTATCGAAAGTGATCGGATGCTTAACCCGATTGTTCGTGGCGTAATACATGCTTCTAAATTGATCGGGCTCGATTCTTTCCAAATCAAGACATTCAATAGTACTCACACATGCCGAGCCGCTAAGATCGGACCGCATGGCCACCGTAATGCAACAATCTCCTTCAGAGCGAATTATGCGGATAAACTTATGGAAGGATTCACTACACACCGCGTCGATAATGTTTGATATTGCAAAAGCTTATAATGTGTAAATCTCATATGCAAAAGCTTAGAGGGGAAAAGAGCTTGCCCTTAATGATATTAGAGGAAGTTGGGAAGGACAATTTGTTGATCTACCGGCCTACGTGAAGGAGATGGAGAGGGTAGATCCTAATGTACAAACATCCTTTCAACTTACTCTTGACGGTGAAGTTTCAAAGATTTTTGGAGTTTTGGCCCATGCATCGGAAGCTACCGCAATACACTTCATCGCATATTGCTTGTAGAGCACACACCTACGAGGACGTTTCAAGGATCCTCCTTATCGCTTCTCGCAAGACGGTAATGGTCATATATTACCGTTAGCATTTGCCGTGGTCGCGTAGAAGAAGAGGATACGTGGATGTAGTTTCTTGAACGGTAGGTGCGTCGTGATCGGTGGGTTTAACGAAGATCTCGTAATTATCACGACAGTCGAAGGGTTTAATAAATGCGTGAAACGATCTTCCTAACGATATCACAACCATCGCATGCGCATATGACATAAAATTTGAGACAAGTATCCTAGGAACAATGTGAAGGGTCTGCCACTGCATATTCGAAAGAGAAATTTGATTATTTTATTAACGAAATGAAGAAAGATTCTGCTGATTCTCAGGCCGTAGAATATATTTTGAAAATATATCCAAAGCATTGGGCACGCGCACATATGGAAGGAAGGCAGTACGAGTCCCTGACTACGAATATTGTCGAAAGTTTAAACAGCGTGCTAAAGATAGCTCGAGAGAGACCAATTATTGACTTAATCAGAACTACTAGAGAGAAAGTCGCCGATCATTTTCAAAAACGCAGAGAGATATCTGATAAATGGACCACCCTTCTCTGCCCGAAAGCAGATGCTCACATGAAGAAGGTGTTGCAATGGGCCGGTAGAAAGAGAGCTCAACCATACGGGCGCGATCAATTCCAAGTCAATTCCGAAAATTAAATTCATCACGTCGACTTGGAACACAAGACCTGTAGTTGCCGCCGTTGGCACATTCATGGCTTGCCTTGCTCCCATGCGGTGGCGGCCATCAATCGAAGAAGTTACGACTACCATAAATTTTGTGAGAACTGATTTTTCACCGCTTGCTTTAGACAAACATATGACCAGCAATGGGTTCCCACCCTCGATAAAAGTCAATGGGAGTTTCAAGCAGAGCAACTCCCTGAAAATATAAAAGTGAGACTACCCTATTATTGCCGAAAGCAAGCCGACCGTCCGAGGAAGAGAAGGATAAGGTCTAAGGGTGAGGTTAGGGCACTACAGTGTAGCAGGTGCAATGAATATGGTCACAACCACAGGAGCTGCAAGGCAGTGGGACTGATGGGCTAACAGTGTATATTTTTAATAATGATAGATTGAATGTAAATGAGAAATTCAGAATCCATATTTTTTTACACTGTAATATAGTCTTTACTGATGTATCATAGAGTCGTCATCGATTGTATAACTAATCGATATCGATTCTATATAGAGTCGTCATCGACTATGTATAACGTCGATATCGATTCATTTAAGAATCGGCATCGATTATGGATATCGTCAATGACGACTACATATATAGTCGATATCGATTATTTATACAATCGACGACGATTATGTATATAGTCGGGAGCGATTACATACAGAGTCGTCACCGATTATTTATATAGTCGATGACGACTATATATGTAGTCGCTAATGGATGTTATTCTACTTTTTAACTACAACTACATAAAAATAGTGCAATTATATTCAAAATAATTCAATTTATAATTACAAAAATATTCAAATACAACCACACTACTGCTGCTCCTCCTCCTTTTTGTCGTCCTTCGCTAGTACTCCGCCATCGCCTGTGTATGTAGCCAGTATATGGCCAATTTCTGCCCTGATCCTATCTATATCTGATTGCGCGAAGTCAAATTTCTTTCCCATCATAAAGTATTCGACATACTTCACAACAAACACTCCACAATCACAGGAGTTGGTCTGTCGGGGGACGGCTTTGATCCGGCAGTCAGTAGATGACCAAGGATAATTCTTCTTCATTAGTGCAGCGGAGTCACCGTACGAATATAAGATCACGGGAAGGTATTGGGTCTGTTTCGAAATAATAGAAAGAAGTGTCAGATATGTTAAGCTAACAATGATAAAAGATATGCTAAGCAAAATATCTTACCAGTGCCTGCAATTGGAACACATATATTTCCTTAGAGGGCCTATTAAATATAGGATCGACAATCATTATCGATCGTTCGACTACCTTTACGATCGCAAGCGTCCAGTGTAGTGGTTGTTCAGAATGTATTGACATAAATATCTACAAAAAAGTAATATAATCTCAAAGGGTATGATAGAAAAAATTAAAAAGAATAATTATAAAGAGGATAAAAGCATACTATGTTGCATTCGTGAGCCCACAGATTCCGAAGCTCATTGAAGAAGAAAGTTTCTATCAGCTTCTTCCCTCCGGTCTCTCTTTGTCTATAGGCAGCCCACCTGTGAACTTGAACCTCGATCGACTGTTCGTATAATTTTTCAGCAAGCAGAAACTTGTTGAAATCTCTCAGTTCATAGCCCATGTACGCCGGCGTAGGTCCATAAGGAAGTTTTTGACATCTTTCTCAGGATGAATTTTATCATCAATAACTTCCAAATGTCTCAGGTAGGCGCCCATAACCTGAAACCAATGCAGTTAGATTAAAATATGCAGTTAGAGTTAAATACATAATCGTTAGCGACTCTGTACATCATCGATATCGATTCATTTTAGAGTCGGTAACGATTATTTAAGTCGTCGAAATATTTATCGACTCTCTAATGAATTGATATCGATGATGTACAGAGTCGCTAACAATTACATACGCCATCGTTAGCGACTCTAAAAGTCATAGATACCGATTCCATACGCCATCGATACCGATTTCATAAGCCATCGATAACGATTACATAAGCTATCGATAACGATTTTGCCTACAGTATGTTAAACTTACAAAGTTATCCAGGTACTGGGTTCCCGCCAGACATCTGAAGGATTGCACCACCAGCTTATACTTGCCGACAGTGCTAACATATTCTCTGCATAAAAAATGGCCAACTTAACTAATCTTCACGATAAATATATAATAATAAAGTTAAGTATTCAGGGTAATTCTACTTACTCGTCCTCCTTCAGAGGCTTGTTCCATATGTCTAGCATATATTTTTGCTCCGCTGTTAGCTCAGCAGGAGCATCTTCATCAGTAGACCCAGGACCAGCGGTAATGACTGCCACCGGTTTAGGCTCAGCAGTTGGTCCTTCGCTGGCCTTCGCAGTAGGCTTCTTTTCAATCGCTACCCTTCGCTGGGCCTTAGGTTTGATGGCAATTACTTTGCTGGCTTTCGCTTGCCTAGGTCTTAAGCGAAGCTCAGCTTGTTGGTGAGGCAATTGGGAAGAGGTTTCCTCTTCACCAGCAGGACCCTTATCAGTTTGGGTCTCAGGCTGCTTGTCAGCAGCTGCCTTCACCTCATCAACGGGAGGAGGAGGAGGAACCTGATGCGCAGGAGCTGATGGTTCCTCATCGAAGACTGTGTCACACACCTTCGATATCAGCTCCTCCATAGCCACATCCTGTACATCGTAATAATGATGCAAAATAAGAATTAATTTTTAGTCCACATTTTAAAAAGTCCAAATCGATTTTAAATATAATCGTTATCGACTGTACTTATAGTCGCTATCGATTATATATATAGTCGCTATCGATTTTATATATGATCGTTATCGATTATATAGATAGTCGTGATCGATTGTAAATAGAATCGACATCGATTTCATATATAATCGATAACGATTGTATATATGATTGGTATCGACTCTATATATAATCGATATCGATTTATGTTAACAAAATTGAACATCTAAAACTAGATTTCAACACATACCTTAGGTCTTGCCTCCAATAAATTTTCAAGGAGTTCTTTTATATCAGCCTGGCCCTTTCTGACTAAATAGTTGTAGTGATTTAACTTCTGCCACTCCGCATCCCTTGAATTCAGCCACTCCGCATCCCTTGAATTTAGCCAGGGCCTTATTCTCTCCCTCCAAATCGCTCACTCTTTGGGTGAGCTTCAAGTTATCCAGCGTCAAATGATCGACCCTCCTCAACAAAGAATCATTGGAGGTGGACGCTTTAGCTGGGCTATCTTTCGCTGCCAGGCTCTCCTTGGCGGCCCCCCTAGTTCTTGGCCGACCCTCTCCCACATGCACGGGGACCTTTTTCGAGAGGGGTTCTTCTTCAGACGTCGATGCGTCATCCCATTCTTCCTCTCCCTCTCCAATATTCTCGACCAGAATGTAATTTCTTTTCTTCTTCGGCCGAATCTCTTCCACAGCTTTCTTGATCGGTTCTTTCCTCTTCCCCCCAACCTCCTTTTGAACCCGTAGATATTCTCTTACCACGGGTATCTCTAATTCAAAGCCCTGAGGCATGAGGGGAGCGCGAACCTTTTGAAAGAAAATGAAATAACAGAATAAAATGATCGTTATATATATAATAAATCACTCTCGATTATGTAAAGAATTGGTACCGACTATTTAATAAATCGTTATCGATTCCTTAACAAATCACTATCGATTAGGTAATGAATCGTTATCGACTACTTATTAAGTCGATATCGACTCTTTAAGTAATCGCTATCGATTGTTAAGGAATCGTTATCGATTCGTAAATGAATCGGTAGCGATTATTCAGAATGAATCGTGACGATTCTAGAATGAATCGGTAAGTTACTTTTTTTTTTTAATAGGCAATAGACCTCATACCTTGCTGTCTAACATCTGCCCGCGAGTATAACCTTTGATCCCGGATCATACCGTCCACCATTTCTTGTGGAAAGGGTCCTTGAGGCCTAGCTGGGATGGCGATATATTGGGCAGGATCTCATAAGCCCACCATTGAAGTACACATATGCATCCATATGTGTTGTACGTCTTCAGGGCTTTATCCATCTCGGCGGTTTTTCTATTCGCCGCACCCTTTATTATATACTCCATCAAGTCCTGGTAGATGAGCAGACCCCACGGAGTTCGGTTAAAGGTCTCCACATCATCGATGAGGTCGATGTGGTCTTCCGAAATCTGATGGTGGGACCCGGGGAAGAGAAATATGCACAACACAAACAGAAGGGACAACTTTAAGAAGTCCTCATCACTTTCCGCTCTATAAATTGCAGCATCTATATGAGATCGGAGAATTTTTTCGGGAGGCGTTCCACGAAAGTATTTGTATCTAATGGTTTGTTCTACCGATGGTTTACCGGATGGGGTATACTTTTCTGGGCCAACTACGGCAAGGCCCAGTATCAATGCAATGTCTATCTTCCGAAGATAGACATCAGTCTTTCCAATTCGAAAGTGGTTTTTATCAACCCAAAATGTCAGCATCCACCACATCGGAAAGAAATCCCACACCCTTCGGCATTTGAAATATTCCACCAAAAACTGAATCTCTCAGTAACTTCTTCCGATCTGGGGTAGCACTTTCGTAGAGATTCGAAATGGCACTGGGCGAACACTTGGCAACAAATGGTACAACCATCTTGACAGTCTTTTGAAATGAACTGTAATAAAAAAGAAAGGACTGAGCACCATACTAACAAGGATAGTTAAAAATGTTGATGAAATGTATATATAAAACCTGTATCGATTATATATAGAGTCGTTATCGATTACATAGGTAATCGATACCGATTCTAGATGTAATCGATATCGATATCGAGTCTATATATAATTGATACCGATTCTATATGTAATCGATATCGATTACAGATGAAATCGCCATCGACTCAATATAAGGTCGTAATGACCTCAAAATATTTATTTATATAGAAAATATTTAATTTACTAACTCAAAAGATTTCATTAAGTCGCCATTGAATCAAAATGTTTCATTTACTTACAAAATTTTCAATTACATTCATAATATTTCAATTAAAATTAAAAATAAAAAGAAAATCTTGCAGCAACGTCCTAAGAAATCGGTAATCGATATCGATACCGACTCTATATATAATCAATTGCAAGTCTACATATAATCGATAACGATTACATATGTAAGCGCTAACGACTCTATATGTAATCGATATCGATTACCGATGAAATCGCCAACGACTCAATATAAATTCGCAATGACCTCAAAATGTTTATTTATATAGAAATTACTTAATTTACTGACTCTTAAGTTTCTTTTTCTTTCTTTTGTTCTATTTCTTTTCTTCCTTCTTCTTTACCTACATCGATTACATATATAATCGATATCGTTCCTATATGTAATCGCTACCGACTCTCAATGTAATCGATCTCGATTACTTATGAAATCGCCATCAATTAAATATAAGTCTACATTGATCTCAAAATATTTAATTTACCTGTCAGGTAAATTTCCCTTATTTACATAGAAAATATTTAATTTATGGACTCAAAAGATTTCATGAAGTCGCCATTGCATCAAAAAGTTGTTTCATTTACTTGCAAAATATTTCAATTACATTCAAATTTTTTCACTTATAATTAAAAAAGAAAAGAAAAGTTAGGAAGAAGGATGAAGAGCAGGTGGTGGATGGGGTGGAGAGCCGAGTGGTTCCGTCTTAATTTCTTTTTCTTTTCTTCCTTCTTTTTCTTTTCTACCTTCCTCTTCTTCTTCTTTTCTTCCTTCGCCAAAATCTCCATTACTTCATCGTACTCGTCCCACAGGAACTGCAGAAGATCTGGTTCTGGTGGTGGTGGGTCCTCCCATACAGGATCGAACTTTATTGGGTTATAGAAGGTTTTTTCTTTGTCGTCAGACATTGGAAAAAATATAGGCTGGTAGGGATGATAGGTGGTTTGCTAAGGACGAACTAAACCTGTATTTAAAGCTCCTAGATTGTGGAATACGAATCGTTATATTAAATTTTCTCATTCTTCCAACCTAACTTGCCATAATGGTTTTACAAAAGGGTAGTTGGCAATAAATTGAACGTCGGCTGAGATAAATATCAAACCTCGTATGATTTATTATGGCATCGAGGGTAATAACTATAGGGAAATTATTTCAAATGATGGGTATTAATTATATTCATAGAGAGTCGATATCGATTTGTTATAGATTCGTCATCCACAGTTTATATAGTCGATTACGACTACATATATAATCGTTATCGACTCTAAATGTAATCGATAACGATCTTCGATGTAATCGATAGCGACTAAATATGTAATCGGTAACGATTATATATAGGATCGATATCGATTACATATATAATCGATATCGATTACATATGGGAAAACCTAAAAAAATTATGTCAAAATATGCAACAAAGAGAGGAGAAATAAAAAATCTATAGCGATGGAAGCTAATTTTAATTCTAACTTACAGATTTGGTAGCTTGAAGGTTGTAGTTTTGAACGCGATCGTCCACGAAGCGTCAACGACTCTCCACCGACTTCGAACGAAAAAGTAAATTCAAAACAGTAAATGATTTGAAAAGAGGGCGGCTATTTATTACTGTGGGGGTAGTTTGGGTATTTCCTACAGGCGTGCCTCAGCTCGGCGCGCAGCGGGTTTGTCTGGGTAAAAGTGAAACTTTAGAGCTTCTGACGTAAAAGGCGTATCTGACAGGGCCTGTCAGGTAAATTTCCCCAATAATAAAGCCCTACTCTTAACAAAAAGTAAAATCTCACATCTCGATCTTTGGTGTTGTCTCTTCACCAAAAGAGTTATCTCTGACATTAAGGGTAGACACGCAAGTCAATTTCTCTCCATCAACTTTAAGAGTCGGAAAGATATTTTTATAATAAAACATATAAATATGAAATGTCTATTTTATTGATTTTATCATTTATAAATTTTGATAGATCATTTTAAAATTGACTCTTTGATGGAGGAAGATTAATCATGCATCAACTTGATATATTAGATAAATATTTAATATTAACTCTCAACAAAAGTTTGATAGAGATTGAGATACACTTGTCATTGTCATCTCTTTTTATATTCTACCTTTTTTCCTCCATCTTGGGTATTATAAGTAAACATAAAGAAATATATTTTATTTAGAAGATTAAAGATTTTAAACAAATCAAGTTACGGAGGCCATTTATCATATTTTTGGAATTAAATTTTCGTTACAAAAAGTATATCATTTTCATTGACAGTCCCAATCATGCATCAAAATGTCGGAAAACCGGTACATATAATTTGGTCAAAAAATCAGTATGTATCGGACGATATGTATCGGTACCGGTCCGTATCGAACAATACATTGAATGTATCGTTCGATATATACATATATTTTAACGATACAGTATATTTAATGTACCGTATCGTTCACGTCTGATACCAATACATATCGGACGATACGTATCGGTATCGGATGATATTTTGATCTATGGTCCCAACTACTTTTCTCGATTTATATATTAAAGATAAGATACATGTCCGAGAAAGAATCTTGTGTATTGATTTTAGGTGAAAGCAAAAATAAGCTATTATTGCTTTCACTTAAAACTAATTTTAGGTGTCTTTTAATATATGTTTTACGACAAAATAGTTCGTCAAACAATGTAAACAAATTTATTTTTTGTAGAAGTTTGTATAGAAATGATTATATTACTAAAAATTAACCATTCAAATGGGGTCTAAGGGTTTTAGTAGAAACGGATTTCAAGGTTGTGTTTGGCATAACTCTTTGTCAGTTCCCTGCCAAAGTCGGATATATATGCTTTAGCACCACCCTTCTCCTCGCTAACTCCTTATAAAGCAGGTATTACCTACTCTAGCAGCTACCTCCATGTTCTTTGCTAACTTCCTGTCATAGCAAATAAAATCTACTCTCACAAGGAGTGATCAGAGAGCAGGGGAGAATTGTTGAAGCGAACAAATCCTGTTATGGAGTGAGTTAGCAAGGAGAAGGGGGGCTTGCTAAAGCAGGTAGCAGAGATTTAGCAAAGAGAAAGGGCTCTTTGTCAGAACAAATAAAATATGCTCTCACAAAGAGCGATCAGAGAGCAGGGGAGAACTGTTGAAGCGAACAAATCCTGTTATGGAGTGAGTTAGCAAGGAGAAGGGGGGAATGCTAAAGCAGGTAGAAGAGATTTAGCAAAGAGAAAAGGGGACCTGCTAAACCAGGTAGAAAAGATTTAGCAAAGAGAAAGGGAACCTGCTAAAGTAGGTAAACCTTGCTCTGATAGGGAGCTATGCCAAACCAGGGTCCAATTCGGTCTGGTTTGGAACTAATAGGCGAACTAGTAGTTTTGGACATAAGGTTTAAAAAATGTGAAGAGGAGGAGTCAACCATCAGACCTATTAGAATACACAAACCAGTTAAACCACCAACTCTATCATTCACTTTTGTCATAACATTTAATTTTTATTTTTATATAATAAATATTTGTATTGATTGTAATATAAGAGAAAACTCATCCTACCATAGTGAATCTGGTTCGCTAGGGCTCTGGCGAACAACAAATATTTTTTTAGGCCCTCCCAATGTTAAAGTACATTAATCAGATGGTACCCAACTCCTCACATGTGTAATGGACTTCCCCCATTATAGATAGAGTCATGAATCATGACCGTATCACTTTGAATAATCTCAAATTATTAAATGGGTAGCTCATATATTGAATTAAAGTAAGCCTAAAATTAAGTGGTCAAAATATGTTGTTTTCCGATATTGATTGGGCAAGTAGGTTTAGTTACGCGACCAACCCTTGAACCTAACCCTTGGGAGTGAAGCTTACTAAATCCATACATCGTCAAAGTCATCGCCAGAGATATTTTAACTCTATAGGAAGTTCTTCCTATAGGTGGGAGCTTGCGTAATCTAATTAAAGTTAAGGTTACATTGAACTAGCACCTATTTTTGAAGATCTATTGAAGTACTAAAGAAGGGGGCCCCGGGCGTGCTCCAGCTCAACAAGCATGGCATCCCTCGCACTCTATCTGCGAGATAGAAGATCCAAGCCAACCAGTGTGGCATCTTTTACTGCCAATTTACAAAGTGGAAGAACATGTGAAAGACTACGTCACTACATCAACTCAAGAACCTGACATTCCTCGCAATTTTATCGACGAGAGTAGCCAAATCAATCAATATTCCATCCTTCGAAAGAAATGCATCTCCACTCCTTATGAGGTTATATCCATAACTCTACATTCTCTTGTTGGCGAAACTCATAAAAAAGGACAATATAATCAATCCCTAATGATGATTGCAATAATGGCATAAATACTATGGAGTTTGCTAACGAAAATTCACATCCAGATTGTGACAGGCACTACAAAAAAACAGATTATTAGAGACAATTTTTTAGAGCAAAAAACTGCTGCTATTAGCAAAAAACTATTAAAGACTATTAGCGGCAAGGGTATTAGCGGCAATTTTTTGTTAATAGTGGCAGTTTTTGGCTGCCATAATAGTCTTATTTTTTGTAGTGTGGATTACAATCCACCCTCATTACAGATACAAAAAAGGCTAAGCAAACTCTCTTAGCTAAAACAATACAACATTTTTTTAATCTAATATGATTTTTTTTCCAACATTTTATACAAGGTTTTCTTCCCGAACGAGAAGCCTCTAAACAAATGAAGAATTTGAGACAATTGTTGTTTCGTATTTGATCCTTGTAGTGCATAATATTATTAATTAACATAGATTAATGGACCACCACTAGCATCATATGTTTACTGAACGTATTAAGCAGATTTTAATTATGTCAAAATGTGACCTTCGTAGAGCTCCTAAGAATCTATGCAAATCAACTTCTGAAAGGATTTGGTCCCTAAGGAGCCAAGATTTGCAATATTTTAATTTTCTTTATTTAGTTTAGTAGTATTGGTTAATTAATTGATTTGATTTATTTAAATAGGTGGTTGTTTAACAACATTTTATTGGGGAGTGTCACAAATTATGCTTTGCTCATAGATTTAACATCAGATACATATCGATATATCATGCATTGATAAATATTTTGCACTATTGATAATCAATTTAAGGTTTGAGGTTACAACGGCATAAATGTTTTAACTGATTTCAATAAGGATACTTAACTTCATTGATAGATGGATTTGTTTGTTTTGACTTCCGTTAGTTTTTAACTTTAATAAAAAATGGTCATCTTGGAATCAAATCTTCTTAAATTATTTTATTCTTTTCTGTTATATTTTATTTAATAGGGTCATGAGTTGTGATATATAGATGTAGAAATATTACAAATCTTGATAAAATTTAAACATCCAAGGTAAGTGATTAATGATGATGGCTTGATGGGTTCAATCTTCAAAATGCACTTTCTATGAAATTCAGTAGACTGCCGAACCTTAATAAAATGTGAATGAAATAGATAACACACATTTCATTCTATTAAAAGAGACATCAGAATGTACACATTATATGAACCTATATGTGCCTATTAGAGAGTTCAAACCATTTGATCCAATTCCTTCAATATCATGAATCATTCATTTCTACATAGGGCCCGTTTAAAAGTGCTCAAATTAGATTGTATAAATCTTTATATTTTAAAATTTTTAGGACTGAGTTGAGATTATATGATTAAATCACTCTATAAATAAAAAAAGGTAGTTATTTTATGACTGTTGCCCATTTTGCAAACAATATTTAATGATTAAATCACTCTACCTTCATAGTTTGAAAATCACTTGAAAAGCTACGATGATTTTACGAAGGGAAATAGACAAGAAGAATGCCAATGATGACCAACAATAATGAAAAGTAATATGAATGATTGAGGAGTTACATAAAACTTAACATCAAATAGAAATATGTAGAGAAATAGAACTCTCGAAGCCGCCTCTAAGAGATGAATAAGGATGCGAAGAAGATGAAGGTGGTGGTGTTGTTGGTGTTATATTTATTATTAATATAATAAATATTTTAATAATTTAAAGAAAATAAAACTTTATTTGATTTCTTAGTTTTGGGTTGGGTTTTTGGCAATAGAGATTCTAAAGTTTTATATACAAATGAATAGTCTCACATTAGTAAAAATAAAAAAGTGCCTAGGCTATATATAGAACCTTTCACCTTCTATTATTGTTTAACAATAATAAGAGAAGAATGTGCCTAGCAGCGATTGGCGTTTAGGCGCATTGACACTTTAGGCGCGCACGCACTTTGCACTTCGCACGTGCGCATCGTCGCAAGGAGAGGTTTGACTTTTTGACCAGGCAGATCTAACGGTTAGATTATTCATGGGTTGGGTCAGGCCTAATGGGCCACTATTCAGCGGGTCAATTCGGTTCTATTGGGCCAAACGGATTGGTCAAATGTTGACCGTTGGACCCAACCGTTTCATAACCGCTTATAAAGTTGTACAACCGTTCGAATTTGAATTCGAAAAGTTACAACCTTTCATGCAACCGTTGGATGTAGCGGTTGAGATCTTTGAAAGATCTGAATCGTCCAAAATATGACTGTTGGTCCAACAGTCATTGAAATTTCTATAAAAGGAGGCCTTAGGACACAGATTCAAACACTCTGAAATCCATCGGAATCCTTGCATAAAACTTGAGAATTCCTCTTGCTTTCTTCTTTTGATGGTACTCCATCGGATTGAGTTTTCTGGGGCGATCATCTACTGTTGCAAAGTAACGGATCACATCCAAGAGATTGGGCTCGTTGTATCCTGGAAACGTCTCGTTGGAACCCTTTTGTAAACTCGAAGATTTACTCGAGTAGGGAGCGAATAGCGTTTTAAAGAAAACGATTACGTGCCTTGAGTCCAATTCTCTTGCCCTTTTCATCATTTTCGGATTTCTGTTCATTGATTTATCTAACAATTTTAAAACTCTATTTTTTTTTTTTATAATGGCTTCAAATCTGAAAGTGATGACTCACGACTTCGTCAAATTGGAGCGATTCGAAGGCAACAACTTCAGAAGATGGCAACAGAAGATACATTTCGTTTTGACGACTTTGAAAGTTGCTTATGTCCTAACCACTCCAAAACCCGCGGAGCCTGAAGATTCTGATGGAGAATCTCTTGCCAATGCTCATAAACGTCAGAAATGGGAGCAAGATGATTATATCTGTAAAGGGCACATTCTCAATATGCTAGCAAATTCTCTCTTCGATGTGTACCAGAGCATGCCGTCTGCAATAGAACTTTGGAAGGCGCTGGAGACAAAGTATAAAACAGAAGATGCCAGTACAAAGAGCTTCATAGTAAGTCAGTATTTAGATTTTAAAATGACTGATAATAAACCGATTCTCGATCAAGTTCATGAAATTCAGTATATTATCGGTCAAATTAATCAAGAGGGCATAAAAATGGATCCCATTTTTCACAATTATGCAATTATCCATAAATTGCCTGCCTCATGGAAGGACTGCAGAAACACTCTCAAACATAAAAAGAAAAAACTTTCGTTTGAAGAGTTGTGCCACCATCTTCGAGTTGAAGATGAACTTCGTGTTCGCGACAAGAAAGATGAGCAATCTCAATTAACTTCAAAGGCTCATATGGTGGAGGTTGGTACGTCCAAATCACATAGAAAGCGGAAAGGCAATTTCAATTCTGATAAGGCTAACAAGAAAATTAAGAGCCAAAGTCATCAGGGCCAAAAGAAAAAGGGCAGTTGTTATCACTGTGGTAAACCCGGTCACTTCAAAAAGGATTGCAGACTTCTGAAAAGGGAGAAAGAATCTCAAGCGAATGTGACGGAAGAAAAGTTTGTAGCCATGATTTCCGAAATCAACATGGTTGGAAGCGAAAAAGACTGGTGGATCGATTCTGGTGCCACTAGGCATGTTTGTAACTGCCGATCTTTCTTTGCCAACTATGCGGAGGACACAAACGGACAAGAGCTCTTTATGGGGAACGCTTCAACTGCAAAGGTCAAGGGTTCAGGAAAAATCAATCTTAAATTGACCTCTGATAAGACCTTACTTTGACCGATGTACTGTATGTTCCTGAGATTCGTAAGAATCTGATTTCGACCAGTTTACTCAATAAATATGGTTTCAAGTTAGTCTTTGAATCGGATAAAGTTGTAATCACTAAGGGTGGTGTATTTGTGGGGAAATGATATGTCTGTAATGGGATGTTCAAATTGAATGTAATCAATGAAATGCCTTCTTCCGTTTATATTGTTGATTCTCTTTCATTATGGCATGATAGATTAGGGCATGTGAATGCTAATCGTTTAAATTCTATGATAGAATTATAATTAATTCTTAGATGCGAGAAAAATATTCATGAAAAATGTAGAATTTGCGTTCAAACTAAAATCACTAGAAAACCTTTCAATAAAGTAGAAAGAAAATCTCAGATTTTAGAACTCATTCATTCTGATATTTGTGATTTAAATAATTTTTTAACTAGAGGAGGAAAAAGATATTTTATAACATTTATTGATGACTATTCAAAATATACTTATGTTTATTTGTTAAAACATAAAGATAAAGCTTTAGGAAAATTTAAAGCTTATAAAGAAGAAGTTGAAAATTAGTTAAATTTTAAAATTAAAACTTTAAAATCTGATAGAGGAGGAGAATACACTTCCAATGATTTTAGTGAATTTTGTGAAAATGTGGGGTCAGACATTTCTGTTGCACCTTACACTCCTCAATGTAATGTGCAAAGAAAAAGAAAAAATCGAACTTTAATAGAAATGGTAAATGCTATGCTTTTAAACTCTGGTTTAAATTTAAATTTATGGGGTGAAGCACTTCTCACTGCTTGTCATCTTTTAAATAGAGTGCCACAAAAGAGTTTTAGTATAACTCCCTATGAGTTATGGAAGAAAAGGAAACAAAATCTTAAATATCTCAAAGTGTGGGGGTGCCGAGCTCTGGTTAGATTACCAGATCTTAAAAGACCCAAATTAGGTAATAGAGCCATTGAATGCGTATTTATTGGATACTCATTAACCAGTAAAGCCTACAGATTTTTGGTAACTGAATCTAAGGGTGCAATTGATCAAAATAATATAATTGAATCTAGATATGCTGAATTTTATGAACATTATTTTTCTTCTATTCCTAGAATTAATGAAAATTCTGATAAAGAAAAATTAATTATAAATTCTGAAAATATAGAAAACACGGATCTCAGAAAAAGCAAAAGAGTGCGAAAAGAAAAAAATTTTGGTTCGGATTTTTATATGTTTGTAGTTGAGGGAACAAGATCAGAACAAGTAAAGGAAACCATATTTTCTTTTCATATCGAAAATGATCCATTAACATTTAATGAGGCTATGAAATCGCAAGATGCTGCTTTTTGGAAGGAAGCAATAAATGATGAAATAGAATCTATAATGGGTAATAAAACATGAAAACTAGTTGATCTTCCTCTAGGATCCAAACCTATAGGTTGTAAATGGATTTTCAAACGAAAACTTAAAGCTGATGGAACTATAGATAAGTTTAAGGCCCGATTGGTGGCAAAAAGATTTAGACAAAAGGAAGTAGACAAAAGGAAGGTATTGACTTTTTTGATACTTATGCACCAGTAGCCAGAATTTCAACTATTAGGATCTTAATAGCACTTGCTTCTATTTATCATTTACAAATTCATCAAATGGATGTAAAAACAGCATTCTTAAATGGTGAATTAGAAGAAGAAGTTTATATGGAGCAACCTGAAGGTTTTGTAATGACCGGACAGGAGCATAAAGTTTGTAAATTAATTAAATCTCTTTATGGTTTAAAACAAGCTCCTAAACAATGATATGAAAAATTTGAAAGTGTTATTGTTTCTAACGGTTTCAAAATTAATGAATCTGATAAATGTGTTTATAGTAAATTTTCTGTAAATAAGAGAATTATCATATGTTTATATGTAGATGATATGCTTATATTTGGTACTGATTTAGATAGTATAATGGATACTAAATCTTTTCTCTCTTCTAATTTGATATGAAAGATATGGGTAATGCTGATGCCATCTTAGAAATCAAAATAGTAAGAAATGACAATGAGCTTACTTTAACCCAGTCTCATTACATAGAGAAAATTTTTAATAAATATAATCATTTAGATGGTAAAGCTGCATCTACACTATATGATCCTAGCATCAAACTTGTTTATAATAAAGGTAGATCTGTAAATCAGTTAGAATATGCTAGAGTAATCGGTAGTTTGATGTATGCAATGCACTGTACTAGACCTGACTTAGCATATGCAGTTGGAAAATTAAGTAGATATACAAGTAATCCTTGTCATGATCATTGGAATGTTATATCTTGTGTATTTAGATATTTAAAAGGAAGTGTACATTATGGATTGCATTATTCTAGTTTTCCTAATGTTTTAGAAGGATACAGTGATGCAAGTTGGAATTCAGATTCAGATGAATCCAAGGCTACGAGTAGATGGGTATTCACTCTCGGTGGTGCTGCGATCTCATGGGGATCTAAAAAGTAAACATGTATTACTCATTCCACAATGGAATCTGAGTTTATTGCCTTAACGGCATGTGGCAAAGAGGCAGAATGACTTCGAAATTTACTCTTGGAAATTCCTTTGTGGCCAAAGCCTATGTCACCTATTATAATAAATTGTGATAGTGAGGCTACGAGAGCAAAAGCCTACAATAAATTTTATAATGGTAAGAATAGACATATTGGTCTACGGCACCGTTATGTTAGAGAATTACTCAAGGATGGAGTAATTGGGATAGACTCAATTCGGACCAATAATAATTTGGCTGATCCATGTACCAAAGGACTTTCTAGAGAATTGGTAAAGAAAACATCTATCGGGATAGGACTAAAACCATATAGTTGATCACCTATGTCAAAAATCCAACTTAATATTTGTTCAACAAATCCTTAAGTTCAATGGAAGAGTACGACATGAGAGTGATGATTAGAAGCACTTTAATTTAGCTAAAATGTCCATCCCAAGATAGGTGTCAAGTGCTTGGAATTTGTAATGACAAAGAGAAGGATGAGTACATACTCTTAATAAGTATGTAACATTTTATGTTAATGTGTTTGATTACAGAAACATATTCGACAGACTTACCTATGTGAATGTGGAGGTGAGGCCGCTTCCTATGAGATTATGGTTTTTCTCAAAAAAAAAAAAACATTAATGAAACCAGGGTATAAGCACAAGGCCATAATAGTGCTAGCTTTATAGAAAATTGGATCTTAAGAAAAATATATGTGTGTTATTTATCCGGTCATATCATATAGGGTCCTCAGTTCAAGACTATGGTCTCTGTGCACCCTGATAAGACTTTGATAAGTTTACACTAAGTGAATGTTCAAACCTAAAAGGTACCTTTTATGGTATGCACATATTTTCGGTACCAGTGTCTTTATTTTATTTAAAATTTGTGGGGGATTGTTATATTTATTATTAATATAATAAATATTTTAATAATTTAAAGAAAATAAAACTTTATTTGATTTCTTAATTTTGGGTTGGGTTTTTGGCAATAGAGATCCTCAAGTTTTATATACAAATGAATAGTCCCACATTGGTAAAAATAAAAAAGTGCCTAGGCTATATATAGAACCTTTCACCTTCTATTATTGTTTAACAATAATAAAAGAAGAGTGTCGATTATTCATGGGTTGAGTCGGGCCTAATGGGCCACTATTCAGCGGGTCAATTCGGTTCTATTGGGCCAAACGGATTGGTCAAATGTTGACCGTTGGACCCAACAGTTTCATAACTGCTTGTAAAGTTGTACAATTCGAAAAGTTACAACCTTTCATGCAGTCCAAAATATGATTGTTGGTCCAACAGTCATATTGAAATTTCTATAATCCTTGCATAAAACTTGAGAATTCCTCTTGCTTTCTTCTTTTGGCGGTACTCCATCGGATTGAGTTTTCTGGGGCGATCCTCTACTGTTGCAAAGTAACGGATCGCATCCAAGAGATTAGGTTCGTTGTATCCTGGAAACGTCTCGCTGGAACCCTTTTGCAAACTCGAAGATTTACTCGAGTAGGGAGCGAATAGCGTTTTAAAGAAACCGATTACATGTCTCGAGTCCAATTCTCTTGCTATTTTCATCATTTTCAGATTTCTGTTCATTGATTTATCTAACAGTTGGCATGTTGACCAACGCGTAAACTTCTAAATTTACTGTCAACAAGTGTTGATTTGAGAATTTATTTAAAAATGTTGTTATGTAATTTGAAGAAAAAAAATTCCCTCTTTTTTATTTAGTGTAATTATCTAAATATATAAAGATAATATTCTATGTTATTACAAGGATAAAGGTTTTCTGGTCTCATGGATCTCGTTGGCTACCATGTGATTAGGTGCCGCATGGATGAGTGGCCGATGATTTGGGCCATTGGAACGAAAATTTTAAACCAATCATGTAGAAAATGAATGGTGAGTTTATATTTGGTCGCAACCGTCTATTTTTGGTACAATTGATACCTTTGACAAAGTAATTTATTATTATTATTGTTTTTGTTTTTTCTAATTTTGTTTTCCAATGATGTTAATTATCGGGCTGCTCTTTCACGAGACACCCGATCATGTTTTTGAAAGCCATGTGGCAGCCAATTGACATAGGACGGGTAATTTACCTTGTCTACAGGCTTTGTGCCATTTTTCGATAAAATGTCCTATATTTAGAGGTTAGTACCGTAAAACGCCCCTGAAGGGAACTTACTTTAAACTTATGCAAGGTAAAATTGATAATCTATATCATCTATTATCTAATATTATTTTAGACCCCACTAAAATGCTTCTCCATCTTTTTCTTCACGAATTTGCAACGGCCATGTTATTTGCGTATATATTACCTTTAGACATAGGACTGTTAGTAGTGCCGATGGGTCGGGTTAACCCGGTGGTGAAGCGACTTGGCCCGCTACTGGTAAATTCGGATTTGGACTTCTAACTCATTCACGGTTTACGTTGAGGTTTCTTGACCTGATTTCGAACTGACCTTACTTGACTCGACATCCTGCATTTTCCCGACCTAACCTGACTTGACCCAGCCTGACCCGACCCAAATTTAACCGGTCAAGTCGACTTTGGAGTTTTAATAAATGAGTTGGGTCAGGGTTTTTGTCGAGAGTCAAGGTTGATGGGCTGGGCTCAAGTTGACTTGGGCCAAGTAGAAATTGACTTGTGTGCACCATAGGTGTCACTAATATTTTTTTTTGGATAATGATCAAAATTATTATTATTATAGCTTTTTTAATGACTTTTGACTGATATTTAAATACCAAATGTTATATAAATGATTTTACAAGTTACACCATTAAAATTATGCTTCTTATCTCACACTAGTGTAGTAGGGTTGTGCATTTTTTAGACCGAACCGAACTGCCGGGTTTGGTCCGGTTTGGACGAGTACCGGTTTGGAAAAAAAAGAAAATCGAAAAGTTTAGTTTGGTTTCGGTTCTAAGCCTCCCCAAGCCGAAATCGAACCAAATCGAATGTAGTTTGTAAGTAATTATATATAGATACATTAAAGGGCATTTAAGTAAAATGCATATTTTCATATAAAACCCTACCCTTGTCTTTAACCTATTCCTAAATCCTAAAGCGGTAAAGTAGAACTTATAGAAAAATTGGTTGAAAAGTTGAGAAAATTTTGATGTGCAAGTAGAACTTATAGGAAAATCGACCGAACCAAACCGAACTGAATTGAATCGGGTTGGTTTAGTTTAAGAGTTGGACAGTTTGGTTTGATTTGAAAATCTAAAAATCGATTAAGATTGGTTTGATTTGTGATTTTGGTCCAAAACTGACAAAACCGAACCGAATACACCCCTATAGTGTAGTGTGATTTGTCATTATGCACAACTATGACCAATCTAATTGTTCAAGTGACAATCATCATTGAAACATATCTCAGGCCAAGGAAACATACCTAGAAGTAGTTGTGAGCCATTTGATTGATGTACTTTAATATCAGCTATTACAATTAAAACCAATGGTTGATTTTTATAATCAATAGATCGGGTGGTTTAAATCTCCCTAGAACACCATTCTTCGGCTTGTAGCGCTTAAATCTACGATCTAACACTTTCATGGTGCGAATCATCCACATTCTAAACCATTGATGTGTAAGAGGAGAGGCGGGGCTTTTTTTATTTAGGATTTTTTTGCATACACCCTGCAATATTTGGGCATATTTATAAATGCCACCCTTGATTCAATTATTTGTACATAACTCCCTAATTTACAATTTTGTATTTAAATAACACCTTGAGTTACTATTTCATTAACCTCCATCTCTGAAAAAACAAAAGCGAGTCAGAAAAGTATTTCTAATACGAGAAAGGGAACGCGGTTTCTTGGGAACCTTGCAATCTCGCGGTTTCGGTAACCGGCTGTATTGGCCAGGTAACCTTCGTTACCGTCGTTCCCACAAAACATAGTTCTCCCTCATACACAATCATCCTATGAAATAAATGGATATGCTCTCTCATCTATTTTCATCCTGAGATGGATGCAGAGGTGAACTTTGCCTTTTTTAGAGACAATAGTTAATGGAACAATAACTAAATGTGTTATTTAAAGTTTTAAATACAAAATTGCAAAATAGAGGAATATTTATAAATTAGATAAACGGGGGGTTTCACTTATAAATATGCCAAATTATATAGGCCTTGTTTGGCAAAACTCATGTAAAGTTGTCTTTCTTTCTTTTCATAAGTTTGTAAAGAAAAATATTCCATAGGAGTTTTTTTTTTTTTTCAAAATCAAAATGGTTGTAATTGTTTTTTCCACTAGTGTGGCTATGGAAATACGTAAAATTTTCTATTCCCAGAGTTTCACCAATTGGCATGTAATTCACCTTCTATTATCTATATGATATAAAAATTTTGACGATCCTATTGAAACTAACTAATGGTGAAACACACCTATTTAGGTTTAAACATAGATAAGTAGTTGTGAACCATCTGATATAACTTTCATCAAAGCTCCTCTATGATAATCAAAAGGTATAATAACTAATGAACGACATTTAAACACAATTATTAAATTAGACTTATGTTATTACACTATTAAATTGTGATTTACTATTATACCATGTGACACATTTATAATTAATTTAAATGATTCTAATGCAATCTATCATTGAAACATGTCTTGGTCAAAGGATCATGCCCAAAAGTAGCTATGAATCATCCAATTAGCGGATTCTAATATTGGTTATTTAAAACTAAAAATTACAATTAAACTGTGTCCCGATCAAATGGTTCAAATCATCAAAAAGTTATAATTTGAGGGCTCATTCCTCTTGAGTGTATGATCTATCACTTCGATGGTATAGCTCATATCTTAAATCATTAATTATATAAGATCATTTAAAAATTTATTAATGATGCAAGATCATGGGAGCCAACCCAAGGTGTAAGAACTAGTGATTAGTCCACCTCGGTGAAGGGGTTAGTTACCTTGTAAAAATTCAATCCTTTTCAAGGATCAAAATTTCGGCTGAAATGATCAAAATTTCGGTCCAAATTATTATTTTTGGCCCCCACTGAAATAATAATTTAGATTGAAATTTCAATCATTTTTGTATGGTATCTAAATTTTCAATTTTCAACCGAAATTTCGGTCCAAAATATGGGCCTCGTCTTGCTCGAAACTGAAATTTTACAGGAATTTTTTATCCTTGATCCCGATCGGCTCAGAGAAGATATTTTTGTCTTGGGTAATAGTATTTACAACCGAAAATTGACGGTTAGATGTTAATTGTCAAAGGTGAACATTATCATGGCATACCATGTGAAGGCTTCTCATGTCACTTTTTTAGATGTGTACGAAGTGAAATGAACATCGGACTATCTGATAGCTTGGCCACGATCTCCAGATCCGTTGTCGAAAAATGATCTTCACCGTCTGATCAAAGCAGTCACAATTTTAATTGTGGACATCCTCGGTTGCAGAGCCAAAACTTTAGTTGTAAATACTGATACCTTTCAAAGTATCGAGGAACGAGGGGTTTTAACCTGAACGAGGGTTTTTTTATTCTATTGAGGAAGGGAAGAACGAGCCCCCTCGTTTTAGTGCTTGAGTATTTGTCTCCCCTCTCTATTTCTCCGCTACTCCGCCAAACGTAGTCACTTCTCTCTCTCTCTCTTCCTCTCTCTCTCGATGCAGCAGCAACACGCAGCGACCCTCCTCGCCCCTAACCCAACCTCACTCCTCGGGTCTCCGGTGACTTCAGGCGGCGTATCCCCACAACAAAAAACTCTGAACTCCAAAAGGTAATCTAATTTCTAAACCTAACTTCTAAACGATAATTTTTTTTTTCTTTTTTAAACCCATTTCAACTTGTTTTCAGTTATTCCCTTACAGCGTAGATTCAAGGTTATTATTATTATTATTATTATTATTATTATTAAATTTTTTTTTTTTTTTTTCTTTCTTTCTTTCTTTTTCTTTTAAGCCCCATATAGTAGACGGTCCAATTCTCCACATGCCCGTTTATATATATATATATATATATATATATATATATATATATATATATATATATATATATATATATATATATATATATATGGGAGCCGGTTAGGTCCTCCAATGGAGGACGGTGACCGTCCTCCAAGATCCACGTGGAGCACAGGTGGACAGTTTAGATCAACATTAAAAAAAAAAATTCGGAAATTTTTTTTTAAAATCACAAGTCAAAGTTTGACAGTTTTCATTGGTGCACATTTCAGGGTTCAAAATATACACGGTGGAGATGAGTTTTTAATTTTTTTTTTTTCAAAAATGATCTAAGCAATGCACCCAAGATCCACGTGGCACCGAAAAAGTTTTTTGGGTGCCACATGGAACTCTACGTAAAAAGTTGGAGGACGGTGACCGTCCTCCCATGGAGGACGAAGTCCTTTTCCTATATATATATATATATATATATATATATATATATATATATATATATAAAATTCTACGCTCAACAGCTCCTAGTAGAAGCGCTCTAGAAAGCATGGAGAACCGACCCAGAACCAACCTGATGAAGTCAGTTAACAAAGGGAGTGGACGTCCGCGGTGTGTGGGCGTGGATGACCGTGAAACAACCCGTAAACCGGCCCAGCTTTGTCGGTCAAGAATTGTGGGCGGACGTCCGCGATTCGCGGACGACCGTGGCAGCCGTCCGTGCGTCGGCTGTGCTTTGGCTATATAAATACCCGAGTGAGTGTTTTATTTATGGTACTTTTTGGAAAAATCAGATCTTTTACACTTTACACCTGGAAACATTTAGTGCTCCTTACTCCTGGAGTTTATAATTAATCATCATCACCATTTGCTAAACTCAAGGAGAATCTATCATCTACCTTTGAAAGTGTAGCTTGTGTGAGTCAAACTTGGTATCGGCTTGTGTGACTCGAGTGGATCAACGTGGGATGCGTTGATTGAAGGCGATAGCAAACTCCAGGATACTGTGAAGGGACGTTCGTGGGATTCCAGCATTGTGAGCTAGGAGGAGAGTGATAGGTGCATATCATTTGGATCTTCTGTAAGTGTGTTACTATTCATGGCGGATTTTGTTTGCCTTGGATCTGTGATAGGTCCTGTGCCAGTTGGGTTTTCACGTTAAAAATATTGTGTTCATTGTGTGGATGTGATTTTGTGGTTTGGATTAACATTTGAATAATTATTCGCTAGGAATATCTTGAATTACCCCGAATTTAAAAAAAATTCATATAAGGAGCCAAGGCAGGACCTCCAACCATGCTATTTACCTCGCAGGTATCTTTTTTCTCCAGCAAGTCCAAGTTCATGTGATTTGGACATGTATTGAGTGAGTAATATCCAAAATTCATACAAGGTGTGAAGGCTGTGGCAATGTTTAGGTTGTTTAATTAGCGGACGATTTACGCTAGGAGTCTATTCTTATTGATTTGTTTTTTTTTTTTAAATTTACTTATAGTAATTACTATTAGGATTATTTACTTTTAAGTCATAGTTGGGTTAATTACTTATTTGTAGGATGCAGATTCGGTTAACCAAACCGAATTGACAATTTCGGTTTTCGGTTCGGTTAAGCTGAAACCGAAACATATCGGTTCGGTTATTTTATTTAATTTTTTAAAACCGAAACCAAACTGAAACCAAAAAATTTCGTTTTTTTCGGGTCGCTTTCAGTTCGATTTCATTTTGTTTTTGGTATATTAGGTCATTTTTTCGCTTTACTAATCCTACGTAATTGGTATTTGCCACCCAAAGCTGAACCGAACCGAACCGGAATCAGTGTGGTTCGGTTTCAAATTGGTCTTGGTCCAGTTCGGTTTGCCAGGTTTTTGGGTCAATTTCAGGTTTTCGGTTTTTTCTTGCGCACCTACTTATTTGATACAATTTTTTCAATGTCTATGAAATAAGCACCCACCCTTGAGGGATCTTCATTGTGCTTCATTGTTTTAATAATATTTCATTCTCTTTTGAGGCTTGAAGCACAATTTTTTTTATCTCTCTGATTTACTTCTCCACCTAGCATATTTCTATTATTTTCACGATTTTTCATAAATTTTATATCTGCATTAATTGGTATCTGGGCTGGGTTTTGCTTAGTTTATTCTTCTCTCATCGTTGAAATCCCTTAAAGAATGATCATGGCAACAAGAGGTTACAATGACCTTTAAAGAATGATCATGGTAACAAGAGGTTACAATGACCCTAGTTGGAGGCAGAAAGTTTCTATGTTTGCTCGATTATGGCAAAGGGTCATGGAAAGCAAAAAATAAGCAGTACGTTTCTTCCAGTAACTCTGTAGTTGTAGTCCTCTGGGTTCTTTTAATTTTGGAAAAAAAGTGTATTCTCTTAAATTTGACAACCTTGGGATATGCGTGGATATCTTTTAGTGCCAAATCAGTGAATGGTCAAGTTTTCTTTAACTATTTTTTGTGTTAATAAATAGCTGTACACCCTAGAATTGTGACCATTTTGGTAGAACTCCATGTGGACACAGTAACATTGGTGCTGCTTAGGAAGGAGTGCAAATGAATCGAGCATGGATCAAAATATCGGACGATACCGGTACTTATCGTCCGATACATATCGTTTTGGAGGGTACCAGATACGATAAATATCGGGTACCCCCTAAAACAACCAAATTATCGTCCGATACGGGCATATTATCGCTCGTATCGGACGATAATTTGGTGGATTTTCTATGGGCCCCTCTCAAGCTGAAGCACGGGATTTGGGTTTTAAACCCTCTTTTTCCATTTTTTCCCTATTTTCTTTCTTCCCCCTTCTTCCACCTCTTCCACACCGGATAACGGGATTTGGGTTTTAAGGCTTCTAGCACCACTCGAAAAGTGCGGGATGATGAACTGGTAACAATGTTTGACACTGCTACATTTAGAGGTGGAGGGGTTGTAAGAAGAGGAGCTTCAGAATCTTACCAAACACCATCACCACCACAAGGTCCACAAGATGATTTGGGTTATACTATATCTAGTTTCGAGGATTTAGTTTGCAAAACACCGAAGATTCAGCAACCATTAACCCATGCCCAATCCCTCAACCAGCCTATCCCAGCCATCTGACTTCGTTGGTCAACTTTTTGGAGGACCGACATTTATCTATTACATTGAACCATATTCGTTGCTAATGCCTCAGTTTCAAGGGGGGACATATGATCATGGGTATCAATATGACTAGTACTATAGGGAAAGCTCGCGCACTAATGATGATTACGAGGGCGAAGAACCACCACGGAATTCTGGCTTTAAAGTAATTTTTTCATGTACAATGTAATTTTTAAAGCATTCATGATTCATGTACAATATAATCTAGGTTCCGAGTTGATAAAATTCCGAAATATGCATCAAATAAATCTTAAATAATTTTAAAAAAAATTAAAAAAATAGAAAACCATTAAATATAATTTTTCAAAATTTTAGAGTAATTTTAAGGATTTTTTTGAAGAAAAATAAAATGTATCAGGACGATACATTCAATGTTTCGCCGATACATTGAATGTATCGGACGATACACCTATACGTATCATCCTAGAGGTTGGACAATACGTATCGGATAATCGATATTTTTATCCGTGGAATCGAGCTAGCTTGATTTTTATTATAAATTGCCCAAACATAATTGAATATAAGAGCCATAGGAAAAACCTTGTTGAATTAAAAGATGAGCTTTTGCCTTTTGAGATCAAGACTCGAGCTGAGCCCAATATATAAAAAATCGTTTTTGGACCTTGGCTTATAATGGCCCAGAGAGCCCCCCCTTCGGAGTTTCACCAGCACTTGAGCTAGTAGTTGTAGTCAGTCTTTCGAGCTTTCGGATAGGAGAAAAATCCTTATCTTCGTCTAGTTGTGGAAGCAGTACTCTTTGGAATTATAAACAACAAATTTGCATAGAAAATAAATCTATACAAATCGATTATAACAAATTTCCCTTCATTAGGAGAGGGTTTTATTGAAATGGTGGACTTTACACTTTCGGGTATCGCAATCGATACCCTGTTATTTACATCAAAATGAATACTTCTGATTAAAACCTACTAAAGAAAGTAAAATAATTACATCTTTAAAATAAACAAACTAAATCCTAAGGCTAGGTCTTCGTCGACATCTTCAATCTTTCACGAGATAGATGCATAACATGCTGTCTTTATTAGAAATTCGAGAAATATGAAATGGAGGATGACGAATGGGAGAACCCTTCCTCCAAAACTCAATTTCATTTGATCAACAAACGCGGGTCATTATTGGAGCAAGAGCTTCGTGGATGAACCTTAGAGCAAATTCTTTTCTCTTGTCTCAAAGACAAATTTGAATACCAGATCCATTCTCTTGGTGACAGATTACCAGAAGAATTAGTATCTTGATTGTCGGGTTGCATGACCATCGATTGATCTTCGGTGATGATTGGTTTTACACCATTGAATTGAACTAGTGTCTTAATCAATACATGAAGGTTTGACTATTGAATTTGACCTAAATCATGAGATTTTGTCACTGAGTAACAAATCCACCGTTGGATCTTATTATGATCTCATATTACAGTCGTTTGATTAAAAGTCAATGGGTCCACAATTGGATTTGACCAAAATCATGAGATTTGGTCAAAGAATAACAAATTCACCATTGGATTTCATCATAGTCTCATATGGCGATCGTTTGACTAAAAGTCAACGAGATCAAAACAAGAGATTTGGTCAATGAGTAACAAATCCACTGTTGGACCTCATCATGGTCTGATATTACTATCGTTTGACTAAAAGTCAACGAGTCCACTATCGGATTTGAACAAGACCATGAGATTTGGTTGATGAGTGACAAATCCACCATTGGTTCTTATTACGGTGTCGTATTATGATCGTTTGATTAAAAGTCAACGAACCCATCGTTGGATTTGATCAAAACCTCGACCGAATTTCCGATCTCGAGGTTAAGATCAAAACCCTAAATTAAAAGGAATGACGATCTGAACCGTGAGGGAAACTCCAATATCGGGTATGATCAAAGTCTAATAATCCAATGGTTACGAGTAAGGAAGAAAATGAAGGAGAAGGAGAGAGAGAAGTGGGATGGCCTATGCAGGGAGCTCTGCGTGGGCCATATTTGGAGAGAAAAAGGAGAAATAGAAGAGGGATGGCTCACGTAGGGAGCCCTGCGTGGGCCGTGTTTGGAGAAAGGAAGAGAAAGGGCAAAAGAAGAGAGAAAGAGGAGCACAAGAGGGAGAAACGATGGAAGAAAAGGTGGGGAATTTAGAGAGAAAAAGAGGAGGAGAAAAGAAGAGAAAAAGAAGGAAAAATAATGGGAAGAAGACCGACCAATCGCCTCCTTGCATGGGTTATCTCTTCTGAAAAGACAATTTTTTTTGTATTTTTCTCCGCAGACATATCTTTTTTTGTCTTTTCTCCGGAGACACAAATCTTTTGGGGTTTTTTGCGTGGTTTTTGTTTATCTTGTTTTGTTTATATTTTACTTTATCCAAAAAAGAGACAATTTTTTGTGTCTACAATACAGATCTATATCTGTATATATAATTTTTTTGATTAGATATCTGTATATATAATTAAAAAGGACTAAAAATCTAACATGTACATTTGTATTATTTATTAAAAAAAAGACAAACTATTTGTGTCTATAGTACAGATCTGTATCTGTATATTCATGGTTAAAAAGATTAAAAACCTAACATTTATGCTTGTATAATTTATTTATGATAAAAAAAAGAAAGAAACAATTTTTTTTGTGTCTATAGGAACTTGACTAAAAAGCCTTCTTGATTTCGAGCCTAGCTCGAAATGAATCACCAAAAGCTTCGCGCGGCTCAAGATACATAAATAATAGCTTTTGATATACTTTGTATAATAATGTATATAATAACAATGATAGTTTTAGTAATTTGCCCTTATAAATCCAATGGTCCACTATAAAAGCAATTAAAAATCTCTCAAACGTGTCCCTTCTCTATCTCGCTCTCTCAAGTCTACACCGCCACAACCCTTAGAACCCTAATGGCTGACTATAAAAGACAATTAAAAGTCTCTTGAACGAGCTCTCCTCTCATTTCTATCTCGCTCTTTCAAGTCCACACCGCTACGACGCCACCATTAAAAAAATCGATCCCTGCCACCGTCTCTTATTGATCCAAGCACTCTCAAGTAAATATCCATATTACCCCTGCATGTTTCAACCTGATGTATAAACCACCTTATTCTTTTTCTTCTTCTGCCTTCTTCTTTACAATAGGTCGTGTTTGATGATGTGAAGTTGCTTTCTGTAGAGGTGTTAGAGGCTCCAATCGTTGGAAAATATATGGTGTTGGTAGAGGTAGTTGACGAGACATGAAGGTATTCGATTTTCAAGGTTTGCAAATATGGGTATTTTTCTTTTCATTGGTGGTGTGCGCAATTGGCTATGTTAATCCCAATCTTGTCGTGATTGAGGGTCTGCATTTATCAAAGAGAAGCAATTGTCTAGTGGAGGATGCCAAGTGCTCTTTCTGTTTCTCACTCTCTTTATGCAATAAGCCCTGGATGACATAGTTGGAAGTGAAATTGCAGTCAGTAAAGGCTTAGAGGCATAACTCGTCGACAAAACTGATGCTGTTGGCAGTGGTATTAGACGAGGTGTGAAGGTAGGTATTTGGCTTGAGCTCTGCAGAGATGAACTAGAGCCGAGCTAGAGCTTAGATTTTATGAGGTAGAGGCAAGCTAGAGCTAACCTACTTGAGTTCATCGCCCTATGGTTCTCCCTACACTAAGTTTGGGAAATGCATGGAGTGCCACATCAGTAAACATGATCGTCAAATGGTAAATGCGAACCAAAGTGTATTTTCACTGATTTTGGTGCTGGTAAATAGCTGTGCGCCTCTCGAGACTTGGCCATTTAGAGCTAACCTAATAATAAAATGGAATTGTTGGTTATTCATGTGCAGTCCACTAATTCCGACTTGTTTCGAAGTAAATTGTGTTCAGGGCTAACAACCCTATTTACTCTCTCTCTTGATTCTTTGTTGGAAAAATTCTATGGAATGCAAGGAAAAATTCACCAGCACGAAATACATTTTAATTTGATTATTTCATTTTTTTTTTTTTTGTTGAGAGATTTCAACAAAATTAATTTATAAATATAAGTAGAATGGTGGATTATGATTAGGATTAAAAATTGGGAGTGAGATAGATTTGTTATGTAAGATAACCTTATATGATAGCTTTTAATCTTGAAAATGCCTTGTCTGTCGTCTTTGGATTTATATTCCAGCAGTGGTACTCGAGATCAGCATCAATTCAATGGAAAATTTACTCAGAAAGAAGATTGGTTAGCAAGGTATTTATATAAGTAGAATCAGCACTATTATCATGAAAACTCCCACTCTCTCTCTCTCTCTCTCTGTTTTGTTGGTTGAAAGCGGGCAGCAGATTACTTGTTAATGTTTTGATTTTTGCGTATCAGAAAGAAGATAATCGCACAACAGAGAAAGTCCCTACCCATTGCATCAGGTTTGTTCTCTATTTATTTATTCATGAAAATTGTATGTTTAGTTATGTTGATCTATCTGAACCCTTTGATTTTGTTTTTTTTGTTTTTTTTTCCGCTCCCAATACCTTATGTTTGTCTTTTGGTTTGAGAGGGGAGGGGAGGGGGGGGGGGGGGTCTCTCTCTCTCCTGCCCTTGCTCTCCTTTTTGTATGTTTGTCTTTCGGTTCCCCCTTGAGGTTTATGTAGGCTCCGGCCCTTTCTCTTCCAGCTCCTCGCTGGGTTTTTAATGGATTTTCTCTACCGATCCAAAAAAAAAAAAACCTTATGTTGCAGACAATGTGCCACCAATTTGACTAGTAAGAAAACAAGGAAGTGAAAAAAAACATTTTTACTGTATTTTTTTTTTTTATCAATTTTGATCCAACAATATGAACCTTGAATCTTTTGGTATAAGGGGTGCATAATTATTGAGGTTTCCTTTTTATGGGAAAAAGTTCCATAGACTGACATTCTAGGGAGATGGGTGGCTGAGCTCCATTTCACGCTCTATGTGGCACCCAAAAACTTCTTTTGTTTTCAAGTGGAGCAAGGGAACATTCCGTAGATCAATTAAAAATAAATAAATAAATTGAAAAATGCATTTTAAGGGTGAAAGTCAAACTTTGACTGAACTTCAACTATCCAGTTTTCAAGCCTCCAAAATCACATTAGGTGGAAGTGCATTTAACTTCTATTTTCTTAAAGATGATTTAAGCAACGCCCCCTTGTTCCCATGTGGCACTCAAAGCATGGTTTGGGCGACATGTTAAATGGAAGCTCGGTGTACGGTGAAGGTAGACCTTTGGTGTACCTAACTGGTGTCCTATATATATATGTGTATGTATGTATCTATGTATGAGTAATGGATTTGATTGTGAAAGGAGGTTGTGACACTAATTAGTCTGTTACCAAAATTACCCAATGATTTTCCTTTGAGAAAAAGGTAGATATCTTGATCAAGTTTGGAAAAAATAGAAATCCTACCTTTTCCCCTTTTGTTTTAGCTAGGAAGAACTTTGTTTGGTTTCTCTTTGCTGAGGATATAAAATAAATTGCACTTTATGCTGTCATTTGTTGTTGATGATAACCCTTCAATAAATGGATGATATATAAAATAAATTGCACTTTATGATGTCATTTGTTGTTGATGATAACCCCTCAATAAATGGATGATATTCAAGGTTTAAAATATCACCCTCTATATAATGGTGGAAGCATGTACCTTTTTGCAACAAAGTACCAATGTATTGCTGGTACAGGATATTCAAAGCCTTGGAAAAGGTTTGTAACCATTAGTGCATATTGGTAACAAAAATTTTCAATTTCTTGAATAAGTCTTGTTTAAAATAGGAGTTTTGTGCAATTATATATATATATATATATATATATATATATATATATATATATATATATATATATATATTTGTACGTATTTTTTTTTCTTGAACTTATGCAATTAAATTGCAAATTTTACGACTTAATCACGATTTTTTCATTAATACCTTAGTTGCGGCTAATAGGCCTATGGCTGTTAACTTTCAAGAAATCAAATGGAACTTGTCTAATTCTTCTAAGATTAGATTTGTGTTGCGTGGTAATAGGTGGGAGTGAGTTTGTTTGGACTCGGTGGGCGCTCCTGGAGACATTATTGTGGCTTTGGATTCCATGAATTTGGTAGGGGTGGATACAAGAAATTGGGGACTTCTCGGCTTCGATTCTTTTTTGTAGTAAGGATGGGAGAAGTGGGCTTTTACTAGGGTGTATGGTTCAAATGATGATGCTAGGGGGGAAGAATTTTGGTTTGAATTGGCAGGGATCTCGTTTTAGGGAGGTTCAATGGTGCTTGGGGGGCGATTTTAATTAAATTTGATTTGATAATGAGAGCATTGGGGTAAACCTTGATGGGCCCGAGATATGGAGTTTTACAAACTTTATTAGTGTTTGTGGTCTTATGGATATTTCTATGGTGGATGTTGCTATACTTGGTTTAATATGCAGGAGGACCTAGTCTTGTGTCGCTTAGATCATTTCTCATGTTTTGCATCTTGGGATGCTTTATTTCCCATTGTGATGTTGCAGGGTTTAACTAGATCAGTATCTGACCATGCTCCTAGTCTTGTGTCACCTAGATCGTTTCTTATGTTCTGCATCTTGGGATGCTTTATTTCCCAATGTGATGTTGTAGGGTTTAACTTGATCAATATTTGACCATGCTCCTATTCGGTTGAAATTTAGGGTGAGGGGAAACATACCCTTCCCTTTCCCCTTTGAGGGATTCAGGATGAGGAGTTTAGGGGCTTAGTGGAAGCTTGGTGGAGGGAGGAAATGGTGTTAGTGGTACGATTGGTTTTCATTTGACTATCAAATTAAATAACCCTAAGGATAAGATTGGGAAGTGGAATTATGAGTGTTGGGGAGGTTAGTAAGGTGGAATAAGAGCTGCTCTTGGAGATTCGTAGGAGGATATAGTTGAGGAGGGTAGACCCTTCACGAGCGGTGAGTTGGAAGATATGGTTGGGCTCAATAACCGATACAATTATAAATGCCTTTAGGAGGAGATATCTTTGAGACAAAAATCCCAGACAAACTGGCTCAAAGTGGAGGATAACAACACTAAT
Organism: Chloranthus sessilifolius; assembly: GCA_021018995.1. NCBI lineage: Eukaryota > Viridiplantae > Streptophyta > Magnoliopsida > Chloranthales > Chloranthaceae > Chloranthus > Chloranthus sessilifolius. The sequence continues at coordinate 7,925,234 of CM037586.1, forward strand.
TACTCTCATGCAATGGCTAACTCGAGAAGGAAGATGAATGCCATTCATCACGTCATGGTGAATGGTTTAGAATTGCAGATGGGGAAATTGTGCGTTCTATCAGAACAAATATAGTGACGAGGAACGGGTTCAACCTTATGGTTGATGCTATCTTGGATGTGAATAGATCAACTGTAGAGAGGGAATTCGAGGTGGATGAGGTTAAGAGAGCTATCTTCAAGTTGAAAATAAGGCTTTTGGGCCGAATTGGTTCACTTTCAAATTTTTAGAGTCTTCAGGGATTTTATGAAGGACTTGATGGGGTTCTTTCACGAGTTCCATGATAGTAGTTATCTTGGTCGCTCAATGAGTTCAAGTTTCATTTCGCTCATCCCAAGAGAGAGGGGACTGAAGAAAATAGGAGCTTTAGGTCAATCAATTTGAGGTAGTGTACATAAAATTTTGGCTGAAGTTCTGACAAACAAACTTAGAAATGTCAGGGGAGTATCATTTCCTAGTACTTAGGGTGAGTTAGATGATTCATTGGGGCTTCCTTGACTGCACGTTACAAAGCGTTGGATTTGGGTTATCTGGAGGAGATGCATGAAAGCTTGTATTTAGTCGGCATGGTTTTCAATTCTTGTTAATGGCTCCCCCAAAGGTCACTTTAAGAGGTCCAAGGGCCCAAGACAGGGGATCCGTTGTCTCCTTTTCTTTTCAATATGGTGGGGGAAGCACTCGGTAGATTATTGATGAAGGCTGCCAATGAAGATCACCCATTTACAATTTACTGACGATACAATTATTTTCCTGGATGTTTGGAATGTTAGGGTTATCCTTTACAATATGAAACTTTACTATGCTAGGATTATCCTTATGATTCATGAAGCAGTCGCCGGTCAAAGGGTGAACCTTCCTAAGAGTAGGATTTTGGGGGTTGATGTGGAGGCTGGCTTGTTGATTTCTTTGGCAACTAACATGGGTTGCTTGGTGGGTACGTGTCCATCTACTTATCTCGGGCTCTCTCTGTGTGAGGAAACCTAATGCAGCTTTGTGAGAGCCGGTGGTTCAAAGGTTTGAGATTAGATTGATAGTATGGAAAGGAAATCTACTATCTATTGGTGGTAGGTTAGCTCTCATTAAAGTTAGGTTCTCAAATTTCCTCGTCTATGTTTGATTGTACGATGGCTATCATTAATCGACTTGAGCACATTGAAGATATTTTCTTTGGGAGAGAAGAGGGTAGGAGAGGAGATATCAACTTGATTACTGGGAGGTTTGCCAATTTTCAAGAATTGAGTGGGTATTGAATATTTGTCACTTGCAGGAAATGAATAAGGTGTTATCGGAAAGTAGCTATGGGAGTAGGGATGGAGCAGGAGAGTTTCTTGGTTGAGGTTTTGGTGGCAAAATATGGCTACACAACAATGGCTGGACTATAAATAGTAGAAGGGGGATGGCGTTTGCTTGATGGAAAGTGTGTGTTCTATGAAAATGTAGTATTTTGATTGCCAAAGAGGATTTGGAATTGGGAAAGGCACTGGGAATGACTTTTTTGGGTTTGGCGGAACCTTCTTGATGTTTTTATGCAGATCCGTGACCATAGGAAAAACCAGAGGGCCGCTTTAAAATCAGAGGCAAGAGGGAACTTGATAAGCTCAAATGGGGGATTACGTGCACCAGATCTGTGAAGAGGAAGAGGAAACAAAGGGTCTCCCAAAGCCGATCTTTGGGCCAAGATAGGCTTTAAGTGATGTCAGTGGGAACTTTCAGGGGCTTGTTTCTCATTCTTATAATTTTTCCCATGATTTTTCTGTCTTGGAATGCGATAGGTCTGGGTGACAGAGATATAAGGGCTATTGTCAAATCTATGATTAATCAGATGAAGTCGGAGGTCGTTACGCTTCAAGAAACCAAATGGGATGAGATTGACAGAAGGAAAGTTGCTTCAGTGTTGGGGAGGGGGGATTGGGAATTGGAAAGTATTGATGCTAGAGGTACTGCTGGAGCTGCTCTTCTAGCCTGGGACAGTTTCAAATTTTAAAAGCTGGATGCAGAAATTTCAGAGTTCTTAGCATCAATACTCTTACAGCACAAAGTAGATGGGGAAAGTTGTGCTCACAGGAGTGTATGGGCCTAATGATGAGAGGCTCGGAGAAGATTTCTTTTTTTAGTTGAGTTCTATCCAAGGTTCAAAATTTCGGCCGAAATGTTTCGGTTTCGGTCCCCATCGAAACCGAAACGAAAACCCATATTCTCGGTTAATTTCGGTCCCTTTCGTAGTTTTCGGCCAAAATCCGGAAGTTTGATCCTTGGTTCTATCTCTGCGATATGGGATTAGAAATGGTGTGCTGGGGGATATTTCAAATTTTTAAGATTTACCTATGAAAAGAATGGAGGTATCTTCGACAAGAGAGAGGGTGCCAAGTTTGAAATTTTTTTGTTCAGAATGTGCTATGGTGGATGCTGGGATGAGAGCAGGTAGTTTCACATGGACCAACGGGGAGGAATTCCCATCCTTTTGCAAACTGGACAGATTTCTTTGCTCTACTCAGTGGATGGAAGAACTCCTTAACAGTGAGGTAGACTGTTGGCCCACCACAATTTCCAATCACAAGCCCATTCTCCTTAGTTGATGTGGGAAAAATCGCACGCTAACCCTAAAATAGCGTAAATCCCGTAAAATAGGGGTTAGGGTTCTCGCTTTTCAATTAAAACAAAAAAATAAAAGGGAAAATAGGGGTAGAAGAAGATCCAAGGAAGAAAGTTGGCCTCACACCAAACCGCAAGCGGGAGAAGAATCACTCTTCTATCGAAAACTCATTTCAAGTTCTCTAGAATTCGCACAAAGCAAAACTCAAAATTTTCATTCATTATCAATACTAATTCTCATAAGAGATTACAATGTGTATTTATAGAGAAAAAAAACCCCTAGGAATACTACTTTAAATAAAACTCCTAATCAATCATTAAAGCTTTCTAATCTAACGGTCACAATTACTTTCACCATTAATCCCGTTTTCTTATTACGCGACCACTTTTGAAGGGTCAAATGATGTCCGATTGACATGAAATTAGTCTTGTTTGAAAGCTTATCGAAGTAGCTTTTCAACAAGACAAGAATCACACAATTCCGACACATATTGGTAAACTTATGATCACTTTTCTGATGGTTGTGCAGAAAGTGACGAGATTAATAGTCACATATCACATATGTGTCTGACCCCTAAATAATTCAAATAAGGAAACTAGTCATAAAACAAGTCACTTATTAAAAGAATCCTAATAAGAAAGGAAACTAAATCTAGATAAAATATTACCTAAATTAATGTGCACACGGGTCTTTAATGGGCCTTTTAAAAAACTCATTCGTGGGTTCACTTTCTCTTTTGACGTCTCCTCTTTATCCGACCATGATTCAAATAAGCGGATCTAAAGTTCACATCCTATAACCATTGATTCAACCAAGTTCAACAATCGGCACGTGTAGTTCATCATGAGTAAAGAACAGTTTATCGAAGCCTTACATGAGTTGAATGGATACATGATGGCTAGAATGGGATCGTTCGTGGATCGAAGAAAAAAATAAAAGGCTAATAAAGTAAATGATGAACAAAAAGTTGATTTTGAGTTTTTATGAAATAAATAAAATAACTAGGACTACGCTACTTACGCAAACTGTAGATCTAAAGAAGATAGAGATGGAAGAAGAGTTGATCTCGCACCAGACTGCAAGCCGGAATCGAAGAATCGCTCTCCGTTTTGAGAGAATCACACTCTCATGAAAGTTTAGAACTCTCAATTTTGCATAAGCAATTTTCATTAACCAAAAAATAATAATAAAAGTGTTTACAAGCCTTTAAATAGGCTAACCAATGCATAAAATTAGAAATCCTAGTATAACTCTAATTCCTAATAAAAGAAATATCCTAATCCTTCTAAAACAATAAAATCCTAAAACAAGAAGGAGACTAATCCTATTTCTAATAGAAGAAACAACTCTTACTTTCTAAAATAAAATAATAAAAGAGACTAATCCTAATTCAATTAGGATTATTGAAATTCGTGACTTTATGTGCAGCCTCCGAAAACTGACCATAACTTTAATTCTTGTCGGAATTGCTCAATTTTTGGCTCGTTGGAAAGCTAATTCAATAAGCTTTCAAATATGACTAATTTCGCATCAATCCGACTTCGTTTGACACTTCAAAATAGGCCAAACATAAAAGTGACGGGATTAAAAGTCACTCTTCTTTCAAAAAGTTACGTTTCTTCTTTCGCCTCTGATATGTTATGGGCGGTTGCTTGAATCGGATGTCCCTGTCAACTTTCCTCGGGTTAAACGGATTCATCCCCGATGAATGCTAGTTGTGATAAAGGTCCAAAAGATCCGGATCAAGCTGCTGAAATTCCTCCAGTGTAATCCAAGTATTCTCTATATCGGCCTTGTTCTTCCACTTGACCAAGTACTTCTGAAGTTTCCCGTGGTTGGTGGATGCAATTTGATCTTCCAGCACATCTTCGATGATCTCACGGATTTGCCGAGTAGGTGGGGGTAACGGTGTGGGAAGGGGAATAATTGAATCATCGGATGTAGAAGACTCAAAGGGGTTGGTAGGGATGGTTGAACGACCATGAAATGGAACAAGGTCCTCCACATTGAAAGTCGTGCTAATCACCAATTCCGGCGGAAGATCTAAGATGTAAGCATTAGAACCGATATGCTTCAAGATCTAATAGGGTCTAGCACCACGAGCTTGTAACTTCTTTGCAACTCCTTGCGGGAATCGCTCGGGTCTATTCCGAACCATCACAAAATCACCCTCTTGGAATTCTTTGAACCGTCTATGAGAATCTGCAAAGAACTTGTATTTTTTATTCTTTAAATTAATTCTTTTCTTAATCTCATCATGCAACTCATGAATGCGATGCGCAAATGTGGATGCAAACTCTGATGACCTTTGATGAATGGACATTGAGAGAAAATCTGTGTGTTCTAGTATTCGGCTTACCCTTCCACTGGATGAGGTGTGCCTGATGTTTCTCAAATTGCTTCTCCTTGCGGTCAAGTGTTGTCAATTTTCGATTTACCTTTCCACTTAAGAAGATACTTTCGATATGCTTGATGTATCTCTACTTTGGTAACAAAATATGGATCTCCCAAAACTTTTCCATCTAACCTCTTCACATATTGTTCAGGCGGGCATTTGGAAATCAATGAGCAGATAGGATTAGGCTCAGGTGGATGGGTCTAAAGGTTTTGTTGTTGGGCCTAAAAAAGGTGTACGTGCATCTACACTCGACTCAATTAACTCGTGTGCACTCGTTTCAACCAAAATCAAAGACTCTGGGATACTCGATTAATTGACCATAATGGTTCTTGTGTACACAGTTCGATGGACTCACATGTACTCGATTCAAGGGGCACCAACAAGTTGTGTGCACCCAACTCTACGGATGCCAATGACTCATTGGCAAGTGACTCGATTGGTTCACGTGTGGGTGACTCAACATCACTATTCATAAGGGAAATAGAAGTCTCTTTAACACAAACTAGACTTTCTTCAATTTCTTCTATCTCCTCTTCATTCAGCATGGTACTAGGGTCGTACACTTCTTTCACTTTCCTATTCTCCGGCTCCTTAGGACTCACTCTTTTAGTCAATAAATTCGGAGTGGGAAATTTTGTGGGGCATTGGTATGCAAAGTGTCTGAACCCTTGGCACTTAAGGCAATTAGGACACCTATCTGTCTTGGTTTTCAAATTCCGTAAAAGGTGACAATGTGTTAAAGGGACATACTTTTCGATAAGTTTCACCGTCATGTCCTCCCATGTGGAGACGTGTTTATTCCAAAGAGATTCAGTACGACATTCTGCGTGAGTCCAAAAAGTTTGGCATTACCCTCAAACTTTGTTTTTGCTAGCCTAATTTTGTACTCATTTGGTGCGCCATACCAATCAAAATATTCCTCTACACTGGACAACCACTCTACGAAGGATTTGGAGTTTAACCATCCCTCAAAACTTGGAATCTCATTCCGAATAGATTTGAGAAACTTCTCTAGAATTCGCACAAAGCAAAACTCAAAATTTTCATTCATCATCACTACTAATTCTCATAAGAGATTACAATGTGTATTTATAAAGAAAAAAAAACCCCTAGGAATACTACTTAAAATAAAACTCCTAATCAATCATTAAAACTTTTTAATCTAACGGTCACAATTACTTTCACCATTAATCATTTTTTTATTACACTATCACTTTTGAAGGGTCAAACGATGTCCGATTGACATGAAATTAATCTTGTTTGAAAACTTATCGAAGTAGTTTTCTAACAACACAAGAATCACACAATTCTGACACATATTGGTAGACTTATGACCACTTTTCTGATGGTTGCACAGAAAGTGACGAGATTAACAGTCACATATCACATATATGTGTCTGACCCCTAAATAATTCAAATAAGGAAACTAGTCCTAAAATAAGTCACTTATGAAAAGAATCCTAATAAGAAAGGAAACTAAACCTAGATAAAATATTGCCTAAATTAATGTGCACACGGGTCTTTAACGGGCCTTTTTAAAAAACCCATTTGTGGGTCCACTTTCTCTTTTGACGTCCCCTCTTTATCCGACCATGATTCAGACAAGCGGATCTAACGTTTGCATCATTAGTACTCATTAGAAGGAGGGATCCTGTCCTACTCCCTTTAGTTTCAAGAATATCTAGTTGCAAAATGAAGATTTCAGAGAGAAGGTCCCGGTTTGGTGGAATGAGGACCTTATGAGGGGGAACACTGCCTTTGTGTTATCTGCCAAAATAAAAAGTCTCAAAAGGCCAAATCAAAAGATTGTAATGGAAATTCTTTTGGCAATGTGTCCTTAATTAAAGCACACTTCCTCATGGAGATTAAAGCTTTTGACGCCTACGAGGAAGAGAGGCATTTGTTGGGGGAAGAAAAGGATACCAGGTTAGCTCTTAAAATGGCTTATAGCGAGAAATGTATAAAAGAAGAGGCAATTTGGAGGCAAAAATCAAAGATCCACTGGCTCAAGGAAGGAGATGGTAATGCAGAATTCTTCCATAGAATTGCCAATGGAAGAAGAACAAGGATACTATATCTCAGCTGAGGGTGGAAGATGAGCTATACACTGATCCTAACACCATTTCAGAACAACTTCTCCTTTTTACCAAGATTTATGCCAGGATCCAAGAGTCTACAGGCCTACTTTGGAGGGGATTGCTCTTTCATCGATTTCTGACATTCATACACTCGAATTGGAGAGGGTGTTTGAAGAAGAGGAGATCAGAACGGTAGTGTTAAGCTCTGGAAAGAATAAGGCTCCAGGGCCCGATAGATTCACTATGGAGTTTTTCAGTCTTTCTAAGAGGTTGTAAAATTTGATTTCGTTGACTTCTTGAAGGAATTCCATCGGTCACCTACTGTCACCAAAAGTTTGAACTCAACCTTTGTTGCATTCATTCCTAAAGTTGAGGTAGCTGTAGATATCAAAGACTTCAGACCAATCAACCTTCTAACCTGCTCATATAAAATTGTATCAAAGGTCCTAGCTAACAGACTTAGGATGGTAATCAGAGATGTGATCTCTAATACTCAGGAGGCTTTCATTCCAAACTTTTGGATGTATCTCTCACAACCCATGAAGCCATTGGCTTTGCCAAAAAAAGCAGACATATCAAAGACTTCAGACCAATCAGCCTTCTAACTTGCTCATATAAAATTGTATCAAAGGTCCTGGCTAACAGACTTAGGATGGTAATCAGAGATGTGATCTCTAATACTCAGGAGGCTTTCATTCCAGGAAGACAACTTTTGGATGTAGCTCTCACAACCCATGAAGCCATCGACTTTGCCAAAAAAAACAGACAAGAGGGCATTATATTTAAAATGGACAGGGAGAAAGCATATGAGAGGGTAGATTGGGTGTCCCTTCACTACTTCATGAGGAGGATGGGTTTTGGAGAGTCTTGGATTAAATGGGTTAGAGGATGTTACGAATAAGCTTAGTTCTCTATTCTGGTTAATAAGTGCCCTAAAGGTTTCTTCAGGGGCTCCGGGGGGTTCAAAAGGGGGATCCCCTTTTGCCTTTGCTCTTTAACATTGTGGGGGAAGCTATGCATAGAATCCTTCAGAGAGCGGTTAGAGGATGTTACGAATCAGCTTAGTTCTCTATTCTGGTTAATAAGTGCCCTAAAGGTTTCTTCAGGGGCACCGGGGGGTTCAAAAGGGGGATCCCCTTTTGCCTTTGCTCTTTAACATTGTGGGGGAAGCTATGCATAGAATCCTTCAGAGAGCGGCTCAGTTAAACTTCTTCCAGGGCTTCAGGATCAACCCTATGTTTACAGTAATATGCGGATGATATAGTCATCTTCTGGAAGGCCAACCATAGAGAAGTTAATTCTGTTATTAGTGCCCTCACAGTGTTCGAAGCGGTGACGGAGCAAAAGGTCAACCTCCACAAATCCAAAATTGTTGGGGTAAACACGGAGCAACAAACTCGGGCAGAGCTGGCAGACCTTCTTGGCTGCATGGAAGAGTCAGCCTCTCAACTATATGGGCCTTCCGTTAGGAATCGACAAGCTAAAGCCTCAACATTGAGAGCCGGTTATCCACGGGTTCTAGAGGAGGTTAGCTACTTGGAAAAGCAAAATGCTTAGCAATGGTGCAAGGCTCACCCTCATCAAGTCAACTTTTGCTTCTCTCCCAATTTTCCATGTCACTTTTCATTGCCCCAACTTCTATTATCTCCAGCTTGAAAAAATTGTTAGGGATTTTCTTTGGGAAGGGGGGAGGACAAAAAGCCAAGCTCCACTTCACTAACTCGGAGGTTGCTCTAGCAAACAAAGGGTGGGTTAGGTATCTGAAAACTAGCCTTGGTGAACAATGCTCTACTCGGGAAACGGGCGTGGAGAATAGGAGACAGTAAGGAAACAGATAAACTGTGGTGGCAAACAATTGCGGCTAAGTATGATATATTTCAAAATGGCTGGTAGCCTGGGAGATCAAGGATCAAAATTTCAACCGAAATTTCGGTTTCGGGCATGACCAAAACTGAAAACGGAAAATTTGGCCGAAATCCGATAATTTGGCCGAAATTTTGATCCCCATACAAAAAAGACTGCAATTTCGGTCCAAAATTTCGTTTCGGTGGGGACCGAAACCGATAATTTGGACTGAAATTTCGGTCATTTCAGCCGAAATTTTGATCCTTGCGGGAGATTGACTACTAAAGGCACAATGGATCGGAGTGGCTCAAAGTGGTTTTATCAGTGGTAAATGATTTCAAGCAGTGTGTCAATTACAGCTGGGGAGATGGAGCTAAATAAAATTTTGAGAAGATAAATGGGTGCGAGAGGATGCTGTAATGGGTTCTTTCCCAAATATTCACAGGATTGTCGTTTTAAAGGATGTCCCCATTAGTGAATTTGCTGAAGTCAGACGCGGAACTACGGTGGAGAGCATCAATACTAGAAGAATGCTGAAGAATGAAGAGATCAATGAGTGCATTAACATGTTCAAGCTGCTCCGGGCAAGTTCCCCTAACAGAGCTGACAGAAACTGCAAGATTTGGAACTGTAATGAGAAGGGTGTTTGCACAGTTGGTCATTTTACGCTTTCCTAAACAAGCACAAAAATACTCACAGAGATAGCCCCAAATGTGTAAACTTTTGGGAAGTTAAGATCCCACCAAAAATAAAATTCTTCTCATGGACGGCTGTCTTGGGGATAATTCTCACTAGGGATCAACTCAGGGAAGGAGGGATTAATGTCAGGAACAGGTGCCTTCTTTGTATGACGGTCAAGGAGTCTGCCACCCATATTCTGCCACACTGCAATTTCGCAACTATGGTTTGGAGTTAGGTGTTCAGTATCTTCGGTGTTCATTGGGTTTTCCCTGATAACATTGACGAAATGCTTGACCAATGGCAGGGAGCCGAAAGTGGGGATAACTTCTGGATATTGTGAAGTTGGTGCTCTTGGGGAGAGCTAGTGGCCGGATTCTTTGTGTCCGTGTGTCCCGTTTTCTGCTTGTTTTTTCTTTTCGTTGTCTTTTTTAGCCTCGTCTGACTTTGCTTCTGTTGTCTGTTCACCTTCTCGCTGATTTTTTCTATGAATTGCTCCGTTACCGTTCGAAAAAAAAAAAACTTCTGGATATTGTGGGAAAGAGTTTTGTATGCTGTGATTTGGGCCTTGTGGCTGGAAAGAAATATCAGAGTTTTCAGAAGAAAGGTAGGCCGTTCCAGAGTCCTTTAATCAGCCAGAGATTTCCTTCTGAACTGGATTAGTAGCGGACAGTGACGCTCCAGCAACCTGATTTCGACTTTTGTAATTCATAGGACAACATTACAGCTGGGTAACCTGGTCCCTACCCCTCTGGCCTCGCTCTCTCCACAACTTTTCTCCTGTGTTCCTGTTTTCCTGCATTCTATTCCTTAGCCTCTGATGCCTTGGTTGAGAGTTTGCTGATGGTCCTCTGGCTTACACAGCTCCCGAGTTGTGACTTTTGGCTTTTCTCTTTGGTAGTCTCTCACTACCTTGCGAGGTATGTACTTTGATTTTTTTCTTTCGTTTTTAATATAGTTTTTTATTTACTGATAAAAGAAAAGAAAAGAAGAAGAAAATGTAGTTCAATCAGTGTATTCGGCTTGACTGGGACATGGGGAATAACTTCTATTTTCAGAACAATGTGTTGGGGATGAGGAGTTGAAATATTGGTTTAGGGGCATTTATGAGATCATTGAAAATTAGAGGGCTTTGATTGTTGAGAACTTTAGTAGGGAAGGTAATTCATTAGTTTGGGATATCCACACATCCATAGCAATCTTCATCACAATGTGGTGGCTTTGTTCGTGGAGATGATGGATGTCATTGGTAAAGAGTGAGCCGAGTCTAATCAGAGATTGGAAGTTAATAGAGTGCGGTCCATAGATACCAAGGGGAATTTTACTATTCGGTCGTTTTATAAATGTTTTGTTTCCCAACCCTTGATGGTGCACTCGTGGTCCTACCACCCCCACCCAAACCACCACCACAAGGGTGCCTTTTTTTGGTGGATCTTGCTTGGGGCCAGATCCTAATGGTTGATCAGCTTACAATCAGTGTGTCATGTGTTTGGAAGATCCGGAGTTGCTTGATTATCTTTTATCCATTGTTGGGTTGCTAGCAAGGGGTACTATGGTAAAGATCTTTAAGATTGCTTGGATTTTATCGAGATCTTGTGGCGAGCTTATGGAGGGTTGGGAGACTGGGGTCTTTAGTGGGATAATAAGGCTCTTTGAAAGGCTCCCTCTTTGCAATCTTTTAGGGCTTATGATCTGAGAGAAATGACAAGATCTTTCAGAGTTTGGAAACCCATTGGCCTAAGTAGGCGATCTACCAGAGATTGGGTCTTAAGTTGGGTGCTTCTTGATAAGGAGTTTGGGGTTGTCAGTGAGGATTACAAGGATCCTCCTGAGATCTGGGGTGATCTGAACTTTATGAATTTGGCTGCGTTTGTGCTTCCTGCCATGGGTCAAAATATTGGTTTTCCGATACGTGTCGGCCGGTACATTCAATGTATCGTTTTGGTACATTAAAAAAAAAAAAAATCCCGAAAATACCCTAAAATTCTAGGAAATATATTTAATGATTTTCTATTTTTTCAAAATTTTTAAATATTATTTAAGGCTTCTTTGAGGCATATTTGAGAATTTTATCAACTTAAAAGTATAAAACCTCTCAACTTAACAATATATATGATAATATGAATATGTATCGCAGCTAAACATCAATGGTATGTTCCTAATTGCATGTGACAAATGATGTGTCACATATTAATTACATGTGTGACATGTAATTAATGACATGTGACATGTGACACATGTCATTAATTACATGTGATGTGTTACATGTAATTAATGACATGTGTCACATGTCGTTGATGATATAGTAATTGATGATACTATATAAATTCATTTTTGAAAGAGTAATTAATATATGTTAGTAAATAATTAATATAGGTTAATTTTCTTAAATAGATAAATCTATATAACAAATAAATAATAATTTATTATCTATGTGAGCAACTAATTAACCAAATATTTTGATTTATTGTAGGAAAAAAATAAAACTAGGTTAGTAGATCTAAGCTAGGTCACAAACCCTAAAAATAAACTCAATTTAGGACCCATTAGAGACATTATAGGCTCAAATTAGGGAGTTTTAACACAAAACCCGCAAAGAATTTCAAAATCTACCACATTTATAGGTAGATCTTGAATAAATAAAGGTGAAAATGTAAGAAATGGGGGAAAAATAACGTTAAATGGTAGAACACGTACTCTTCGGCGAGACGACGACGATCCCGCACTTTTTGGGTGGTGCTAAAAGCCTAAAATGGTCTCCAGTGCTTCCTTGATGGAAGAGGAGAAAGAAGAGAGGAGAGAAAATAAGAAAGAAAAGGAGAAAAGGGATTTAAAATCGAAACCCCGTGTTTTTGCTCGGTGGAGTAGTCCACAAAAATATAGTTCAAATTATTGGACGATAATTTGAAATTATTGTCCAATATGGGTGATAAATTGCCTGTATCAGACGATAAATTGATGCTTTTAAGGGGTGCCAGATAAATACCCATTTTACCTTATCGGGCACCTCCCAGACCGATACGTAACGGTATGTCCGAGATTTTGATCCATGCTTCCTGTATTCTTGTGGTTTCCTAAGGTGCTAGGTCTTTCTTTTGGGGAGTTTTTTTTCTTTTCCTTGGGCTTATGCTTTTTGTTTCTTTTATGTTCGCTTTTAGGCCTTGCCCTTTTAGGTCCTCGCTAACACGTGTTTGTATTGCCTATGTTTTGTAATATATCATTCTATTTTACTAATAAAAAACTCACATTTTTTTTATGAAGTGTAATCTTCGTTATCTTTAGTAAAATAATCTTTATAAGTATCTAGTTTAAACTTGTACTTTTAAAATCCAGTTAAACATAAGTGAATCATATTTTCAAATAAAAAAATATAAGCTTCATAAATTTTTAATATTTCTTCCTAACTATATCTCCATATTTTTATTGATTTTTTCCTAAATTATGATTGTTTGCTCGTACTGAATAATTTCATGATGTCAATTATTCCTCTTTTTTTTTTTTCTGATTTACTTCCCAAATCACGAAAATTTTCCCTCGCTGAATAATTCCCACTTCCCGACTTGGTAACTATATTGGTACTAGCCAACTCCGGTACTTAGCCAGTATTGGTACCAAAACCATCGATCAAAATCTCGGACGATACCGATACGTATCGTTCTGAGGGGGTGCCCGATACGGTAAAATTGGTATTTATCGGGCACCCCTTAAAAGCATCAATTTATTATTTGATAGGAGCAATTTATTGCCCGTATCAGACGATAATATCAAGATGATAATTTCAAATTATCGTATGATAATTTAAACTATATTTTTCTGGGCCGCTCCATCAAGCTGAAACCCTTTTTCTCCTTTTTTTTCTTCTTATTTTCTCTCCTCTCTTCTCTCTTTTTCTGCCTCTTCCATCATGGGAGACTGGAGACCATTTTAGGCTTTCAACACCACCCGAAAAGCGCGGGATCGTTGCCGTCTCCCTGGAGATACGTGTTCTACCATTTAAGGTTAATTTTCTCCAATTTCTTACATTTTCCCCTTTATTTATTCAAGATCTACCTATAAAATATGGTAGATTTTCAAATTTTAGGCTCAAATTTGGGGGTTTTGTGTTAAAATCACTAATTTGAGGCTATAATGTCTCTAATGGGTCCTAAATTGAGTTTATTTTTAGGGTTTGTGACCTAGAGCTAACCTAGCCTAGATCTACTAACCTAGGTTTTTTTTTTCCCTAAAATAAATCAAACTATTTGGTTAATTAGTTGCTCAGATAGATAATAAATTATTATTTATTTTTATATGGATTTATCTATTTAAGAAATTTAACCTATATTAATTATTTACTAACATATTTTAATTACTCTTTCAAAAATTAATTTATATATTATCATTAATTAGTATATCATCAATGACAGGTGGCACGTCATTTGATGATGTGTCACATACCCCATGACATGTGTCACATGTCATTAATTACATGTGATTAATGACATGTGTCACATGTCATTGATGATATGTTACATACCCCATGATATGTGCCACATGTCATTGATGATGTGTCACATACCCCATGACATGTGTCACATGTCACATGTCATTAATTACATGTGACACATCATTTGTCACATGCAATCAGGAACATATCATCGATGTTTAGTTGCGATACATATTCATATTATCATATACATTGTTAAATTGAGAGGTTTTATACTTCTAAGTTGATAAAATATGCCTCAAAGAAGCCTTAAATAATATTAAAAAAAAAAACCATTAAATATATTTTCCTTGAATTTTAGGGTAATTTTTGGGATTAAAAAAAAAAAAGTACTAGGGTGATACATTCAATGTATCAGCTGATACGCTGATACGTATCATCTTGGAGGTTGGACGATACGTATCGGAAAGCCGATATTTTGACCCATGACCAAAGCTGAGATTTCAAACCCTCAAGATGCCATTCTCTTAACTCTTTTTTCACTCCATTTCTATTAGTTGGGTCCCATGGCGTTATCTAGAGGTATCAGCTGGTATCGATACATATCGGTTTTGTCGAGAACCTATACCGATACCACCCCAATACAGGTATCAGTATTGGACTGATACGGGCTAGTATCGGCCGATACTGACCGATACAAACCTTTTTTTATACTTATTAAAAATAAAATAAAAAATGACCGATACGGTATTGGTGATACCGTATCCGTATCAGCCGATATGTATTGGTCCATCTTGAACCAACACCTAATACCAATAGCGAGTTTGATGCCTTGATCTAGAGATTACAAAATGCAATGCCATTGTTTTCAAGTTATTTTACTTCTATGGTTCTTTCTTAGCATAGCTTGGATATGTTATGTTTGCAAATTATTAACTGTTCTTTGTTTCAGTTGAGAAACGAATTGTGGATGAAGTTAGGAAGCATGACACGCTAATAATTGTTGGGGAAACAGGAAGTGGGAAAACAACTCGTGAGTTCTCTCTTCTTCACATCTTGCTAGTACAAAGTCTCCTAAATAATATGGAGGCTGCTACTAACCCCCCACAACATACTGGATATCCCCTAAATAATATAGGGGGTCACTTTGAATTGGATGATGGAGATTATTTTTCGTTCTAATCTTTCACACAACTGATCTTGATATCATGGGAATATCATCAGACGTTCAGGTTGTGATTCCACGTGATACACATCCCAAAAAAGTGACCCAAAGACCATGTGGTATACATTATGCTCACGGGTCACTTTTGGGAGGTGTCACATGGAATTAAAAACTGACCGTCTGACGATATGCCCATGATCTCAGGATCAGTTTTGTCAAAGATTGGAATTAAAAACGATCTCCATCATCTTATTCATAGGAGTCAACTGTTTTCATCTGTTCTTAATGGGGGATATTCAGTGCTTGGTGTGGGGTTAGTACCAGTCCCCTAAATAATATATGTGCCTTGTTTTATCCACTCTTATCAGATTTAATTAAACAGTTCTCCAAGGTAGGAATATTGTTGACAGGATTCTGTTGATTTTGTTAAGATCTTAGGCCCGGGATATGCATATGGTTGAAATATTTTTTTATTTTTATATTATATGAAAGACATTAATAGATTAGAAGGTAAAGGTAGTATACAAGGACAGAGGAAAATTATGGAAGCAGTAGGGCTCAGATACACAATCTCACCCTTTTAACACTTCCCTTGCCAACGTATTTGCCTCGTGATTTTGCTCGTCTATTGTGCATTGTCACCAAGGCGGGGTTCGACAATACAACAAGGTTAAAATTTCGGAAAATCCGGCAAAATTCGGCAAGTTAGGGGAAATATTCGGAGAAAAATCGGAGAGAAAAAAAAAAAATATTAAAAAGTATAAAAAAATAAATTAAAAATAACGATTCAAGCACAAAAATTGTGAATTATTTGTTATTTTTTAAAAACACGATTTTTTGAAAAAATCGCAAATAATTCGTAGAATCTCAAATTCGCGAATGTTTCAAAAATTCAGCAAATTTGGTGACTATGCTAATGTGTCTAAATGGGGTGCTAAACAATATGAAACACCAATAGCATTTGGAACAATTGGGTTTAACCTCTACAGACCCAAAAACAACCATATATATATTTGTAGCAACCCTCCATGTGTACCCTGAAAGAACTTCTAAAGTTTTTTGAAATCCTTCCAGGAAGGTTCCTGCCTCAGCTTCGACAACCATATATATATATATATATATATATATATATATATATATATATATATTTGGCAACCCTCCACGTATACCCTGAAGGAACTACTAATTTTTTTTGAAATCTCTCCAGGAAGGCTCCTGCCTGAGCTTCGATTGAGTCTTGGCCTTGAAAAATATTTGACCACCTCGTCATTATGATTCCCAAATATGCCTCTTTACTTGCTAGCGATGATTAAAAAACAATATATGGGCGATTGTATATGGCATGTTAACCATTTTTTTTTGCAAGGAGAATGCAAGTCCAAATTAGTCAAGGAAAAAAATCGATTACACAATCCGCATAGATTTTTTTATGTAAACAATGGATTATATTTACAATCAACTCCAATATTAGCAAGGTTTCCTACCTCGTAATTGGACTCATTGTAGGTATGTGATTTTCAGCATACTAAAATAGAAGAGGAAATGTTTCATTTAGAAGAAGGAAGATACATTGCTTCAAATCCTTTCTTTATCATCTGATGCATGTATGGCGATCAAATCCTTTATTCACAGTTTATTATCTCATACAAATCTGTGCGAGTTTTCACCATAGTCACCAAATTCTCCAAATTTTTAAAAAAATTGCGAATAATTCGTGAATTTAAGGTTCTAAAAATTATTTGCAAATTTTTAAAAAATCATGTTTTTTGAAAATTCATGAACTTTGTGAATAAGATGCGAATAATTCATGATTTTTTTCAATATATCGTGCTTTTTAATATTCTTTAGACTTATTATTTTTTTTGTACTTTTTATTCTTATATCTTATTTTTTCTCCTATTTTTTCTAAATTTTTTCCCGACCTTGGCAAATTTTGCAGGATTTTTTTCGAATTTTAACCTTTCCGAAACCCGACTTGGTGACTAGGGATTTCACGGGGTGATGGGTGTCAGTTTTTTGACTGGGGGAGAAAAGAATATTTTAGCCCTAAAAATTTGAGCAAAATCAAGACGAAAGAACATTTCTATCCTGTCATTCAAAGCAGTCCACGCCTTTTCATAGGAGTTGCAGTTGTACCTCTTTGCTTACATTTTACCTTAATAAATTGGTATTTCTGAAAAGAAGAAGAGAAAAGTGGTCTATAATACTTTTACAGACATTTAAAAACAAAAAAGAGAAAACCCATTTGGTCTGAGAATTGGTTGTTCTCGATTCAATCAGTCAAACCTAAAATGTTGAGACATGGATGATTCAGCTGATCAGCTCAACTCAATTCAAATTGAGCTTGTATGTGTAATTTGGTAAACTTATTTCTGAGTTTGACTTGAAAATTTATTCGTAAATTTGAGAAATGCGTCCTAAAACAATCAATAGTTTCATGAAAGGATAGCAGTTATTTCAACGTTCAAAAATGAATCTCCAGGGGTCTCTCGCAAAAAAGAAGAAAAGAACCCCTAAGCATACAGCTGAGTTGACTCATGGCTTATTTGAGTTTAGACCATGGGTTTGAGTCAAGTCGCAAGCATCAACTATATAAGACCACTACATATTATTGATTTTAGAAACTTGATAACCTCATTTTGGCCTTGTTATGTCTTAGTTGAAATTCAATAAGAAAAAAAAAGGACAATGAGTCATTGGAAAGTTTGATCCATAATAGGGGCATTAATGAGCCATTGGAAAATTTAACCTACAATAGAAAAACTTTTTGCGGATTCACTTAAATTCGTCCATCTTGTTGGTATGCTGTGCTCTATCTTTTTTTTTTTTTTTAAATATTTTAATTTTCTTATTTCTATTTCTCTTCTAGATTAGGTGTAACTTCACTGAGCATTTATGGTTTTGTTTTATGAGTTATTTACACTTTTCAAGTGTTTCTCACTTTAGCAATATTTCCTGCAGAATTGCCACAATTTTTGTTAAATGGGGGATTCTGTCATGGTGGGAAAGTTATCGGGATTACTCAACCTCGGCGGGTTGCAGCCGTTACTGTTGCAAAACGTGTAGCAGAAGAATGCAGCACTGAGGTAGGCCAAAAGGTTGGGTATTCAATTAGATTTGAAGATGCAACTTCCAGCTCCACAAGGATCAAGTACATGACTGATGGATTTCTATTGAGGTACCATTGGGGATTCAAGAAAATGCACAGTTAGATTTTCTGTGGATGAAAAATATTAGAAAAAATAGTCATTGGAAAATAATAAGTAAAATATATGTGTTACAAAAAATGAAAGATAATCACTATATTTATCATATGGACACAATCATGCACTCAATTTTTCGTTCTCTAGCAATCTGACTCTTGAGTATTTATGACTGTATTTGTTTCCGTTTTTTGTTGGTGTTGGCTTTGCGTGTCCTATTTGATTTCTCCACTCCTTTATGATTCACAATAAGCTCTCTGTGACTTCGCAATCCTTCATGTCCCTCACACTGTTTCCCTATAGGTCCGTTGGTCTTCCTCTTCTCATACTTCCTTTGTACTTGTAGCATCTCAACTCTTCGGATAGGCCTACTTCTGGTCTCCAATGGACGTGTCCAAACCACCTCAAGCGACATTCAGTAATTTGTTCATTTATAGGTGTTACTCTCAAATTTCCTCATATGTAGTTGTTTCTAATTTATCCTTTTGTGGCCGCATGTAACCCTATCTTCTTGTCGCTTTTCATTGCCCAACATTCTGCATCATATAATATACAGTTCTAACCGGCCTTTTATGAAAACATCCCTTCAATCTAAGTAGAACTCTTGGGGTGAGAATATTCCACTTGCTTGTCTCCATTTCAACCAACCTGCATTAGTCCTATTTAAGACATCCTCTTCAAATCCAAGGCTAATTGTAAAGTAGAACCTAGATACTAATATCTATGGCAATGTGGCACTAGGTGGTTTTCTATTTCAACTAATCCACTTCCAGTCTATCGTGTTCACTAAATTTGCACTTTTATTTATTTCATTTTTTTTGTTAATTTTCAAACCTCTTCACTCTAGGGCCTTTCTATACAATTCCAGCTTAACATTTATTCGTCTCCTTGTTCGGAATATTAATGTCACATTATCCACAAATAATATGCACCATGGAACTTCTTATATGTCTATAGTTAACTCATCCATGATCAGGGAAAATAGATAAGGGCTTAAGGCAGATCCTTGATGCACTCATCGCTCTACACATTATTCTTGCACTAGTTACCTACCTTTCCTACAATAATCTCAATATATAAGTTTGGATGCATTTCTTTCTCAACGTCCACCAGATTATCTGTCTTGGCACCCTATCATATGCCTTTTCCAAATCAATAGAAACCATATGTAAGTTTTTCCTTCTATCTTTAACCTTCTCAATAAGTTGCCTCAGTAGGAAAATTGTTTTAGTTGTTGATTTTCCCAACACAAATCCAAATTGGTTGTTTGATATACTTGATTCTTGTCTTAGCCATTGTTCTAGTATTCTTCTCAAGAAACCCGGAGGGGTAGCTCAGTTGGTCAGGCCTTGGGTTTGCTCCCCAGTGGTCACCAGTTTGAGTCGCCTCAGGGGGTGATTGGAGTATTACCCGGTCGTTAGCTCCAGGGCCCTGTGGGATTAGTCGAGGTGTGCGCAAGCTGGCCCTGACACCCACGGATTAAAAAAAAAAAGTATTCTTCTCAAGAGTTTTATAGTTTATTCATAAGTTTAATGCCTTGGTAGTTGACACGGTTTTCGATGTTTCCTTTTGTCTTATAAAAAGGGTCCACAATGCTTTGATTACGTTTAAGATTATTTTTAATCACGTAAATTAACTTTTTTTTGCGACAAAAGTATATAGGCTATCTGAGTGGAACATACATCTCCAATGTCGAAGTATATCTCCCAATGCTCTCTTTTGCTAATGAATCCCGGTAAAGAGTTAGCTTCATTATGGGCATGAAGGTATGGAAGTGTGGTTCTTACACATCTCCATTTCCTTATGCATCCTCCAAAGATTCTAAATCCCTTTGCCACTTTAGAAGATTGCTTTATAAGGCTCGTCTTTTATGATGATTGGAGTATATATGTTGTGACCAAACACACATTTTTTGGGAAAAAATGAGAATTTATCAGATATGCCTTTTTTCGCTCTCTCTCTCTCTCTTTTCATTTTTTTGTTCAAAAAATCACTTTTTATTCCATACCTAGACTTGGTCACTATGACAGTGACTAGTGGTGGACCATTTATCACTTAGTGATCTAGCTCAGTCATTCTTATTGAATATTTCATATCAAAATGGTCATATGATCATTTGGATATGAAAGAGTAAGAAGCAACATGTTGTTTCTAATTCCAGTGTTGAAGCGAGTATGGAGCCATGTGAATCCGATTTATTCTCGCTGATCTTGGAATACATCTGAAGCTTGCTATTGAGCTTTATGGTGACAATGAAGCTATAATCCATATTACCGAGAATCTTATTTATCACAAAAGGACAAAGCAGATTGAAGTGCATTGACACCTCATACGCGAAAAGGTGGAAGCAATCAAATTTGTACACCTCATGTGGTTTCTGAAGATCAATAGGTCAATATTTTGACCAAAGCTGTTGGAAGGGCAATATTGCATGACACTACCTCCAAGTTGGGCATAATAGACATCTATGCACCAACTTGAGGGGGAATAGAGGTATCACAAGTATGAGTAGAGTGTGCTTCTTGTTAGTATTACACGTCTAGTATTTTAGCGTTGTTTGTATATATGAGTCTAGTATAAGTGATATAAATATTCATAATATGATGGGTGTAAGATAGTTATGGGTCTGTCTTCCTCCCCCCATTATGCTGTTTATCTAATTTCTAACTCTTTATAACTGCATTTACTATCAATAGACCAGGCTGTTGCTAAATGCTTCCCTAGTTCAGTTTATCTGTCGGTGTATTTATTGTCCTAATACTCCAAGGAGCAAGGCTTGAATGTTTCCCCCACTGTCTCACAACACCTTAGAAGGAACCTTGGGAAGAGGTCCCACATGCGCAACCCTTTTCTTAGATTCCCTCCCCAGATCTCTTCCATCATTGTGTGGTCCCTGGCCGGGAATCTCCCTCTGCTCATCAAGCTCGCTGATCACCACATCTCACTGGATATTTCCACCCATTTTGAATACCCCTAGCTTGCTGTCTTGAAAGTATTGGGTTGTCCCCTCAAGTTGGTTTGTGCGGGCATGCATTCAAGTCGTGGTGATTTTTTGCTACATTGTGAGGCATGAGAGTGCATGCTTGGTACTTCGTAGCGATGGGGCATCAGTGGGCTTCACGTGGCTCAACGCATGGTGATTCAGAGGAAGGTTTAAAAATTTGGTATCGGAGGTGGTATCTGCCAACCTTCCCGCCCATATGCATATGTATCAGCGATGCCGATACATATTGGGGATACCAAGTCCCTTCTTTGGCTACTACTTATTTGCAGTATCAACAAATACCAAACCTATATCGGTAATATGTATTGGCCGATGCGGCTGATATTGGCTGAAACAACCGATATCGACCATTACCAGCTGATATGGATCAATTTCAGTACCGTTATTGGATCAGGTCGAAACCTGAATTTTTAAACCATGGTATAGAGTCTCAATACTTGTGGGTGTGCTGTGGGCCTCGTGTGCTGGTAGTGAAAGCGTTGCTGCCCCCAGTGTTGGCTTGTGATTGCGTTGCAGGGCCTTCATGGTGGGCACTTGAGGTTTCCACTCGGTATCATTGTTGGGAACGCCAGGGTGTCGCGTAGGCATGATAATTCACTTGAACATATCCTGACCTTTCAAGCTTGGTTTTAATATTTGCGTAATAGATTTTGTTTTCAGCATCTGGGTCTATTTTCAAAAACTTCCATCGACTTTGAGTGCCATAATTTATTCTAGGTGGGTTCTTACAGATTACCCAAATTGAATGGATACCATGGGAGATGGTTACACATGTTGAAAAATTATAAAAAATCGAGAATGAAAATAGTGCTAAGAATCTTCTTATTTTTATTATTATTTGTTTTTTCTGCCCAGTGTTCGTTCCTCCCCAATGTTCTAAGTCCAAGTGCTGTTTCTTACCATTGTTTTTCATGGCGCAGGGACATATTGAGGACTGGTATCAAGTTCTGCATGTCCTTTTTTCTCGAATATTTTATTTTTCACTCATTTTAGGGAACCAGTAACCATTCTTGAAATAATGCAGACTAACTTTTCATTATTTAAATAGTAATAATATGAAGATCCTCAAATAAATACCTACTCATTTATGGCTTCATATATCACAGGGAAGCATTATTGGATCCTTTTCTATCTAGGTATTCAGTCATCATCGTTGATGAAGCTCACGAGAGAACAGTTCACACGGATGTTCTGTTAGGCTTGTTGAAAAATGTACAAAATTCAAGGTCAAGATCAGCCATTCAAGAGAGTAAAGTATCTGATAAAGATGATAACACTAAATCCTTTAATCCTATGAAGGCATGTCAAATTTCAAATCTCCCTCCACTAAAGTTGATTATAATGTCGGCGAGCTTGGATGCAAGAGGGTTCTCTGATTATTTTAGGGGCGCAAGAGCTGTTCACATTCAAGGGAGGCAGTACCCGGTAGATGTACTTTACACTTATCAAGCTGAACCAGATTACCTGGATGCAGCTTTAATTACTATTTTTCAGGTACTTGATTTCCCTTGTGTTCCAGCAGTCTGTTATCTTGATCCATATTTCTTAGAAAGGTTCAACAATTTGAAACTTGTCTTGGGCTTGAGGAAGGCTCGAGTTTGAGTTGAATTGAAGCACACTCAGTTGCTTAATTGAGTTCTATTTTAGAATTCCTTTTTTTAAATCATTTTTTTGGATTGTTTTAATACTCCCACCGAATCTTTGAGAGCGCCCACGTTGAAAACCCATTGACTGCTTTGAATTAGATGATAAGAGATCGTTTTTCGTCCCAATCTTCCACGCACTTGATCTCGAGACCTTGGGTGTACCATTAGATAATAGATACTCAGACTTTGATTGTACGTGGGACAAATCCCAAAAAAGTGATCGGAAAATCACGTGGTATCGATCACTTTCAAACTTGATTATAAGGTCACTTCTTTTGGATCCGTGCCACTTAAAATCAACGTCTGACTGTCTGATGGTATTCCCATGATCTCGAGATCTAGTGTGTGGAAGATTAGGATGAAAAATGATCTCCAGCATCCGATTCAAAGAAGTCAATGGGTTTTAACGTGGGTGCTCTCAAAGATTCGGTGGGTGTATTTAAAGGTACTCTTTTTTTTATCACTTGATCGAGCTTTCAACATTTCTTCATAGTTATTTAGTTATGATATTCAGATAAGGATGCCATTACGAACACACACTTCTATTTTTAGATTCATTTGGAGGAGGGTCTGGGGGATATACTTGTCTTTTTGACTGGGCAAGAAGAGATTGAATCAGTAGAAAGACTTGTCCAGGAGCGAGTTAAGCAACTGCCCGAAAGCAGACAAAAGATTCTAACTGTTCCCATTTATTCGTCTCTTCCATCAGAGCAGCAAATGCAAGTTTTCAAGCCAACGCCATCTGGATTTCGCAAGGTAGCCTTTATGATTTAAGTTACGTTTATAATGCAGCTTATGATTAGGGAATTTTGCCTGTAGCCCAATGGAAGGTTGACAATAGTGCAACCTCTAGGTCACAGGTTCAATCCCAGCTTACTTACCTATCAAGAAAAAATGCAGCTAATGATTAATGGAGCATAAAATTATGGGAGCCATTAATTGCACACGCTTAAGTGATTGCACCGAATTGACAAAAATTTGTCCTTGCACGTGCTTCTTGTGATTGCACATAAAACTAAAAAAAATTGCACCTTAATTAAATATTGTGGTGGCCCACATCTCTCTTTCCACTGTTGTCTCTCTCTCTCTCTCTCCATTTCTCTCTCCATCCACTGTTCCCTCTCTCTCCACACTTCTGTTTCTCTCTCTACATCTCTCCCATTGTTGTCTCTTCCCAGTTCTCTCTCCATGCTCTCTCTTTAGACCGTGGCTAGGGTTTCTACCCAAGGTACAACCATCACGGTAACTTAGTCATTTAAAAAAAAATACATATCAATTGTTAATCTGATCTAAATTTCATGGCTCCCTAAAATTATAGTAGACTCTCTCTCTTTGAACAGCGTGCGCAAGTAATAGCTCCCTAAAACTATAGTACATTGTTAATCTGATCTAAATTTCATGGAATAAAATTCAGTGGTTTCTAAATTGAGATGTACCAGTTTATTAAGATTTGGTCAAAGAAGCCTTTGGGTCGAAATTTTTGCTTCTTCTTTTTCTATGAGCCCTTTTTTTTCTATTCTTTTTTAATGCACAGTCTTTCTTGTGTTATAATTCAAGTACAAAGAAAAGCAAGTCCCAATCAAGTAAGCTGTCTCAAGATTTATGTTAAAAAAGTTATATTGGTTACTTTCTCCTTTATATCAATAATACTGTTTATGTTTTTGGAACCTTCGTAGTTTCTTTATACTTGTGGCCATTAGCTTTAGTTTAGGGATAATGGCTCCTGACCTACATTTAAACACCAAATGGTGTTTTAACGGTCTTTCACCATTAAATTAGAAATTTTGATCTCACACTGTTTAAGTGTGGTTTACTATTATGACATGTGACACACATTTATGATCAATCTAAATTTGCTAGGTGGCAATTCATCTTTAGAAAATGTTTTAGCCAAAGAATCATGCCCATAAGTGGATGTGAACCATCCGATTCTCGAACTTTAACCATTAAAAGTAAGCACAATGGTTGATAGTAGAGTGCACTGATCGGATGGTTCAAGACTCAAAAAATGTGATTTTTTGGCCCATTGCCTTTGAATCTATGATCTATCACTTTGATGGTGTGGATTACCCTTATGACCACATCTGAAGCCATTGATGGTATACAATCATTTAAACACCGTTTTGGTGTTTAACTGACGGACAGGAGAGTTGGTCTGTTTCCGCATAGATTGTAGATCTTTTTGCGCACAGGTTACATTTTTTTTCTTTTTGTTGACCTTGATGCTGATATACTGATAAAGAAAGGAATGACCTAATACTTATAGTGCACGATAAGGAAAACAAAAAATAAAATTCTAGGAGGGGACAGACACCATAAGTAACATTCAATATGTCATAAATCCATCTTTACCAATGAAGCTGTATTCTCATTTGCCGCCTTCCTATATGTGGAGGAACAAAACCTTACAAATGGACACGTGAATCAGTTTCTGACACGCAGACACAGATAAGAGTCCGACACAGCAATTACATGTATATAGATTCAAGATGTGCTGCAAGTTTATATTTCTTGTCAATTATGCGTCTATTGCATGCATTGTGACAAAATATGGCATTGCTTTGAAAAAACGCGTATCATATGCATTTTTTTTGCCACAACGTACTAAACACATATAATACGTGTGTTTTTGAATAAAACACGTATTTTCGTATAATATGTATATTTTGCGTCTTAACATTTTTTCCATTATTTTAAAAAACTGTTTTAAAACTTTTCTAAATTTTTGTAATATTATCTCATTTTTTCCCAATTTTTTTTTCCCCATATTTTATAGTTTTTTGGCCTTTCAATTTTTTCCCCTATTTTGCTGTTTTGTTCCGACTTTCTTGCTCACCCTATTAAACCCATACCGTATTTTGTCACTTTGATCGCATGTATGCATACATCAGTTGAAGCTTCTGGCATATCTAGCTATTTAGTTGCCGCCCACGAATTTTGGAAGCTACCCTTGCTGCTAAAGAAGGCCGAGGTGGGGACAAATCTTTGTGGTCTACTGGGATACATTTTATCCTACTCTTTTGTGATAGTTAATGCTTTTTAAGAAAGAATGTATAAAGTAAGGTGTCAGAATGTTATTGGGGCTGCTTGTACCTTAACCAATGCGACACTAGTTTTGGCTTATGGCACCTAATTGAGGAGAATGGTCCCAAGTGTTCAAGTCCACCCTTTTTTTTTTTATCGGTAAAAGTTATTAGCTTATATTAACAACCAGTGAGATGCTGTAAAGAAATACAAGCCTCAAGAACACCGATACAAAAAGGGCGCCAAAATGGCAAAAAGAGAAACCACAAAAAAAACAAAAAGAAAAACACAAGGGCGCCAGACCCAAAGGGCCGAAAAAACCTGGCAGCAGAGCCAAAAGAACCGGGGGGGAAGAGCGGTGCCTAGATGCATAGCGGGACTTAAAAAAAACTAGATAGACGGGAACCGCCCTTTGCCACACAACAGTGATGGCCTTAGGCTTGTAGCATTCTCGTTAAGAATGCATTCCTACTTGAAACAAAACAACGGCAGGATTATTGCTAGTAGATGTTGTTTCTTGAACTTACCAGTTTTTTTTTTAACAGGTGAAATTTTATGTATAGTGAAAAGTGAGAGCTAAAGCAAAAGCCAAAACAGCAAAACCCCCCTTAGAAAAAAAAACAGTGCAAGATACGATTGTTAGCTGTCAAGCCATTCTAGCTATAGCCCGTCCACCACTTTGATTTGGCTATGAATACCACTAGATTTGCCAGTGAATCAGGATGACAATCAGCTTTCCTATGGATATGACTTATGAGAGAATCATTTGTAACCAAAAAACAGACCAGAATTTCACATGCTTTTGAGGAGGGGCAATATGACTAATCCAATAATGTGCTCGTTATTAGGGATTGTGGGAGCATTTCTACACGGTCATTTGAAAAATGGTTCCAACGCCCTCCTACTTTGGTTGCCTCTGCCATTACCATTGAAATTTACCTTTACTTATTATCGAAAAGCAAATAGAGGGGATTCTTAATGCCGTAAAACAAGAGATAATAAGAATTAAGAAAAAACACAAAAGCAATCAGTGATTTATGTGGGTCATCACTGTAGGTATAAGTCCACGGGCAAGGATGATCCAATGAATTTTCACTAGATGCAGAAACATATTATAAGGAATATTTAAATCTGAAAAAAGGTAATCTCTCCCATCAACTCTAATCATTATTATCATCGCCTTATCCCATCTATTTGGGGTCTGCTTTGTAAGTTCTATTCTCTACTTGTTTTTTTATCAACTCTAAGCTCTCAGTATCTTCACAATTTTTCATATCATATCTCACTGCTTCCCTTCATGTCTTCACTAGTCTTTCTCTTCTCCTACTTCCCATCAACTCTTGATCACATTATGTGTGTGTGTGTGTGTGTGTGTGTGTATGTGCAATGTTAGAAAACAAGAAAATAAGGGATTAGGCAGAAATATGTTAGAGTTAAGGGGTTTGAAATTAGAACATAGATTGAACATACGAGTACAAGGTCAATGAGCATGACGGCATGGAGGATGATATGGTCATAATAGACTATATGATTCTGTTATGTGATAGATTTTGGTATTTGGAATCTATTATTCCATTGGACCATAGGATTGAGGGAATCTTAAGAAGATTAGTGCAGGGTAGACAAAGTAGAGACAAGCAAACGACATGTTTCGGGATCAATGAGTGTCACTTTAGTCGAAGGGACTTGTTTATGAGGTGGTGGTAACACCAACACTATTTGACGATACAAAGTGTTAGTCTATGAATATGCATAAAGGCGAATACATGTGACTGAGATGTGTATTCTAAAGCGGATGCATTAAGTAGCAAGAAGTATAATTAGGAATGAATACAAAGAAAGTTTATGGGTGACCCCAAGAAAAAAAGCAAAATGAAGGAATGTTGTTTGAAATGGCTTGGATATGTCCACTTTAGACCTAAAACAACTAACGTATGAAAAATTGTTACGATATAAGCATGAGGGACTAGGTGAAGGGGAAGAATAATAAAGACTATGGGGGAGAAGTAGTGAGAAGCGATGTGAACGATTGCAGAGTTAAGTTTAGGCCAAAACAGAAATGAATGGAGAAATAAGATTTGCAAAGATGGCCCCAAATGGATGGGATTAGGTGATTAAGATGGAGGATATTTGTACTGTAACGTGACGGATAGTGAAGGGGAATGTTCAACTCGACTCAAAATTCAGTTGGACCCGACCCAAATGGCCCAAACCCGACTTGGATCCCCCCTTCGTCTTCCTCTCATGCAACTTCCTCCTCCAACAATGGAGGGGGGTTTGCAAGACCAACTCCGTACCCTTCATCACCTTGGCCCACCTAGAGGCCGATTGGCCCAGCTGCCACCACCAATCGTCCATGCAGGTGACTGGTCGTCAATGGGTGAGGTTGGCCGGCTATGACACCAGCCAGTTTGCTAGTGCCAGAATCCCCAAAACTCTGATAAAATTTCTATAAAAATTCAGAAAAATCTTAGGTGTCATTCGTTCTCATTCATCATTCATATACATCACCAAATCTAATTAACAGTCCTCAATACCATCAAGATTTTGAAAAAATGAAAAAATAAATAAATTAGTTTCTTAATTTATAACAATTTCAAGCAGTTTAGTTAAATTACTGATCCAGTAAGTACTTACTAATAATTAGAGTAATAAACACATTTTCCTCAATCTTCCATTCATCAACATCAACATCAACATCTTTCATAGCTTAGAACCTTAGATAAACAAAATTTCAGAGATAATATCATCTATACCATTAGTCCTATGATTCCATTGGCTCTCATTACAATAACCTTTAAAAGGAAATTTGGAGAAGCTGGTGCACTATCACCACGGAGGCACATAATTTCTTGTTGGATCTCTTTCCCTATTCGTCTTCTTCTTCCACTTCTTCTTCAAACCCTCTTCTTCGTGACTTCTCTTTAGTTTGGTGAATTTTGAACCAGTAACAAAAGCGGTGCTACGAGCCAAAAAAATATTAAGACGAGTAACTAAAAGGTATTCCATGTTAAGCATATACAAAATGGATATGCAATAAGAATGACTTTTAACATTCTACCCTCCTTAAAAGAATTTAGTCCTCTAAATTGTACATATCTGATTACCAACATAAATAGGAATAGTATGTATGTCTTGAAACTGTATATGTCTCAGTGTCTAAGTTGATAATAGAATGTGAATGGCAGATCCTAGTGGTGTCTTTGGCTCTTTTCCTTCAAATCTTTCTACTCCTTTGGAGGCAACCCAACCTTTGAATGATGCTCATTTGACAAGGCTTTGGGAGATTTCTGCTTCTTGAAAGGTTCTTGTATTTTCTTGGTCGGTGGGTTAGGATGAGATTCACATGGTTAATCATCTGTAAAGTCTGTGTTTTAAATGGAAAAATCGGTGTGTGATGCGACTTGACAATGAAATATTCATTCAGCAGCTTATGAGTTATTCTAAAGTGGCTTTCGGTATTTGGGGTTCCTTGAATTATTCGATGCAATAAGTTTTTTTTCCCCTCTCTCTCTCTCTCACTTATGTGGGTTAGGTTTTAAGCCCATTTTTTGCCAATGAGCCGAGTTCTACGGAAATTAGCGCCTCTTCTGTCTTTGGGCCAAGAGGAACAATAATATACTACATGGAATGTGAAGGTTGGAAAATTCTATTGCAGATAACATTAAAGAAAAAATTGCTTAATGGGCATTAGCTTGCAAGGAATTTTCTTCATTGAGTGGAAGTGGTGTTAGAAGAGATTGGATGGTGGTAATCTCTAGTGATAGAAGTTTTGAAGGAGAGAAAAAGAGCGAGTTGGTATGCTCCACATCTGAGACTTGCTCAAGCTCAATTCTGGTGGGTTTTTGATTGGAGATCCGAGCTCGAGTAGAATCGAGGGTCTAACTAGAGACAATCAAGGGGCACTCTCAAGTCTCATAGTGTTCTGTGGTTTGATTGATTGGAGTGATTTTATGGAGGTAGAACTGCAGGTATTGTTTGCAGGTTTATGCCTATCATTTTTTCTATGACTTTTTGGTGCTTGTTAAAGGAGACTTTATGAATGCTATACAATGTAGTCAAATGGCATATGTGACCCTATGCGATGGCATAGGGCCATCACATATGCGGTTCGCATATGCCATTATGCCATGGCATAAATTTTTTATTTTATTTTCAAAAAATTCTCAAAAAATTCTCAAAGTTTCCCATATTGATCAATAATATGTTTTGTGTAAATTTTGGGTTCTATTAATTTTGTAGTGTCTAGAATGCGAAATAAAAATATATAATATAAGTATATAACCCATAAGTTAAAAGGGAACATATAAATTTCATTAATGTTAAACAAAATAGTACGAAAATGAACATATAAAAAAGAAGGAAAAGAGTAAATTCTAAGTTCTAAGTCTAACCCACAATGGTACATCTCCATTGTCGTCACGTCCTAACGGTATTGTGTACCGGGCAAAAATTTTACACGTTGGTTTCTAATCCACAATGGTACATCACCTCCACCTCTACCATTGTCGTCATTTGCATTGTCATCATCATCCGAATTGTCTCCTTCAATATATTGTTCTTCCTCGGTATCTTCATCATCCGATCTCACTAAGACGATATCTATACCGTCTATACGTGCTTCTTCATGTGTCTCGTTTTCTTCTTTTTGACGTAAGCGTAAGCATGAGCTACCTTCCCCCGCTGTCGATCTTCTCCTCCACCCGGTAGGAAGCTCATCTCCAAAAGCGGCATTTTCCACTTGTTTCCACGTAAGGTCCTCATCCGTAAAGACTCGCTCATCGGAGGCATTTGCCATCCAAGGAGAATCAGATGGCAAGTCTTCGAGAGAGATGAGATCATAGTGTCCCGGATGTTCCCGATTTTAAAGAAAGCAATCCTGTAGTTTTTTGTTGTATTGCACAAAGACCAAATCATTTAATTTTTTTTGCTCAAACTTGTTCTGCTTCTTTGTGTGTATCTATTTGAGGGAAACATTTAATAAATATTAATATCTACTAAAATTTAAACAATAATTAAATTAAAATTATGAGACTAAAACTGAAATAAAAATAAACTATTTACCATCTCAAATGTGCTCCAATTTCGTTCACATGCCAAGGTGGCACATGTAAGGCCAAGAACCTTAACGACCATCTTCAATAATCCACATTTTGTCACCGAATTCACTCCATAGGACAGTCACCAATCGGCTACAAACATTAGTATTAATTAGATATATTTATAATATTAAACTATTAATTTAGAAGAAATGAAATGTAATAAAAATGCATCATAAATATGCTTATTAGGTATTTTGGATTCTCTTTGTTGAACTACAATTTCTCTTCTGAACATCACTTGAGCATTCTTGTATCTGTCAAAAGAGTTGCTAATCCGATCTTGCTCTTCTTTGTCTAGAACTATCTTCTCTAAAACGTCAAGGAAACCATTAATATGTGTTGCTTCCGCCGCCTCCTGGTTCGGATAAGAGAAATAAACCGCGGGATTTAGGAGGAATGCGGTGGAATACAAGGGGCTAGATATTTGGACACCCCATTTCTTCTCAACTATGTCAATAATGGGTTGAAAGAGACGAGTTTTGTACATATTATTAGATTTAATTTTTTCTATAGTTTTCTCCATAAAATTATAGATATAGCACATAGCAAACTTCTCATCACCATCAACCAATTGTAGTACTACTACGATTGGTTGCGAGTCTCTAAGTGATTGGACAACATTATTCCAAAAAGAGTTGGTTAGATGGTTTGTGCTACCCACTTCC
Organism: Chloranthus sessilifolius; assembly: GCA_021018995.1. Lineage (NCBI taxonomy): Eukaryota > Viridiplantae > Streptophyta > Magnoliopsida > Chloranthales > Chloranthaceae > Chloranthus > Chloranthus sessilifolius. The sequence continues at coordinate 7,957,100 of CM037586.1, forward strand.
CTTCGACCTTCTTTGACTAAGCCCCATTTCTCTAATTGGTGGAAGTTACAAAACTTTTAATGATAGCGAGGTGCTGCAAATTACCCCCAATTGCTTTACGCATGTGGTGGAGTAGAAGTATATGCTTATATATATACACTACTACCTTCCTAGCCTTAGCTACGATTTTAATATGCAGTTTTCATGTCTTCTAAGATTAAGTCTAAGAAATGGGCCGCACATGGGGTCCAATATATGTGTGGTATCCGTTCCATTATTAGTCTACCCGCGATCATCATGTTTGCCGTGCTGTCCGTGACAACTTGGACAACATATTGTGCACGAATGCCCTTTTCTATCACCTTAGCTATAAAGGAAAATAGATATTCGTTCGTATGAGAATGAACCGAAGCATTTACAGATTTAATGAACATAGTTTCGGTAGGACAATTTGCCAAAAAGTTGATGATTGATCTACTAGCCCTATCGGTCAAACCGTCGGTCATTAGTGAACACCCATATGTCTTCTAATCCTCTCGATACTCCTCGAGCAAAGCTTTTGTGAAGTCTACCTCATTTTTAAGACATGTTTGTCTTATCTCATGATATGATGGAGGTTTTAGGCTAGGTCCAAATTGTCCAAGAGCTTCAACCATTACTTGGAAGCTCTTTAACTTTATGGTATTGAATGCAATACCGGCTTGGTACATTCACTTAGCCACGTTTTGAATAGTAGTGGATCGGTCTTTAGCTTTAAACCTATTTTCTATAGTTGTTTGGGTCGGACCCTTACCCTAGCTAGGGTTGTCAACGGGCCGGGTTCGGGCCCAAGATTTTAACTTCTTTAATAAATGGGCTGGGCCAGGCTAAGCCCGAATAATAAACGGGTTCGAGTTTGGGCTACAAAGTATCAAATAAACCACCTGGCTAGGGGTCGGCCCGACCCGGTAAGTGTTTTAACGGCCTTATAAAACTCTTCAAAAATATTAGAAACCCGGCCCGAACCTGAACCGGAACCCAGCTTAGATAGCTATGGGTCGAGTTCGGGCTACAACATTTAAAATAAGTGAGCCCCTCATCGATTAGCTATCGGTAGGGTTCGAGCTCATTATATCTTAAAAAGCAGGCCTATACAAAACTGGCTCGGCATTGGACCCTACCTAGCTTCTACCACTTCCTCGGGATGTGGTCTACAAGAGAAGAATTTGTCTATTCCCTTCCCCTTTCTATCACGTTGTGACGGGGCCAATACTCGAGCTTGCGGCATGGTGCGTGTGGCACGACATGTGGTGCCAGGAGGGCACGCGACATGGGGCCATGTTGGCCTTGCGACGTGGTCGCGCTGCTAGGACGCGACACGGTCGCATGGGGGTAGGACGCAGAGCGTCACGGTCGCGACACGGACGCGACATAGCCAAGGTGGGCTAGCGATGCATGAGGCGTTGCGGTATGTCAAACCAATAGGTTTGAGGTTCTCCTGCCATTACAATGAATAGCTTTTACCCTTATATAGGGAAGGAGCTGAGCTATTCCCCACGGGCTTTTGCGTTGCCGAGGGGCGCAAGTGTCTCCTAGGCACGAAGGGTGGGCCTAGGGGCGTCGGCCTTAACGATGGTGTGGAACCCGAGGAGGTTGATGTATGGCCGGACTACGCGTCGTGGTGCATACGGGACAACCTCGGCGTGAGAACACCAAGCGCTGCGTGGGACTCGATTGAGCACGACGGCATGTGGGCTAAAGATGAAGCGTGTGTGCTAGTAATTGGAGCACACGAAGGCAAGCTGCGTGGGACTCGATTGCACGGCGACGCGAGGCGTAGGCTTGGTTGGCGAGCGGCGAGTACTAGTCATGTAGTGAAGCTTAGCGAGGCCAAGTTAGCGCGGTCAGTTGGCGTGTCGTAAGGGACACGATGAGCTGAATGGTAGGCCGTGAAACAGAGGCAACCATGTTGGGAGGAGTTCCCGTCCTCTAGGCGGGTGGTATCAGAGCTGATGTGAAGATGGGTTGGCTTCATTGCACGCGGTAGCGAAGCACCGCGCGGGTTGAAAGCGCGTCGAAGGACGCCCTCGCGACGATTGTTATCGAGTAGGGTGACGACCAAGCGTGCTAGGGTGCTCTTTTCGAGGGTGGTGGTCTTGCACCACTACGAGCCGTGCAGGGAGTAGATCTATCATGTTCTTCCTCATCTTCATCAACATCATAGTATTGTTGTAAAATCACTTCCTCATTATGTTTCGTCCTTGAAGTCTTATCCATCCATCCCAAGATCTCTTTTCGAATCTCTGGCTAGACATTTGGACATGCCTTCGCATTCGATCCGAGTTGCCAAGCAAGATGTTGCTTGTGTCTCCCTATTCCTCCCATGCTTACATAGGGGCATAAGGTACATTGGACCTTATTTTTTTCTATTACACTCTTGTAACATCTATATTTCCAACCCGGATCGGTAAAATTTGTCGGCCTAAGAGCGTCGTTCGAAGACGTAGACATAATGATAATGTAATTTAAAGAAGTGGGTAGGTAGATATTAACAACCACACTAAAAAAAATGAAAGAAATGAGGTGTAATAAGGAAGAAAAACAATCAAACAAAATTTAATAGGAATTAGAAATTAATTCAAACTCTTGTTTCTTGATTCTTGAAGTGACTCCTCCCTCTTTGCTTGAAGAATGAAGATTGAAGCTTGAACCTCTTAACGCTTTAAGTTAACTACAAAATAGAGCAAAAGAAATTATGTTTAAAGATTTAAGAGAGAAACTCAAAATATAGACCAATGAGACAAATCATACCTTGGATGGATGTGGTATGGATTAGGAAGAGAAACCCTCCATTTATAGGCTTGGGGGAGGCCTTAGAAGCAAAGATAAAAAAAAAATCCCCAACGGTCATAAATATGTCCGTTGGGGATGTATGCCAGCGCATACACATGTATGCGATGGCATACATGTTTCTGTCACATATGCCATCATGGCATATGCAACAGAGCCATATAAAATGGCATATGCAATCGCATATGACATCAATGATGCTATAAGATGAGCCAATAAAGAAAGTTGTTAGTTGTTACCCGTTGTGGTTAGCAAATTCTTTTTATGATATTTGTGACTTAAGCGCTTCCAAAGTATTTGATTTTCGAAAATTTGTAGAGGCTTTAATTTTGCGATCAGTTCTTTTGGTAAACTTTTTCTTACCAAATTAATTTTGCTTCTAAATACCCAGTGGATCTGATACTTCTTCCTCAATAACCATATCTGACTCAAAAAAAGTAAACCTTTTCTTACCAAGTTAATTTTGCTTCTAAATACCCAGTGGATCTGATGCTTCCTCAATAACCATATCTGACTCAAGAAATATAAGTAACTACTGATGATTATCAATTCGAAGAGATCAAAATGTATAGATTCACCTATATTAGTCATCATTTAATGCAATTCGAATGAGATCAATATTCAATAAATAATGGGTTCTTATAATCAAATAAATCAGATGGTTCAGATAACTTCGATAAGTCAGATAGATCATAGAGAAGTCAAATGATTTCAATAGTTTGAACAATTCAAATGGTTCACATAGTTCTAACTGTTCAAATGCCAATTCTGAGATCAGTCAATGATTCAACTTTTTTAATGTCCGAAAGTGTCGAAAATGTTCATCGTGTTATATATCCTAAGATATTCACAAATGCTCAAACGTCCAAATGTCTGACCAGGTTGAATAATTTCAAAAGGTTCAATTTTTTATAAAAGGGTTCAAAAGTAGCCAAATTATATTCAAAATTCATCAAATGAAGCTTAAAAGTCTGATGTCAAAATGTCCTTAATATTCAAAGTGATTTAAATTTCATCAGATAGTTCAATAAGGTATGGTCCCCATACTTTGGTCAGAAGTTATCAAAGTAATCAGATGATTCAGTAAGATTTGAAAAATGTCCAAAATATGTCAATATTGCTCAAAATGTAAAAAATTATTCATAAGTGTTCAATGTTGTTCAATAACTTAATATAACTGGACACATAAATATCCTTGTCTAACCTATAACTAAGTGGCACTGAGTACCAAGTTGGCCAGAAATTCTTTTGCTTCTTATATTTTAAATACACCATTTGATCATGGTGGGTTCGAAGATTTTTGGGATCCTCACTTTAGGGCTTTCATTGCCTTCGGTATTTCATATGGCCCAAATACACCACTTAGCCAAGGTTGGCTCGAAGATTTTCAGGATCTACACCTAGGGGTTTCATTGCCCTTCATATCCCCTAGGCATGGTATTCAATTCAAAATCAAATCAATCTGCTACAAATAATCAGAAGTCTCTAAATGATTCATGTAATGTCAAAGTCAAATAGTTAGAGGTTCAAGTCAGATGTATGAAAGTGCTCAACAATAATGAGCGAGTGCATGTATGATAAGCACATTGCCCATTAGTTTAACATTCAGATGCATAAGTCAAAATATTCATAGTGTTCAATTTGATCCAATGACATCAAAACCAATGTCAAATCGCATAAGCAGGTAAGCCATTTGACTGCATTTCGCTTAAGCAAAATCGCTTACTTGCTTAAGCCATGGCTTAATGATTTTTTTTTTCTTTTTTTTTTTAATAAAATAAAATATAATTATATAATAAGAAGCATCTAAGCCGAATAGCTAAAGTAATAGTAACAAAAATGAGTCAATGACAAAAAAGAGAAAAAATATACATTCTTATATTTAAAAAAAAATGTCATACATACTATGAGAGGAGATTGAGAGTCTAGAATGGAGATTAGAGTGGAAGAATGGGATAGTTTTGTGAAGAGTATAGGACACACCCTTTTATAGAGGTAATGAGACCCCAAAGAAGAAAAAAAAATTAACAAAGTGTTCCAATGGTCATTTTATGACCGTTGGAGCATTATGCCATCGCATATTGAGTTTGCGATCGCATAAGCCATAAAACATGGCTGAAGGGATCGCATACATCAGTATGCGATCGCTTAGTCTCCTGCATCGCATAAGCCAAGATGGCTTATGTGATTTGGCTGCTTAGGATCGCTTAAGTGATCGCTTATGACAACACTGGTCAAAACGTTCATAATCATATGTCAAATGTCGCTTATTCCCAGAGTTTTCCAAAATGCACAGAAGTTTCAAACTTGATTCACAAATTTCTATTCAGGTTTCAAGGAATCAAATAGGTATCACAATTTTGTGAATAAAGCATTTTGTTGTCACTATTTAACAGTTCTGATTTCACTTGTATTGCTGGGGTTCAATCTTTTATTTTACGTTCCTTTGAGTCAAAATTGGAAGGACATTGTGCATCCATTATATATTATTTCCCTTGATGCAGAATCTAATATGCTTTATTATTTTCTAGGTCATCTTGGCAACAAATATTGCTGAAACATCAGTGACAATCCCTGGAATCAAATATGTCATAGATCCTGGATTAGTGAAAGCTCGTTCATACAACCCACTGACAGGCGTGGAATCATTGATTATCATCCCAACATCAAAAGCACAGGCTCTTCAAAGGAGGTAGGCATATCACTGATTGGGTACACATCGCACTATTTTTCATCAATAAGTTCCCAATATAAATTGTAATGTGTCACTGATTGGTACATGTGGCACTATTTTTCATCAAAGTATGCCAATTGATGCAAAGGACCGATGTAAAGATCTGATTGGGCGAAGATTGCATTGGGAAAATATCTCCAGCATGTCATTCAAAACAGTCAACCATTCATTTTAAAGGTGTTTAACTGCATTGAATCACATGATGGAGATAATTTTTTTCGATGCAATCTTCGTCCCACCAGACCTTTACATTGGGTCCTTTGCATTAGGTGGCACACTTTGATGAAAAATAGTGCCACATGTACCCAATCAGTGACCCCTTCCAATCCATATTGGCAACCCTATACCAGCTCATACTAGAATAACCTCTTGTATGCTGACTTGATGATGGAAATATAAATTTAAAAGCCACCTCAAATCATATATATCTTTCATTTGACCTATGTTTTTTGGATCTTGTTCCTGAGAGGGATTCTATCGGTACTTTATCTAATGCATATAGTGTCTTGTTTTTGCTTTGGATATTTTCTCTAAATAATTCTCTTTGATGGAATGGGTTTTTCTATAGCCACCGCCCTTTGAAATTTCTAACTGTTTCCCCTCGTTCATTCTTATGAAGAGAAACAAACATGTAAATGGTGAAAAAATAATCTTTTAAATTACGCTGGTATTACTACCACACCACTTTATGTTACAGCCACCTCACTTAAACAAAGGAAAAATCTGTAGACTGCTTTAAATAAGACGATGGAGATTTTTTTCGTCCTAATCTTCCACACAATCAATCTTGAGATCATGGGTTTACTATTAGACGGTCAGATGTTGATTCCACGTTTGCCATGTCCCAATTAGTGAACGTGAACCACATTTGATGGCATGCTATGATCATGTTCACTTTTTGGGATGTGTGCCATGTGAAATCAACATCTGACAGTTTGATGGTCGGCCTATAATCTAAAAATCTATTTTATGGAAGATTGGAACGAAAAACGATCACCATCGTCTGATTCAAAACAGTCAACAGATTTTTCCTTTGTTTAAGTGAAGTGGCTGTAACATAATGTGGTGTGGCAGTAACACCAGCCTTAAATTATTTTATTTTTTATTTTTTATTTTTTAAACAAACTTTCATGTACTGCCATTGTTTTATGCCCACATGTTTTGAGGGAAAACTTGATGTTTGGTCTTCATGACATAACACTTCTTACCTTTTTATTGAACTATATATTACGATCTCATGCAATACTTTGAAGGTAGACTTGTCAAACACCAACCTACCAAGTTCCTAAAGTATTTCAGCTTTGATTAGTTTTTCTTGTAATTTTTTTTTTACATGGAATTTATGCATCTTATTCAGTGGGCGTGCAGGACGTGAAGGACCTGGAAAGTGCTTTCGGTTATACCCCGAGAGTGAGTTTTCTAAACTTGTGGATTCCACTGTCCCGGAGATTAAGCGGTGCAACCTCTCAAATGTCGTTCTACAGCTCAAGGCTTTAGGTGTTGACGATATTATAGGGTTTGACTTCATGGAAAAGCCTTCAAGGTGAACACTATGTCCTGTGTTACAGGACATCTGTTGTAGGGATGCAAATTTTCTGTACCGAACCGAAACCATTTTTTTGGTTTTCGGGCCTGTAACCTGTTCACTATAAACCGGTTCCGAATTGAAATGAAATCGGTTTTGGTGCATTGAATTCCAAACTTCCACAACCGAAACTGAAATATTTCAGTTTCCGTTCGGTTGCGGATTTTTTATTAATTTTTGAAATATTTTTTCCTTTTTTTTTTTTTTTTTTTTTTTTTCCGGTTTTCTCATCCTACCCCCTTCGGTTTTTGGTTTTTGCGACTCAAAACCAAACCGAACTGAGCCGGGATCAGTTCGGTCCGAATTGGTTTTTGGGCCAGTTCGGTTTTCGGTTCAGTTTCGGGCCCTAATCTGTTGTGCAGGGGGAATCTCGAAATAACCTTCACAGTGAAAAAGTCATGACACCAAATTCTGTAAGGATGTAACATATGAATGGTCCATAAGGGATGACTTTTAGATGGAAAAGAATTAGTGAAATATCTTTGCAAATTCTTGTATAGTTCCCGAGGGACTTAATAAAATTTCCAGGTTTTCTTTAAAAATGCTTCAGTTTTCCAAATTTCTTTATTTTACAACTTACATCCCCCCCCCTCTCTCTCCCTCCCTCTCTCTCTCTGTATTCGTGGATTTCTACTTTATTAATAAAATTTTGCTCTTCAATTGTTTAGAAAAATTTCTAAAAATAGTCACAACCTCTAATATTTGAATAGTAGTGATCCTTTTATCTCGTTCAATTTATTAGCTGTATCAGAATCAGTTTTTTCAAATACTTCAGTTTAGGTATTTGAGAATAGTTATTGGCTTTTAATTTTTTTTATTGGTTCTCTGTGCCATATCTTCTTCTGTCTGGCACTTTGACGTTTTTGAACAGGATGGCTATTGTGAAATCATTGGAGCAATTATTTGTACTTGGGGCTTTAACTGATGATTATAAACTCTCAGATCCGGTTGGGCGTCAAATGGCTCGGCTGCCCTTGGACCCTATATATTCCAAGGCCCTAATCTTAGCTAGTGAAATCAACTGCTTGGAAGAAATGTTAATAACTGTTGCAATGCTTTCTGTGGAATCTATTTTTTTTGTCCCCCGGGAAAAGTTGGAAGAGGTATGTGAGGCTACTCCATATGAATGCGACTCTTATATATATTTTTTGATCAGTGCGACTCTTATATTTAATTTGGTGACAAAATACCTCCAAATAGGATTCTTTTATTTGTGCAATTAAGTGGTAAATAGACTGATTTTAATAGTCTGGTGTTACTTCCACACCATTTAATGTTATAGCCACCTCCCTTAACATCAGACAATGTAGATCATTTTTCATCCCAATCTTCCACACAATAGATCTTTACATCATAGGCCTACCATCAGAGAGTCAGATGTTGATTCCATGCAGCATGCATCCCAAAAAGTGAACGTGAATCACGTTTGATGGTACACTATGTTCATGTTCACTTTTGGGATGTGTGCCGCATGGAATCAACACTGACCGTGTGATGGTAGGCCTATGATCTCCAGATCTATTATGTAGAAGATTGGGACGAAAAATGATCTCCATCGTCTGACTCTAAACAGTCAACGGATTTTTCCTTTTTCTAAGTGAGGTGGCTGTAACATAAAGTGGTGTGGTAATAATACCAGCCTTTTAATACAGTACATCTTGTGATTTGAGAGATGCTAAAACTGATATCTTTCAAAGTAAAAAATATTGTGTAACCTAATTAGAATACCATTTGAAAAACTAACAAGAAACACACATTGTTAAGATATCACTTTGACGTTTATTGGTTACAAATATGAATTTAGTGTTATTGAGAGTGACTGACTACATTTACTGATTGTTTTAAATGAGGTTGGGGACTTTGGACCAGGTTCCACACAAGGACCCCACCCCAGCGCCATTTCACGTCCGCGTGGAACCCAACCACAGGTTTGGGTGCTATGTGAAGTATGCATGGTTAACTGTGATTAGAAAGAACTACGTAATCTTCGCGATCAGCAGTGATTAACTGAACAGTGAAACAAAAATTGTCTCACGGTTCATTTTAATTATTATTGATGGCAGTTATTATTTATTTATTTATTGTTATTTTTCGGAACCCCTTGGGAGGAATGAACCCTAGGAGTGGACCTGTGCCCTATGGTATTTTTGGTGGCACGCAACACTAGAAAGTGTCCTGGTCTGAGGTTCAATCTCTGGACCGTGGTCCAACTTGATTTTAGTGTTAGGTTGTGTAGGTGAAAGAAGAAGAAGAAGAAGAAGAAGAAGAAGAGGAAAAAGAGTGAGGAGAGAGTTAGAGAATAGAATGGTTCAAATTATGGTTTCGTGGGAACCCCAACTAGCCTATATACTAGAATAGCCATATAATGTATACAGCCCACTTCATACTACACACACCAAATAAGTACTACATAGGTACAAATATTGAGGCACACACACCTAACTAACACACACACCAATACACACCAATAGTCCAGAGACCTTTTTTCTTTTACTTTGTCAAACATCTTTACTAAAGACGTAGAAGTTTTTCCAACCCCCAGTTTACCTATTAGGGGTTGCAGAGCATTTGTTCAATCTTTATTACCATTGTTCAGGCATAAGTACAAGCCATCACAACTTTCCCTAAGCTGTTTACTTGGGAAGGTCAACTCCTATCCATTGGGGGGTGCAGTACTTTGATAAAAGCTACGCTATCTAACCTTCCCATTTATTATTTATATTTGTTCAATTTTCCGGTTTGAGTGCCCAATAAGATCGAGAGTTTGATGAAAGTGTTTTTATGATGTGGAGGGTCGGAAATTAATAAACTGCATCTTATCAATTGGGATGTAGCGTGCTTTTTGAAGGAGGGTGCCTCATATTGAAGAGGATCAGGCTCATGAACTAAACTGGGTAAATGACTACGGTGCTTGGATCCATCGTCCTTTTGGGCTATGATCGTTAACTCCAAGCATCATTGTGGGCAGTCACAAAATTCGTCGAACTTTTGAATAATTTGCCAATTTGAGGCTCTGCGAGTTAATCCTGAATTATTCGAAAATTTTCTAATTTTTTTTTTTTTTTTTAAATTTGTGAATAAAGCACGAATATTTCCCAATTATTTCAATCAGTGTTGTCCTATGCGATCACATATGCCATCAGGAATGAGAGGACCGCATATGCCATGATGACAGATGCGATTCAGGAAGTATGCCATCGCATATAGTGAATGCCATGGCATACTTCATTGATTTTTTTTTTTTTTTTGGCTTTTTAGGCTTCCCTAAGCCCCTATTAATAGGGGATTTCTTTTCCTAATGCATCCTACAACTCTCAAGGGTATGTTTTGGGTCTCTTTCCTTCTCTTTTATATGGTCCACTTTATTTTTGTACTATTTGTTTGGACTTAATTTTTATATTTTCCCTTCTAACTTATGAGCTATATACTTATATTTCTCATTCTAGACACTACAAACTTAATAGAGTACAAAATTAACACAAACATATCACTTTTCAATATGAGGAACTTTGGGGATTTTTTGGGGTTTTTTTGAAAAAAATAAAAATAAAAATTATGTCATGGCATAATGGCATATGTGACCCGCACATGTGATGGCTCTATGCCATTGCATAGGGTCGCATATGTCATTTGACTACATTGATTTCAATAAATTGTAATTTTTTTAAATTTTTTACTTTTTAATCTTTTTATTTTAAGTTTTTATCTCCGATTTTTCTCTAAATATTTACCCGAACTTGCCAAAATTTACCAAAATTTTCCGATTTTAACCTTGCCAAATTATTATTATTATTATTTTATTTTTATTATTTTTTTCGATCGATAACAAAGAAGTTTATTAAAATCAGAATAAAAGAGTACAAAGGGAAGATACCACAAGAGGTAGTGAGAAACTTCCCATAAAACCCCTCACCAGTAGGAGACCCCAAGAGCTATGGCAGGGAGAGAGACAAGGAGAACTGATTTGATCTGTTGGGGTGTTAAATTCTGTCCATGCTGATTTCAGCTTCTCGGATGTGCGTGTCTGGGCTCCTAATATGAAAGGGAAGCTCTTGGTTAGATTGTTCTACGAGACCCTCAATTGCAGATCGCTGGTGTGACGACCCAGACCCACATGCCACAATATTGTCTGGTTATGGGCATAGGTCCCCGCCCCGGTTTTGTTTCTGGCATGGGCTTAACTCCCCACCCAAAACGCGTCATGACATGTAGTGTCCACAATTACATATAGCCCAGGATTACGACTTTTCTCTATCCGATGTGGGACTATTATAATTCCAACACCTTAGAGAAGAGTCGTCCTCGGCCCTGACACCATCTTTGTCACGACCCTGAATTCTTACACGATCTCGAGGGCCTAGAACTCCGTGTTATGACACCGCACACTAGTTAAGGCGATAAGCGGACATATATATAATCCATAAATTGATTTAGCATATGGATCGAGGCATTTAAATATTGCATTTAATGATCAATGACTCATAAATAACAACGGAAATTGTAGACGACATTAATAAAGTAAATAATGCTAACCATGCATCTAGGATATTCACATAGGGTAAAATGGTTTCAAACGTAAACTCACAAAAAGTATCAAAAGGACTAAAATAAGTCTCCCAAAGCAAATAATAAAGACTAGAGCTAAAGGGCTCTCAAGGTTCATAAAAATCTGTCGGATCTATGCTCTCGTTTGGGTGGTAGCCAACATCTTCATCTACTTAAGCCGCCTTCGGTACAGCTCCCTCTACGTCATCATAGGCGGGATGATTAGAGTTCTCACTTGAAACTATTAGATTTTGGGAGGTGGTGAGTTTACTTAGTCGCGTAAACTCAGTGGGTTGCACAATCGATCCATCATAACTTACCCAGGTGATCATGTATGTAATTGCTTGAGTTGCGGTGCATTTTGGAATAAACAAAGCATTACTATGTGATGTCAAAATGTTCAAAATTGAAAAGCATATCATAGAATGAAATGCACATGATGTATCTATTTCTTTTCCTATCTGTCTTATCAACTTATCATACACTACATATCGGAAGTCTTATTATTACTCGATACCCTGCACAACGTACTTCGTATCTTGCTTATCTTAATTAGATGACTTGTGCCAGGATCGCTGCTCAAGCCTACCATGCGAGTTCCACGCGTTGATAACCATCTAACCTCCATATCATAACATAAACTATCATCCAGCCAGATGGGTTTGCCAGCATAGTAACAATAAAGTTCCCTTCGTTCGAGACAAAACTAACATATTTTCCTTAAAACCCCTCTCGGCTGTAGACGTTGGGCCCTTACGGTAGCTCACAAGTTATGACACGTGTAGAACTTAATTCATGTTCAGCTGGCCTTCACAATGTGTCTTAACATATCATATCATTATTTGGTTCTAGGCTTAGGTCCTCGCCCCGATTTCATCTTGACGTGGGCTTAAGTCCCCACTTTCTTATCATATTATATCTTAACATATTCATTTCTCATCTTTACTTAAAACTTAATTGGAATGGGCCACAGTGCGATAGGGTTCACTAACCACGCTTTTCAAGGGATGGGTTCCGTAGTAATCTGGATGTACTTCGTGTGGTAGCCCATACTCTCATAGAAGTGTTGCATCCGTATATGGATGCCTATTTTTAAGTTTCACGAGACCGTGAAAGAAACCCCACCGTGGCGAAGGCTTATATCATATGTCATGCCTTAGTTCTTAACTTATCATGCTTATCCCCTATCGTGATTTCTATTTGATGAATGTCATATGATCAAAATGAAACATATATAAGAAAGAAACTATTGCATGCACCCTAAGCATTTTGTGAACATGGAGAAATTAACATGGAGCATAAAACATGAAGCATGAGTAAAAACAGTGTGAGAAATATTTCAATATATTTATTCTATGATTGAGTCTAATTATTGTTCATTGGTGTTAGTTGTGTCTATAGAACTTGATGATTTGATCGGTAAAATGATCGAACATGTTTCGGACCCTAAAGAGACGCGCATGTCCATTCAAGAACTATAGGAGCCTTAAAAGAGGTAACGAACATTCCCATTGTGTTCGATAGGTACAAAAACTAGAAGAACAAGTCCTATTTCGCTTAAATCGGATGTCCCCGTGAAAAGGTCTCGAAAATTGCTCTTGTAAAGAAAAACAATCCTTAACTGTCAATCTCGACTAGTCGGAAATGGTTTCGACCGATGGAGATCAGAGAAGAAACATGCTCTGAAGAAGGGGCCGAACTCGACTGGTCGAATTGGATTTTCGACCGATCAAGGTCACTGAATAACCAGAACTCCATCTCGACTGGTCGAATTTAGATTTTGACTGGTTGAGTTAACTGATTAAAGTTGAACAGATTTCAATCTCGATTGGTTGAATTTAGATTTTGATCGGTCGAGATAAAAGGGAGGAGTTCTGAAGACAACAAAACTCGACACTCGACTGTTCGAAATGGATTTTCGACCGGTTGAGTTGCCTGAAAGGATTGGAAGTGATCCAATCTCGACTGGTCGAATTTAGGTTTCGACCGGTCGAGATCAACCAGAGGATAAAGTCCTCTATATAAAATATAATCTCAACCGGTCGAGTTTGAATTTCGACCGGTCGAATTTGCAATTTCATGCACAGGTCGAGTTTTTCGACCATAGTTCGAAGTCCTCTTTCTTGGCGATTGATCTTAGGATTGATTTAGGGTTTCATTTATTCAAAAGTATTGAATAATTTAAGATGGATTGAGAGACACCCACTTGTTGAAGCGCGAATCGATTCCCACGGCGATTTGGTTTGACGGAGGTTGGATTCGAGAGACGATTTGCCCAAGTACTTTCTGTGAGAAATCTTTTCTTACGATAGATCGATCGCAGCGATGGTGAGCCTTGATGGGGAAAGATTAGGCTCCAGAACCGGATGCACAGGTCGCCGATACGATGGTGGATTGAAACTTGTGGTATTGATCGGCGTGGATTTCGCTTACCGAAGGTGCACAATGGCCGTGCTTAGTAGAGAAGAGAGAACAAGAGACGCGGCTGAGAGAGAAAAGATGTAGAAATTTCTAATTCTCTCATGGCTTCAGATTTATATAGAAGGATGATTCGAGGAAGAGTCCCAAACGACAAGTCAACTTTGCCAAAAAGGAGCAAAAGTTCATAGAAAGTAAGAGTCCCTCAAGGATTCTAATTGCTTACCAAAATAAATCCTATGAATATTGGAATTAAATTACTTGCCTTAGTTGTATTAATGCAGTAGGATTCTTAGGATTTTCGCGCTATTTTTGTGCCACTGAATCACAGATACAAATTTCTTAAATTTAAACATGTGTGGGTTATGATAAGGTATGTGCTCAAGCACCGGGTCTTGGTGCTTCGCCCATCTATCACCATTAAGTGGGGTCAAAGAGACCCGGTTCACGAACCCAAACTCGCAGCCACGAACTCGAGCTCGTGATCATCGTTGTACTGGTCTTGGTATTGTGGCCATCACTTTTTAATCCGACCTTGGATTGACGCGATTCTTGCGACATTGGAAAGAAGACAGCATGGTCTACAACTTTGTGTAAAACAACAATTTCACGAATCCGATGTTTTAGAGGTCAAAATAGAGCGGCAAGTCGGGATCAATTTTGAATGACTAAAGGCTGTATGAATTTAATGTTATTTTCTGATTTCAATGACCAAAATTCCTGTGTATATTATATCTTACTTAAGGTCTTTCGATCGATGGTCATGATAAATCTCAATTTAGAAATTGTAAATACCCTTTAATTTAATTATCCAATTATACTACATATATATATATATATATATATATATATATATATATATATATATATCAATTTTGTCGCTTCAATGCGATCTGTACAATAGCATGAAGAGTTAGAAATTCGATGCCCTCGTGAAATCGAACTCTAACCTTCACGTTCTCGATGTCACGCACTCAGATAACTACCTTACTTTATAATTATATTGAGATGATATATATATATATATATATATATATATATATATATATATATATATAATGATACCAACGTAATATAATCATGAAATTAAATCATTCTATTTAAATTATATTGAGATGCTATGCGTTCATTTTGATTTTGTAATACGAGTTAAGGATAAGTTAGATCATGTAAGCGAGTGTATGAGAGCATGCCTACGCTTGGCCGTGGTGATTCGCAAAGATGGTATTAAATCTCAGACTTTACTTCCTTAGGGACTAAGTTGTACGAATTCATGAACAGACGTCTTGTGGAATCTGGATTCAATTGCTCCATGATGCAGAGAAACAATTAGCTCGCAAGTGAACGAGGCCTCATCACATGAAGGTTCTCAAGAATCTGAGGCGATGTGCGTACTACGTGAGATGGTTATCACCTTCAGTCAGCAGATGACCCAGCTGACGCAGTCCCATCAACAGGAAAGGACTCAATTGCTGCACGAGATGAAGGTGCAAAGAAAACAACAAAGACAATTTGTCCAAGAGCATGTCAGCCAACGTCAGCCTCCTCGATAGGAGAATCCACCCTACGCACCTGTCGGATTTCAAATATTCAGCGAAGCTCGACCCCCCTATTTCCATGGTCAGCTCGACCAAGTCGTTGCTAAAGATTGGGTAAATAAATTCGAGAAGTTCTTTAGGATTTCTTCACCCGCAGAACATGAAAATGTGAAGTGGGCAACGTTCTATTTAGGCCAAGAAGCAGAGAACTTGTGGAAAGCAGCAAAGAGAGTTGCAGATTGAAACAATGAAGAAGAGTGGGCTTGGCAGCAGTTCAGGGAAGCATACTTCAAAAAGTACTTCTATGCATCCACCAGAGCTAAGAAGAAAAGAGAATTCATGAACTTACTGCAAGGGAGTATAACTGTCACCGAGTACGAGGCCAAGTTTGACCAGCTATCCAGATTTGCTGGGAATTTGATCATGGACGAAGGCAATAAGCTCTTTACGTTTCAAAGTGGCTTGCGACCATTCTTTCGCGAGAAATTAGCCGCGATGAAGATAGAAACTTATGGAGAGCTTGTGGATCTTGCACAGATCTAAGAACGGTAATAAGGAGAAATGCTTAATAGAAGGAATGTCAAGTTGGGAGTTAAAAAGGGCAATGTTATTCAAAGGGGCTCATTTATTTCACTGAGATCCCTATCATATTTCGCCCAGAGAACATAGCTTCCTCCGACCCTATCAGAAAACAAAAGGCCACGTCTCACACCCCCGCAGACACAACTGGCCCGTATTTTCCCAGGAAGAAATGTTGTTCCACAGCCTCTTCAACGACAGAGGGTATTTTCACACTCTACGAACCTTACGTGAAATGTAACAGGAGGCACAAGCCTGGAGTATGCATGCAAGGTACCGGTAAATGTTTCTGGTTAAGAAGAGAGGGACGCATGGCTAGGGAATGCCCCGAAAGAGCTCCAACTCAAGGCTCACAGTATAATAGTCAAGCGAAGCCTTCGAGCCAGGGCTGCGTATTTGCAATGTCGCAGCAGGACACTATGGCTAGTGACAGTCATTTGAGGTACCATTACTAACTCAAATCCAATTACCTTTCTTTCTGTAGTTCAAGTGTAGTTTTCATAAACTTTCATTTCGTGAAGTCCCTTGTATGAATCCGATAAAACTCTAAACCTAATTATTACACTCGAAAACATCTTAACACGCCTTATGCTAACAGGTAACTTCTCCATTTATCAGCATGAGTGCGACATTAAACACTTAGCCCTCGTTCTTATAGACTCAGGATCCAAATTCATTCATCAGTCCAAGGTTTGTGTCAGAAATTCAAGCTAAACCTGTACTCTTATGAAGGAGATTGACTATCTTGACATCATCCGGGAGCACCATGATGACTATTTTAATTTGTCGAGACACGATAATAAATATTACAGGTCATGATCTTCTGGTAGATCTCATCGTGTTGGAATTTCAGGATTTCGATATCATATTGGGCATGGACTGGCTAGCCACATATCATGCCATGGTTGATTGTTTCTCTAAAGTGGTCACCTTCCAACTACTCGGAGAGGCTCCATTCAGATTTCGGGGAATCAAAAGGAAGGGAGTACCTTTATTGGCAGCATTAGACGAGGGACAAGACAAGGAGGTCGACCCTACAATAATTACAATTGTCAGAGATTTCGTCGACGTATTCCCTGAGGACTTACTCGGAGTACCTCCCGATTGAGAAATCGTGTTCAAAATCAATGTGATCCTAGGAACCGCACCTATTGCCAAGGCACCATACTGAATGACCCCTGCAGAATTAAAAGAGTTAGAGATACAACTCAATGAATTATCTAGTAACGGGTTTATTCGACATAGCGAGTCACCATGGAGAGTACCAGTGCTCTTCGTAAAGAAGAAAGATGGCTCGATGAGACTATGCATTGATTAGCGCCAGTTGAATAGTGTCACCATAAGAAATCGATACCCTCTACCTTGTATTGACGATCTGTTCGACCAATTTAAGGATGCCAAATGTTTCTCAAAGATTGATCTCAGATCGAGCTATCATCAGTTGAAGGTTTGAGAAGAGGATATTTTGAAGACGGCTTTCACCTGTAGACATGGACTATACGAGTTTCTAGTCATGCCGTTCGGTCTTACGAACGCCCCTCTTCATGAACTTAATGAACATAGTCTTTAGGGACTAACTAGACAAGTTCATCATATTCTTCATGGATGATATCCTTATTTACTCTCACAGAATATGCATCGAAGTGCTTCGCGTCCCTCTTTCCGCCTCAAAAACATTTACTGGTACTTTACATGCATACTTCGAGCCTGTGCCTCCTGTTATATTTCACGTAAGGCTCGTAGGGTGGTGCAAACTTCCTCTGTGGCGGACAAGGTTGTGGAACAACATTTCTTCCTGGGAAGGTGGGGGCCAGTTGTGTCTGTGGGGTGGTGAGACGTGGCCTTTTGTTTTCTAATAGGGTCGGAGGAAGCTGTGTTCTCTGGGCGAAATTTGGTAGGGGTCTCTGTGAAATAAATGAGCCCTTTGAATAACATTGCTCTTTTTAACTCCCAACTTGACATTCCTTCTATTAAGCATTTCTCTTGACTACCTTTCTTAGATCTGTGCACGGTCCACGAGCTCTCCATAAGTTTCTGTCTTCATCGCGGCTAATTTCTCGCAAAAGAATGGTTGCAAGCCGTTTTGAAATGTAAAGAGCTTATCACCTTCGTCCGCGATCAAATTCCTAATAAATCTGGATAGCTGATCAAACTTGGCCTTGTACTCGGCGACAGTCATACTCCCTTGCCATAAGTCCATGAATTCTCTTTTCTTCTGAGCTCTGGTGGATGCAGAGAAGTACTTTTTGAAGTATGTTTCCCTGAACTACTGCCAAGCCCACTCTTCTTCATTGTTTCGTTCTGCAACTCTCTTTGCTGCTTTCCACAAGTTCTCTGCTTCTTGGCCTAAATAGAACATTGCCCACTTCACCTTTTCATGTTCTGCGGGTGAAGAAATTCTGAAGAACTTCTCGATTATATTTACCCAATCTTCATCAACGACTTGGTCGAGTTGACCATGGAAATAGGGGGGGTCGAGCTTTGCTGAATATTTGAAATCCGACAGGTGCGTGGGGTGGATTCTCCTGTCGAGGAGGCGGCTGACGTTGGTTGACATGCTCTTGCATGATTTGTCTTTATTGTTCTCTTTGCACCTCCATCTCGTGTAATAGTTGAATCCTTTCCTGTTGATGAGACTGTGTTAGTCGGGTCATCTGCTGATTGAAGGTGGCAGCCATCTCACGTAGTAGGCGCATCGCCTTGGATTCTTGAGGACCTTCATGTGATGAGGCCTCGTTCACTTAAGAGCTATATGTTTCTCTGCGTCGTGGAGCAATTAAATCCAGATTCCACAAGATGTCTGTTAATTAATTTGTACGACTTAGTCCCTAAGGAAGTAAAGCTAGGGCTTTGATACCATCTTTGCGAATCACCACACCCAAGAGTTGGCATGCTCTGATACACTCGTGTACATGATCTAATTTATCCTTAACTCGTACTACAAAATCAAGATCAACGCATAACATTATTTAAATAGAATGATTTAATTTCATGATTATATTACGTTGGTATATATATATATATATAATTGGATAATTAAATTAAAGTGTATTTACAATTTCTAAGTTGAGTTTTATCATGACCATCGATCGAAAGACCTTAAGTAAGATGTAATATACATAGAAATTTTGGTTATTGAAATAAGAAAATAACATTAAATTCGTGCAGCCTTGGGTCATTCAGAATTGATTCCGACTTGCCGCTCTATTTTGACCTCTAAAACATCCGATTCGTGAAATGACTATTTCACACCAAGTTGTAAATCTCATTGTCTTCTTTCCAATGCCGCAAGAATCGCATCTTTCCAATGCCGCAAGAATCACATCAATCCAAGGTCGGATTAAAAAGTTATGACCAAAATACCAACACCAGTATATCGATGGTTGCGAGCTTGAGTTTGTGGCCGCGAGTTTGGGTTCGTGAACCGGGTCTCTTTGACCCCACTTAATGGTGATAGATGGGCGAAGCACCAAGACCCGGTGCTTGAGCACACGCCTTATCATAACCCACACATGTTTAAATTTAAGAAATTTGTATCTATGATTCGGTGACACAAAAATAGCAACCGAAAATCCTAAGAATCCTACTGCATTAATACAACGAAGGCAAGTAATTTAATTCCAATATTCATAGGATTTATTTTAGTAAGCAATTGGAATCCTTGAGGGACACTTACTTTCCCCCCTCCAGGCTCCTCGTCGCTGCGATCGATCTATCGTAAGAAAATATTTCTCACAGAAGGTACTTGAGCAAATCGTCGCTCGAATCCAACCTCCGTCAACCAAATCGCCGCGGGAATCGTTGCACGCTTCAACAAGTTGGTGCCTCTCAATCCATCTTAAATTATTCAATATTTTTGAATAAAAGAAACCTTAAATCAATCCTAAGATCAATCGAGAAGAAAGAGGAATTCGAACTGTGGTCGAAAAACTCAAACTGTGCATGAAATTGTAAATTCGACTTGTCGGGAATATATTTTATATAGAGGACTTTATCCTCTGGTTGATCTCGATCGGTCGAAATTTGAATTCAACCAGTCGAAATTGGATCCCTTCCAACCCTTTCTGGCAACTCGACCGGCCGAAAATCCATTTCGACCAGTCGAGTTCTGTTGTCTTCATAATTCCTCCCTTTTATCTCGACCGGTCGAAATCTAAATTCGACCAGTCGAGATTGAAATCTATTCAGCTTTAATTAGTTAACTCAATCGGTCGAAATCTAAATTCGACGAATCGAGATTGAAATCTATTCAGCTTTAATCAGTTAACTCAACTGGTCAAAATCTAAATTCGACCAATCGAGATGGAGTTATGGCAGGTTATTCAGTGACCTCGACCGGTCGAAAATCCAATTCGACGAGTCGAGTTCGACCCCTTCTTCCAAACTTATTTCTCCTCTTATCTCGACCGGTCGAGATTGACAGTTTAGGATTGTTTTCTTTACAAGGCCAATTTTCGAGACCTTTTTGTAGGGACATCCGATTTTAGCAAATTAGGACTTGATCTTATAGTTTTTGTACCTTCCGGACACGTGCCTCTTTTGGGTCCGAAACATGTTCGATCGTTTTACTGATCAAATCAAGTTCTATAGACAATTAACGCCAATGAACAGTAATTAGACTCGGCCATAGAATAAACATATTGAAATATTTCTCATACTCTATTTTTACTCATTGCTTCATGTTTTATACTCCATGTCAATTTCTCCATTGTCACAAAATGCCTGCAGGTGCATGCAATTGTTTCTGTCTTATATATATTTCACTTTGATCATATGACATTCATCAAGTAGAAAGTCACGATGGGGCATGAACATGGTAAGTTAAGAAATAAGACATGACACATGATATAAGTCTTCACCACGATGGGGTTTCTTTTACAGTCACATGAAACTTGGAATGTAGGCATCCATGTACGGATGCAACACCTCTATGGGAGTATAGGCTGCCACATGAAGTACATCCAAGTTGTTGTTACAGAACCTGTCCCTTTGAAAGCGTTGTTAGTTGCATCGTGGCTCATTCCAATTTAGTTTTAAGTAAAAATGAGAAATGAATATGTTAATATATGATATGTTAAGAAAGTGGGGACTTAAGCCCACGTCAATATGAAATCGGGGTGGGGACATAAACCTAGAACCGAATAATGATATGATATGTTAAGATATGTTGTGAAGGTCAGCTGAACATGAATTAAGTTCTACATGTGTCATACCTTACAAGCCACCGTAAGAGCCCAACGTTTGCAACTGAAACGAGTCTTAAGGACAATATGTTAGCTTTGTCTCGAACTAAGGGGACATTATTGTTACTATGCTGACAACCCCATCTGACTGGATGGTGGTTTATGTTATGATATGGAGGTTAGGTGGTTATTTACACGTAGACCTCGTGTGGTAGGCTCGAGCAGCGATCCTGACATAGGTTGTTTAATTAAGATAAGTACGTTGTGTAGGCATATGGAGTAATAATTATACTTTCGATATGTCACATGATAAGTTGATAAGACTGATAGGAAAAGAAATAGATGCATCATATGCATTTCATTCTATGATATGCTTTTATGCTTTGATACGATATGTTATGTGGTTTTGAATATTTTGACATCATGTAGTAATATTTGCTTTATTTCAAAATGCACCACAACTCAAACGATTGCACACACGATCACCTGGGTAAATTATGGTGGATCGATTGTGCAACCTATTGAGTTTACGCGGTTGAGTAAACTCACCCTTCTGCCAAAATCTAACAGTTTCAGGTGAGGACTCCAATCATCTCGCCTCTTTTGACGTGGAGGCGGCTTATGTAGATGAAGACATTGGCTTCCACCCGAACTAGAGCGCAGATCTGTCAGATTTTTACGAGCCTTGAGAGCCCTTTAGCTCTAGTCTTTGTTATTTGCTTTGGGAGACTTGTTTTAGTCCTTTTGATACTTCTTGTGAATTTATGTTTGAGGCCATTTTACCTTACGTGAAACTTCAGTTTTTATATCCTAGATGCATGGTTAGGATTATTTACTTTATTAATGTCATCAACGCTTTCCGCTGTAATTTATGAGCCATTTATCATTAAATGCAATATTTAAATGTTTCGATCCATATGCTAAATCGATTTATGGATTATGTGTATGTCCGCTTATCACCTTAACCAGTGTGCAGTGTCATAACATTGAATTTTAGGCCCTCGAGATCGGGTAAGAGTTCTGGGTCATGACAGCTCATAAGGCAAGATTGGGTCAGCTTGTGGTAGCTCTTATGAAGGTGGTTATTTTCTTCTAGTGTGCCGCTTGGGGGAGGATCAAAACTGTAGACCTTAATTGTAGGGGTTGGGTTATGACCAATAGATGTGTAATGTGCTTGCAGAATAGTGAGTTAGTGGAACATGTGCTTATCCACTGCCCCTTCTCTGAGCTGACATGGAACCATTTTAGGTATTTGAGCAACTGCAATGGCTGCCTCCCTCTTCGGAGTAAAAATTTATTGGCCGAAAAGTTTATTCGGTCCGAAGGGTGCTGGTGCCGGTTATCATTTGGTCTTTAATCCGAACAGAATGCTCGAATTTTTGAAGGTTCAGCTAGGTCTAGTCACAATGCCATTAAGGAAACTAAGTCATTGGCGCTGGACTTGGCTGGTTTGGTTTAGCTATAGGTCCAGGCAGCTTAATCCGACATGTTTCTTTGTTGGCTTGCAGCTAGGGGTGCAAATTCGGTTAACTGAATCGATATATGTATATATATAATTCTTTAAAGAGAAATTTTTGGTTTTTAAAATTTTTCTGTTTTTCCGATTTTCCAATCTGATCCTACTCAGCCGGTTCAGGAGATAAACGATGGGATTGGGGCTTCTTGCTCTATTGTGGAGAACTTCAGCATGATAGGATCTGATATCGCCTCTGCCCTCCCCATGGAGGAAACACTCATCCATTCGGAAATCTTGGACATTCACGGTCCCTCGGAGTTGGGTCTTGATCTGTCTTAGGGAGGGTCTCGCCATGCTGACGACATGACCTTCTCGGCCGACATCGACAACTTGATCCGGATTGGTCGCCAACTCGGTATGAGCTTTAAAGTCTCGGAGGAGAGGCTTTGCGGTCTATTGTGGTGGCTCGTAGTGCTGATAGGAAGAAACGGCGGTCTGGTGCGCGCGAACTTGTGTGATTGCAATGGAGGATGACGGATGGAAGGGGTTGGGGGATGTTTGATTTATTTTTTATTTTGATCAGTAATAGGAGATTATATAAAAGGACCAGCAAGGCACTGAAACCATATACAATCAAGACAAGGACCAAAAAAACACGGAAGGACAAAACAACAAAACACCACGACCCAAACCCCAGAAGTCCCCCCAGGTTGAGGCGGACCCCTTAACCTGGGTCCCAACAAAAACTGGTAGTGTTATCCCTGCTCCCTCCGCTTGGATCCCACGAAGTGAGCAGCGCCGAGACCGCCCTAAGGATCAAGCTGACTGGTTGGGACTTGTCTTCGAAAATTCTGCGGTTCCTTTCGCACCATAGACATCACCATCCCGCAAACATCGCTGCTCTCCAGGCTTTTCTATTCCCCTCATTAACCATGGCTGCCTCCCAACTGACCATAAACGAGTGAGGAGAAAAAGGCATCGTCCAAGACATGCAGAAACCTTTGAGGATGGCTCCCCACACCTCCTGGGCTACACGGCAATAGAGAAGAAGGTGAGCCGCAGTCTCATCCCCATCCACGCACATAACGCACCTGGAGGATACGTTCTGTCCTCTGCGGGTCAACCGGTCCCTAGTAAGGATTTTCTCCTTGCACACCGTCCACGTAAAGAATCAGATTTTGAGCGGAATGGGTTCCCTCCACAACCATCTACCATCAAACCTGATGAGCGGACGACGCGAGTACCACCTGTATATAGCTTTGACCGTGAATTTCCCCTCTCGATTCAGCTTCCATACCCGCTAATCACACCGAAGACTGTTCCTCCGCGCCGTATTTAGTCTCCTCAACAAAGCGACATAATTCCTCACCTCGCATTCTCTCAGATGCCTTCTGGTGACTAACTCCCAAACGTCTCGGCTATTGACAACTGAAACAAACTCAGCGATCGTACCCCCCGGGTTAGGAGAGAGGGTGTAGATTTCAGGGAAAATGACTCCCAGCGGGTCCACATCCAACCACGGATCCTCCCAAAAGCGGATACGGGAGCCACAACCCCGGCTATAGCCCACTCCTTTAGCCAAAGTCCCCCAAGTACGGGAAATATCTCTCCACCAAGACGAAACGTGTCTGTGGGTAGCCAGCCCTAACCCCCAATTTCCCTCGGATAATCCATATTTGTCCCGCAAAACCAGCCATCATAGGCTTCCCCGCTCCTCCTCCCTTCCCGCTCTCCATATCCATTTCCCAAGTAACGCCAAATTGGTTCGCCTGAGACTCCGAATCCCCAGACCCCCATTATTCATAGGCAGTTGACAGGTGTCCCAGTTAACCAAATGATATCGCCGATTCTGACCAGCCTCCTCCCACAGAAACGATCTTTGAATCTGCTCCAACCGGTGAATAATTTTAACGGGACATCTAAACATCGAGAAGAAGAAGATGAGGATCAAAGAGAGCGCCGCTTTGACCAATACCAGCCTTCCCCCACTGCTCAACAGCCTGCCTTTCCATGTTGACAAACGCTGTTCAAATCTCTGCACCACCGGTAACCAATCCGAACTCGTGAGCCTCCGAATTCCAAGGGGCAGCCCAGGTATTTGACAGGCAGCCCCTCAACTTGACACCCAACGGAGCCAGCCATAGCCGCCAGCAAGTCTTCATCCACCCTTATCCCTGATACCGTAGACTTGAGGAGATTAACCCGTTGGCTTGATACTGCCTCATAAACGGAGAGGACATCAGCCATAGCACCGATTTCAGCATTGTATAGAAATAAAATCGTGTCATCCGCGTCTGCGGATGAGTGATCATACCGATGCCCAACCGATGCGGCAATCATACCTACGGTCCTTGCTCGATCGAGCAGCCCAAATAGCGCTTTGCCCACCATATTAAAAAGAAACGGGGATAGGGGATCACCCTGCTTGAGACCCCTAGAACTTTTAAAATACCCCTTCCACCGTCCCATTAATCAACACCGAAAACCAAGGAGAAGAGTAGCAGCCCCGCATCCACTTCCTCCAAATAGCCCCGAATCCCAACCTGCGCATCATATACTCTAAGTTCCCCCAATTAACACGATCATACGCCTTCACCATATCCACCTTCCAAACCATCGTGAGCTTTCGAAGCACCTGGGCCGAGTGAATCGTTTCGTTGGCAACCGCCACCAGGTCCACGAGATGCCTACCACGAACAAAGGCTCCCTGAGTACCAGAAATAATAGACTCCATCACCCATTTTAGCCTGTTTGCCAGCACCTTAGCAATGATCTTGTAGAGACAATTAGTAAGGCTGATCGGACGGTAGTCGGAAATATCGACCGCCCCTTGAGACTTAGGGATAAGGGTAAGAAAGGTAGAGTTAAGGGTTCTCCCAATAAAGCCCGTAGAGTGGAATTCGTGGAAGAGTCCCATAAGATCAGCTTTAATACATTCCCAAAAAACGCGATAAAATTTCATAGTAAACCCATCCGGCCCCGGCGATTTATTTCTGCCTCCCGATCTGATTGCAATCCACACTTCCTCCTCCGTAAAAGGACCCTCCAGCTCCGTTCTAGTCTAGGCTGAGATGGAAGGGAACTGCAGCTCGTCCAACACCGGTCTCCGCAACCCCTCATCCATATACAGACGTTGGTAGAACCCCACAATGTTATCCCGAACCTCCTCTTGACCCGAATACTCCACCCCTTCCACTCTGATTTTCCCCAAATATTTCGTTTTATTACGGGCATTTGCGACAGCATGGAAGAACTTAGTGTTGGAATCCCCTTCTTTGAGCCACCTAGCTTTTGCTTTCTGCATCCACATAACTTCCTCGGCCCTACAGGTCTCCCTGAACTCCCCCTCCGCCTGCACTCTAGCCTCCTTTTCTACCGTTATTAGCCCCCTAGTCTCCTCCAAATTATCGAAAGCTTCCATTTTAGAGAGCAACTCCCCCTTTCTAACCTGCACCTTCCCGTACACCTCCGCGTTCAAAACTTTGATCCTTTCCTTAACCCACCGCAGCTTGTTAATGAACCGAAAGGCAGCTGTCCCGTTCGACCTAGGTTTCGCCCACCACCCCCTGACCATCTCACGAAAACCTTCGTCCAACAGCCACATGTTTTCAAACTGGAAGGGGGCCGGGCCCCTCCCCCTAGAATCACAGGTGAGCAGAATAGGCCGATGATCCGAGATGGCGCGAACGTGGGCTTCCACACGAGCTCCCGGGAAAATATCCAGCCAGTCGGTAGTGCAGAGAAATCTATCGAGCCGGCTGAGGGACGGAGAGTCCTACCCGCTAGACCACGTAAACCTGGCCCCCAACATCGGAATATCAACTAAGCCCCAATCCGCAATGTAGGAGTTGAAATCACGCATGACACGACCGTTGGCCGGTCCCCCCTGTTTCTCGAAATCCCAACGGATGGCGTTGAAATCCCCGGCGAAGCAGAGAGGAAACTCCCATCGGGCCGCCAGCGCACTCAACTCAAACCAGAAATCCCCTTTCTCACGGGCGAACATCGGCCCATAAATTCCCGCAAAGCTCCAAACCTTCCCCGACACTTTATCCTGCAGCACGACAGAGGCCGAAAAAGAACCCAGTTCCTCATCCACTTTGTCAAACGAAACTGACGACCAGGCCACCAAAATTCCTCTCGAGGCACCGATGGAGTCAACTCCGATCCAATCCCAACTGCCACTCCCCAGAATAGAAGCCACCTTCCTCCCATCACAGCTCCCCCACTTAGTTTCCTGTAAGGTAACCATAACCGGTTTGAAAATCCGGATTGCCTGCTGAACCCCGGACCTTTTCCCTCGATCCGTAATACCTCTAACGTTCCATGATAACACCTTCATGAGCACCCACTCTGAATCCCGCCCACAAGACCACCAACCTTCACATCCCCCCCTCCCTTCTCCCATCAGACATACCCCACTGCAATCGAGCCAGCCTCATGATCCACCCCGGCCTCATAAGATAGATCCAAACACCTCCAGCCTCACTTTGGGACCCCTTAAAAGTCATACCGAGATTTCGCCCAACTCCGATCAACCTATCTCCGCCTGGGACCCCTTAAAAGTCATACCGAGATTTCGCCCAACTCCGATCAACCTATCTCCGCCTGGGACCCCTTAAAAGTCATACCGAGATTTCGCCCAACTCCGATCAACCTATCAATTTCGTCCACCAGAGCAGAATCTAGGCCACTAGCATACTCCGCCAATTGCAAGGATAACTGTCTTTGCGAAATTGGCTCTGCATTTCGAAGCTCCCTATGCTGCACCACCTCAGTCCCCGTGGATTCCATCGGTCCCTCAGCCTGCCCAAAACAATCGTCCACCTCAGGAAGAACTCTTCCCCTCATGGACTCCTCCGGCTCTCTGCAGCAAATATAATCAGCAATGCAAAAGGAAGAAGGCATAACTCCACCAAATTGAAAAGGTCCAGCAAAGGAAGGAATGGGATCCATAGAAGTCGGTCCAGCATCGACCGTCGACCCGGCTGAGGAACCCGGCCCCAAAAAGTAATAGCCCCCCCCCCCCCCCCCCGGAGGCACCCCATCGGTTTTCATAACATAAAAGGTCCCACTTAAGCCGACCCGTCTGCCCATTACAGGACCCGGCCCCGAAAAGAGACGAAGCAGGCCACGTGTCGGTAGCAGGTAAAATACCCCTCCTTCCGTCGTTTCCCACCATAAAACCCAACGAAGCAGAGCAAGGGCTTCCAGAGCCTTCCGGAGCCAAGCCACGTGTCACCTCCAGGCGACGACCCTCTTCCCAAAGCCACCGCTTAAACCTCCTCCTTCCCCTTCTCATGTAAAACCTGGTCGGCGTTTTGCAGCGAAGAGCATCAATTCCCATAGAGGAGCCAACCATCTCAAGCTCCATCGGATCCCAGGTACGGCCAGCAACCTCGTCCGACACATCCGACAGCCCCCTGAACTCACCTACTTCTCCTTTTTGCAGGTGTACGATAACCGGATCAACGTGGGAGTTGATCGGGTTCATCGGTCGAGCCGAGATCGCAAAACATCCAGCCGGCACCTCATCCGACGTCGCCAATCCGGCAGCAAACTCCAGCCCGACCGCCGAAGCAGAAAGAGCAGCGCCGAGGATGAGGCCAGCCCCCGCGAACGACATCGGAGAGATCCGTGGGCCCAGATCGTTCGGCGAGTCCGAGGCCGAGCACCCCTCCGTGGTTCCCGGAGATACCCCATCCGGCGGAGTCCCTCCATGTCGGACCCAGATCTGAGAGCGCATGAGCCACCAACTCTGGAATCTGTACGACGCCATCACCAGAGGACAGAGCCCCTCCGGCCTATCGACCGGTTGATGCTTGACCCCAACCCCCTCCCCACGGGCGAGTTCTACGAGGAGCTGAAATCGTTGGCCATCAACCAAGACATCGATAATCCGCGGGATCCCGTCGATCTTCTCAACCCGACGAGAATACGGCAATGCGACGTGATCCAGAGGTCCGCTGACCTACGGTCGACCCTGATGAAGCTACCACACCGATCTCCGATCGCGGGGAACATCTCCGGGGACCACGCGTGGAGAGGGAGGCCGAAGATATGTAACCAGCCCCCCCCCCCCCCCCGCTCTCCTCCTCAAGCACCATAGCCTTACCCACCAAAGGATCCCAAGGGCGACAAACAACCGGGCAGCCCTCAATGGAGAACCTCTTTTTGAGGCAACAAGCCGACGCATCAACCTCCGAACCGAAGCGCAAGAGAAACAAAGAAGAGGAGATAATAGATACCATAGGCCTGGCAGACATCTTCTAACTGTAATTGACCCGCCTATGTACATATAGAAGAGATAATGAATGACAGTTAGTCTAAAAAACGACCCAAAAATGTCTTAAATTAACTGCCAACGCTTGAAGATGCGGCAGATCGACGTCGAGAGTCCCGGAAGGGGATAGGATCTCCCTAGCGACGGGAATATTCAAATTCGACCCAATCGACCCCCGCCTCTGACGGTGGTCAACCGACTCGCCAAACCGCCGGTCGGGAGAAACCAAGGATGCCATGTTAAGCGTCCTATTTTTTTTGTAACAATAGACCACCCCCGCCGGAGGTCTCCAATCTGATTCTCATCTATAAAAAATTGCTTCTCCCTACTAAGAGGCCAAGCCTCAGAACCAGAAGTAACCATCTTGCCCAGAGCTCCGGTGGCGTCGCAACCACGCCGGTGGCAAACCGCACGGCGGCGGAAATTAACGTTACGACACCGCCCACATAACCAATCCCCGGTCCTGAGCACCAGGCACGAATCCCCCACCATTTGCTTGCCGTCTCCAATCAGATTCACAAACAGAGATGTCTGATTTACATCTCGGTTGTTGGGTGGGTCCTTGCTTGGTTTCTTCCATGAAGATGCTCTCCTAGAATGTGAGGGGTATTTGCGATGTATCGAAGCGTGCGAGTGTCAAGAGTCTTATACACTCTGCTCGGCCAGCTGTTATTACTCTCCAAGAGACGAAATGGGGTGTCTCTAATGAACGCAAAGTCGCCTCAATCCTAATTGGAAAGGATTGGGAATGGATTGGTGTTGATTTGTGTGGTGCCTCGGGCAGTATCCTTGTGGAGTGGAAACAATCCCTCTTCGAGAAGATTGACCAAGAGGTGGGTATTTTCTCTGCTTTGGTTGTTCTGCGGAACAAAGATAACTGTAAATGTTGGATGTTCTCTGACATTTACGGGCCGGCGAATGCGCCACTTCGGGGTGATTTTTGGGAGGAATTGGATGGGGTGACAGCCAGGTTGGATTTCCCAATTTGTTTTTTTTTTGGGGGGGGGGGGGGATTTCAATGCAATCAGATGGGGTCATGAAAAAAAAGGGGGGCCGCCTAATATGGCGGTGATGACGAATTTCAATATTTGGATTTCCAACTGGGCCTTGGAGGATGTACCGCTTACCGGATCGCGTTTCACTTGGTCGAATCTCCAAGATCAGCCCTCTTTCAGCAGATTAGACCGATTTTTATGTAACGGTGACTGGATGGGGATGTTCCCGGCTGCCAGGCTCGAATGCCCACCTAGGGCGACTTCTGACCATCGCCCGGTGTTGCTTACTTGTGAGGCTAGGGGGCACGGACCGAGCCCTTTCAGGTTCGAGAATATGTGGTTGCTGGATGATCGGTTTCGTGTTGCGGTTCCTGTTTGGTGGAGAGAAACCAATCCGAGTGGCACAACTGCCTACCGTTTTATATCGAATTAAATTGGGTTAAAAAGAGAGCCATTGAGTGGAATAAAGTGGAGTTTGGGAATCTGAATACCAACAAAGAAATCCTTCTCTTGTGGCTGATGGAACTCGATGATTAGGAAGAAAATAGGGAACTCACTATCAGTGAGCGTGAAGAACGGGACCAGAAAAAATAGGCTTTCAACTCATTATCTAGAGCGGAGGAGGTAGCTTGGAAGCAAAAGGTGAAGGTACGGTGGCTGAAAGATGGCGGCCAAAACACTAAATTCTTTCACGCTGTCGCAAATGTCAGGAATAAAAAAACTATTTGGGCTCTGTGACTGGTGAGGGAGAGTCGTTTGTTGGTTACGATCAAATTCATGTAATGTGGTTCGTTTACTCGGTTGTATGCGATGAAGGCTTCTCACGGCTGGGCTTGAACCTTTAAACTCGATTGCGGCTGACGAAAGAGTTGAGATCGAGACCCCGTTTCGAGTAGAGGAGGTTTGGAATGCTATCAAGAAGGGGGGGAAGAACAAATCGCCGGGGCCTGATGGCTTCACCTTGGGAGTTCTTTCGGGCATTTTGGCCGATGCTCAATGTGAATCTGATGGAAGTGTTCCACGAATTCCACAATAACGCCTTCATTGGTCGTAGCCTCAACTCCACGTTCATCACTCTCATCCCTAAAAAGGATGGGGCCCAAGATCTCACTGATTTCCACCCGATTTGCCTCATTAATTGTCTATACAAGATCCTAGCTAAGGTGCTTGCCAATAGACTTTGGCCTTTACTAGTGAAGCTGATCTCTGATTTGCAAGGGGCCTTTGTCAAGGGTAGACAACTGGTGGATCAGGTGGCAATGGCTCACGAGATCATTCATTCGGCTTACTCCCATAGGGTTCCGGCTGCTCTTTGGAAGGTTGATATGGAAAAAGCATATGATCGCATCAGTTGGCACGACTTGGACTATATGCTTCATAGGTTCGGGTTTGGAGTTAAGTGGAGGAGTTGGATGCGAGGGTGCTATTCTACCCCATGGTTCTCCGTGCTCATTAATTGTTCGCCGGCGGGTTATTTCAAAGGCTCGCGCGGCTTATGTCAGGGAGACCCTCTATCCCCCTTCCTCTACAACCTGATGGGTGAAGCGCTTGCGGCTCTCATCTCTCGTGCCAGTCCGCTCAATCTTATTTCCGAATCAAAGTTGGAGCTTTCGGTCGTTCTATCACCATTCTCCAATTTGCTGATGGCATTCTTCTCTTTGGTAAGGCTAATGTCGAAGAGTTCAGAAATTTGGCGGGGATTCTTGGTGTGTTTGAGGCGGTTTCGGGGCAACGCATTAATTCTCACAAATCCAAGGTAACGGGCGTTTGGATCGATAATTCCACTGTTCTGCAGCTGGCCTCTACAGTGAATTGCGGCAGTCAAGAGCTGCCTATCAAATATCTGGGACTGCCTTTAGGTCTACGGAAACCGACTGCTAGCTCTTGGGAGCCGGTGATTGAATGTTTCAGATGCGGTTATCTTCATGGAAGGGGAAGTTCCTCAGTAGTGGTGGAAGGCTGATCCTGCTTAAGTCTGTTTTGTCAAGCCTATCTATCTTCTATATGTACTTGTATAAGTGCCCGTCTGGGGTCCTCCGCCAGATCGATCAAATCCAACGTAACTTCCTATGGAAAGGGTCGGGTTTGGATAAAAAGTATCATCTTATCAATTGGTACACTTGTCTTCTTCCACAGTCCGGTGGAGGATTGGGAATCCGCAGCATGAGATGGACTAATATAGCCTTGTTAGGGAAATGGTTTTGGTGTGCAGGTAATACGAATGAAGTGGAGAGCTTATGGTTGAAGGTATTGACTAAGAAGTATGGTCCGGATATTTCCAACTGGGGTGTTAATACTGTTGTTGTTAGAAACTCTTCTACCTGGTGGAAGGGCATTTGTAGTACCTGGAAGCATTTCTCTAAAGGGATCCGCTACAGCTGGGGGTGTGGCACTCGGATTCAATTATGAGACGACGACGTTTGGACACAGGAGGGGAAACTTAGTAAACTGTTTCAGGGGGTGTATTCCATATCTCGGAATCCTACAGGTTGGATTACTGATTATGTGTCCGAGGTCAGTGGGGCCAGAGTGTGGGAGGTGGTTACTCGTCGTTATTTGCACACGAAGGAAGAAGAAGAATTCACAAGACTGATGCAGAAACTTTATGAGATGAAGCCGAATTCTCAGCACCAAGACAGGCGAATTTGGGGACCGAGTAAAAATGGTATGTTCAGTGTGAAATCGTATTATCGGTTGTTGACGCGCAAACCGCTTATCAAGTTCTAAGGTGCATCGCTGTGGAAGATTAATATTCCGCTTAAGATCAGATTCTTCGCCTGGTATTTATTCAAAGAGAAACTGGTTACGATGGATTTTCTCCTCCGGCAGGGTAAGAATATCACCAACTGCTGTGTTATGTGTTCTATGGAGGAGGAGTCGGCAGCTCATCTTTTCTCTCATTGCGCGATGGCCTTCGAGATCTGGGGCATTGTCTTAAATTTATACAATTTGAAGTGGGTCATGACTGCTAGTCCTTACGATAGTTACCTCTCTTGGTGTGCGGTGGACTTGGAAGAGCACCTTTCTCTTACTTGGGGAGTGACTTTCTTCGATGTTATTTGGAGTATATGGAAAGAAAGGAATTTGTGGATTTTTGAGCAAAAAAAAGAAGCCGGTGGGCGTTCATCGTTAAGGCTGCCAAAGACCTCATTTCTCTTTGGTTTTCTGCTGGCTCGGAGGTGTCTTATGAGCCCTGGGATCCTGGTTAACCCTTTACAGATCTGCTGTGTTAGCTGGGTGGGGTGTTTGTGTTTTCTTTTCCTGTGTTGTTGCTTCCTGTGGTTGGTTTTGTGGCCTGTTTTAGGCTTTTGTTGTGTTGCTTCATCTAGCATCTTGCTGGTTTTTCAATATAATTCCTTTTTACTGATCAAAAAAAAAAAACTGAAACCGAGCCAGACTGGTTCTGTTCGGTGTCGGTTTTAAGTCAGTTTTAGTCTGGTTCTGGAGTGTCGGTTTTTTGTTTTAATTTACTTAATTGCAGCTGGCTTGGCTGATCATTCGATTTTTTGTGTGCAGGAGTGTGAGTTCTAGGTGTAGGTGTGGTTGGTTTTTGTGTTTGTTTTGGTGTAGTGTTGCGCCTGCCTGTTGACGGTGCCAAACATCTCACTTGGCTCGTCATTGTTAGTTCTTGTAATGAAATTTCCTGTTATCAATTAAAAAATAGCATTCATCCATTCTCTACATGGTAGTTTCCCGCATGGTTCAAAATTCCGGACGAAAATGGTATGTATCATCCGATACGCAGGAAACCAGTATGATACTTTGAATGTATCGTACCGGTGCATTACATATATATTGGTAATATATCAGGCAGTACCTACCAATGTATCGTCCGAAACCAGCACATATCGGATGATACGTACCAGTTTTGGAGCTGGACGATACTTACCGGAAAACCAGTATTTTAAACCATGGTGACCCGTTCCATCTAATTTTGTGATTCTTGCTAGTTGCACGTGCTTGATTCCATAATATTTTGCATTAGTTGAAAGTAAGTAATAGTTCCTTTTTGTCTAAAGTCACTTGTTTCTGACCTTTTTTATTTAGCAAGAATCTCACCACTGATCATCTGTCTGTTGGCCTTTATTCTCAGGCAAGAGCTGCAAGGAAGTGCTTTTCAAGCCTTGAGGGAGACCATATCACCTTGGTGAATGTATTTCGGGCTTCTGCAGAGTGGTTGGAGAAGTGCAAGATGGCAAATAGTAAACACAAAACAACTGAAAGAACCCTAATCAAGTGGTGCAGGAACAATTTTATCAATAGCCGTTCCTTAAGGCATGCCCGAGACATTCACAGGTTGGCTTTACTCACTTCATTTGCCAACATAGTTCGGTTGAAAACCTATATATATATATATATATATATATATATATATATATATATGAACAGTGGAGCGCTTCCCTATTGCCATTTGGGTGCCAAGTGGCACCTACTCCAAAGATCAGGTGCCAAGGCAACATGCGCAAGGTTGATCAGGTCCACCCACAAAAAAAAACCCATGAAAATACATCTTATCCACGGTCCAAAATCTCATCTTACCAAAACGGGTATTTATTTTGGGATCACATGCCACGTGGCACATGACCACTTGAGTCTAACATTCAAACGCTGCACTTAAGTGTAAGGATCCCTTAACCTATATGTATATATACGCTTTAAAGTCGAAAGGAGGGGGTCTGGTGCTTGACCACTCCATAAGGCAAGCCTTAAGATTCACGAATTTTCTGAATTTTTTATTTTAAATATATAACAAATTTGTAAGATATAGAGAAAATTAACATTAAATGATACATTTTCCTTTTAAAATATGTAATAAAAAAATTATGGATTATTCCATTACAAACCAATCAATATTCAATGCACAAATGACAAGAGTAGCATTTTGAATGGGAGGTACAAGTGCAAAACTATTTACCATGGACAAAACGAGGGCTTAAACTCAAAAGCCAAATATACACAAAATTGAAATGTTTGTAAGTCTCAAGTCACAACTTACAACCCAAACATTTATGGTTATTATGTAAAGG
Source organism: Chloranthus sessilifolius (assembly GCA_021018995.1). Classification (NCBI taxonomy): domain Eukaryota; kingdom Viridiplantae; phylum Streptophyta; class Magnoliopsida; order Chloranthales; family Chloranthaceae; genus Chloranthus; species Chloranthus sessilifolius. Next base: position 7,992,251 of record CM037586.1, read on the forward strand.
GAGCTACAACTTGCACACGAGATTTGTACCGTGCACATGGGATAAACAAAAGACTTGGTATTTGGATTTGTGCTATGTGGAACATCATCTTAGGCCATCTGATTTGAAAACCATGATTTAAAGATCTGTGTTGCCAAAGTTTGGTACGAAACACGATCTCTATCATCTAATTCAACACAGTCAAAGACTATCATCTGATTTAAGGGTTGACTGTGTAGATGCTAGAAATTTTGTTTCATGCCAATCTTTGGCACCAAAGATCTTTATATCAAGGTCTTCAAGTCAGACAGCTTGGATGGTGTTTCACATGGCCAGGTCCCAAAATACCAAATCTTTCTTTAAACTCCTGTGCCACGGTACAAATCTTGTGTGCAAGTTGTAGCTCCCTTATGTAAATTAAAGTTTAATTACTCATTTCCCATTCTCACTAACAACTAACAGTTTTAAGTTCTTAAATATTAATAGAGGCCATCATCCTCTAATAATCACTTCAGTAACCAAAAAGAAACGCGGTTTATAAAACAGATAAATCATCAACCTTCGAAAAAGAGAGAAAAAGGTCAAGAGTTGGAAGACAAAATAGAACTAAGAAACCTTATCAAAGATAGGCTCCAATGTTGTTTTCTATCAGCCATCACAAAAACAGCACAACAGATAGGCGGAAATGAAGAACAAAATCCAGGTTTCATCAACTATATTACCAGAAAGATATTATGCCGCCCAAATAACAAATAACAGACTAAATGATATATGTGACTCACACCAGGTACTTCCTGATCTTTCGTATTTGTATATCTCATAAGCGAATCACAACAACAATAATCCATTCATCAATATCATATTTACTGAAATTATTGAAATTAATTATTTAATAATTCTTACTTAAGTAAATTAATTAATATTATTATTTAGAAAAATCTGAGTTCTAAGCAGCAAAGATCTATCACACCACTTTTCCGGTAGAATAATTCAACTCTGTAACTAACATCAGAATTTTACAATAATAGTATTATTATATAATATAGGATCCAAATATGTCGGGACTAGCTCTAAATCAAGATTACTGATAGATATAATTAAATTTTAGCAAAAATAAAACTTAGATCTGCATTGAGTAATATTGGAAAACATGATGATTTGAAGAAATTATGTTTTATAATAATGGAGAAATTATGTTTATTTTACCACTGATTGATTTGAAGTTCAAAAGTATTATGAAAGGTAGAATGGTAGATTGACCGATCATTTATTTTGATGAATGAATGGGGTAACCCAATTCCAAATTAGACTTGAAAGTTAAAACAAAAATTCACAAGAATAGTTCAGGTATTTTTTATAGTCATGGACACTGGGCGAGGGGAGGATGCCACTTTAGTTAAATCAATGAGGATGTGCATTTAGAGAAAAGAGAGATTGATAGAGATGGAGATATTTAAGGAAATAAAATAATGCAATCGGATTGGATAGAGACTGTGCGAGAGAGTTTTTTGGGATTTTATTTTGAGGAGGGACATGAAGAGTCTTGTAAACCTTATAAGAGGAAAGATATAGGGTACATGGGGTAAAGAATAAGGGTAGATTGGGGTAGGTTAGTGGTATTTTGTTCGTAAAGTGATAAATTGACAGAAATAACTTCTAATTCTAATTTTAATAATAGTATAGATATAAAAGGGCAGTTATTCATGAAGCTCTTTTTTTTTTTCCTTGCTTTGGACATGCATTTTTCCCTTTAATAGGTGTTTTGCTCTGCCTTTCTATTACCTAATACAAATTTCAAATACAAATACTTTGATTACTTGACTAATTTTTCATGATAATCGGAAATGGATAAATTACCCTTGACTTCTCTATATAGAAAATTCACCAAAATGCCCATCCCTAGTTTGCATTCGTGCATGCTCAAATCTAGGAGTTGAATTAAAGTTAAACAATTCCACAAAGAAAATGTAGTAAGCATTTAAATTACAAAGGAAATGCTTGAGCAAAACAATGGAAAATTTACTGATGATTTTGAAGTTCAGATAAATATAGTTTATGAAGTAACTTACGTTGCCAACTTTGGTTGTTATAAGAAATCAAAAGGTTTTAAACCTAGACATGCACATGAAGCAATAATATAACAAAACCTGAATTTTCTTTTTTATACTGTTTTCTCAAATATAAGAGATAACTTCTTATGCAAGGAGAAAAAAATTGTGTTTTTTTCAAAAAACATAAAATGTGTTCTTTGAATCTTAGCATATTCTTTGATGATTTTAGTAGATATTGTTTTAAGTTTCTCATGGATTATGGGGAAGCTTTTAACAACCCGAAATTTACAAGCTGGAAGATATAGAAATACCGGGTCGCTAGATCATAGTTCATAATCTATGTATATAATCTCTTTGGTATCAATGGAAATCAAATTACAAAAGAAATTGAAATAAATGCTTCAACGTTCATAGTGAAAAATACAAATCTAATAATACTATCGGTGACGACCGTACGTCATACAAAAACAGTGGTACCTATATCAAGTACGTGGAAAGAAACAAATAATTATTCAAGGAATTTTTTTAAACTATACCGAGTCCAAATTTAAGAAATTTTCCTAAGGATAGAAATCTTTTGGTAGAAGATCTTCCTCGTCTTCCGGCACAAAATCAGGATCTTCTTCAAGTTCAGGATCCTTGCTAACATCGGTACCTGTGACATAGTGTCGGGGTGAGCTAAAAGTCTACATGCTCAATAAGAAAATCTCAATACCAATCGTATCTTATGATTTCAACACATAGTTTCAATAATCATTTCAATTTTAATGATTAAGGACAATAACATGAAGAGTCTTAAGTTCATATTCAAAAGGTCTAAGAGTTGCATTCCAATATACTGTCCAAATGTAATATTTTTTGTTTTCATATGAATGCCAAATTAACTTATTCTTCATTACCTCTTATATGCAATTTCTTATGTTCATGTATGACTTAAATCATAAATTAAGTAATCTCTAACGCAAATATAGCGCTAGAGCTAATGGCAGCCGATGGGAATCCTAACCATCGTCGTTCAAGAACAATTTTTCAGAGTGCCCAATCTCCTGTATTGTGAGGAATACTTGTGCGGTTCAAAGGCCATCGTCACGGTTCAAAGTGTGCAGAAGCATGGTTCAGTAGGTGCTGAAGCACAGTTCAATAGGTGCCGAAGCACAATTCAAATATGTGCCGAAGCACGGTTTAGTAGGTGCCGTCACACAGGATTCGTTTAGATCAACTCTTCAAATCACATGCATGTTCTGAAACATAATATTGTGTTTATACTTCATAGTTAATTCAGAATTCAATTTCAGATTTCATGTTCAATGAGAGTTCAATGTTCAATGCACATTCAATACTCCACAAATTCCAAGTGTTCAGTGAGTTTCAATTGTTCAATGGGGCGATGCTCAATGAGTTCAATTATTCAATGTGTATACCATATTTAATGAATTTCAATTATTCAATAATAGTACAACAATCAATGGGTTTCAATGTTCTAATTCTAGCAATAAGGAGACCATTTCCTAACTCATTAAATCACTAAATGACTATGAATCAAAGTATAGCATACAAGTGTGTATTGTAATTCCCCTACCTCGTTTCTTAATGTCGTATCGAAAGGCGAGACGATCCCTATTGATTTCGCCCGATTGTCTCTCCTACATTTCCTAAACAAGTGATATATCAATGGTCGATTGATCGGAATTTAAGTAATATAATTGGGTCAATTGATTTTGCCCAAAATCGACCGATCGAATAAGGGAAATCAAATTAAGGAAAATTCTCCGTTTTTGGTATTCGCTGTTTTGATGTGACAGTGAGCTGTGGCTATGACTCTCACAGCGTTTTTGGTATTCACAGCTCACTGCTGTGATGTGATAGCGAGTTGTGGCTGTGATTGTTTCTCACGATGCCCTCTGCTCTACCTTCACAGCGAGCTGATTTGTTATAACAGCTAGCTATCGCTGGGGATGTTTTCTTCTTGACAATGAGCTGTCATATATCCACAACGAGCTGTCATGTATCTACAGCGAACTGCTGTCTCCTGAAAGCTAGCTGTGGTATTTTTATTTCTTCTCTGTTTGCATCCACAACGAGCTGTTGTTTCCTGGCAGCTAGCTGTGGATTGTTGTTTCTTGACTTTGGTTGAATACACAGCTAGCTGTCATGTCCTGACAACTAGTTGTGGATGGGTTCTGTTTCTTTTGTTCTCTGACGACAGCTCGCTGTCAACCTGTAACGGCGAGCTGTGCTTTAGATTGCTTGCTGTGGGCATCCTGACAGCGAGCTATGAGGTCTATAACAACTTGTTGTGACCTCGGTTTGAATTTGAATCGATTTTTGTAACGCCCTTTCAGCGAGCGGTGGGTATTACTACAACGAGCTACCATTGCTGTTTTCAGCGATTCAAAAGTTCTGTACACTTTAAGGTTTGAAAAATAAGATCCGACAACCATAATGATTCTAAGATTCAATTTAAGATCCGAAATAGACATTAGTGATTCTAGGATTCAAATTAAGATTTGAAAACAACATAAATGATGGGTATTCACCTCTTGAAGCGTGAGTGGTGATTCTACGGCGATCTAGGTTTGAGGAGGTCGGAGTTCCACGCTATCGTTGTCCAAGGTTTCTTCCCTCTCCCTCCTTGATCTTGATGGTGGGAATGATCAAGATGATTTTTGTGGTAGAAAACCCAAAAGATTTTAGGTGTGGTTTGAGGAAGAAGGGTTAGGGGAGAAAAAGGTGATGAGGGCTAGAGTTTTCTTAAGGAGAAGAAAAAGAAGAGACGGCTAGGGTTTTCTTAAGAAGAAGTTTATTCTTAAGAACTCTCAGAGAGATTATGATTTAGGGTTTTCCGTAAGACACCATTTTTATAACTTTTTGGGGATCATCTGGTGTTAGGCTGTCACACCAAAGAAGGGTATATAGGCTTTTACTTCAAGGTCCAAAATAAAGGTTCAAACTTACGTATCAAGTTTCGAACCTCTGACTTCTTGCCTATAACTCAAACCTTTAACCAGTAGGCTATCAGCTAACTTGTGTCAAGCAATGACATAAATAAATATAAGAGTTGTGAAAACCAAAACATGTGTCCTTTAGTTGCAAGGTTTGAAAAGTCCAAGCATGCGGTGTATACCGTATTAATCACATATAAGTTATTTAGGTGTATCAAGGACATGAAAATTCGAGTCGTTACATACACTGGCAGCAGTCTTTTTGTTTTCATCAAATTCAGAATTGTCTTCCCAGATCTCAGAGTTTCATGAAATTGAGACATACTTCATGATCTGATGGACACTTTCATCTTGTTAGAGTTTATCATATTCATTTTGCTTCTTTTCCTCATAATAATCTTGATCATTTTGTTAAATTTTTTCTATGACTTAAGTAGCACATACACTTATTTTAAATAGAAGAAACTGATGTATCAGATACATGCCGGCAGCTAGACACATGTGACTGTTGACAAAACTATTAATAAAAGCCTTAATTTGACTTTCAATATTTTCTCTATATGCATCACTGATAAACTGTGTAATATCTTTGAATTTAACTTTTTTCTATTTATTACCCACTCTGAGCTATATTTTATAGTATATTTTTTTCAAGAGGCCCGGGGATATGGGTTCGAAGGCATGGTGGATCCATGCATTCGCATCAGGTGGGGTCCACATGGCACTCATCCAAAGGATTGGGTGCCAAGCCAACTTGCCCAAGGATTATGTGAGACCACCCAATAAATTTGGGCTTGCTCTGATACATATCCACCGTCCAAAATATGGTCAAAGGGGGAAACATTCAATGCACTATAATTTGTGGGGTGGTACCCATACTTTGACCATAGTTTTGACCACAATTTTTTTCGTTTTAAATTTTCTTTTATGGATCACATGCCACATGCCACATGATCCCAAAATGGGTGTTGTTCTGGGAACACATGGCACATGATCTGGGTTTTAATGCATGGGTTAATCCAGGCATTCGAACCCATATGCTCTTTTACCTTTTGCAATATCATTGTATAAATGTCCGTTGTTTGTTTATTTGTCAAGTTTTCAAGGGTTGCTCCCTCAAATACCTAACGAATCAGTACCTGGTTTTGAAGTGGGGATCTACCACTGTCGAAACCGAGTCTGCTCACCAATACCGGTTGCGTTGGTGTCAGCGATGTTTTTTAATCTTGCTTATACATATATTAAACATCCCGGAGGTGACATATTTTACTTATCTTTTCATGTGCTTTCTTGCAGTCAAATTCAAGGACATGTCCAACAAATGGGTCTTCAAGTTACTTCATGTGGGGATGACATGCTTCAGTTTCGCAGATGCCTTGCTGCTTCTTTCTTCCTCAATGCAGCTTTGAAGCAGTCCGATGGTTCTTACAGGTGTGGAACTCTGTGATAGTCAAAATTTAAGCACCATTTATCTTTGTGTATTACGCCTTTTTTACTAAGTGTAATGCCGCAGTTAACTCAAATAATTTCAAACACTTAACAATTTTATATTTATCAAAATATAAAGGTGAAGATTTCCTATATTTAAGATAAAACCTGTAGGGTTGCAATGGGTCAGGCTAGGCTAACTCCAATCCCAGCGTGTCGGATTTGAACTTAGCCCAAACCCAGCCCGATCCCAAGCTCAAACCCAGCCTGCAATAAACTTCTAACGCCCGGGCCCTGCCTGGCCCAGCCATTTATTCATAAATTATTTATTGATTTACAAAAAATAATTCTATATTTATAAAAATATAATAATACAATGCAAATATCTAATAAGAAACTTATATTTCCAAGAAAGTCTAAAGCTTAAAATAGAACATCTAGAGTTCTTTAAATGTGTTTTAAAATATTAGAACTGAAACTCAATATTCACATCCTATATGAGAGCCCAACGGGCCCCAAAGATTAAGCCCAAGCTCAGATCGTTTAAATTTCAGGCTTTAAATTCTAGCCCAAGGCTGGCCCGCGGGAATTATGTTAAGCCCGAACACTCTTTAAATCAAGTCGGGCCTAACGGGCTGGGCCGGGCTACCCGGCCCATTTCCACCCTACCTGTCGGTCACTTTGGTGCTTGTAAAGTCGTAATCTTTAAAAAGTTTTGAGGGTGTTTGTCATGCAGGATAAATTTAATGGGAAGACCATTTTTTTTTTTGTAATTTTGGATTAAAAGGCATCAGAGTTTCCTATCAAAGTGATGGGAAATTAGCTCCAATATGCTGCGGAACATCCACCCTCACGAGTTTCAAGAAATGCCTCAAGCCCCCAAAATATTTATTTGCCGAGCATAACTTTAATATGGCTTTCACGAATTGACTGCTGTTAGCAATCCTTTAATGAAATTTTCTTTTACCATTAAAAATGTGTAATCTGTTATTTTCTGAGAATCAGTGATAGTTTCTATGTTATGGTTTCATACTGATGGTATATTTATTTACTGAAATCATTTACAGTAGAAAATTTCTTGTGTTGCATCAAAATTTTTTCTGATATCTAATTAATTATTTGACAGGTCTATGGCAAGCAGTCAGATAGTGCAGATCCATCCTTCCTCAGTGTTGTTCCGGACAAAGCCGGAATGCATTATTTTCAATGAATTAGTTAGGACAAATCATAATTATGTCCGAAACGTAACAAGAATCGATCCACTATGGTTACCGGAGTTAGCGCCTCAATACTATGCCACACAAAATTAAGGTTTTGCCACGAAAAATACGACAGGTAAGGGTACATCCAGGCTGCATAAATATTCATAGTTCATGATATGGAATTTTGGGAAAGATAAGCTGTCTTCTCTTGATTTCAGTGTTACCTAGGAATTTCTACTTTTGGGATTTTGCGGTGCCGACACTTGGTGGCACTTGGACACTCCTCAACATAGCACGATACTTGACTTGTATAAAAATGCCACATAATACCATCAAAATGTTCCTCATTTGACACGATAAAATGAATTGTAGTTTTATAAAAAAGAATGTGTAAAGTTTAGGAACTTGTAAAATAAAAGGTTTGTGTCCTTCAAAACGATTTGTATAATATGGTATACTTTTAGTTAAGTTCATGGCATATATTATGTATCTTTTCATTACATATCTTAATTGGCTCTGTAAGATTTCCCTTTAATTTTAATTTTTTTCTCAAGGTCGTGCCGCCATATTGGAGTTTCTAGAAATTGGCGTGTCAAACATCAATGACACCTTGACACTTGGCACCTATGCCACGTGTCTAGGTAACACTGCTTGATTTGGAATTTTGGGAAAGATATATCATCATACAAGATTTTGTTCCTAAAGGTATAAAATACGAAGGCAAGGCCAATATCTCATTCAGTGGTTTGATAAAAGAGGAAGATCACCAAAGGAAAGAAGTAAAAGATATTGAGACGAATCTCTAATCAAGGACTAACAAAGCCAATAGAGAAATCAAAACATCCAACCTAGGGTTGGAAACCCTATTTCGAGAACTCACGTGGGTTCTTTTCATAAAACAAATATCCTTTAAAAACCGTCTTTTACAATGGGCAGCAGCAATATAAAAATAGCTAAATCGCTATCTCTAAGCTTGCTAACTAGGATTTAATTCCTAGTACCTAATTGCGTGAAACATAAAATATAGAAAGTCAGTAAAGTAAATGAGTAAATTCTCTCTCTCTCTCTCTTTAAATATAGAGATCAGACGCTATATAAGAAGTTTTCTTTAGATTCTTTTAAACATCCGAGACAGCCCAATCTTCTTGTGAATATCGACTTCTACCTTACACACTGGATTGCTCTCTTATAACTTTGCCCGAACTTCTTTGTGCATTTCCCATATTTAGTGTATATAAATTTGGCATCGTTTACCCTTCCCAAACTTGGTAAAGGAGCAAGCACATGAGCTTTCCCATAAACTATCTCAAAAGGAGACTTGCCCGTAGACCGATTCACTGTACTATTGTATCAAATCCCATTGCTTGGTTTTATCCATATTGCCAGCTTATCATATATTTCTTTCCTTGTTTGGGTAATTACTACCATGTCATCTGGAAATAACATGAAGCAGCGGATCTCTTCTTGTATGTCTATGGTTAACGCATCCATTAGAAGGGCAAACAAATAAGGCCTCAAGGCAGATCCTTGATGTAACCCAACATCGAACAGGAACTCACTATCTCTACATGCCGTTCGTACACCTGTTACCTCTCTCACATACATGTATTGAATAATCTCAATGTATAAGTTCGGGATGCATTTCTTCCTCAGCATTCACTAGATTATCTGTGTCGATACTCTATCATAAGCCTTTTTTAAATCAATAAAGACAATGTAAGTGTTTCCTTTCTCTGAAATTCTTCATCAGTTTCTGCAATAGGAAAATAGCTTTCATTGTTATTCTTCCTGGTAAAAATCCAAGCTGTTCTCTGAGGCATTGGATTATTGCTTTAGTCGTTGTTCTACTATTCTCCCCCAACATTTCATAGTTTGGCTCCTTCGATAGTTGGCAGAGTTTTAAATGTCTGCTTTGTTGTTATAGAAAAGACTACAGTGATCTTCCTCCATTCCTCAAGCATCTTCCTCATGTTTTTAGTATCTTATTTAATAGATTAGTCAATCCAATTCAGTCCTCTTCCAGCATAATCCAAACTTCTATAGGTATTTCATCTTGTCCTAATGCTCTTCTTTTCTTAATCTTTGCTAAGACTGCTTTTACTTCAGGTTCTGATATTCGTTGATCATCCTTTGATTTGGTTCCTCTTCTTGATCTGCTTCCTTCTCACATTCCGTGTTTAATAGATCTTTAAAGTATCCTTGTCATCTGATTTTTATCTCATCCTCTTTTACCAGGACTCTTTTAGTCTCTGTCTCTAATAAAAACTAAAATTCATGGAGCCTTAATATTAAATATAAATGTAAATTGTAAACTATAAGCTCTTTGACTAATGCTGGTCCGAAACAGATCTTCGAAAGTTGAGGACCAAAGGATAAATTCCACGTGCTTTTAAGTTTTAAGAGCCCTCAACAATAGAAATCATTTGCGTTTGACAAATCGATTCCGTATCTGTAGGACAATTTATGAAGAGAGAAAACTTCGGTTGAGGAATTGGAGAAAACCCTAATATTTTAAGAGGAAGAGAGATTTATTTGTGGTGTAGGATTTTAATAGGTTTTACATAAAAATTAAAAATTAAGTCATTATAGATATATACAGAGGGGTAAAAAGGTAAAAAAAATTAAGTGAAATTTTTGTTTCATGGTAAGTTGCGACCATGAAACCAAATATCAACTCGTATGATTTGACAAAATTATAGGATTTGAATCATATTGTGGGTCAAGGAAATTTTTAAAGGAGCTAAGCGAAACTTCTTCAAATCCAGAAGAAAGAAAAAGACAACATTTTTTTTCCATTCATAATGTGATTCATGCGATTTGTATCAACAAATGATTTTTTTTATAAATCTAGTCTCAGTTCATGCCATTCAATTTGACCCATATGCTAGTCGTATGATTTTGATCTGGACTCTATTTTAAAGTTATTAAGCTATCCACTTTTGTGAAGTGGCAATGTTTTATACTTAGCTTGCATTTGTGGCATTGCTTTTTTATGTTAAAAGTTGTCCATTAATATATCTGCCCTCTTTAATTTTAGGTCCGCCCCATCTTGTTTTTTGTAAATTTTAGGCAAAAAATTAGTTCTCTCTTATCTATGGTTAATTTGGGCCTAAAAGATTATTCTTATCATTAATATCTGAGGAATTTTTTTTCCCATGTTTAATAGGATGAAGAGGAGAAACGGCAGCTCGCTGGCATATTCTCGTACATAATCCACCTTACGAAATTTGAAGATTTTGAAGGCCTTCTCCAAAGTCCAAGCTAACAGTTCCAACTTCCAAATCTCGTGAACTGTCTAATGGGAAGCAAAACCTCCTCATCTGCTACATGTTAGTGCTCACCCATTTTGCAGATGGGTTGAGTCTGAACCATCGGGTAAGCAAAGGACATGACTACTGTGTTTGGCGTTGGGCCTATGTGTCAACTACTCTGTTTGGTGTTGGGACTATGTTTCAACTGAAGTGTTGACAATATTCCAACCTTCAAGTTGCAGGTTCAATCGTAGCTTACCCACTGGGGGTGGGGGGAGGTTGGGTTATTTGCAGACCACAAATCATTCGATGCAACTCATGGCGAGGTGTGCTTGAAGGGTTTTTGTCTGGTTATTTTTGATGTTTGCAACCTGCAAATATTTCGATGTAACCCATGTGTGGATTGCACCCGAAGTTTTGTGGGTTGCAAATAAAGTGGCCCAAGTAAAGCCACAAACAAAGGAAAAACAGAACACCAAGGTTTTTTTTTTATTTTTTTATTTTATGGGTAAGCTGGGATTGAAGATGCGACCGCAAGATTGAGGTATTGTCAACCTTCGAGTTGAGCTACAGACCCAACCCCTAATAGAGGGGATTTTAACTCGTAACATCTTACAGAAGAGAGACACCTAAAACCACTTAAACCATTGAGTAGTAGCTTCTGAGGCAGGCAACTATAACTCTCCTTGAACCATAAGCCTGATGTCTTATTGTTATTATCAGAGGAGACACATAAAGGGTAAGGGGGGCGGTTCAGATTTAAACTTTTGAAAACATTAGAAGTAGGCCTATGGTGATTCCAGGTTCTAAATATGGTGCTCTTGCCGCTCATCTACTACTAACTCTTTTTTCTATGGACCTTATCTTTTCCCCATTGAAGAAAATCCTGGCTCCCAAATATTGATAGTAGCTTTTAATGGTAGTATCTTTCTTGATCCCAAATATTGATATTAGCTTTTAATGTATGGTAATAATTTTCTTGATCCCAAATATTGATATTAGTTTTTAATGGTAATATTTTTCTTGATCTTTTGCGTGTTAGGTGATTTGAGAATTTGTTCACTTTTTGAATTTTTTTGTATTCTTTTCTATGAGTTGGTATTAGGTGCCGGACCTGCGCACAAGCAGGGAAGTATACTTTTATACTTTTGACCAAGGTATCAAAATCAGTATCGGTTTTAGGTATTGGTTTTCCCGAGGCCGATATGACTCGGCCGATACCGATACGTATCGGCTTTTTTTTTTTAATAAAGTGAACGTCTCAGTTGAAACCGAGACGTATCGGCCGGTACGGTATCGGGTATCGGATACGAGATACCGATATGTATCGGTTTGGCCGAAAACCAATGCGTATCGGTATCGGCTGATTTTTATACCTTGCTTTTGATTTTTGAGAGAAGAAACTGACCTGACCACTGCATGTGGTGCTCAGTACTCAGGTTGGGTACATAGTACCAAGTCTTTTGTAAGTCTGGTTTCAATGTCATTCTGGATTAGAAATGTGAATTCCAAGGTTGTTTTGGCCCGTTGATTTGTAGTTCTTGTCCCAAGTTGAAGATTTTCTGATCCTAAATAGTTGGGGTATGATGATTGATGATGATGTCGGAAGCTAAAGAGAGTTTTTATTCAATTTTATTTCGATGTAGAAATATAGTAATTTCTTGACTTGGTAGACTTGGAAAACGGGTCACTTATTTGGACCTGTAACATGTGGTTTAATCTAAGTGTGACATGTGATTTGAAGACTGAGATTTTGAAGATCATGATCCAAAGATCGTGTCAAAGTTGGGTAGAAAAAAAAAATTATATTATGTGATTTAAAGCATCGGCGCCTTGAAATTGAATGGCTAAAATTAATTTGGAGATTTAAATGGTAGCGGTTAATTTGAATTACATGATTGACATGGTTGTCGTCCTGATCTTGTGCAGCATTTATCTTTAAATCATAACCTTCAAATCACACATCATACTTGATGAAGCATGTCGTTTGTCAAAAAAAGTGACCCGTTTTCTAAGTAACTGAAGATGATAATGTCATCCTAAGTTGATTATAGTTTATATATATATATATATATATATATGAGACTCTACTTGCAAGGGTAGTGTTTTGGCGCTAGCCACGAGCCATTTGGGCGCCATGTGGCACCCAACCTGAAGATCAGGCGCCACCATAACTTACTAAAGCTTGCTAAGGTACCATGTCAAGGAAAATTTACAAGGGTGTTTGTCCACCGTTGAAAACGTGCTCAAAGTTGTGTAAAACTCAATGCACTAGAGTGGATGAGTGGCACCTTATGCTTGACCTATGATTTGAAGGCCAAAATAACCTTGAGAATAAAGCTGTTTGAAATCACATGTCACATGAGTGTACAATCTCAAAGGGGTGATGGTTTGGAGGTCATGTGGCATGTGATTTGATTTAGGTCACGTGCCAACCTTTTACCGTGGGAGATATGTAGGCCTTCTTTGGCAATCCTATTCAAGAAGTGCTTTTTAAGAGAAAATATTGGGTGGAAGCATATTTCTGCGAAAAATATGACCATTTGTTAAAACTAGTGTTGTATTGAGAAGTTGCCCAATGCTATTTCTCACACTTCATTTTCAACGTGTGATGAATTTTTTTTAGAAGCAATATTTGAGAAGTAACATGTCAATTATTCAATATCAGTACTTGAAAAGTATTTTTCGGGTAAGGGGTTGCCAAAGAGTGCCATAATGAATCATATAAGAAGTTGGCTTCCATAGAACTTACGTGCAACCAACTTTCTATATAGTTCGATTGTAATGTGTCTATAACTTTCGATACAGTTCGATTGTAATGTGTTTATAACCATCTTTACAACACTCTTAATATAGTCCTATTACAATCTCACAGCGTAATCTAACAAAAGATTAGTCATTGTTTGGCACCCTTTTTCTAAAAAAACACTTTTGAGAGTCGTTTTAAAGAAGTATGTCGCATTTTATTTCTCAAAAAATTCTATGGTATATTAGAAGTGTTGTAAAGATGTACGTTACATTTGGCTTCTCAAAAAAATCTATGATATGTTAGAAATTGTTGGGTTCAGGGTACTTCTCATCCAATATTTTTGGGGTGAAAACTGAAAAGTGATTTTAGAAAAAGGCACCCTCTTACTAATGTTACCACATGGAGTCCAATCAAAGGCTAGACTCAAGGAGCATTGGGAAAACATTGACGGGAATTAATATTTTAAATTGCTTCTAATATGTCAGTTCAAAATGGGTATCGATTTCCCTGTGGCCAATATATATATATATATATATATATATATATATATATATATATAATTCTCGGTCGAAATCAAGACGTATCAGCTGATACGGTATCGGAAATCTGCTATAAGATATCGATATGTATCAGTTCAGCCGAAAACCGATATGTATCGACCGATTTTTGATACCTTGCTTGTAGCATTCATTAAGAAGAAGAGTATCTTTAAATCTGCCCACCAAATTTTTGAGTTCATCCACGCTGAAACACATTGACTTGGTAGAATTAGATGATGGAGATCGTTTATCCTCCTAATCTTTTATATGATGGATCTTGAGATCATGGGCCTACCATCAGACGGTTAGTGTTTTATTTCTCGTGGCATACATCTCAGAAAAATGACCTTAACATCACATGCACACTCAAAATTGATTTTAAGGTCAATTTTTTATGTGTGTACCACATGAAATAAAAAGTCGACCATCTGATGGTACGATCAAGTTCTCAAGATCCATCGTGTGAAAGATTAGGATGATAAAAAATCTCCATCGTTCGAGTCAATATAATCAATGTGTTTTAGTATGAGTGAACTCAAAGATTTGGTGGGTGAATTTAAAGAAGAATTAAAAAGACAACATGTAGATAAAGCAAACGGAGGAAGAAGAAAGTTGACGATAAAAGAAAGGGAACCATTACTTGCACATGCTTTTCGAGTGATTGCACCGACGAATTTAAAAGAAAAACTTGCAAGTTTGGCAACCTCTACTATGTGAGAATACCATCTAAGCCATTTGATTTGAAGGTCATGATTTAAAGATATCAATTGCAAAAGATTAGAACAAAATATAAGTTTTCATCATTTAATTAAATGGAGTCAAAGACTATTATATAATTCAACAGTTGACTACAACAGTTAACTACAATAGATCATCTAATTTTATGTACCAAAGATCTATTGATCATAAATTTTAAATCAGACGACATATATTGCATTTTTACGTATCACATGTCCCTAAAATATCAAGTCTTTCTTTAAATTTGGTGCAAATAATGGCTCCCTAGAATATCAAGTCTTTCTTTAAATTTGCAATCACTTAAAAAACGTGAGCAATTAATGGCTCCCTAAAGGAAAACTTGTACAATTTAATAGATAGAAATGAAAGGCGGGCCGGGCAGCCATCATATGCCTGCGAAAAAACTGTGCCCAAAGGCCTGTATTTTTATATTAAAATATAGGGCTCAATTTATTTTTAATAAGCCCATTTTTTAACTAAAGCCCTATTTTTTTGGGACTCATTACTTGCACACGCTTTTCAAATGATTGCCCTGAATTTTAAAGAAAGACTTGCAAGTTTGGCGACCTCTATTATGTGAAAACACCATCAAAACCGTTTTATTTGATGGCCGTGATTTAAAGATATCAATTGCAAAAAATTAGAACAAAATATAACTTTCATCATTTGATTTAATAGAGTCAAAGGATATTATATAATTCAACAGTTGATTATAATAGATCATAGGACAAGTATCTTGTTTTGCTCCAATTTTATGTACCAGAGATCTATTGATCATGAACTTCAAATCAGACGGCCCATATTGCATTTTTACATATCACATGTTCCTAAAATACCAAGTCTTTCTTTAAATTCGGTGCAATCACTTAAAAAGTGTGTGCAAGTAATGGCTCCCTATTTTATTATTATTATTTTATTTAGAGGCTAGGGATTCTACGCCCTCGCAGAGCGATTTCTCTATGCCTACCATCAGGATCTAGTTCAATGGCAACTTAGATAAGGTCGATCAAATCCCATTAAAAAATATAAATATTGTTTTTATGGCTTTTACATTGTTAAAAATGTGGTTAAAGTTGGCTAAAATTAATGAACCAAAGTTTTAGGGCGCTACCTTATCTTTGACCCATCAAACGAAGGGCAAAAAAGTTAATAAAACATATTTTTTTTAAAAAAACATATCTTTGACCTAAAACGAGAATTCTTTTGGATTGATCATGTCACGTGGCATGTGATATGGTGACTGGGCGCGCAAATCATCTTGTGCAGACCTGTGTACTGAAGCGTTTTGTCTCATGATTTGTGCCCCGGGTGTACTGTCCCCAAAACCTTTTATTAAATGTATAATAAAAATGAGAACCATTGCTTGCCCATGCTTTTCAAGTGATTGCATCAAATTAACTAAAATTTGTCTTTGCACACATTTTTCATGTGATTGCACCGAATTTAAAGAAAGACTTGGTATTTTAGGGACATGTGATATGTAAAAATGCAATATGGGCTGTTTGATTTGAAGTTCAGAATCAATAGATCTCTGGTACATAAAATTAGAGCAAAACACAATACTTGTCAAATGATCTATTGTAGTTAACTGCTGAATTATATAATAGCCTTTGACTTCATTTGATCAAATGATGAAAATTATATTTTGTTCTAATCTTTTGCAATTGATATCTTTATATTATGCCTTCAAATCAAGCGACTTAGATGATATTTTCACATAGTAGAGATCGCCAAACTTGTAAGTCTCTCTTTTAAATTCGATGCAATCACTTGAAAAGCGTGTGCAAGTAATGGCTCGGTAAATGTTATCTTGCCAAAATTTCACTATACATTTTGCTCTCTATCCACCCCATTTTCTCTCTCTCCACCGTCCTCTCTCTCTCAATCTCTTTCGTTCTACTATTCTATCTCATGTCATTCTCTCTCTACACTGTATCATTTATATATATATATATATATATATATATATATATATATATATTCTCGGAAAAAACAAACAGATATTTGTTAACACCCATAAGCTAATGCAAGGGGAGAACAAAAGGAGACATCCCTCATCCACACACCACCAACATCAGAATTTAAGCCTAATTTTGCTAATCAATCGGCAATATTGTTGGCATCAAGCATTACATGCACACAAGAGGTAAAGATCTGATTACATACAGCCACAACAACATTGATCAAGTCCAATTTGAAAATGATTGATTGGTATCCCACACGCTTCTCGAACAATTATACCGACGACCGATTCCACCATTTCTTCTTTTTCCTTACTCGGCACGCTCTCTCCCGTTCTCTATCTCCACCGTCTCTCTTTTGATCTTTCTATCTTGACACCGTTTTCTCTCTCTACCAAGGATCAAAATTTCAGCCGAAAACCAATAATATGACCGAAATTTTGATACCCATACAAAATATGACGGAAATTTCGGTCAAAATTATCATTTTGGTGAGGACTGAAACCGATAATTTGAACCGAAATTTCAGTCATTTCGGCCAAAATTTTGATTCTCGCTCTCTACCCACGATGCAACCACTAGGGTTCGCTTAGTCATTAAAAAAATAAAAAAATATCAAATTTTTTACTTATTCGATGCAATCACTTGAAAATCGTGTGCAAGTAACAACTCCCAATAAAAATTTAGTCGTTAAAAAAAATTATTTATATGCAACATTTTTATATAGGTGCCTTACAATGAGTTGCAAGGAAAATTTCGCTTTTGAACTCTTTTAACACTAAGGATGCATTGACTTCCGCCTAAAGGGGATTTGCAGTGGAAATGGGTCTTTTACCGCAAGATTCTATTTTGCATCTGTTCATTTCCTAGTAAAATGTGAAGTAAAAGGTTGGTAAAAGTGCCAAAATCACGTAGAATCTCCAACAGCTACTTTGAAAGCAACATTACACCTAATTTTTGTGTACCCACTCTTGTAAAGTAAAAAGTTAAGAATGGACGGTGTGAGATGTGTCTCACATCCAACGGCTGGGAAAGTTCTAGAATTTTCTTTAGAAACTTCTCCACTCTTCAATGATTCTACATGGTGCCTTCAGTGCCCTCAAACAACGGTTCCTAATCCTCAATGTACAAGCCAAATGTGGTTATTGAAAGATATAGCACAAGTCATCCATAGGTTTAACTATGTAATCAATGGTAAAAAAATTGCAATCCTCAAAATACAAATCAATAGGGTCAATCGTAATAGCGTAGATGACGTTGTGTAATAATTTCATCAAATTCGTGTGCTTCCACAATAGGAGATGTGATGATTAGAGAAGGAATGGCTACAATGGTTAGCACTCCAAAACAATTTCACAAGCATTTTACATTACTTGTTCACTTGGCAGTATATTAAAGTTCCAGTCAAAAAGTAGTTTTTACATAGCGAAAATGTAGTGAAGTGAGCACCTTATTTTATAGGGCAAAATTCGATATTACTGCATTATTTGTATTCCATTTTACTTGCAAAAAGAAGATTTTAACCTAAAAATCCCAAAGCAAACCTCATCTCATTTCTCTCTAGTCTCTCTCCATCTTTCTCAAGTCCCACCTCCGACGCCGGCTGCTACTCTCTCCCCCATCGCCCCAACAATTGGATCTCCGCTGCTGGAGATAGCCTCTCTCTCTCTCCTTTCACTCTCTCTCTCTCTCTCCTTTCACTCTCTCTCTCTAAGAGATTAAGACTCTAAATCTCTAATGCTGTTAATGCAGCTTTCTTCTTCTTCCCTCTCTCTTTCTCTAACTCTCTTTTCTCAAATTTTTGGGGCCCAATATTTATTTTGGCTATATTTTGCAAGGGGCGGACTCTCTGACCATCATTTAAACACCAAATGGTGTTCAAACGATCATAAACCATTTATTGGCTTATGATTTTGAAAACCCATACTGCCAAAATGATGTAACATCAATTTTAGGGCTATGAATCCCAAAATCACACTTTTTGAGAGATTTGACCATCCGATTTGTGTACACTTTTTAATGGCTGATAGTAAAGTTCACCGATCGGATGGTTTACATCCACTTATAAGCACGATCCTTTGGCTGAGACATTTTCCAACAGTGGATTGTCACTTGAGAAATTTAGATTAATCATAGATGTGTGCCACATGGCACAATAATAATAAATCACATTTCAACGGTGTGAGATTAAAAGTGACATTTTAATGGTGTAAGGTCATTTAAACACCATTTGGTGTTTAAATGTCGGTCAGGAGCCATTTTCCCTTTTTGGAATCTCTATAACTCTCTAAAATTCTTACCTCATTTGTTTTTTTAAATTCCTAATTTTTCGCAATCGCTCTCTCTCTGATGCAACGGTAGCCGCAACCTTCCACTAGATCTGTTGATTTTTACACATAAATACTAGAACTCTAATGGGTATCCACCTTTCTTGTTGATTCACACGAACACCAAGAGAAACGGGAAACAAAGATCTCAAAGACCTCAAATATTAATATATTCAATAATGAACTTTTTCATTTGACTTACATCCATTAAATAGAAAAGAAAACAAAAATTACTAAAAATAGCAAAAATGAGATAAATTTATAGACGGAAAGATATTCTCGCTAGATTGATTCTGATTTGTAAATCACCGAGAATCGCGAATGAGATTATTTCATAAAATAGTAAAATTGTTATTTTCAGCCCTTAAACAAAGGAATTTGCCTAAAAAATGCGGACCTCACTTATAGTGACTATTGACTGTTTTGGCGTTTTCGTTTTAGAATGAGCCTTCACACAATTTTCTGGCGTTTGGGTCCATGATTTCTACTAGTGGCTAACCCAAATTCTTACAACGACTATTATGTTAACCTCGAGTGGACCTACATCGATCCAGGGCCTCCATGTATTTAAGTAATTTTTGCTCATATTTCCCTTGTTTACTTAATTTGATTTCTCTCTTTTTTATATTCTTACTTTTTCCCATTTTTTCAAAATTTTCCCTTCACGAAAACTCAAATTCCAACTTTTGAGTTTTCGTGAAGGGAAAAATTTGATTGTCATACTTCTCCGATACTCTTTTTAAGACCTCACTTAATTTGATTTCTCTCCCAAATTCCAACTTTAATATATCAAATGTGATCCAATGGATGACCAATTAAACTGTGTTGATACAGTCCGAGGCATATATTATTTATCAGAGACCAAATATTGGGCGCCTATACATGAAAACTATTTTTAAATGTTTTAATAAATTACATTTATATAGTACTATCTGTATATGTAGTTCAAGATTAATAAATTTCAGTTTCGAGTTCTTAAACGTTGGTTCAACTAATTCTTTCTATATTTACACTTTGAATGGGTTTACAACCTTTGTGATGTCTATTACTTCAACGGTGTCAATACTTTTAGCAGCTCCTATATTTCTTTGCAACAATAATGCATGAAGACTATTATAAATTTTATTATTCTGAAAATTTGACAAAGAGCTATTTGGTGTGGCTATGTTGTAGTTGGTCCTAGGATCGAAACCTGGCTGCCCATAATCCATAGGTCCTAGGATCGAAACTTGGCTCTGACACAGAGACAAGGTTCCCCACCTTTTTACTATTTTATTTTTCTTTTTAATTTACTTTTATCAACATGTTTGATCAATTCATGTATATGGTGTTGAGCCATGACCATCCACTGATATGGCAAGTGACAAACCGGTTACTTCAATTGAAACAGGCCAACTAACCAGCTCGTCAATGGCACGTCTTAGCCGAAAAAATCATTCATATTGGAGAAGTATGACAATTGTCTATATTCGTTCCTAGATCGGACGTTTCAAATTTTATTGCTTCAGTCTTTTTATTGCATCCTTTTATTGCTTCAGTCTTTTTAAGCTCTTAAGCATTTGTTTACTTACAAGAAGTTATTTCCCTAGGGAAGCAATTTCTGTGACAGATGATAAACCAGGTCCTAGTGTTTCCTCAATTTTTTGGGCATTGTTTATGTTTCCCAATGTCTTTGAGGGACTTCATGGGTGGAATGGTGGTGCTTTTGTATATCTTTTTTGAGAATTCTCTCATTTGCTATCTTCCAAAGAGAGATGTGTTGTAGCTTGTTTGAAGAGAAAGGAAGACAAATTGAGATAATATTTCTTTACATAAAAGAACTTTGCGATCTAATTGTGATATAAAATATTATTGTACTCACTCCAAAGATTTTGCTAATGAGGATTTGATTTGTCTATAGAAAGGGAAATCTTGACAAAACATTTAGATGTGCTGCATAAGATTTGTCTAATTGATTTATCCAGAACCAACTCATACTGCATTTAGAAACAGGAAATGAATTCAATCTCATAGTATAAAATATTTTTGATTTTGTCGTTTGTCATCTTGATTTGTTGTGTAAAATATCTTGATACATATGATTCACCGTACAAAGCCGGACCCTAGTTACAATATTCACACCAACCCCCAACAAACTATAAATTAGTTCAAGTGAAATTAGTATGGAACTGTTTAAAATTCATGTTATTTTCTTTTGATTCACCCTATGAACAGAACTGCAAATCATGATCAGCAACCAAACAGAGAATCAAGTTGCTATGACCTAGATTACAATTTACATTCAAATGATACACGTGTATTCATTTTTATTTTGTGCTAAATGTAGCATTGATGTCTGTTTCGAACTCTTTATTTCAAAGTTTGTGTAATATTGGCAGATTGTTTGAGTTGCTTTTACGTTGTATGCAATGAACCCGTGTGCTTATATTGTTATCTTGACATGTGATGACTAATAAAATTTGTTTCTATATCTGAATTGTAGGGAACTTAGTAGGGCCTCGGGTAACTTTCCTGACCCAGATGCTTAAGAAATCGCCCATCTTCAACTTTAACAGTTTCATCAAATTTTGAGGTAACCAGCTCGCATATTTTTTAATTTGAGGTTTCCAACTTTATATATCACTGGGATTGGCATATAAGAACTGCAAAATATTTTTTTATTCTTAGTTTTGATGGGTAAGCTGGGGTTGAACCTTAGACCTCAAGGGTGCAATATGTTCAACCTTCCAAGTAGAGATACAGCCCCAACCCCAAGAACTGCAAAACGTTGCAGGTTCAAAGTCCTTGTGGAAGAATATATAGGTGACTGATATAATTGATCTTCATCAAATGAATCAGAAGTAAATGATGTGCACAACTTTACATCAGCTGCTATGCACATAAATTTTACACGGTCAATTACCCTCTTGGTTGACGTTTCCACAAGTGTAATCCATGAGCTGATCATCTCAAATAGTGGTTGATGGTGTGAGATTTGTTTGTATAGCAGCTTGACAACTTCTGCGCACATAGCATATGACCTATTACGCCATTGAATAAATTGTTTACATGTCTCTTGAAGGATTTTCCCTCTGATGGAATATTGCCTCATTTTGATATCCTATGTTATCTCTCCAACTTTTTCTTTTGTATGTTTATGGAGATAACATAAATTAACTGAGACCCAAGGAACTTAGTCTTATTTCCTTTTTCAGGTCCAACCCAGAAGATCACGCAATCCATCACCTTTTGTTCAACTTGCAGCTAGAGCCATAGCATTTCGTCTAGATGCAGCATTCATGCTGCTGAGAAAGGCAAATAAAGATACCCATCTCGGAAATGTTTGTCGCATAGTACGTGTCAAAAGTTGTCGTTTATTTCTTTTGGAATTGGTGCTCATTCACCCTAATTTCCTCCATATGCTCAATTTTTATCAATGGAGCCCATGAGCATTCACCCTAATTTCCTCCACCAACAATTTTTATCTATGGAGCCCATGAGCATTCTAAGAATTTTTATCAATAGATCCCACACACAGCTTTTCCACTGGGTCACACTGTTTCTTCAGGCATTTATAATGTTGGCTGTGTTGGTTCGAGGGTATCATAGTGACTTTTTTATAGGATTGCAAGTGTCACTTGGTAAATTTGTTTTGTATCTCGCTGATAGGGTATCATACGTCATTTCTAATGTCTTTATTTTTTTTTTTTAATTCTTTTTTATTAAACTGTGTCTCGTAAATCTACTGTTCATAAAATAACTTGAGTTTTGCTTCCTTTTAGGAATGCTACCACCTTTTGCAACACAGTCCGAAGAAATACGATCAACAGCAAGACATTGTACTGTGGGTATTGAACTAAGGGTTTCTGGTGAACGGCTCATACTTCTAGATACCCAGGTTTATTATTTGTAACTTTTTTGCTGCTCTATTTTCAGTATACAATAGTTTAATCTGGGCTACCTAATTCATTCAAACCCATGCAAACCATGAACCAGTACGTGACGAACCGGTTTGCAGTTCAGTTTGATCTTGTTAGCCAACCGGTTTGCAGTTTGGTTCAGTCTGGATTGCCCTATTTTTTCCTCTCCTTTTTTGTTAATGTGTGCTACATTTACAATATTGATGAGCTATGCACCACAAGTTGTGCACATGCCTCTCTCCCTTAGACCAGCTCTAACATTAGTTACTTCTTTCCTATATTTGAAAATTGTGGCTGGTTAAGGGCAATATGAAATCCATTGATTTTTCACTTTATGATGGATATATTGTATACTTGCATCCATTGCTCATTGATTTGTCCCTAAGCTTTGAGAAAGAAATCAGGAGATTATGCAACAACTTTATTATCTGAGACCTTAACTGCTAGCAAATGCAAACAATTATTTGCGGTGTTACTAGATTTTCCATTATAAAATTAAGTTGCTAATACTTCAAATGACAATGTCTGCTTCTCTAGCGTTTAAGCCATAATTCATATGGTTAGGATTTAAATTGAAGCCTCCTGCCAAGCGAACTTGTGCATAAGATCTCATGAATTGATTAATATAAAAACTTTGACCATGACAACTTTCTGTTTGTGCTCTTGTTTGTATCTGGCTGTCAAGGTATTTTGCCCTCATATTACCAGTGTGAATTTATGCTAAACTTGCTCTAAAAAAAAATTGGGGTCTTGCTTTTACCCACCTGAGACCACCAACGACTACTGGCATTTATGAAGGATGAATAAAACTTGCTTTTCGGATTGAAGGTTTTGCTTGATGCTATGTACTTTAAACAGGAAATACCCTTGGAAAAATAAAATGATTTTGGCTAACACATTTCAGTGAGATTTAGAATGATGATCACCACTCAATTCTCTTAACGTGATCATATGTAATTCAAAAGTTTTTTATTGGTACGTATATTGAATAAAATCCTGTGAGCTCAATGCTAGAGATTTTATGGGATTGCCAAACTTGACAAGCAACAACATTGTGAACTATTTATTGATTAAAATTTCTGACTGTATCCCAAGTATACAAGTCCATAATAAAGTGACCTACTGTGAAAGTGTTTGATTAGGCCAAAGACACTTGGTTTACTCTTCCTTATATGCAAACAAGACAACCAAATAGTTAATTGGTGTAGTTTGGTTATGATTAATTACAAGTTGCTAGATACGATATACTAATTACAATTGGTAGAGATTTTTTTCTATTATATAGCCTCAGGACAAAAATTTCTATAACTTTGATCCCAGTTCTGGAATTTGACAGAATACAATCACTAACAAAACTGCTAACACTGCCCACATGGAGAGTGAATTAAATCATCCATCAAAGTGGTGGTGGTGACCCCATGTGGCGAATCTTGGATTGGGATTGATCATGTAATTAGAAACCTCATTTAGGTAAGCGTCTTGCTAGGGTTTAATCTCGGTATAGTTTTGTTCTTGTTTATAAAATTCCACCTGATTTTCCTTCTTAAACTTATGCATTAGCTGCTCTTATGGATAATAGCAATGTTTCCTTTTAGCTACACTTCTAAACTTAATTCTATTTTATTATCTAAGCTTACTTGCATTTGTTGAGTCTATAAAGGCCAAAAAACTTTCATGCTTTCCTGATATTTCTTTATGTTATCATGATATCATAGTCGTTTATGTCTAATTTGTTACAAGTTGATTTGTTAGCATCTTGATTTGAAGTGAGTTTAATTTTGCTCATTTGTTACAAGTCAAAAAATTGGCTAGCTTCTCTTTTCAAGTGCACAGAGTCATCTTGTGTGTTCTGGCTATCGAAATCTCCTTCTCTATCCGCTCAGAGGGTACATCTGTATGTTGTGCCGTTTGCAATGCAGTCACAACTGTAAAAAAATAGACAAACATTATTTTGTCTTGTGTAAGGAGCAACGAGCATCAAGTTGGAATTTTGGTCCTTTAGCTAAACTATTTTCTGTCACTTTTAGCTTCTTCCTGCCTCGCTTTTTCTACATCACTTTAACTTGTGTTACTTTAGGTTTTATGACAATTTGACATCTTGATTTTGACTTTGCAATGTTTGTCTTCAAGGCATAGGATTCCTTAATGATCCTCGTAGGTTGAATGTTGCCAGATGCATCAACAATACATCATATGTTGTGTCATGTAGTTAGCATGTCTACATGTGTCTCGAATTCAGTGAATGCACTTTTTTTTTCTGTCCACATCATTATTAGAGTTCATATCTAGCAGCAAGTTAGGTTCTTATTAGCTCAGTTTGTCACTTATATTTTTCAGATTTTAGAAAAATGAATTGCATGAGTTAATGCACCATGGTCTAGATTTTAATGATGTTCTCCTTTTAATTTCAGGCGAAGCTTTCTGATTTCAAGTTCACCTCAAACGGATCACTAGGGGACGGGGACACTTGGCAAGAGAGGCTAAAGAAATTTAATTTTTTTTTTTCTTTTATTTTGAAAATGGGCCATTGGGTCTTTAGATTGTTAACTCTCTTTCTTTTCTTCTTCTTTTTGTTTGAATGCAAGGATTGGGCATGTAGAGTTTAAATGTTTGGTTGATTTGAATTTGCATTTGAGTTGAATGGATATATTGAAATATGAAATTAATAGTTTTTGTTATTTATATAAATATTTTTGAAGCATTAAAAAAAAGCATAAAAAAATATTATTTAAAAAAAAATTGCATAAAAAATCGTCGGCGTAATTTAAAAAAAAAAAATAGTATTTTTTTTTTTTTAAAATTGCATAAAAAAACCACTATTAAAAGCAGTGATTTTTTCTATGACTGTTAAGAGCAGTCGTTGTTGAAGTTCATAAGCCACTGTCTTGTATAGTGGTAAAAAAAAATCATTGCTTTTTTTACAATTGTTTAGGGTAGTGACTTTTTGAAAAAATCATTGTTTAAAGCAGTGGTTTTTTTGGCTTTTTCACGTAGTGGTTTGGATTTGGAAAGCTCAAAATATTCTCTTTTGATTAGCAATGATCTCTATTGTTGTTATATTAATGGAATCTTTCCCCACCCTCTTCAAATCTTAGGGCGTGTTTGATTGTTGGTAGTCTCATTGCTTGTAATATAGCTAGTGCGTGTAATGCCTTGTAACGACAAAATACAAAGAGATGTTTGATTCTGTCACAGATGTTACAGATGCTAACCCAATGCCTGTATTTGGCTAACCCATACGAGTGGTTGGGCTCGTAGCTCAATTTGGCTACTCGTAACGCAAAAGGCTCACTACATGTAGCATCAAACTCCCAAACAGACAAGGTTTTTCTTGTTTGACCAGCATATTTGGCCCCAAATACATGAATTTCAGCCCTAATACATGCAATCAAACGTGCCCCTAATGTCTGATACCTCGCCAATAATCAAACCCCATGTATACTGCATGTATACAACAAGATCAATTGTTGATCAGATGTGTTCGATCTCTCATTGTTGTTCGAATATGCACCATCTCAAGTACTTGGTCTATGTTAGAAGTTGTAAATTAAAATTTATTATTTTGAGTAAACCAAAGTGTGAAGAGTAGATTACTAAGAGTCATTCCTAGTTAATTGTGTCAAATAAGTTTGATTCATTTTGAATTATGTATGATGTTAATGAGTGTCTTAAAAAGTGTAAAAGGTGCATTAATTGTTATGTACTAAGTTTTGGTCCTAGTAGTCTATAAAAGGGTCATTGTGTCTATGTCAAGCTAGAGAGAGAAGAGATATATCATCAAATCAAGAAGTACAAGAAAGAAGTGAATCAAGAGTTTGTGAACAGGAAGCTTATTGTAAGTGTTTGATAATATATAAAGCATATAGTTTTGAGAGTCGTCTTTTGTGTTTATGTTAGGAGCTCTGCATGGATCTTTGTGATCATGCATCTCTGATTTAATATGCTTTATTGTGTTTCCGTTGTGTACATGTTGGGGAAGCTAGTTAGATGCTTACCTCAGATCGGCTCTATTGATTTTGAACCAACATTGATGATCTTGGTTTTGGCTTATTTTTAAGCCAACAGTGGTATCAAAGCACAGTGTTGGAATCATCAATAGATTCATGGAAGCACCAAAACACGGTCACTTCTTGGCTGCTAAAAGGGTTTTGCGATACATCAAGGGTACAATTGATCATGATTTATTTTATAAGCCTACTAATGCTTTTGATCTTGTAGGATTCTAAGATAGTGACTTTGGTGGAGATCCTGATGAAAGAAAAAGTACATCAGGATATGTTTTCAATATTGGTTCAGCTGCAGTTTCGTGATCATCAAAAAAGCAAAATGTTGTTGCTCTCTCATCATGTGGAGCTGAATATATAGTTGCTGCAACATGTGCTTGTCAAGCTATTTGGTTGAAGAATTTATTAAAGGAGTTGCATCACTCTACAAATCAACCAGTAACAATCTATGTTGATAATAGATCAACCACTTCATTAGCAAAGAATCCTGTGTCTCATGGTCGAAGCAAATATATTGACACAAAGTATCATTTTATCCGAGATCAAGTGAAGAAGAATGAAGTCAACCTCATCTATTGCAAGTCCGAAGAACAGGTTGCGGACATTTTTACGGAGCCTTTAAAGTTTCATACATTTCAAGGATTGAAGACTTTACTTGGAGTAACTTCGAAACTTGGGTTTGAGAGGGAGTGTTGGAATACAAACCCAAGTAAAGTGGGTCTTGGGTTGCACACCTTGAAAAATTATTTTGGGACATGCTTTAAGTAACTTTTTCAAGTTATAAGGTGACTTTTCATTTGTCAAGAAGACCTTTCATTTTTCAAGAGAAAAATAATTATTTTATTTTGTTTCCTTGAAGTCGCTATCTAGAAGTCATTTCCTAGGTGTCTTTTCAAGGTTCTAGGTGTCTTTTAATATTTCAAAGTATCTTTTACATTTTCAATATACTTTTATCCTTATATATAATTGTGTAACCGGATAGCAAGATACAAGTTGAATTTTTAAAATGAAAAGTAAGTTTAAAGTGTTAGTAGCTAGCAAGCTCTTTTAATATAAAGAAATCCTTTGTAGTGCAACAGCACAAGCTAATCTATTTTATCTCCTTCAAATTGGTATCAAAGTACCGTTCGATTAAGATAGCGAATATGATTCAGCCCCAAATTCCAGTCTTAACAAAAGAAATCTATGATAATTGGAGCATCCAAATGAAAGTCTTGCTAGGATCGCAAGATTTGTGGGACATCGTCGATAACGACTATAATGAACCGGAATCACCACAAGCGGAAGCGACACTTATGGCAACTCAAAAAGAAGCATTGAAAGATGTACGAAAGAAGGATAAGAAAGCACTTTTCTTAATCTACCAAGGAGTTGAAACATCAATTTTTGAAAAAATATCAATGCCACATTGTCTAAGCAAGCTTGGGAGATCTTGCAAATTTCATTCAAAGGAGCTGATAAAGCAAAAAAGGTTCGTCTTCAAACTCTTTGAGCTGAATTTGGATTCATTCATATGAACAAAAGTGAGTCGATTTCAGAATATTTTTCTCGTATTTTGATTATTGTTAACAAAATGAAGAGAAATGGTGAAAGCATGGAGGATGTACAGGTGATAGAACAAATTCTAAGATCGTTGATAAAACAATTTGAACACATTGTGGTGGCGATTGAAGAAGCGAAAGATTTGTCCACTTTTTCAATTGATGAACTCATGGGATCACTTGAAGCCCATGAACAAAGAATGAAACAAAACTCTAATGAAGAAGTAGAGCAAGCTTTGCAAGGCAAATTGATCCTTAAAGAAGATAAAAAGAACTTCAGAGGACGTGGCAGAGGATACTGAGGCAGAGGTTTTACTGGTGGTGGCCGTGATAATTATCATAATGAAAAGGGACATGATGATCATGGTGATTTTTCAAATGAACGAGGATGAAGCCAAAGAGGAAGAGGTCATAGAGACCTTTCCAATTCATCATACAAGCCAAGGTATGATAAATCACATGTCAAATGTTACAATTGTCAAAAGTTTGGTCACTATAGTAATGAATGTAGAAGTAAATCTACAAATGATGTTGATGAACAAACTAATCTCTCTAAAGAAAAGGTTGAACAAGTAACTACTGTGTTACTTGCATATAAGGGAGATGAATCAAGAAATCAACCCATTTGGTTTCTTGATACTGGGGCCAGTAATCATATGTATGGTGAAAAAGAAATGTTTATTAGGTTTGATGAATCGGTAAAAGGTAATGTGACGTTTGGCGACTTATCTAAAACTCCAGTAAAAGGAAAGGGAAAAATTATAATTCAATTAAAAAATTGTGATCATTAATATATTTTCGATATTTATTATGTTCTCGCAATGCGAAGTAATATTCTAAGTTTGGGACAACTCTTAGAAAATAGTTATGACATACACATGAAGGATCACACTCTTGTTATTAAAAATTGCAATAATAATGTCATTGCAAAGGTGGAGATGTCAAATAATAAACTTTTCATTTTAAATATCAAGAATGAAGCAGTTAAATGCTTCAACTCTATTGTGAAAGACAACTCTTGATTATAGCATTTGCGCTACGAACATCTTGATTTTAGCGGGCTAGAGTTGTTATCTCAAACTAATATGGTGAAAAGTTTACCTAAAATAGAGCATCCAAAATAATTATGTGAATGATGTATTTTGGGTAAACAACATAGATTGAGTTTTCCGGTGGGAGAATCAAGAAGATCTTTTGAACCTCTTCAACTTATTCACTCTGATGTTGCGGGTCCAATGGAGGTTACATCAAAAGGAGGAAATAGATATTTTCTCACTTTTATCAATGATTTCAGCAGAAAGACTTTGGTGTATTTTCTCAAACAATAATCAAATGTGTTTGAGACTTTCATACAATTTAAATCAATGGTGGAAAAACAGAGTGGTTATTTTCTTAAGACTATAAGATCTGATAGAGGTGGTGAATTCACCTCAAGTGTGTTTCAAAAATTTTGCAGGTCAAATGGAATCAAACATTAGTTGACAGCTGTAATAGCCCAAAAAATCACGCCAAACTGTGACCTCGGGATCCGTGCCCGATCGGTCATAGGTTTGACCAAATAGAAGTCCAATAGTTAGTATAGGGTGTGATGAACGGATGAGATGTGATGGGTTGAGTGTCTATGTGGTGTATGATGGAAAATGCGAAGTCGCATACACCTACTGCGGTGTATGTGCTCAACACACAAGGAAGGGGGAAAGATAAAAGGGTTTAATAACCCTAAAATTCTGGAAATTGGTTGTTGAAGGAGTAAAGAAGAGAGAGAGAGGAGTGAGAGGTTGAGCAAGCATTATTGTGAGGGATTGGAAGGGAGATTCTAGCATTAAAGAGGCCGATTTAGCGAGGAGAATCCGTTCAAGCTAAAGCTGGAACCCTAGCCTTTCCAACCATGGATTTGAAATCAATTTGAGATTGATTGAAGGTAAGAGTTATGTAGTTTAAATGCATGGATTGTAAGGGTAAATAGTGGTTAGAAATAGTATAAAATGTAGGATAAAAGTGTAGAAAAATAGAGGAAAAAGAGTGGAAAAAGATTGGAAAGAACAGCCAAAAGGAGGCTGAATCTAGCAATTTCGATTAATCGAAATTGGGTTTCGATTAATCGAAATTGGCCAAGAAGTTGAAAAGTCAGAGGACCCCGATTTCGATTAATCGAATTGGGTTTCGATTAATCGACTTTGGATTTCGATTAATCTAAATGGAAATCGATTGATCGACTGGGAGCCTACAGTGAACTCCAGTGGAGGAAAGAAAATAGCTTGGGGAAATCGACTAATCGAAATGGGAATTCGATTAATCGATTTATAATTTCGATTAATCGATTTGGGATCGATTAATCGATTTTAGAAATTCGATTACTCGAATTGAGAATCGACAGATAGAGTGGAGAATTTCGATTAATCGAATTAGTTTTTGATTAATCGAATGAGAATCTCGATTAATCGATTTGAGAATCGATTAATCGATATTGACTTTCGATTAATCGATTTTGGAAATCGATTAATCGAATCAGATTCGATTAATCGATTTTGGAGTTCGATTAATCGACTGTGCTAAATTTTGTTGACTTTTGAGTTTGACTTTAAGCTTCATGGAGGGTCTTGGACCTCCTTTATTGCATCCTTGGTGATGTGTTTCACATGTTATGTGGTACCATAGGTGGTACGTGTGAGCTAGTGCACAAGGAGTCACGTGGGACCTTGATGCGTTGATCAAACAAAGACTTGAGGTAGGGAACACCTTGAACATGTACTTTATTTTACAAGAGTATGTATGTAGTGATATAGAATTCAAATTCAAATGTTTTATTGCTTAAGAATTGTGAAAAGTGTGTGTGAGTGACACCCATAAGAGTAAGTATAATGAGCCATCCCCAGGGGATGAAGAAGTAAAGAGATAAGAGCATCAGGTGTGATGCAAGTGAATGGATACATCCCAGGGATGTATCCAAGATTGAATCATGATTGATAAGGCCTAACTGATATAAGATAGCACATTTACACGGTGAATAACTATATGTAAGGCACCGATATTTTTGTTATTTGAGGTTTGATAGGGTACCCCACCGACGTGGCGGGATATCCACGACTGACACGACAGGATATCCGTGACCGATACGGCGGTGAAACCGTAAGCCAGTGCGGAGGCTTATCCGTACATAGTAAGCACACCCCAGGGGTGTTGATTTGAGACAAGTGAAACCCCGCCACCAATCCCCAGGGGAAAGGGGCTTGGGTACTATTTGTATTCCCAGGGAATACGTTAAAAGTGTCTATATAGATGACGATGAAGGGTATCTCATCGGGGTTCGATGCTATATTGCTCGGGGATTACTTAAGTTGAAAGTTTAAGTTTTGCTTTAGGCCTCTTCAGCATCATTGATGAATAAATAAAGACATAAGTAAACTACCAGTAAAATGTAATGCTTTTAATTATTTTCATCATTGACTGTATAGACACATCATGCATGGCATATCATGGAATATATGTGAGTAATAATTTATATGTTCAACTGTGTTTTGTTCCCTATTGAGCTAGGATGTAGCTCACCCTATAGACTATACGTCGCAGGTCCATTACTAGCAGCGGCCGAGGCTTCAGGAGACGCTGACCCTGGTGAGTCGGACCTTACGGCCGGCGAAGAGTTGGAGCCACCTCCTGAGGACTTCTTCTAGAGGACTCCGTTGTGCCACTTTGAGGGCTTTTTGAGAGAGATTGGTACGGTTTGGTATGTCAAGCCTTGTTTTGGTTAAACCATGTATATATTGAGTTTGGGATTATTCTTTTGGGGCGAACCATCCGTGATGATTGCTATCATCGATGGTTCGGATCGGTTCTCCATTCATGCAGAGGCATAAGGGTAGAACTGTCTTTTGGAGAATTGCTTTATGATAGATTTAAATTCCGCAGTTTCATTTATTATTTTATTTTCTGCTTGATATGCCAATATTCCGTGCTTAGCTAAGGGGCACGGTCAAGATGATCGTGCTGATGGCACGGGTTTCGAGGTGTCGAAATGCGGGCTGTCACAACAGCTGCATACACTCCTTAATAAAATGGCGTCGCAGAAAGGAAGAATCGCACCATTCTTGACATTGCAAGGAGTATGCTCAAAGGAAAGAACATGCCAAAGGAGTTTTGGGCAGAGGCAGTTGCTTGTGTTGTCTATTTGCTTAATAGAAGCCCCACCAAAAGTGTCAAGTTTATGACACCTCAAGAAGCATGGAGCGGCTACAAACTCAGAGCTGGGCACCTCAAAGTGTTTGGGTGCATTGCATATGCACATGTTCCAAGTCAAAGAAGAACGAAGCTTGATGACGAGGGAGAAAAATGCATCTTCCTTGGATATGATGAACTTATAAAGGGTTACAAATTATTCAATTGTATAATCGAGAAGATCATTATTTCTACAAATATTATCTTTGATGAAGAAACATCTTGGAAATGAAACACATGTGAAGAACAAAGTAAAGAAAAATTATAGTTGATGAAGAAGTCATCAAAGAGAATGATAAGGAGAATCAAACTCATCCTCCAACTCCTTCCCAAACTCCTTATTCACCATATCATTTCCGTTGGCCGATATTGCATCATCAAATAGTGAATCAAGGGCATCGATAAAAATAAGAAGTCTCAATGATATCTACGATCAAATGGAGGTGGTCGATTTTACTTTATTTTGTCTTTTTACGGATTGTGATCCGTTGTACTTTGAAGAAGCTATTATTAATCGTAGATGGCAAAATGCTATGGATGAAGAAATCCAAGCAATAGAAAAGAATGATACATGGGCACTTACCACTTTACCAAAAGGAAAAGAGGCCATAGGAGTAAAATGGGTCTACAAGACAAAAAAAAATCAAGAAGGTGAAGTTGAAAGATACAAAGCGAGGCTAGTCGTCAAAGGCTACAAACAACGTCAAGGCATTGACTATCAAGAAGTGTTTGCACCGGTTGCAAGATTTGATACTATAAGGCTCCTTATAGTCTTAGCTGCCCAAAATGGTTGGAATATTTTTCAAATGGACGTAAAGTCGGCATTTTTGAATGGCTATCTTCAAGAAGAAATGTACATAGAGAAATCGGAGGGCTACATAAAAAAGGGTCAAGAGGCATGTGTGTACCGATTAAAGAAAGCATTGTATGGGCTCAAACAAGCACCAAGAGCATGGAACACTCGCATCGATGAATTCTTTCAAAAGAATGAGTTCATAAAATATCCATATGAGTATGCCTTATACACCAAAATAAACGGTGTTGGGGATATAATAATCATTTGCTTGTATGTTGATGACATGATCTTAACAGGGAACAATCTTCTTATAATTAAAGATTTTTAAAAATCCATGATCAAGGAATTTGAAATGACCGACATTGGCAAGATGTCATTTTTTCTTGGGATAGCGGTAAAGCAAACGGAGGGAGAAATTTTTATCTCACAAGAAAAGTATGTAAAAGAAATTCTTGGAAAATTCAAAATGAACAATTGTAATTCGGCAAACACACCTATGGAAGTGGTTTTGAAGCTACAAAAGGAAGAACAAGGCGATTCGGTAGATCCTACACTCTTCAAAGCTTGGTTAGAAGTCTTAGATATTTAACAGTCACTCTATGTTGAGTTGACCTGGAAGCATCTAAGCTATTTGAGAACTATGTTTCTCCTATGTTTTGGACGAGTGAAGTCCATCATTGTCTTTTGGACGAGTGAAGTTCACAGTGAATTCACCTGGTGTTCGCAAACACAGGTAAGGTCAGTGTTTTGTTTAATGGTTTGTTTCATGTGCAGTACCATGACGAATGATCCCGATTAAAGATGAAACGCGAAGCAATACGTAATTTTGATTTAAGGAGAAGTGTTAGAAGTTGTAAATCAAAATTTATTATTTTGAGTGAACCAAAGTGTGAAGAGTAGATTACTAAGAGTCATTCTTAGTTAATTGTGTCAAATAAGTTTGATTCATTTTGAATTATGTATGATGTTAATGAGTGTCTTGAAAAGTGTAAAAGATGCATTAATTATTATGTACTAAGTTTTGGTCCTAGTAGTCTATAAAAGGGTCATTGTGTCTATGTCAAGCTAGAGAGAGAAGAGATATATCATCCAATCAAGAAGTACAAGAAAGAAGTGAATCAAGAGTTTGTGAACGAGAAGCTTATTGTAAGTGTTTGATAATATATAAAGCATATAGTTTTGAGAGTCGTCTTTTGTGTTTATGTTAGGAGCTCTGCATGGATCTTTGTGATCATGCATCTCCGATTTAATATGCTTTATTGTGTTTCCGCTGTGTACATGTTGGGGAAGCTAGTTAGATGCTTACCTCAGATTGGCTCTATTGATTTTGAACCAACAGTCTACCCACTAAGCAGAAAATAAGGAACACTCACGCGAACCAAATGTCTCATTGTGCAATTAACACTCGAACTCCAAACAATGAAGAAAGAAGATCAAATGATCAATCAATATCAAATTATATACAAAAGGCAAAGACCGTATCCGATAATCTCGATGCAGTTTTTAAAGATGGCTATGATTTTGACCTTATTGGCCATATTCTGAAGGAGCTTGGATCTGAATATGATCTTTTTGTGTGTTGCACTGCATGCTCTCCGATCGAATTTGAACTTATCCTTGATGACCTCCATTCCCTTCTTCTTTGTTAAGAGCTGAGCTTTCTGCAACAACAATCTCCTTTTGATGAGGTACCTTACAGACATGCTGGTGCAAGTTTGACCATTCATTGCAATAGTCAGTTTTGCTTTGGTAAATCTCCAAAACCTGGTCTTTAGAGAGTAGTAAAGAGCCTCTACTGCTCTTTATTGTTGAAAATGAATATGGGGAGAGAGAGAAGGATTGGAGGAAGAAAAATGGGTAGGCCTCTCTTTTAAACAGTCCTCTTTAAAAGAGCGTGATTTTTCATGCTCTTTTAAAAAGGGCTGTTTTCCCAGTCTCAAAGAGCAGCCTCCATTTTATCTTCTTCCAATCCTTCTCTCTCTCTCACATTTCTTTACAAGAACAAAGAGTAGCTGCTTGTGACGGGGCAAATACTCGAGCTTGCAGCATGGTGTGTGTGGCACGACATGTGGTGCCAGGAGGGCACGCGACATGGGGCCAAGTGGGCCTGACGACGTGGTCGCGCTGCGAGGACGCGACACGGTCGCATGAGGGTAGGACGCGGAGCATCACGGTTGCGACACTGACGCGACATAACCAAGGTGGGCTAGCGACGCAGGAGGCATTGTGGTATGTCAAACCAAGGGGTTTGAGGTTCTCCTGCCATTCTGGCTGAATGACTGTTTTACCCTTATATAGGGGAAGGGAGCTTGAGAGCTATTCCCCCGCACACGGGGCCTTGCGTTGCTAGAGGGGCGCAAGTATCTCCTAGGTCTAAAAGGGTGGGCCTAGGACGTCGACGCAGCGATGCCGTGTGAAACCCGAGTGAGGTTGAAGTATGGCTCCGGACTATGCATCGTGGTGCATACGGCTGGGCAACCTCACGTGAGAACACTAGAGCACTGCGTGGGACTCAGTTGAGCATGACAGCATGTGGGCTAAGGATGAATGTGTGCTAGTAATTCGGAACGCACACGAAGGCAAGCTGCGTGGGACTCAGTTGGGCACGCGAGCGTGAGGCACAAGGCTGTGGGCTTGGTTCGGCAGGCGAGCGAGGTACTAGTGCAGTGCATAGGGTGAAGCTTGAGTAGGCCAAGTTTAGCACAGTGGTGCAGATGGCGTGTCGTTAGGGGCACGATGAGCCGAATGGTAGGCCATGAAACAAAGGTAACCATGTTGGGAGAGTTTCCGTCCTCTAGGCGGGTGGTATCAGAGCTGATGTGCAGATGGGTTGGCTTCGTTGCACGCGGTAGCGAAGCAACGCGCGAGTTGAAAGCGCGTCGAAGGACACTCCCGCGACTGTTGGTATCAGAAGTAGGCTGACCTAGAGAAGCGTGCGTTAGGTGTCGCACGGGACTAAGGTTGCGAAAGTGCGACCTCGTGACATTTTGGTATCAAAGCCAAGTTCGATCCAGAAGTGATTATGCTATTGAGAAAATTGGTGCGGAGGCACGCGATATGGTGCCAAGAGGGCACGCGACATCCATGAACAAGTGGTGCGGAGGCATGCAATGTGGTGTTAAGAGGACACGTGACATCCCTAAGCTAGTTAACAGGTGAGGGCCTTGTGACAGCAGAACCAAGTTGACCCGACCGGGGTGACAGTGGGGAGCTAGTGGGAAGGTGCGGACCTAAGAACTGGAAATGAGATGTGAACAAGCTGGGAGGAGTTGGCGGGGTCAGTTCACTATGATCATGCGTCAACGAGGACGTTGACATTTATGGAGTGGTGGAGGATGTGACGGGGCCAATACTCGAGCTTGCAGCATGGTGCGTGTGGCACGACATGTGGTGCCAGGAGGGCACGCGACATGGGGCCAAGTGGGCCTGGCGACGTGGTCGCGCTGCGAGGACGCGACACGGTCGCATGAGGGTAGGACGCGAAGCATCACGGTCGCGACACGGACGCGACATAGCTAAGGTGGGCTAGCGACACAGGAGGCGTTGCGGTATGTCAAACCAAGGGGTTTGAGGTTCTCCTGCCATTCTGGCTGAATGACTGTTTTATCCTTATATAGGGGAAGGGAGCTTGAGAGCTATTCCCCCGCAAACGAGGCCTTGCGTTGCCAGAGGGGCGCAAGTGTCTCCTAGGTCTGAAAGGGTGGGCTTAGGACGTCGATGCAGCGATGTCGTGTGGAACCCGAGTGAGGTTGAAGTATGGCTCCGGACTACGCGTCGCGGTGCATACGACTGGGCAACCTCGCATGAGAACATCAGAGCGCTACGTGGGACTCAGTTGAGCACGACAGCATGTGGGCTAAGGATGAATGTGTGCTAGTAATTTGAAACGCACACGAAGGTAAGCTGCGTGGGACTCAGTTGGGCACGCGAGCGCGAGGCACAAGGCTGTGGGCTTGGTTCGGCAGGCGAGCGAGGTACTAGTGCAGTGCACAGGGTGAAGCTTGAGCAGGCCAAGTTTAGCGCAGTGGTGCAGATGGTGTGTTGTAAGGGGCACGATGAACCGAATGATAGGCCGTGAAATAGAGGTAACCATGTTGGGAGAGTTCCCGTCCTCTAGGCGGGTGGTATCAGAGCTGATGTGCAGATGGGTTGGCTTCGTTGCACGCGGTAGCGAAGTACCGCGCGAGTTGAAAGCGTGTCGAAGGACGCTCCCGCGACTGTTGGTATCAGAAGTAGGCTGACCTAGCGAAGCGTGCGTTAGGTACCGCACGGGACTGAGGTTGCAGAAGTGCGACCCCGTGACATGCTGCCTTTTCTACTCTCAAAGAGCAATGCCAAACACATCCTAAAAGTAGGACACAATGGGCCCTATCAATTGAAAATGGGTTATAATTCTTATCTCGCCATCTTAGATATGTGTGTTTCCTATAAATAAAAAGGGTAGCTCTATTAGCACCTACCTAATTACTTAGGGCACCCACGCTAAAAACCATTGACTAGTTTGAATGCGATGATGGAGATCGTTGCAGTCCCGATCTTTCATATAATGGACCGTGAGACCATTAACTTACCATTAGATAGTCAGTCTCTTTATAGCATGTGGCACACATCCCAAAAAATAAAGAAAATTTACCTGATCGACCCTATCATATATACCTTTTATGTCAGAGACCCTATATTTTCAACTTTACCCAAATCGACCCGCTGCGCGCCGAGCCGTCGACCGCCTTTAGGAAATGCCGAAATTACCCCTAAGGTAATAAATAACCATCCTTTATTCAATTCATTACTGTTTACCGTTTTTACTTTTTACCTTTTTGTTCGAGGTCGATGGAGAGGCGGTGTCAAATCGTAGTCGCTCGCGCTTTATGTTTTAATCTTCAATCTATAAAATTTGTAAGTTAAAAATTAAATTACCTTCTATTGCTATAGAATTTTTTATTCTCCTTTCGACGGTCTATGTTTTGAATTAATTTTATTTTTTATACTAAAATAACGGAGCGATAACGATTCCCTACACAATCGTTATCGATTGTTAAAGCAATCGATACCAATTGTTAACGCTATCGATAATGATTGTTAATGCAATTGATATTGATTTTGTAAGAAATCGTTATCGATCATGTTAAAAATCGGTATCGATTGCCTTAACAATCGATGATGATTATTATTTAGCCTTATTATAAACAATCTCTTTTAGTATCTGAGTCACGCCTTTTAATTTTATTATAGTTCATATATAGAAGCCATCAAGATTGTTGTACAGCGGGCTGTTGCCAAATGTTCGCATACTGGCATTTCGAAGGTCTACAAAGACGCTACCCCGCAGCAGAAGGAGTTGCTAAGAGCATCAGTTTTCGGTAAAATATTTCAAATGCTAAAGGATGTTAGTTTTGTTGGAGATGTCGTCGATGCCATGTTGAATTTTTGGATTGAGAAGAACCACTTCCGAATCTGGAAGAGAGATGTCTATCTTCAGAAGATGGACATTGTCTTCATACTGGGCCTTGCGGTAGTTGAACCCCATTAGTACACCCCTTCCGTTAAATCACCTAAAAAGGAAACCATTCGATACAAATATTTTCGTGGACTGTCGACCGGAAAAATTATTCGGTCTTATATAGAAAATGGATTAAGGCTAGCGGAAAGTGATAACAACTTCGTAAAGTTGACTCTTCTATTTATTCTATGTACATTTCTTTTTTTCGGATCCCACCATCAACTATCGAAAGACCACGTTGAACTTGTCGATGTTGTCAATAACTTCAAACAAACTCCGTGGGGTCCCTACGTGTTCATGACTTGCTGAAGTATATAAAAAAGGGCGTGGCAAATAGAAAGACTATCAACAACGCTAAAACCCTTAAGCCATATAATGTTTATGGCAGTATGTGTGTACTTTAATGGTGGGCCTATGAGATGTTGCTTGACATCTCACCTCAAAGAACGCTCATGATGAACCCTTTCCCACGATTGTTGAAGTGGCCAAAGAAGCCGCAAACGAGGACGAAAGGCTATACTCTTGGGAAGATGCTAGACAGCAAGGTATGATATCGCTTTAAATACTTCAAATTTGTAAAGGTAAGGACTTTAAAGAGCAAATTGGAAGATTTCAACTCCGTAATCAGTCGATATCGACTTCCTACACAGTCGTCATCGACTTCCTAAGCAATTGCTATCGACTTCCTACAAAGTCGTTATCGACTGCCTACGAAATTGGTATCGACTTCCTACGCAGTCATTATCGATTGCGTATGTAATTGTTATCGACTTCCTATATAGTCGACATTGACTTATTACATAATCGTTATCAACTTCCTACATAGTCGACATTGACTTATTACGCAATCGTTATCAACTTCCTATACAATCATTATCGACTGTAAATGAAATCGGTATCGACTCGTTAAGCTGTTGATATATTGTAGTAATAGTTTAATTTTCTATATTCAATTTATCAAATTACTATTTTATTTTACAATCAGTCCTCTGTCGTAACAGATTTACGCTCCCCTCAAACCCGTTTCCTTCGAGTTGGAGACACCCCTCGAAAGGGATTATCAGCAGAGTCGAAAGGCTGTTGGGGGAAGAGGAAAAAGGTTGTTAAAGAGGTTAAGAAAGCTGTGAAAGTTTATTTGTGGCCCAAGAAGAAAAGAAATTACATTTCGGTCAAGGAAGTTGACGAGGAAGAGTTTGAGGATGATACAACGTTGGACGAAGACTCATCGTCAGAAGAGGTGCCCGTCCAATTAGACCGACCGAGAAGGGGCGCTACAAAGACGAGAGACAATACACCAACCTCCTCTAATGAAGTGTTGTTGAGGAGGATTGACGGTATGGAATTGGAGAACTTGAAACTCAACTAGAAAGTGAGCCATTTGGAAGAGTTAGTGAAGCAGTTGGTGGAAGTGAATAATCTCCTCCGGACACAAAGTACCTCCTTTGATGACCGGCTCACTTCAAGGGATGTAGAGCTGCAAATGATTAGTCACTTCAACAAAGTGATCCGAAAGGAAGAAGGAAAAATTATTGAACTCCTTCAAATGATCTTGGAGATAACACCTAAGGTATGGGTCGTAATGTAGTATGTTATGAATAATTCTGATTATTTATTGAGTCGATAACGATTGTATAAACAATCGATAACAATTGTGCATATAATCGATAACAATTTTCTGTACAATCGATAACGATTGTATCCACAATCGATAACTATTTTCTGTACAATCGATAACGATTGTATCCACAATCGTTAACGATTTCATGTACAATCGATAACGATTGCATCCACAATTGATAACGAGTGGGTTTGGAGTCGTTTTTTATTGTGTGTAGAGTCGATATCGATTGTCTTTGGAGGTCATATCGATTGTGTTTAGGGTGTTATATCTGGTTAGTTATCGATTTGATTTCTTTCGATGTTCAGGATGGTACTGTTTCGAAGTTGTTATCGGATGTGCCTATCACTATCGATATGGGACCAGAACATATGGGTCCAGCAGGCAAGGGACCAGTAGATATGGGACTACCTCCTCCCATGTAAGAGGAGGTGGCAGCAACTAATAACCAATCCCAGGCCTATGCCGATAAGGGTGGTCCGGCTGGTGATGAGCAACCTGAGCAATCATTCGACACTCACTTGAGGCCTAGGACTAAATCAAAACATGTTGTATCGAAGCTTAGGACCGAAAGAAAGCAGCCAATAAAAAAACTTGCAACGGAGACGATGCCCTCTTCTACGGTTGAGCTGACAACTGAGCAGAGGTTCATGAATGTCATCTGGAAAGCTCCTGTTAAGGATGCCGAGTAAGTTACTTATTTTTATAATTTTTTTGTTTTTTCGATGATAGTTAGTTAGTAGTTAATTTTGTTTTGAATTTAAACTTTGGCCGTTATTTTATATGCAGCACCTACGTAAGTACCGTGGGTGATTATACACTCCAGATACATACTTTCAAATGTTTGGAAGGCGAGGAACACTTAGACAATATTGTAAATAACCAAATTTCTCATATTTAATTCTTAATTCTTTCAGTGATGTTATTTTCTTTTCATATTTTCTCACAATACCGACTGTTTTAACAAACGAGAATGATTGCCTAGACAATCGATAACAATTGTATAAACAATCGACAACGATTTCCTTTACAGTCGATAACGACTGTCTAAACAATCGATAACGATTTCCTTAATAGTTGATGACGACTGTATTAACAATTGGTAACGATTGTCTTAACAGTCGATACCGACTATGTATAGAATCAATAATGGTTCTCTGTATAGTCGATTACTCGGATTTTTTTTCTTTCAAATATTGGGACCCTACCTTAGACTTCTGGAAGTCATTGATGACACTGTTCATCCTAAGGTAAAGGATAAATTTTTTTCTTATGAGCCCCACCAATTTGGCCTATATGGCCATGTACTATAATGATTTCAATAAATTTATTGAATTTGAAAAACTCAATGACGAAGCGTTGGGTATGCAAATCGAACGGTGGTCCGCCCTTAAGGAAGAAGCGAACTCACGCAAGAAGGTCCTCTAAAACTTCTTCTTCAATCTGTTGAGGGATCTCTGAGCTCACCAATGTACCACGATACATTATGATCGCTGCCAACAGTTTTTATAATTTTTAAATTGTATCCTCTAACATTATATTATTCATTTCATATATTTGTCCCAGTTTATTGTCACGAACCATTACATTGGGTGTTTGCGATCGTTAAGGTTGTCGAACAATCAGTAATGATCATTGACCGTATTTTGGATAGGTCCTCTAAGGAGAAGTATCCCCTCCAATTGAATGTCCTGGTAAGAATTTATAATACAATT
The DNA here is from genome assembly GCA_021018995.1 of Chloranthus sessilifolius. Taxonomy (NCBI): domain Eukaryota; kingdom Viridiplantae; phylum Streptophyta; class Magnoliopsida; order Chloranthales; family Chloranthaceae; genus Chloranthus; species Chloranthus sessilifolius. The sequence continues at coordinate 8,034,706 of CM037586.1, forward strand.
TATCCAAACTTATAAATTACAAAATTTTACTATTTGCTTATCCTAGCTGCTTATCTTATCTGGCATTACACTTTTCAAAATAGACCCATTACCTTCCCGCACTTTTACATTTATATGGAGACTCCACTGTATTAAGCATTGAGACCTATCCTTGGTAAAGTTCTAATTGCCGGACTAAATCCGTACCCCGACAGAGCAATGGATGGGACTGTGGGGTGTTTGTGTTGAAGTATGTAGAGTACTTCATCACAGGAAAGAAATTCGACTTCACTCAAGACAATATGAGTCAGGTCAGGGCAAAAATTGGCCAGACCTTTTCCAAACTGCCGATGGAGAAGCCGAGCAAGATACCGATGTAAAACCTACTACAGATACACCACCCTAGTTTTTTTCATATGTTATAATTGTATTTAGTACATAATTTAATTTTTGTAAATGAAAATATTAATTTTTGTACAGAAATATATGAGTATTGCAACATTCGACTGCTTTTGAAAATTTGTAATCTCAAGTATGTACAAATATTTCGGGTGAACATTTAAAAATGAAACAATAGGCTGGTTTTAGACGTGTCATCGACCGTATTGACAGTCAATATCGACTGTACAGACAGTTGACAACGACTGTTGCTACAGTCGTTAACGATTGTATAAGCAACTATTAACGATTTTATAGGCAGTCATTAACGACCGTATTAACAGTCGAGGTCGATTGCTTATATAGTCAATATCGACCGTATTAACAGTCGATATCGACTGTCTGTTCTGAGAAAACGCTGAGAAAATGCTGAAAGTTCTACTAAAATGTACTTCTTTATATTTTTAATGAAAATTTATCGTATATATTGCATCCAAATTTATAACTAATGGACTGTGGGGTGTTTGTATTGAAGTATGTACGATCTAGCCAGCTTCTTGTACTGTTTCTGGATGGCGATCTATCTCCAGCCCCTGTGCATGAAAAAAAATCTCATTTATTAATAGATAGAAAAATATAAGTTACCAAACACCTAAATAGAAAATGCAAGTTAGCAAACTCATAGATACGAAACTTTTAATGGAACGCTAGGATTAGATAGCGATTTACTATGTAAAGGAGGCGCATACTGTATCAACCCATCGGTCCCACTGTTGTGCAACTCTTGCGATTGTGACCATACTCACTGCACCTGCCATATTGTAGGGCCCTAACCTTACCCTTAGACTATATCCTTCTCTTCCTAGAATGACCGACTTGCTTTCGACAATTATAGGGTGGTCTCACTTTCATATTTTCAGGCAGTTGCTTAGCTTGAAATTCCTATTGACTTTTATCGAGGGTGGAAAGTCATTGTTCGTCGTATGTTTGTCTAAAGCAAGCGGTGAAAAATCATTTTCACATAAGTTATGGTAATTATAACTTTTCCGATTGATGGCCGCCATGACATGCGAGCAAGGCAGGTCATGAATGTGCCAACGGCGGCAAGTATACATCTTGTGTTCTAAGTCGACGTGATGAATGAAATTTTCAGGATTGATTTAGAATTGATCACGCCCATATAGTTGAGCTCTCTTTCTACCTGCCCATTGCAGCACCTTCATTTGCTCGTCTGCTTTTGGGCAGAGGAGGGTAGTCCATTTCTCAGATATCTGTCGATGCTTTTGAAAATGATCGGCGACTTTCTCTATAATAGTTCTGATTAAGTTGATAATTGGTCTCTCTCGAGTTATCTTTAGTACACTGTTCAAGTTTTCAGTATTATTCGTAGTCAGGGAATCGTACTGCCTTCCTTTCATATAGGCGCGTGCCCAATGCTTCGGGTCTATTTTTAAAATATACTTTACGGCCTGAGGATCAGCAGGATCTTTCTTTATTTTGTTAATAAAATAATCAAATCTCTCTATTGAATATGCACGCCCGGCGCTCGACCATAGACCCTTCACATTGTTCCTGAGATACTTATGTGTCAAATTTTGTATCATATGTTGCATGCAGTAGTTGTGGTATGCGTTAGGGAAGATATATTTCACCGCCTTTATTAAACCCTTCGACCTATCCGTGATAAAAGCAAAATCTTCGGTAAACTCACTGATCACGAACACACCTACCCGTTTAAGAAACCACATCCACGTATCCTCTTCTTCTAACTCTACGATGGCAAATGCTAACGGTAATATATGACCATTATCGTCTTGTGCCGAGGTGATAAGTAGGATCCCTTTGAAACGTTCCAGTAGGTGTGTGCCATCTACAAGGAATATGCGATGAAGTGTATTGCGGTAGCTTTCGATGCACAGACCAAAACTCTAAAAAATCTTTGGAACTTACGTTAAGCATAAGTTGAAAGAATGTTTGTACATTAGGGTTTACCCTCTGCATCTCCTTCACGTAGGCCGGTAGATCCACAAATTGTCCTTCCTAACTGCTTCTAATATCATTAAGGGCAAGTTCTTTCTCCCTCCAAGCCTTAGCATATGAGATTTGCACCTTATAAGCTTTTACAATATCAAACATTATCGATGTCGGTGTGTAGTCGAATCCTTCCATAAGTTTCTCTCGTATATAGTTGGCTACGAAGGAGATTGTTGCATTACAGTGATCGTGTGGTCCGATCTTAGCGGCCTCGCATGTGTGAGTACTATTAAATGTCTTGATTTTGAAAGAGTCGAGCCCAGCCAATTTAGACGCATGTATTTGCCATGAACAACCGAGATCGTAGCATCCGGCTGTCACTCCATAACTAGCGGTTTTTAAAGGTTGAATTTGAAAGTTTTTCTCCACCTCATGCTCTTTCAATGCTCTTTGAAATATTTATTTGTTTCTGAAGATCTCTCCAACTTTAAACGTCAAATTTCGGTATTCGATTTCCACCTCTTAATCGGACGACTCGTTCAATGTCTCTGACACTTCATAAGCACCATCTACTAAGGGATTATTAATGCTTTTCACAAATTTTCGCATCCTCTTTTATAAACTCAACTGGTTCGTTATTATAATCTTCGACGTTCTCTTCACTAGCAGTGTTTTGAGGTAGTTAACTAGATTCTTCTTCACCGAAAGGGTTCTGATGTAATTGACTAGGCCCTTCACGGAATGGGTCATGACATGGTTGATTAGGCCCTTCACCGAACGGGTTCTGACATGGTTGACTAGGCCCTTCACCGAATGGGTGCTCATGTGTATAGACATGAGGTTGAGCTCCTTCGGTAATCTTCATCGATGGCATAGTAGAACATAATTCGTGAGTCAGCCAAGTTGTGAATCCACTGGGGAAGATATGACGAAAATTGTCTTCATTCCCCACTCTTAGAGACGTGTAGTCAAACTCTTGACTACGATGTTGTGACCCATACATATTTTGTAATGGGTCATCATATGATTCAACTAGAGCATCGTTTAAACCAATAGTTGCTTTTATGGTCGACATGTTTACCGCAAAATCGCTGTCATCGCCTAACCGAACGGTATCATATGTAGGTCCTTCCTCATCAAACTTACATGGTTGGAAGGAATGATTACTCACAAAATCGGTTTTCACCAAGATGTACTTGTTTAGCTTCGACTTGGAAGGTGGACGATTCTTTAATGATGAATACCTTTATAATGTCCAACTCGAATTTATAAAACGAAAATAGGGTGGCTAAATCATTCAAATCCAAAACATCGGCAAACACAGGAGTATTCACTATGTTCATAGAGAACTTTATGAAAATTGTTTCATTTGCCCTCGCAAAACTGACAACAGAAATTCGCCTTATGAATCGTTCATAAGAAATACCCGTCGAAATTGTAATAACCCTCCGGTGGCCACCTTCATACAAATCATCATGGTTTATAATATGGCCATCAAAGTGACAGAGAAGTGAAATTTTCACATCAGACATCGCCTGTTTAAGGAGAAAGAAGGGGTCATAAGACTGATGACAAAAAGGAGGAATGACAAATTGTTAGCAAAATAATTGACACATAATTGATATCGATTGTATAAACAATCATTATCGACTGTTTAAACGGTCGTTATCGATTGTATACATAATTGATATCGATTGTTTAAACAGTCGATAACGATTGTTTATTGTAACGATTGTTTATACAATAAACAATCGTTATCGACCGTTTAAACAATCGATAATGATTGTGTATAAAGTCTTTATCGACTCGAAATATTTTCCTAGTAAAATAAATTTTCTAAAATAAAATTATATTTCTTATACTTCACCATTGTATTTATAAGAAACTTTCGATGGAGCTTACATTGGATCTGAACATATCTCACGTCACAATGGCAAATTGCAGAATCTTCAACACTCAATGGCAAAATGCAGTAGCTTCTTCTCTCAAGCCTCTATTTTCTTCTTCCAAGTAACAGATCCGAGGCAGAAGACGTCACCTTCACCACATCTAACTTCTTACTAACTCTAGCAGATTAAAATAAGGAAGAAGGGGATGCATTCGAAGGTTAAAGAAAGTCAGAGAAGGGGATAATTTGGACTTTTTATTCTCCTTAGGGTCGACTTGACTTCGAGCTGGTCGGTCTGGGTAAAGGTGAAGATATAGGGTCTCTGACATAAAATGTGTATCTGACAGGGTCAATTAGGTAAATTTCCCAAAAAATAATCTAAAAATCGCGTGGCACCCATCACCCTCAAGTAGGATTTTGAAGTGACTTTTTGAGATGTATTTCACCTGCAATAAAAAAATTGAACTTGTCGAGGATACCAGTTGAACTATCGCTCAATCGAATTTTCACTTTTCAGCCAAGGCAAAGTCATAAATATCACTAAAATTTTCAAACGTTTGCAGATAATTCATGTATTTTTTGGAACCGAATTAACCACAAATTTGTTCAAATTGTTTTAAAAAATTCATCTATCTTAAAAAGCTTTCATGAAATTTGCTATTAATTTACTAATAATTTGTGAATTTTTAAAATTATTTCTTACTTATCTTTTAATACCATTTAAGTTTTTTTTTTTTTTTTTTAAATTTTTATCTTTTATTGTTTAGTTTTTTTAATTTTTTCCTAACTTACCAAAATTTGCTATTTCTGTTTGGGTAGCTCTGTTCGCACCCAAGCATTCTCACCCACGTGTGCACCCCTTAAAAACTGTTTATTGGGTTGAATCAAACGATGAAAATTGTCTTTCAATCCGATCTTCCACAAAATGGATCTTGAGACCATGTATCACCGATCAGATGGTCAGTATTTGATTCCACGTGTCATATATCACCAAAAAGTACACCTTGTGTGTAATGACACATCATGCTCAAACATGATTTTAGGGCTATCTTTTGGTGATATGAGACATGTGGAATCCAATACTGACCGTCTGATAGGTGAGACATGATCTTAAGATTTATTTGTAGAAGATCAGGGTGAAACACAGTCTCCATTGTTTGATACGACCTAATCAATGGGTTTTAGAAGGTCTCTAACGTAGGTGCTTTCAGGGAACGCACCCATGCGTTTAGAGCTATCCCGTTTGTTTTTTCTTTTTTATAACTTTAACCTTGCCGAATAATTAACGAACTCTGATTATTGTGTGAAGGTGCCCTGGGTAATTCGGCAGGTGATATATAGAGCCACCCAAAAGAAAACCACTTTCCCTCATTGGGGGTGTGCACCATATCTTGCAAGGGTGTCCCTGATCTTCTCCTTCTTCCACTCTCAGTAGAGCTTCAAAGTGTCCTCATGGAATCATAGATACCTTCACCATAAATGGCTTCTCTGTTTCTTCGTTTTCCTGTGATGATGATACTGTTGATCCCAGCTCACTACGAGACCTTCGATTTTAAGAATATTTCTTGTTCTTTTTTATTTGTTTGATTTTTTTATTCTATTTCTTTATTCTTCTTCGGGTTTGGTTCCCTATGATGCTCATCTTAATTCCATGCTAATACTGAGATTTCTTGATGATTGAATCCTTTTGTATTCTATGGAGGGGTATTTGAACTGTGAAATTAGTTTATAAATATGGAGAATCCAACGTTGAATATAGTTTTGATTTGTAATTGTGCAGAAATTTTAGAGTAAAGAAACCCTGACACCCAAAACTATCAAAGCAGGAATTGTGTGTATCAGTGTAGTGCAATTTTCAATGCATATTTTGCCTAAAGTATTTCCCTCTTTATTGCTTTGGAGAAGATGAACAGTTGGTGATATACATAAAATTATGGGACTTTACAATCAAACACATAGCATGACCATGCGTCTGTTTGCTGAACACGTGCCACGTGGAACTAGATCATGAATTACACCACATCCTCTAAGGGTTCATATCCTAAAGGGTGTTTGATTTTATTTATTTATTTATTTTCTTTTGAACTTTTTCCCTTCAAATCACAGTTCCTAGCTCATGGGTTACCTCCCAAACATGGGCCATTGAGATGTTCACCCTTTGACCGGAAATTTAACAGTGGACAAGGACCATTTTTATATTCCATTTTTGGAATATCGTTGATTGATCTTGAGCATGTTTATGTAGCACATGATATTTGGGTTGTGTTCCACGTGGCAACCAACTGGTTCATACGTATAGTCCCGGATCAAGTGCCATGTGCACATACCCAAGGTCGATCAATAACCATCCAAAACAAGATTTTTTTCCCACCATTGATTTTTTGGTCAAAGGAAAAATTAGCAATGCAGAATTTTGGTTGGAAAACCCATATCTTTGACTTACGAAATGAAGGGAAAAAGAGTTTGATATATATATATATATATGGGAAATGGTCATATGACTCGAGTCATGGGGTATAATCCCATGTTTTAAGCAACACACTGAAACGACCCATGTTGTAGTGAGAAATAGGCTAGGGTGAGCTAAGGCGTCCTTGTTTTAAGTGGCGCTTTGCGATGGATCCCAGTTACAATGAGAAAGAGGCAAGGGTTGGCTATGTGTCTCTTATAAGTGACGCACTACAACATAACCTAGTTGTAGTGAGAAGTAGGAAAGGGGGGTTACCTAGGGCGTTCCCTGTAAGCGACACACTACGATTGAGAAATAGGCAAGGTTTAGCTAGAAGGTTAGGGCTCCCACATCGACATAGATGTGTGTGGGCAAAGAATGTTCAAAAGCTTCATATGACGTCTTGGAATCTAGGTATGTTAATTGAGAAGAGTGTTGAACTGATGGATGCCATGAGAAAAAGGAAGATTAACATAATGTTCTTGCAAGAGATAAAGTAGAAAGGAGAGAAGCCTAAGGACTTGAGAGATGGGTTTAAGCTTTGATACTTAGGGAAGTCTAACTCTCACAATGGGGTAGGCACTATAGTGGATGAAGATTTGAAGGATAAGATTGTGGAGGTCAAGAGGAAGAATGATTAGATTATGATGGTTAAAATCGTTTTGGATAAGAAAATATTAAATGTTGTTAGTGCTGGTGTAAAAACGTGAAACAAATTTTTTTGCAATCGATGGATGAACTAGTACAAGGCATACCCAATAATGAAAACATAGTGATTGGAGGTGACTTTAATGGACAAATAGGGAGGATGAGAAACAAATATGAATGGATACGATATCATGTTGGTGAAAGAAATGAGATGAAGGGAGCTATCATTGATTTTACAGTAACTTTTGACCTGGAAATAATTCAAGAAGAAAGACGAGCATAACTTTCAAGAGTGGAGCAAATGGAACTAAAATAGATTATTCTTATTCAGGTTAAGAGAGTGGGCAAACTGCAAGGATTGCAAGGCCATTCCAAGAGAGAGCCTTACAATGTAACATAGATTAATAGTTTTGGACGTTTTGATCAAGAGTCAAGTGACTAAAAAGATGACAAAGGATCTCTTAAAAGTAAAATGGTGGAAATTAAATGGAGAAAATGACAACCTAAGAAGGGAAAAGGAGTGACCAAGAAGTATGGTGGCAAGAAGGTGATCCAAATTAGATGTGGGAAAAAATAGCGCTATGCCTTAAACAAGTTGCTAAGGAGGTGCTCAGTAAATTTAAAGGAAAAAAATGTGTAAATAAAGAAACATGGTGGTGGAATACAGATATTCAAAACCCAATTGCCAAAAAGTGTTTTAAAGAATGATAGAACAATAACTACAAATGACATTCAAAAGAGAAGCAAGAAAGTCATGAGTAAAGTTAAGTATGAAGTGTACGACAATTTATAGTACACTGGGAACAAAAGAAAGAGAGAAAGAAATCTATAAACTTGCCAAGATTAGAGAAAAGAAAAGTAGAGATCTCGACCATTGAAGGTGCATTAGGGATAAAGATCATAGGGTCTTGGTAAAAGAGGATAAGATAAAAAATTGATGATAAAAATACTTTAAAGATCTATTAAGCACAAAATATGCGGCAGAAGTGGATGAAGAAGAGAAACCAAATCAAGGGATAATCAATGAAATATTAAAGTCTGAAGTAAAAGCAGCCTTGTTAAAGATGAAGAAAAGAAAGGCATTAGGACTAGGTGGACTACCTATAGAAGTATAGGTTGTGTTGAGAGGAAATGAACTGAATTGGCTAAATAAGATGCTAAAAACGAAAAAAATGCCTGAGGAGTAGAGGAAGAGCATTGTGTTCCCTTTCTATAAGAACAAATGAGGCATCCAAGACTATGCCAACTATTGAGTCATTAAGTGAATGAGCCAGGATATGAAGTTGAACAACGATTACGACAAGAATCAATGTATCAAAGAACCAATTTGGATTTATGTTGGAAAGATCAATAACGAAAGCCATTTTCTTATTGAGGCAACTTATGGAGATGTTTTGAGAGAGAAGGAAAAATCTACATATGGTCTTTATTGATTTAGAGAAGGCTTATGATAGAGTGTCGAGATAGATAATATGGTGGACACTGAGGAAGAAATGCATCCCGAATTTATATATTGAGCTTATCCAAGACATGTATGAAACGATAGTAACTATTGTGAGAACAACGTGTGGAGAGACAGTGAGTTCCATCTCGGAGTTGGTCTGCATCCAGGATGTCCCTTGAGGTCATGGATGCGCTAACCATATATATATATAAGAAGAGATCTTGTGGTACATGATATTTGTAGATGACATAGTATTAAATACCCGAACAAAATAAATGATAAGCTAGAATTATGGAGAAAAGCTTTGGAATCGATGAGTTTTAAATTAGCAGAACAAAGACAAAATACATGGAGTGCAAATTTAGTGAACATGATAGCTTGGAGGAGGATTTAATCAGAATAGAAAATCATTTAGTGCCACATTGCCATAGATTTCGCTACTTAGGCTCAACTTTACAATCAGTTGGTGGATTTAAAGAGAATGTCTCGGATAGGATAAATGCAGGTTGGATGAAATAGAGGCAAGCTAGCGGAGTATTTTGTGACCAAGAGTTCCACTTAGATTGAAGGGACATTCTTATAAAAGGACGGTGAGACTTGCCATATTATATGGTGCGGAATGTTAGGCTATAAAAAAGGGACAAGAAGATAGAGTAACATATGGTTGGAGGCGTTTGCTGAGATGGATGTGTGGAGTAACACGAAAGGATAAAATATGGAATTAGTACGTAAAAGAAAATTTGAGTGTGACACATATAAAGGAAGGGCTGAGTAACACGAAAGGATAAAATATTGAGTGTTCCTTGAGGTTGTTTTGACACGTTCATTGGATACCAGAAGCAAACCTTGTACGAAGGGTTGAGGCCTTACAAGCACAAGGACATAGTAGAGAGGAAGACCAGTGAATACTGTTATTGATACTGAAATGGGACTAGGTAATTTACCTAATCCATAAGACCGGGTTGCCGAAGTGGGACTAGGTAACTTACCTAATCCATAAGACCAGGCTACCTTTGTCCTATATATACATGTATGTATATATATTATGTATGTATTTATTTACTTATACACACGTCTGCCATACTATATCGTGCGAAATGTTGGGATCCAAAAAAGCAACAAGAAGATAGAGTAGCATATGGTTGGGATGCGTATGCTAACATGGATGTGTGGAGTAACAAGAAAGGATAAACTAAGGAACAAGTACATAAAGAGGAATTTTGAGAGTAACACCTATAAAGAGGAAAAAATTTCAGAGTATCAATTGAGGTGGTTTGGACATGTCTATCGGTGGTTGAAAGTAGACCCTGTAAGAAGGGTTGAAATGCTACAAACACAAGGAAATAGGAGAAGAGGAAGGCAAATGAAGATCTGGAGGGAAGCATTGAGAAGGGACATGAAAGATTATGATGTTAGGGAGAGCTTAGCGTTGATCAGAATTGAGTGGAGAAATATTACTCGCAAAGCCAACCCCAAATAGACGGGATAAGACTATGATGATGGTGATGATATATAACCCTAGGGGATGTGATGAACCCTCAAAGGATGTGGTGTAATACGTGATCACGTGCTACATTGCACACTATCTATCAATCAAGTGTACCATTTTCACGCTGCACTTGATTATATATTCCTATCCTCCATTATATATATATATATATATATATATATATATATATATATATATATATATATATATATATACACACACACACACACACACTCACACCCACAAATATGCGTTTTGATGCCATGTTACAAGGTTGATCGCAGACCTTCCGAAAAAAATCATTTTAATCACTGTGATGACAATGGTCAATGGTCGTAAATGAATGGTTTTAGAAAAATTGTCACTGTTAATTTTCACACCGTTAGATCAAGTCGTATATATAGTTTTTTCTTCTAAAACCCGTTAGGGACTGGGGAAAACAGGCTTCATATGGGATTTGAGTTTCAAGTGGAGCTCAAATGGGTACCGTCGGAGGGTTCAATTTCTATGCTGCCGTTCTAGGGACGACTTTTCCATGTTTTATATATATATATATATATATATATATATATATATACACTTGAATTGTAGAGTTGAACTCTATACTCGAGTCATTTGAATTCCACGTGGCACCCAATATGATATGATAAATTGTCACGTGCACATGCAAATGGTCGATCAACTACCACAGAAAAAGAAAAAAGTGTTTGCACCATTAATTTTGTGGTCAAGGGTTTAGTTTTTTCATGGGCAAAGTTTTTGGCTGAAAGATCCATATCGTTGCCCCATGAAATGAAAGGCAAAAAACTTAAGTTGTTTCCCTTAAACACTTAATATAGCTCATTACCCAAATATAGCTTATATATTGCATGGTAGAACCCAGCAAGAGCTGATATTGTCTTGACTCAAGCTTGGCTCATTGACTGCCTTATGTATGAGCACAGTAGCGATAAAGTGAAAACTATGGTACACATCACTTGAGGCCAGGGTTCTGTGAAATATCAGTAAATGGCATAAAAATATTACAGATAGTGGTGTCTATCATATGAAGGCATAGTCGATGAGAAGATAAAAGGAAGACATGAGTCAATATGCACACGATGGACAAGTGTTGAATTATGGCATTACATATTCTAATAAACTCATGCTTCGTAGTTTACTTTGAACTAAAGGAGGAGGATTAGTAGTCCCTAAATCTTGGAAAGCTGTAATCCCCTAATTCACCCTTAATTTCCAGGGTGAGCTACTCCCAAAATGTAGGTATCAAATAATTTACCCTACTTTGAATCTTATAATGAGCATGATGGTCAAAGTAATTAAAGCGGCGTGGTAAGGTCATGGCGAAGACTCGCTATGCCATGGAGAGGCCATAGTTAAAATTATTTATCTATATTTATTAATCATTAATATTTTTTTTTTATTTTCATATCTTTTATAGACGATGAAAAAAATTCAACTACATCAAACATACACAAATATCAATAGATACAAATCAAATATCAATTATCAAATATGAATCATCAATAAATTCACACATTAATTAATAAGTATTTTTCATATCTATGTCATGTAAAATACCATTAAAGCCGTCTGATTGGAATGCCATGGTGTAAAGATATTTGTTGCTAAATTTGGCATTAAAAGTGATCTGATTCAACACAATCATTTGATTCAATGGTTGAGTGGGACAAATCAAATGATAGACTTTATGTTTCATGCCAATCTTGGCAACAAGAATCTTTACATGATTGCTTTCAAATCAGACGGCTTGGAAGGGGTTTTATGTGGCGCAGTTCTACTAACAGGGTTTCGATTGACTTTGTTTTAACTTAAATTATAAGTTATAACTTACAACTTCTAAGAGTTATTACTTATAATTTATAAGCAAAACGTGTTATAACTTATAACAAGTTATATTATAATATTGTCACCCCTTTACACAAAAAAAATGACTTCATTGTCAAATAGTGCTTACGGCAGCGCCATGAAGCTATACCTCCATGGTGACGCCATAGCGTCACTATTTGAAAAGTTTCGCCATTTACCTCCATTTGGCAATTTCTTTTGCCATTCGCTATGAAATATGGCGTCACCTTGACAACTATGATAATGGTTATAAGTTGAATTATCAGTTGGAAAAAGTGTCTAAAGGTTTGTGCCCAAGTCGGCCCATTCATTACTTAAACGACACACCGGAGTAGAGCTGGGCCTAAACTAGCCAAGAACCAACTGATCGCAATCCAATTAATATAGCCCATTACCCAAATATAAATCCCTCCTGCAGCTCTCTACTATCTTTGGCGTAGTAAACAAAGAAGAATAATCTATAGCTAAGGTTTAATCTCAGTGATCCACTTGAGATGTCATTAATTTGTATCTGTTTGTTTGTTTTTTATTTAATTAATTATTTGGATGCTGCTTAGTGGTGTTAGGGCTTTCGTTGTGATTTAGTTATAAGGGTGTGCTCTTAGTTATTTCTTCACTCGATTTAGGGCTTTAGATTGATGGTTTTAGTTTCAATCATGCAATGCAACAAAAGTTTACAAACAAATTGACAAAATACAGTGAGTGAGAAAGTCGGAAAAAAGGGCAAAATATGAAAAAACGGGAAAAATTGAAAGCTAAAAAAAAAGTAAAATAAGAAAGAAAACAGAAAAATGGGGAAAAAATCTGTAATATATATATATATATATATATATATATATATATATATATATATATAATTAAAACATTTTACTAAAAATTTATTAAATTATGGAAAAAGCATTTAGTACGTGAAAAATGCGTTTAATACCCGAAATACGCGTATTATACGAAAATGTGCGTTCTATTAAAAAATGCGAGAATTATACGTGTTAAGTATGTTGTGGAAAATAATGCATTTTATACGTATATTTTTGAAAAAAAAAAGGCCGTGTTTTGTCACAAGTTTACAAACATAACCTCCCTCTTCAACTCAGAAGTTTCACTCCTTAATTTTATTGTCTTTGCTGGCTGTTTATGTAATAGTGATGGAAGGAGTTGAGCAAGATCAAGGTCAGGTGAAGGTGGTAGAGAGGCTTAACCAGGCGGTGCAGCAACAGCTCAACCTCGAGTCTGTGAAGACTCGAGCCCTTGGCCTCTTTAAGACCATATCTCGCATCCTGGAGGAGATGGATGCTGTTGCTCGCTCCAATTCTAATCCAAAATGGTATTTCATCTCATCACTGAATGCGTTTTCTATGTGATCTCTACATCTTATTTTATTTGCTGTATGTTGTCAAGGATTTTAATAAATAAATTCTCATATCAGGGGTTTTTTCCCCTTATTATTTTATTTCCCACATAACATTTGAGATGAAGTTGGATTTTAGCCACTTTTTTTTATCTTTTATGACCTACCTTTTATATTTCCGTTGTCCAATTAATTTCTTGTAACATGAGCTTTATGTTTTTGGTTGCATTGGTCCCTCAACCAGTGGTTTAATATTATGTTTTTGTTCTTAATCTTCTAGAAGGATTTATTGTGGTGGTGAATATTCTAATCTTTATTCCTTTATGCTCTTTTTTTTTTTTTTTTTTGACATAAAAAATCAAAAAGTTTGATTTGTGCGATTATAATGGTTTTATGTATTGACCTGCTTCTGATATTGAATTCTATGATTATGTAGCAAAATTAGCTCCTGTTTTTGAATATTTTAGAGAACTATGGACGCAAAAAATGGATTCAGTGTTTGTGTTGGTAGTTCTTTTTTTGTTTTTTTTTTTTTGTGGGGGGGGGGACAGGAAATCACAAAAAAGGACAAAGAAGTAAAGGTGGTATCTGTTAGAATTTATTGGGTATACCTAGTCTAGTTGGGTGTGTGAGTAGTGGTTTTAGCCACTTCTGTTTTTATCTTTTTTTGTGTTCTTAATATGCGGGAGATTGGTTGTACCTCATATAAAAACTACTATTAGAAGGGGGTTTGGGAAACAGCCATTGTTGTTAAATGGCGTATGTGATGGTATGCCATGGCATGACCCAATCGCATGTGATTATGTCATGACATACTTTTTTTCCCCAAAAATTTGAAAAAATCTGAAATAAATCCCAAAAATTCCCAATATAAAAACCACTATATTTTTGTTAATTTTGTGCTCTATATTGTAGAATGAGGAATAGTGTGTGGCTATGAATTATACTCTCCTTCAATCAATCCTTAATAACTACAAAATATAACAAAAGTATTATCAACAAAAAGACTTAAGAGAGAGAGAATATTAAACTAAAAAAAAGGAGTAAAGAGACCCAAAACATACCTTGAAGAGTTGTGGTAAGTGTTAGCCCCCCTATCTATAGAGCTTGGGGAAGCCAAAAATAAAAAAAATCCACCCCTTCCTAATGGCATCTTTATGACTGTTGGAGAAGTATGCCATCAGATACAATGTATGCGATGGCATACTTTCCTGGATCGCATATGACAACACTGGAAACAACAACTCAACCCTGATTCCTCTACTCTTCTTTGTCTCCAACTAACCCTAACCCTAAATCTATCTAGCTAAAACCACTACTCACACACCTAACTAGACTACGTACATCCCCAATATATTCTAACATTATCATGGTCCAAACATCTAAGAACTAGAACGATGTGACAAACAGTAGCTGACTATTTTCTTTTAGTTCATCCCTTCCACTCTGGAGTTAGCTAACTCATTTGCCATAACATTCCCCTTGTGTTTATTAATGTTGGTATGGAATTTATTATATCTAAATTGGTGTAAGTGCCAAATTTTTTAAATAGCAATACCAAATTGTTTTTGTTTAAAAGTAACTAATAAGAATATGAGAAGTAGAATCATTAGGATGATTGCAAAAGATAGATGGGATTGAGAGCAAGATATTGCTCCTCTGATTGCGCCCATGTTAAGGTTTAACTTCCAAACAAAGTAAGAGCTCTGAACCATAGTCACCAAATCGGGGTTTGGCAATAGTCCGACAATGTGAAAATTCGGAAAAATCCGGGATGTTCGGAGAAATATTCTGAGGAAAAATCGGTGAGAAATATTTAAAAATAAAAATAAAAAGATTTAAAATTAAAAAAAAAATTAAAAATTTAGTAAGTCAACTTTTTTGAAAAATTCAGGAATAATTTGCGAATTTTCGAAAAATTCGCGAATAATTCGGGGACCTTAATTTCGTGAATAATTCGCAAATTAATTGAAAAAAATTCTAACCAAGGTACAACAAAATTGTCTTAAAAATGAAAGATGAAAATAAAAATAAAAGGGGAAAGAGGGGGTGGGTGGGTGGGGATGACCGCGCAAGGTCTCTTCTTTTCTTCTCATTTTCCCTCTATTCCCCATCCACGCAGGTAGACCCTGCGATGATGGGTCCCATTCACTTTCTCTTCTTTTCTTTCTCTTTCTTCTCTTCTCATTTTCCTTTTCTTCCCTATCCACGTAGGGTAGACCCTGTGAGGATGGCTCTCATTCACTTTCTCTCTCTTCTTCTCTTCTCATTTTTCTCTCTTCCCTATCCATGCAGGGTAGACCCTGCGTGGATGGGTCCCATCGACTTCTCTCTCTTCTTTTCTTTCTCATCTTATTTTCTCTCTTCCCTACCCATGCAGAGTAGACCATGCGTGG
Source organism: Chloranthus sessilifolius (assembly GCA_021018995.1). NCBI lineage: Eukaryota > Viridiplantae > Streptophyta > Magnoliopsida > Chloranthales > Chloranthaceae > Chloranthus > Chloranthus sessilifolius. Next base: position 8,050,565 of record CM037586.1, read on the forward strand.
ATGGGTCCCATCCACTTTCTCTCTTCCCCATCCACTTTCTCTCTCTTCCCTATCCACGCAGGGCTGACCCTACATGGATGGGTCCATCCACTTTCTCTCTCTTCTTTCTCTTTCTTCTTTTCTCATTCTCTCTCTCTCTCTGTCTCTCTCTCTTCCCTATCCATGCTGGCAGACCTTGCGTGGGTCTCACTTATTCTTTCTTGCACCCATGCAATGGACCTCATGTGGGTCCCTCATCTATCATCTTCTTCTCTCCTTTCGTAGGTCCATAATAAAAGAAATGATAAGAGATGCTTAATTGCAACTCTTCCTTCTACAAATTTCACTCTTGAAATTCGTTGAGAACACCAATAAACAACAAATTAACATATTTTGTCTAGGTTGCATGGATCTTACCCACGTTCCTCAAGTCTCATTGGTTTGAGAAGTTGTGTAAGTAGTTATTTCACTACCTACGTGAGTTAATTCCCTTATCTTTTCTGCATGATATTTTAGATATCCACGCAGCCTCTTCCCACCTTAGATCTCCTCTGGAGATACGTGAACCGTTGGATCGTAACTTCCAGTAATCGCCTCGGTAAGCCTATAAATAGCAGGCCCCAGATCATTTTTTGAGATCCGAAAATTCCGTCTCGAAGCTCTGCCGAAGATTCCGCAAGATACCCTTTCTTAAGTTATCTTCTTCTTTCTCCTTTCATCCTTTCCTTTTTTACTTGGATTCCGATTCAACACTTAGAATATATGGGCCTATTGCTGGCCCATGCCTAAGTATGGGAGATTTCGGGTCACACCTAGGTTATGTGGGCGTTTAAGGCCCATGCTTAAGACCCTTATACATGGGGACTACACTGAGAATATATGGGCATATTGTTGGCCCATGCCTAAGTCTTAAATTTTGGATTGCAATTAGGATATATGGGTCTCAAGGCTCATGCCTAATCGCTGCTTGTATTTGGGCTACATTCAGGCTACGTGGGTCGTGACACCCGTGCCTAAACCCCCTATATACGCGGGTTTCAATTACAAAATAAAGGTGAAGTTCTCGTATATTTCGGATTGCGATCACGAAATAACCCGAACGCCCATATCCGGATTATCAATCACCATCTGATAAGATGATCGTAATTATACGCGATCATGATCGTCATCGCTTCATGCAATCATAACCACCACATATGAGCAACACTTTAGACGATCATGATTACGACCAACCAATTATTATTCAGATCGATCTTGATCGATTCTGATTGACCATCAAATCACATAATTTTGACCTTAATCTGGAGATCGAAAATTCCTTTGAAGATATTGGGTTCCAACCAGCGGTACGATCATCACATATGGATAAGGTCATGGATTTAGGGTCAAAATGACTACTAGTTATCCTAAAATGTGACCAAAATCTGTCGTGATGGAATCAAAGGATTCAGACCCAGATCAAGGACCATTATGAGGACCAATCCCAAATTCTAAGGAATTCGACAATTCTGACTAAGGTCGGGTATTCCTATAATTAAAGATGTTAACTGTTTCGATGATCAGTTATTGAAAGATTATGGATCCAATGTTCGAAACTCAGTGTCAAGAATTCGTCCATAAACTCCTTTCGCCTATGCTCCACCATGCCTATCGATCGGATGGATCCAACTTCTGGCACAGAGGATCATACATTCATCGACCTTTTTTTCCATATCCAAAGGATTTTAGATGAAGAGAGCAAGCTAAGTGCCCATCTCTTGCCATAACGAAGCCATAACGAAGACGATGATGTTGACGAAGGCTCAGCCTTAGGATTTTTATTATTTTCAGAGATGTAAATAATTTCGTAGCTTTTAATCAGAAGTACTCGTTATTTGATGTAATTAACGGGGTAATCGAAGGCAATACCCGAAGTGTAAAGTCTACCATTTTAATAAAACTCTCTCATAGTGAGGGGAAATTTGTTACGATTTATTTGTGAATGAATTTATTTCTACGCAAATTTGTTGTGTACAGGTATCCAACTCGGTATTGGGTATCGGTCCATCTAGACCAATACGTATCGACCAATACGGATATGGTATTGCCGATACCGAGGCGACCTTTTTTTTGTTTTGAAAACAAACAAAAAAAATTGGAAAAAGTATTTGTATCGGTCAGTATAGGTCGATACTGATCCATATCCATCCGATACCGATGCCACCCCGATACCTTTATCGAGGTGGTATTGGTATCGGTTCTCGACGTAATCGATACATATCTGTATCGACTGAGTTTTGATACCATGCTTCTAACCCTCGGCCTCTTCACCGGTTTGGGAGAGGTCACCGTCACCCTCTCCCAAATAAACGAGCCTTCTTTCCATGTTGATACCTCTCCGAAGGAAGTTATGTTGGAATAAATTTAGCTTGTTGACAAAAGTAGAAGTAAATTGGAATATTAGCAAGTGTGACCTTAAGCATAGTAATCTCCTATGTGGATAGATATTTTACATTTCAAGAGCATAGCTTGGATCCAACCTTTCAGATCGCTGGCAGCCAATCTGCCTATTGAGCTGCCTGCACTTTCAGGGCATGCCTAAGTAAGAAATTGGGATATATCCTGCACTGCATCCCCCAATCTCCACATACTCCTGAATGGAGTCACTGCTCACTACTACTGTGAGATTATAAGTGGTTAAAAGCATGGTTTTAAAATGCGAAAACTTGACTCAAAAGTCAGTTGAGTCGAGTTAACTCGAAGACTCGGATAAACTCGGCTTGCTCCGACTTGGTAATTTAGAATATATTTAAAAAAATATATATCGTATAAAAATAATAATAACTTGTTAAAAGGAAGGAGCTGGAAAGATATGTTGATACAATGGGTAGTTTAATAGTTTTTTAGCAAGATAGGGTGTTTAAAACCTTATGTCATGAAAATATTATATATATAAGGGTAGTTTATGAACCTTGATTGATTCATCCTAGCGGAATCTTGGCTTGACTCAGACTCAACTCCAAGTCCCGGCGAGTTGAGTAACTCGGCTGAGTAAACTCGCTGACCCACCGAGTTTTAGAACTATGGTTAAAAGTCTGTTAGGTGCTAATCCCAGTTAAACTCAATAAAGATTTTGTGTGGTACACCTGATCAAGGGAAGCCTCAACAAAAACAATGGTTTCATGCACATATTGTACATGAGATGTTGCCGAACCTAAGAGATATGTTGGATCCCTCTACAAGCCGAACCAATAATTACATGAAAAAAGAAGCCACCTGTACCCACCATTAATGAGAACTAAGTAGTAAACCATAAAGATACACCACCAATTCCAACAATTCCAAGCCTTGGCCAAATCGAGTCTAAACTCTAAATGCAATACCACCCATCGCAGAATTATGAATAACATCAATGACTTCATTGAAAATTGCAATCCCATCGAGAATTTGAAGGCCATTGATGAAACTGCATTTCTTAGGGGAGATTCATTTTTATTTTTTGATGAATGACAATTTATTAATAAAAGGAAATTATAGTGCAAGGGTGGAGATAGAGATACAACAATCCAGATTCAATATCATCATCTCACATCAAATCCATATTGCACTCAGAACCGTGAAAATTGTAACTATCTTGATAGGATTGTAGAACATGGTTGTGAGAGCATACTTTAGGATTTTTATCTTCTCTCTTCAGTACAGGGTACAATTTATAAAGAGCTTTCAAAAGGATGGCAAATCATGTAGGGCTAGGGATACAAAGCAAAGACAGGGCTTGGATAAGAACATATCGGCTTGACCATGCCAGTCACCCTAAAATAAAGTTGTTGAAGGGTTTACCTTTGAAGCATCGCCAAATTGTATTTGTAACAGTTGTGATATGCCACCTATACACCTGTACTACATTGCCGATTAATCGGCGTTTTTGTCTGACTCGGCCGATTAATCGGCAATTTTGTTTGACTCGGCCGATTAATCAGCGATTTTGTGAGTTTGTTCGATTAACCTTTAGGGCTATTGCCCTCTCTGCTGCCTGCTCGTATAAGAGCTCACCCTCTTCTTCTTTTTGCCTATTTTGCACTATTTTTTTTCATTAAAATCACTGTTTTTAACTTCAAATATATTGTGATATATTTAAAAAAAATTTTCTTAAATTTTTTTTTCCCCAATTTTTTTCCACTTTAACCGATTTTTACCCATTTTTCCCAACTTAGACCCTTGCGGATTTATTGCTGACTCCCAACTTTGTGACTGTGCTTGAATCTGGGTTAGACTAAGCATGCATATACACAAACATAAAGGGATCACATTATCAATTTTTAGCTATTATAAAGGGTCATCCATTCTAGAGAGAGATGTAACATGAAATTTTTTATGTTTGGATGGCCAGGCCACATAAAGTTCCTAATAAAAAATGGAGCATAAGTTTCTATGATGTGATTGAAATTAATGTGAGATTTCAACTTCTGGTGCACATTTTTCGATAACGTGATAGGAGTTAATGGGAGATTTCAACATCCGCTAAAAGTTTCACGCACAAACGAGTAATATAAGATTAATTTCTTATCAAGACTGACTACATCTTTTCAGATGTTGTTATTAGGAAAATGGCTCCTTAGGATGTCGTTGTAGGGAACCCTACAACGTGGTCCATTTGGGCTGCCACGTGGCACCAAAATCCCAAAATGACACCCGTTCTCCCTAGGGTTCACCCATCCCTCTAGGGTTTTAGAAAAATAAAATAAAAATTTTGAACTTTTATACTTCAAATCACAAGTCAAATATCTTGGTTCGCCCAACAAACATGATGCATTGAATTTTTCCCAACTTTGATCCAATATTCAATGGTGGAAAAACACTTTCTATTTTTTAGTTTTTTTGGTAGATGGCACTTTATCGACCTTGGGCTAGTTGCCGCAGCACCTGATCCTCGGATTGGTTGCCATACGGTGCCCAACTGGCTACATCACAGGATTCAACCCTATAACGATGTCCTAGGGAACTGGCTTCCTTGTAATTATTATTATTTTTCATATAGTGATTCTTGGTCTATGATTCCATCCATTGTGTTAAGTTTATGTGCCCGGAAAGAGAGTTTTACTGATTTCACATTTTTAATGTACTAGGCAAGATGTTCTGGGGCAATTTTCAATGGTAAATCTAGAGCTTTTCAACATTGTGGAAGATATAAAGAAAGTGTCGAAGGCATTTGTAGTACATCCGAGGAACGTGAATGCCGAGAATGCAACAAGTATGTGCGCATCGTTTGACATATGGTATACTGACCTTTATTTAGTGTAATTTGCAAATACATAAGGGTACCTTTGAATGGATCCACCGAATCTTTGAGTTCACCCACATTGAAAATCCATTGACTGTGACGATGGAGATCATTTTGCATCCCAATCTTTCACATGATAGATCTTGAGAAAATGGGCGTACCATCATACGATCAGTTTTTTATTCACGTGGCACACATCCATAAAGGTGAACATAATGTGGAACTCATCACGCTCAAACATTATTTTTAGGTCACTTTTTTGGGACGTGTGCTAAGTGAAATAAAAAAACTGACTGTTTGATGGTACACCCATGATCTAAAGATCTATAGTGTGAAAGATTGCACCGAAAAATGATCTCCATCGTCCGATTCAAAGCAGTCAATGGGTGTCATCGTGGGTGAACTCAAAGATTTGGTGGGTGAATTTAAGCTACTCAATACATAATCATTTTGGAAACTGATCTTGGCCCATTGTCAGTGATAAATCTATTGATTTCCAATCCAAGGCATTTGTAGTTTATCCAAACAATGTAAATGCAGTGAATGCAACAAATATGTGCATGCCATCCTAAATAGTACTCAAACTTTGTTGAGTGTAATATGCAAACACCAGTGTGTTCTGCTCTATCTGACCGAGGTTTGGTCCAAGTTACCATCCTCTTTTCGAAAAGTTTAAATTGGATGGTGTGGACCAATGCCCACTTAAGTACAGAGGTTGCCTCCCGTCAATCGAGTAAGGGGATCGAAGCCTTATATATATATATATATATACATGGGTAATGATCACCAGACTCGCGTCACTTGAGCAGGTGACATCACGTCATGGTCAATGTTTGACTGCAATATGACGTCACCTGCTCGAGTCACTTGGTGACTCGAGTCAGGTGTATATATATATATATATATATATATATATATATATATATATATATATATATATATATATATACCAACACCATTATTGGGTAGCACATGGAGTGCAAATAGTTGATCAAAGACCGTCCCAAACAAAATCTATTCTAATTACCGTTGACCACATGGTCAGTGCATGGGAAAATTAATGAGTGAAATGCAAAACACTTCATCTTTGATTTTTGCAGTGTTAGATCGAGGCCATACATGTGGATTTATTTTTATTTATTTATTTATTTTCACAAAAAACACTTGGGACTGGTAATCTTATAGGGAACCGTGCCACATGGATTCTTGTACCACTCGGCATGGGAAAAGGCACTTGAATGTACTGTTAGATCAAGGCCATACTTGTGGATTTATTTTTATTTTTTTTACAAAAAACACTAGGGACTGGTGGATCTTATAGGGACCTGTTCTACACGGGGTGCTGTATCACGTGGCATGGGAAAAGGCACTTGAATGCAACGTTCAAACACTGCACTCAAATGCATTTTTCCTTTTCACACACACACACACACACACACACACACACACACACATATATATATATATATATATATATATATATATATATATATATATATATATATATACAAGGGAAAATGGTATATGACTCGAGTCTCCAGGCCATACACGTCGCATTGACGTGCGACATGTATGGCTGGGATACTCGAGTCACTTGTTGATTGGAGTGAGAGGATCATCATCCTATATATATATATATATATGGGACCTTGCAATGAGTTGTACACTTGAGTCATTTGGGTGCCACTGGCACCTAACCTAAAGACCAGGATCCATGGCAACATGCACAAGGTCAATCAACGACCATCCAGAAAAAAGGAAAAATTGTTTTCGCACCGTTGATTTTGTTGTCAAAGGTTCAAAATTTTTTGGTGAAGAACCTGTAACTTTGAGTCGTGAATTGAGGGGCAAAACTTCTACTTTTAATTATTTTTTCTTAAAATCCTAGGGGGACTACCAATAAAAAAATAAAAATAAATAAATCCTAGAGGGATTGATGTGCACTAAGGGATGTTGTACAAGTCAAGATGACGTGCCATGTGGCATGTAATCTACACTCGATTATGGTGTTGGAACTCTACAACTCAAGTGCAGGGACCTCTTAAACCTATATAGAAATACATATGTATGTACAAATATATGTGTGTGTGTGTATACGCATGTATATATATAGGGAAGGAAGGAGGGAGAGAGTGTATGCATTGCATATTCACTTATATATTTTTCCTTTATAATACTATGAATAAACTAGAATAATAGGAAAAAATCCTAAACGTAAATGTAGTATATACATATAATTTTCTGAAAATGTGACGCTTGAGGAGATGACTATATGGCGGTTTAGATTTAGGACTTTAAACTCTTAGTACTTCATTTTATTTTTTTCCCACTTAAACCCTATCACATATTTTTGAACAAGTCATGATTCATTGAAGACGCCACGACTTTTTTTTAATAAATCACGATTTATTTGTTTGATGAATAAATCATGTGGAAAATCTAAAATAAAGAAAAATAAGAAGATTAAAAAGAGAAAAGAGACTTCACGGGACACTAAATGGTGGAAATCTCGATATGTTTTTATTCAAAAGATCATCCCTATAAATAGAGATGGTTACACGAATGATAAAGATAAGCACAATCTTAACATATATCTTAAATCTTAAGATCCTAAATCTTAACCATCTTATCCTACTCATTGGTAACTTATAGATTGTCTAATACCCTCCATCAATTGCATGTTCATTTGAAAAAGATGGGATTGATTACAAAAAGATAAACCCTTGATCTTCATAACTATGTTGAAGATAAATAATCGAAAACAACCCATCGTGCTTGGTGGTGGTAACCACCTGTTTATGAAGTCCATCACTATCGCATCCCACTCATCTTAGAGTCTATCGGAGCCTGTGGCCCACTAGATCAGGTTCGTCATGATCTCTCCCATAAGCAATTGATGACGAATCAGATCTCTTACAAATCTCTGTAGAGATAAGTTTTTTTTTTAAATAACAATAATGAAATCTTGGATTTTATGATGAGAATAAGAGAGGGTTTAACGATGTGGATGGGTTGAGAAGAAAACTAAAGACATTGAAACACAAAAGCAATGAAGGTAGGATCCAGGATTATGGCTGGCTTGATCGCAAGATCGGAGTCGGTCACTGCTTTGATACCATGTTGAAAATCTAAAAATAAAGAAAAATAAAAAGAATAGAAAGAGAAGTGAGACTTCACGGGAGACTACATTGTGGAAATCTTGATATGTTTTTATTCAAAAGATCATCCGTATATATAGAGATGTTTATATGAATAATAAAGATAAGCATAATCTTAACAGATATCTTAAATCTTAAGATCCTAAATCTTACCCATCTTATTCTACTCATCAGTAACCTAGAGATTTTCTAATATTCTTTAATAAATCATGATTAAAATTTTAAAATGTATCTTTTTCAAAAAAGTTAGATTCTTTGTGAGTTCAACCCTAAATAAAAATGAGTGTAGGAAGATGAGTGGAAAAGACTACCAAGGTAGTTAAGGCGATGTGGTAAGGTCACGGTGAAGAGGCTCGCTATGCCACAGCGAGGCCATTGCGAGGCTAATTATTAATTTTTTAAATTTAATTTATTATTCATTAATATTTCTTTTATATTTTTATATTTTTTATTTTTTAGGAGGAAGAAAAAAAAACTCAACTACTTAGGCATCATTCTTTGATTTTAATATTGAGGATTTCATGTTCTAGGCATAAATGAATATCAATGAATATATTAAATATCAATTATCAATATGGCACGTTAACAAATTTGCAATATTGGAAAGTATAAATAAACATGAAATATCAACAAATATGAAATATTAAAAAATATAAAATATTAAGTACACATATTGTAGTGTCGTTAGCGTTGAGGTGTCGTCGACTTGTAGCCCGCTGAGGTGTTGTTGACGTTGGTGTTGGTAGCTTTCATGGAGAGAGCGAGAGAGAGAGAGAGAGAGAGAGAGAGAGAGAGAGAGAGGATTTTGAACTTATAAGTTATAACAATATTATAACTTTTAAGTATTCTAAGTTATAAAAAAGTTATACTTCCGACATATCAATTTTATAAGTGTTATAACTTACAATCCAAAAAAACCAAATAGTGTGCTAGCGACGTCATGGCGCTATTCCACCATGGCATGGCTATCTTGCCATCCTCGCTATTTAGTTGAATATGACGTTTCCTATCGCCATTCACCATATCGACGCCATGGAGAGGCTATAGCGACCCTTCACAACCATGAAGCCTACCCCAAAATAGATGGGATAAGATGATGATGGTGATAATGATGATGATGACGATGAAGGTGATGTCAGCAGCAGAAGTGATGGGTTATCTTCAATAATCTATGCAACATAGGTTGAGGTGATTCAGCTGACATCTGAAAATCTGCCAAGCCAATATTGCTGTAGCTTGTTTAACATTAATGTATTAAAGGTATCATAGACTAACACCAAAAAAGAGAATCAATTAACTAATATTTTTTTCTTCTTAATGTTAGTGTCAACATGTTTCCGATGTGGGTGTATATCATAGTCACAAAAGTCACCGACTTTTTCAAAAAATCAGAAAAAGTCGGGGACTTGCAGTCATCCTGACTACATTGACTCGGCTGATTAATAGGCGATTTGGTAATGTTGTCTGATTTTTAAAAATTTTCTTTTTCCACTTTTTCACATATAATTAAAGTGAAAAAAAACCTTTAGGCCTATCGCCCTCTCTGCTGCCTGCCCTGCTCACTGCTCTTCTTCTATTACATATTTTGCACATGAAAATCATTATTTTTAACTTGAAATAGATTTTGAAATATTCTTTAAATTTGTTTATATTTTTTCAATTTCTTTATTCTTCCCTATTTTTTCCGACTTTGACCGATTTTTCCCCTACTTTGACCCTCTCCTATTTATTGCTGATTCCCAACTTTGTGACTATGGTGTATACAACAGTAACTAATTGACGTTTTAGACAGCGTGCTGTTGGTATCCAGCCTCTAACAAAAGTCAATAAGCTCAATTTCATAAGCTTAGTTTTGGTCATCTGCATTTTTAATCTCTTGAAAATTATCTGTGCTCTTTTACTTAGATCCTTATATCTTTCTTGGTAAGGTCATTTTCCCAAACTCATTGGTTATCTGGGTTTGACATTTGCTCTCCCCTATTTTTACTTGTAATCCTATTTGACAACTTTTGTGTTACAGTTCTACCTGTTATGTTATCTTCAAAGCTATTGCCTGAGATGGAAGCAGAGGACAACTCCAAGAGAGAGCAATTAATTCACGGGATGCAAAACTTCCCAATACCCACCCAAATTGAAAAGTTGAAAGTATTTAAAAGTTTTGTAAAGTTTGTAGTATTTTTGCTGAATTCCTTTATAGTCCGACATGCTGTGAACATTGTGCAGACGAGAATTGATATTATTGGAGCAGCCTGTGAAAGTGCAGAAAAAGTCATAGCTGATACCCGTAAAGCCTATGGTTTGGGTTCTCGTCAAGGACCAACAAGTCTTCCTACCTTGGACAAAGCACAAGCTGCCAAAATTCAAGATCAGGAGAATCTCCTTCGTGCTGCTGTAAATTTTGGTGAAGGTGTTTCTCTTATATATTGGATTTGTTATAGTTTATTCGAATGACGCTTTATTGTATTTTCCAAGGTATCAAACTTGGTAATCGGTATCTGGTATCAATCCATCTTGGACCGATATGCATTGGTGATACGGATACGGTATAGCCGATAACATATCGGCCATTTTTTTATTTTTATTTTTTGGAAAAAGCAAAAAGAAAAAGAAAGAAAATAATTGTATCATTCAGTATCGGCCGATACCGAGGCAGTATTGGCCGATATCGATGCCACCCTGATACCTGTATTGGAGTGGTATCGGTATCAGTCCTCGACGAAGCTGATATGTATCGGTATTGGCCGAGTTTTGATACCTTAGTATTTTCGCCTTCACATATATTATTGTGATTTCTTTATTATTTTGGGAATGCTGTGAATCCTTATTTGGCAAGGAGTGTTAATTTTCAGGATTACGAATACCTGGAGACCAAAGGCATTCTTCGCCTTCCCTTCCAGTGCATTTGGTAGATGTGCTTACTGTTGGGGATGGTGCCCAAAATTTTGATGCTTCTGGTAAATGATCCATCTTTTTTTTTTTCATTGAAACAATAACTAGCAACATCATATATTTGGTGACTCGGGCTTCAAATCTTGGTTCTGGCAAAGCTAGTATGCTGAATGCAGTTTCACAAGCACTCATTTATATATCGCTGCAGGTGTGTACCAGAAGAACACACCACCTTCGTTGTCGTCTAACAATGTAAATGCTCAGGGATCTGCAGTGCAGGTTAGACCTGCTATTACACGACTTATTTATTTATTTTTGTTATGGGTAAGCTGGGCTTGAACTTGCAACCTTGAAGTTGCAATATTAGTATATTACTATGACTTGAATTTTAATTACTAAATTATCCAAGCAAGAGTTCTCTTGCATAATACTGAAAGTTAAAAACACTCGCTGTACTGAAATCATGGGTTACCTGTGGTGCTTTGTCATATATCGTTTTCCTTTAGTGGGTTGTTTTTCTTCTCTTAGATTCTAGCTGAATGCCACTTATTATTTATGCTGCCGTGTTACCTTTTGCTTCATTTTTAGAACCTTTTATTTTATTATTATTATTTTTCATATTGTCTACTTCCTTTTTCTAAGGCCATTACCAGTGCTGGTCCCGTATGTATGGGGTTGTTGGGAGGGGTGGACGGGATATAGTCCTAACCATAGTCACAAATGTCTCCAACTTTAAAAAAAATGGGAAAAAATCAGCGACATGCAGTCATCCCGACTTTATCGCCATTAATCAGCCAAGTCACGACTCGGCCGATTATTTGGCGATGTTTGTGATGTGTTCCGATTTTAGATTTTTTTGTTTTCTCACTCAAGGGGAAAAAAAATATAGGTTTCGTACTATTTTGTTTAGTTTGTTCACAAAAGACCTATAGGTTTTGCCTATTTTGTTCATTAAAATATTATTTTTGACTGGAAATATAGTATGATATACTTTTTTTATTTGCGCCTATTATTTATACTTTGGCCGACTTTGACCGATTTTTCCTCGATTTAGACCCTTGCCGATTTATTACCGACTCCCGACTTTGTGAGTGTGGTCCTAACCTCTGGCATTTTTGACATGGAGTGGCTGCTCTGCAGACTTGAACCCATGCCTTCATGCTTGACCACCCACCCCTTTTACCATTGCACCAAGCAATGTCCCCTCCCAGCAATCTGCGCCTACTTCCTTTTTCTGTCTTTTAAAATCGAGATGCTGTCATACTGAACCTTTTATTTTAAATGTCTATTTTAGTGTACTTGTTGGTTGGTTGCCCCATGGTAGCATATACTTTTTTGCCTTTTGTTTGTAATGAATGGCCACTCATTTTAAGAGTAGGAAAAAAGAAATGGGGATATACCCCTCTATGTTTTGGGATATTTAGAAATGCCACCCCCTGTTTCACTTAGTTATAAATAACCCCCTGATTTGCAGTTTTGTCTTTAAATACCACCTTGAGTAACTGCTCCATTAACTGCCGTCTCTAAAAAAGCAAAGTGCACTTATCACCTACATTGTTGTTTTCTCGTGTTAGAAATACTTCTCTGATGTCACTTTTCTTTTTTAGAGACGGCAGTTAACGGAACAGAAAACTAGGGGCGTTAGTAATGAATAAGTGAAACATGGGGTGACATTCATAAATATGCCAAAAGATAGGAGGGAGCCCAAAAAAATACTGGCCCATAGAAATGGGGTCATTCCCCCATGCTCAAGGAGATCCCTGGGGCATGAAAAAAAAGTCCATATCATTTTGGTTTTTCAGGAGGCCGATGTTGGCTTTTGAATCATTGTTTCAAACAAACACCTTGCCTATCTCCAATTCGATCCATGGTATCAAAACTCAGCTGATACCGATACGTATCAGCTTCATTGAGAACCGATACCACCCCGATGCAGGTATCAGGGTGGTATCGGTATCGAACTGATACCGGTCAGTATCGGCTGATACTTATCGGTCCAAGATAGACCTATACCTGATACCTAGTTTGATACCATGATTCGATCACCCTGTACTGATCCTATTAGAGTTGTCCTTCTCAAACTTACCATCCGGTTGTGTAGTAGAGCTCTAATACAAAAAGCTATGACATTGAGGCAATAAATTATTTTCTATTTTACCCAAGTCATCCTTTTAGGCTCGTGTATGCTAAACTTGCACTTTATATTATATTTTTGTTCTACTAAATTTTAAACTCCTTAGTTCGAAGACATTCTCCAAAGTTGGAAATTGTCATTGACTTGTTTCCCAATGAGCGCCACATCATTCACAAACAACATGTACAGTGGAACCTCATCTTGTAGTTTTGGTCCAATTTATCCTTAAAAAATTCAAACCAATGAAAATTTAAAACACACCCTTGATTTAGCCCAAATCGGCAGCGAATTCAACCACATCTCGACAAACAATTCTTATACTAGTTATTGCATTTTCGTACTTGTCTTAGAAAATCTATATATTCTCCTTAACATCCACTGGATTGTTTGTCTCGACATCCACCTTATCATAGGGTTTCTCTAGAATTAGGGTTTTGCCATTGAATCACAACCGTTGATCTAACATGCTTTTACCATTGGATTTCACCAAATCATTGGCCAGGTGTGCCTTTACACCACCCCGAAACCAAAACCTCTGAAATTAAGCATGCTTCTCTTCTTCAGGGCTCTCATCTTCTTCATTAAGCCCATCAGTTCAACACCTTAGTTTTACTCTTCGAGCACCACCATTACAGCGCCTTCAACTCCCATATGAAACTCCTTGTCGAGCACCTTTATCATCTTCGTTGAGCACCATGGCATAACCACTCAACGCCCACATGAAACTCCTCTGTCTAGGAAATGCTCAATCAACCTCAATATAAAACCCTTTTATTTGGCTCAGCCTTTGCAACTAAATCCTCACTAAACTGAAACTATTACGAGAGATCTCTGAAGCCTTGGAAGGCACTCGAATGAGTGGGGCCCAGCTATTCATCTGTTCCAACCATCACTTCTTCGATCTCTCTCCATCTTTGCATCATCAGCCACAGCATGCATTAAAGCTGCTCCTCGATCCTCATTGGTCGCCTTCGCATTGCTTCACCTGACCTCATCTTCAGGACCATGGTATTTTACGGTCGTTTCCGAGAGAGAGAGAAATGAAAAAATTCTAACTTTAGCTAGGATTTTGTCATTTTCCGATGCGGGGACAACTAGCTCGTTTTCCGCTTTCTAATATTTTTACCAAACACCGGAAATGGCTGGATTCCATTTCCTTCCCCCCTATCCAAACATAGCCTTAGTATTCTCATTTGGATCGGTGGCCCAGAATTTAGTGGCTTTTAGGTTTTATCTAGAATATATATATGTGTGAAACCCTAGAGATGGATTTTATCATTTTATTTCCCGAAATATAAAATTCTCTTAGAGATTCTCATTTTAATTTTCTTTTCTGTTGCATACTAGTTCTGTTTTTGCCTCCATGCAACTGAATCATTCAATCTTATCCGCGCTCCTGAGTGCAAATCTTATAGCGTGGAATCTGCTGATGACATTCGATTTTATCATTAATGCGGAGTTTGGGTGCAGGGAAACTAATTTGTGGGAACATTATGGCTACGTTTCTGCGGAATCCTCAATAAATTGATGCAAATGGAAAGGCCACTCTTTTACAGTGCAATTTTTTTGTTGTTTTTTGTTTTCGTAACGCATGGTTCTTACTGCAGACTTCAGGAGCTCAACTAATTGGGAGGTCAGTTCCATCGCCCTCTGGCATCCCCAGTGCTACTTTTGATAATGCAACCACATCTCCTTTGCCTTATGCGAACTCACCTAGATCTGGCACAAGCATAATGAACACACCTTCCCCTCAGCAACAGACACAACAGCAACAGAGGCAAAAAATGGTCCAAATGCCTCAACACCAGCAGCAAATCCTCGCTCAACAACAGTTGCGGCAATCTTCGACACCAGGAGGGCTAGGGCAGGTAAATTTTATATTTTGGATAAGTTTTTTATTGGTAAATTTTTTATCTATTTGTAGATTTGTTGATGTGAATCATTGTTACCTATGCCCTTTTACTTTTGACCATTTTTCCGTGTCGACACTTGGTGGCACTTGGACACTTCTCAACATTGCTTGATACCTTTGGACATGTAGATAATACCACATAATCCCAGTCACAAAAGTCTCCGACTTTTTCAAAAAAATTGGAAAAAGCTGGCGACTTGCAGTCATCCCAACTTTATTGCCGATTAATCGGCCAAGTCACGTGATGCGAGACAAAGGACCCTAAACTACGTGAATGCCATGATTGGATTAATTGCCGAAATTAAATTAAGTTAATTAAACAATTAACCATGAGATTAATGCGGATACCTTAGGGTTTCGTAGTTTTCCATGGGAAGATCGCGCTAGATTCGAGTAGGGTCCGGTCCGTGCTCTAGATTCGTTAGATTCGCTGTGTAGATCGGTCTAGAGGTAGAATTCTAGCTTTTTCAGATTAGGGTGCCGCTTGAGATTCAATGGTGGAATCACGAGTCCTCTAAGGGTTCTGATTCAGTTGGTTTAATGGCTCGTATAAGATCTAGGGTTGGAATCAATGGTTCTGATTTTGAGGGTTTTGGAAAAAGGATAATGGCTGGATTTGTGGTTTGTGGGATCCAAAACAAGCAGAGAAAGAAAAAATGAAAATTGAAGAAATAGGTAAAAGATAGATTTTGGGCTTCACACCCTTGGCTTCACACCAAACCCTTCTCGGGAAGTGAAGAAGAATCACTCTTCAACAATGGCTCATCTCAAGCACATAAGCAATAACTTTCATTCATAATTAATCATCATCCCTTACAATGTTTATTTAGAGACCTTATATAGGAGGCTCCACAAAAGAAAAATAAAACCCTAAAACAAAAATAAACAAAGACAAGTATGTCCTTCAAAATTCAAATTCGAATTCTGACGCAGTCAATCGATTGACATATAGTATTCAATCGATTGACGTACATGGATATCGTCAGAATTAGCTCCTCAGTCAATCGATTGACATACATATATATCGTTAGAATTAATTCCTCACAGGCCCAGGCAATTGATTGACATACATATATATCGTTAGAATTAATTCCTCACAGGCCCAGGTAATCGATTGAGACCCAAGTGTCAATTGATTGACTGACATTGCTCCAACACGTCTAATTCTTTATTTTGGGTTTTGATCTCCGTTTCCATTCCGCTTCTTCCTACGACGGTACACATGAAACGGTCCGTATCCAATGTCTACAATGTCGGCGTCCCCGTCATCACGATTCGGCCGATTAATTGGCGATGGTTGTGAGGTGGTCCTATATATATATATATATAGAGAGAGAGAGAGAGAGAGAGAGAGAGAGAGCCGGGGATATGCTCCCGGGCGTAGAGATATCTCTACGTCAATTGATATGGGCGCGACACGTAGTGCCCTTTTTGTAAAGTGATGGGTGGCATGGGGCCCACTTTACTAACTAGGGTATTTAGCTTTTAAAATATTTAAAAGCTAAATACCCTTCCAGCCATTATTCTTGACTTTTTTAAAGTCTCTTTTCTCTTTCTTCTCTTTACTTTTTCAAGAAACTGTCAGAGTTACTTTTTAAGATTTACTTTACTCAAGATACACTTATTTTATAGTACGGTAAATTTTTAAGTCTTTAAATCTGAACTCCTTTAGGGTAAAATGGGAACGAGTGCATTGATTCTCAGAATGGGAGATTGGATTTGCGCCCATTGTTGTAACGTCAACTTCCGACGTTGGTCTGTTTGCCATCGACATGGGTATGATGCCACCAGAGCCGAGGGAGTGACGATCAAATCCGCAGATGATCGTATTCCCTGGTCGAGAAGGAAACATCAAACGGTCAATAATAGGGCTCAAATGCATGACCTTCAACATGGTTGGTCGATTGCCGGGAAAAAGTTCAACCAAGCAAATGCGGCGATTCTTAATCCAGCATGTCGATGTATTGGGGTATCATATGTGAAAATTGTGGGGAAAGAAGTGAGATATGCAGAGGAGCCCGACAAATCTTCTACGCAGTAGAACGGAATGGCTCAATCCAGCTGGAAAGGGGATATAGAACTGACCCACTCTGCTTTCACTCCTCTCAGTATCTCTCACTAGCTAGGAATATACGTCGCTACTGGGTGGTGCTTTACACAAACAAAAACACATTAGCGCTATTTCATTTATACAGATGGCTTCAAAATACATGGGATTCCATTAATCAGCTTGTCCTATCAACAATCACAAAAACAAAATATCTTCTGAGATTTCGATTGGAGGAGACTGCCAGAGATATTTGCATCAAAGAGTATTTTCACATCGACGACATCCCAGTTGAGTGTGGGCCTTGGGATTCGTCAGTAGGAGACCTACAACTACACCGGTGGAGGGGTGGGTTCTGGTTTTGAGTTTTCGGGCTCCTGCTCCATGCCTGGTCCACTGAAGTATTCAAGGGGATCGAAGATTGGTGTGGGGGATTCATGTTGGTTGACCGAGGTACGGACGATCTTTAGGACACTGGTGCAGCTCGGATTCTCGTCGCCGTCGAGAGACCGGATCACATCCCCAGAAGCTGCGAGGTTTGGGTCAGAGGTCAAAAATTCCGGATCTTCATAGAAGTGGCGCTGATGGAGCGGGTGCTCATCCCTCAATAGATGGGCGATGAATCCAAGGGGTCCCGAAACCCTGACGTAGACGTATTCAATTGTACCGCAAAAAAAGTCCCGCCTGAGATCGAACCAGTCAGGGATTGGGTGGAAAGGTCTGGTCGGTCGGAATCGCAAGGCCCGAAAGGGTGCTTGGCCATGTACTCGTCGCATCGAAGAGGGGGAACAACGGTGGTTGCCCTCTCCGGTGGGGTGCAGTAGTACTCCGGGAACCAGCGGGTCGGTTCATATTCAGGCTGCAGAACGTGAGGAGGGAGAAATAGCTCAAGTTAGAGATTGGTTGCAGGCTGAGGTCGGGGCAAACGAGGGTGTCGGTGATCGGCGACAACCACGAACACCGGCGATACACCAGATTTAAGCGCTGCCTTCCCACTTTGATCTTACACTGTCGTGGGTCTCTATGGTTGAGGTTCCCTCGTAGTCCAAGGACACCTATTGTCAGCCGACAACTGCTGTGGTCGGCGTGCAGACCTGGTTACCTGCACAAAAGGATGACGAGGAAGATCGCCGATGGGATCCGATGGAGACTGAGGAGCTCCTTTGCTCTAAAAGGGAGAGGGGGCAAAGGAACAAGAAGAAGCTTCTGGTCTTCTTCTGCAAGAAACATAAAAATAGAAGGCTTCGAATTTCGTGCCTTGCTGGGATACAGACACGTGTCCCCTCAGCAGCTTCTCTCTACCGGATGATGGCTTTAAAAAACCAGTCAATGGTTTAACTGTTGGTCGTCGATCTTTGCCCCTGCAAGGTGCCACGTGGAATCCTAGCCGACATGGATTGCCTAGCAGATGTTACTCCTCGACCTTCACAAGTCCTAAAGGTACCTCGATTAAATATAGGTGTTGGAATTATCTTAAAGGTGACACATGAATTCCACTACCCCGATGGGCAACAGCTGGCTACTGGATATGTCCTTTGGGCCTTATGCGGGCAACAATTGATGGGCTATTGCCTGGGAACGGGGCAAGGACCCGTCAAGACTCTGACCTTGACTCCTTTGGGTCCGCTGCAATCTTCTTTGAGGTCGAGGGCCTACGACCCAGCAGGGAATGGACAATGGGATTGCATGGAGGTTACTGGGACCCGAGTCAGCACGACATATATTTTCTGGACCCGACTACTACTACAGGCATAGTAGATAGCCTTGTGTTATCTCCAACACATGGCCCCTTCATCTCCCTTTCGCCGGCGAGCTGTGAAAGAATAGATGATCCTTTGGTTGGTAATAGCAGTATATGTCCTGGAATTGAGAACGATGTCGACCGTCTAATCAGTAGGGGAGGTGACCTTAGGATGACATTCAAAGGACCCCAAGAGACACTCAGAGAGGTATTCCGGAACATCCTAAAGAATCGGCACAACAACAACAGGAAAAAACGTAGTGGCATATCCCGGGAGCTAGCTCGACTACAGTGGGGAATGTTGGATGGAAAGGGAGATAGGGGTGTGACGCGGGACAAAAACCCTAAAATGCGTGAATATTATTTTGATGCGATTTGCCGGAATTAAATAAACTTAATTCAAGATTAATCTCAAAACTATCACAATACCTTCGGGTTTGTAGAATTCTGGTAGGTAAATCACGCGAGATCCGAATAGGGTGTCTAATCCGATGCGCAAGTCCCGTTAGATTTGAGGTGGGATCGGGCTTAAAGATAAGACTCTAACTTTTCCAGGCTTGGGCGTTCGTCTTCGATCTGATGTAGATTCACGGGTTGAAACTAGGGTTGTAGAATTGGGTAGGTTTGATGGCTCGGATGAAAACTAAGATTTTGATCGAAATAGATTTTGGTTTTTGGATTGGGGATTTAATATGGGTAATGGATTGTAAGAGAAAGACATAGAAAATATATCTAGCAAAGATAATAAAAGATCAAAAGAGAATAGATGGGAATCACTCCCTTGGTCTCACACCAAACCCATCTTAGGAAGAAGAATATTCAAGCATAAAGCATTCAAACTATTCAATAAATAAATAAAAAGTGTTTACAAGCCTCTATATATAGGCTATCAATTAATAACTCAAATTAAAGAGTCCTAATAATAATAAAAACTAAAAGGCGCTCAGAAATTTAGAAGTTCATTGCCGCCAACAATGACCTGTAATGTTAATAGTGTGGTGTTGAAAGCGCGCTGTTGCAATGTTAACAGCGTGCTGTTGAACAGCGCGTTGTTGCATTGTTCACAGCGTGCTGTTGAACTATTCACAACGTGTTGCGATACTGTTCTCCGGATGATGGTTTCAGCCTCCTTTTCTCATTTGAAGCTACGGTACTCGGGCTTCCTCTACGTTTCTTCCGACGCCGGTAGAACTGATGTGGTCCGAATCCGATGTCCATGTATGTGGCGTCCCCATCAATTCCCCTGAACCAAATAGGTTTCATCACCAATGAAACGCGCTTGTGGTAGATGTCAATCAAATCGGGGTTCAATCTGCGAACCTCATTCTCGTGGATCCAAGTGTTTTCGGACTTCGATTTTCCGACCCATTTAATTAGGTATTTCTGGAGTCCCCCATCATGTGTGGAGACGGCATGATCACTTATTATATCCTCAATCCCATCTTTTCTCTGTCGGCTTGGGGAAGGAAGAAGTTGGGTTGGGGCTATGAGGTGGCTGGAGTGGGTTTTCAGGAGGTGGGGTGAAACCCAAGTAAGGAACCAAGTCCTCCACATTGAATGTTGAACTAACCCCCGTACCTGGAGGAAGCTTAAGTACGTATACATTCGGATCACTCTTAGCCAAAATTCTAAAGGATCCAGCTCCTCGGGATTGCAGCTTTTTTGCGGATCCCGATGGGAACCGCTCAAGCTTGACTCGGACCATCACATAATCACCCACTTGATATTCTTTGAAACGCCTATGAATATCAGCAGATAACTTGTAGTGATTGTTGCTTGAATTTATCTTTTGTTTAATTACGACATGCAAGTTATGAATGTGTTGTGCCAATGCATCGGCTGACTTAGATACTCTATGCGATGTAGACATGAGGATCAAATCTAGTGGTGTCCTAGGCCTATGACCGTATACTACCTCAAAAGGACTCATGCCTATGGACCTATTGACAGAATTATTATAAGCAAACTCAGCTGTGGGAAAAATGGTATCTCAGGCCCTAACATGATCACCGACAAGACTACGAAGGAGATTCCCAAGGTTCCTATTGGTGCTTTCGGTTTGGCCATCCGTTTGAGGGTGATAAGCCATTGAGAATTGGAGCAATGTGCCCCTCATGTGCCAAAGGGTCTTCCAAAAATAACTAGTGAATTTGACATCCCTATCAGACTGGTTTTGGGCAACTCATGAAGACGTACTACCTCCGCGAAGAATAATTTTGCAATGTGGGATGCATCGGAGGTTTTGGAACAAAGTATGAAGTGGGCAATCTTGGAAAATCGGTCCACTACGATAAAGATGGAATCGTGCTTTCTTGGAGTTTTGGGAAGACCAAGCACGAAGTTCATTGAGAGGTCTTGCCACGGTGTGTGTGGCACGGGTAATGGGGTGTACAAGCCGGTATTTTGTTTTGCCTGTTTTGACACTTGGCAAGTACGACAATGCTTGACGACCCAAGCGACGTCTCTCATAAGGCTAGGCCAAAACAGCCTATCCTCTATAAGCGTAACAGGTTTTTTACGCCCGAAATGTCCGGCCATCCTTCCAGCATATAACTTCCAAATGAGTAAGTCACGCAATGAAGTGCGAGGGATGCAAAGACGATTGCTTTTAAACAAGTACCCATCGTGGATGGTGTACGCGGAGTGTGTGCTAGTCGGGTCACTAAGGAGAGCAGTGTACTCAACTCCAAAATCTGGGCACTCGGGGGTACTCATCCTTTAACCTTTCGAACCCGACGACCTCGGTGCTCATTGTGCGCAAAGTCGTCACTCGATGACTAAGTGCATCAACAGCCCTATTTTCAGCACCGACCTTATGCTTTAACACGAATGTGAACTCTTGAATGTATTCGACCCACTTCGTGTGCCTTGGGTTCAACTTTTTCTGTGAAGGAAGCGTAAGGCTTCATGGTTAGAGAACTACACAAATTCCTGCGGTCTAAGGTAATGTTTATAATACCAAAGAGATCGGACGACCGCATAGAACTCTGTCATAGGTGGAGTATTTTTGTTTTGTCTCATTAAGTTTTTCACTAAAATAGGCCACAAAGTGACCATCTTAGCTAAGCACTCCTCCTATGCCCACACCCAATGTGTCGCATGCAACTTCGAAGACTTTGGAAAAGTCCGGCAAGCACATGACGGGTGCACTACTCATCTTTTGTTTGATCTCGACAAAGGCTTTCGTCTCGGCTTTGCCCCATTTAAAGTCCCCCATTTTCATGTAATCTTTAATTGGGGCCATGATGGTGCTAAAGCTTCTAATGAAGCGACGATAGAAAGTAGCCAAGCCATGGAAACTGCGGACATCGTGTATGTTCTTAGGTTCGGGCTACTCCACAATGGCTTTAACTTTTTCGGGGTCTGTGACCATTCCATTGGCTGAGATAATGAATCCTTAGAAGATAACTGAACGTTGCATGAAGGTGCACTTCTTGAGATTTACAAACAACTTCTCGCCCTTTAGGGTCTCACAAACCAGCCTAAGGTGGTTCAAGTGTTGATCTTTGTCATGACTATAAATCAAGATGTCATCAAAATACACATCAAAGAATTTTCCTAGAAACGACCTCAACACTTGGGTCATGAGTCTCATGAAAGTACTCAGGGCATTAGAAAGCACAAATGACATGACCATCCACTCACAAAGACCATCCTTGGTCTTAAAGGCGGTTTTCCACTCATCACCAGGGCGGATGCAGACTTGATGGTAGTCACTCTTAAGGTCTATCTTTGAAAAGATAGTGGCACCAACCATCATATCGAGCATGTCATTGAGCCTTGGTATGGGAAACCGATACTTAACCGTAATCTTATTGATTACACGACTATCCACACATATGCGCCATGCGCCATTTTTCTTAGGAGTGAGTAGGACAGGTACGGCACACGGGCTCAGACTCTCTTGGATGAACCCCTTCTGAAGGAGCTCATTGACTTGTCGAGTCAACTCGGTGTGTTTAACCAGATTCAACCTGTAATGGGGTAGGTTCGGTAAGTTAAATCCGGGAACCAAGTCTATTGCGTGTTGGATATCACGCAGAGGAGGGAGTTCGTTTGGTAAGTCTTCAGGGAATATATCCGTAAACTCTTTCAGGGTCGGTTCAACCTCATTGGGACACTTGCTCACCGACTCGGGAGCACTTTCAATGGTGACGACTACGTACACCACACTCTCATCTAACGATGCTTTCTCAAATTCAGAAGGGCTCACAATTTTAATGGATTTAGAAGATTCGCCTTTCTTCTCTACTTTGTTGGTCGATGGTGTTTTTGGAGGCAAAGGGTGTAAAGTAATCTTCTTACCCTTATGCATGAACGTGCATATGTTTTATCGACCAAATAGAGTCACATCCATGTCGTAGAGCCACAGTCTTCACAAAATGATGTGGCCCACATCCATTGGCACCACGTCACACCATAAGGTGTCCGAATAAGAACCTAATTGTATCGGTACACGACACCTTTTCGACACGGGAATGGATGAAGAGTTGACCCATGCGACTTTATAAGGTCTTGGGTGGGCTTCGGGTGTAAGCCACAAGCGACGTACGGTGTGAGTTGACACTACATTGGTGCAACTACTGCTATCCAGGATGACCTTACAACTCTTTTCATTAAATCTGGCAAAGGTGTGGAAGATGTTCTCCCTTCGCCAGTCATCCTTTTCATCCCGTTGAGGCTGTGCAAGGGCACACCTCACAACTAAAGCATTACCAATAACATCACCCTCCTCATCACTGGGTGTGCTATCTGGCTTAAATACTTCAACCACTAATTCACCATCATACTCCTCTCCCTCAACGAAGAGTCCTTTGGGGGTCTTTTGTAGGGCATTGGGCGGCAAAGTGTCTCTTCCCATGACATTTATAGCACTTTATTGAAGAGCTGCCCTTTGAGGATTCTCTTACTACACCTTTTCCCTTTTCAAACCTCGTATTGGTAGGGACAGGTTGTGTAGGCTTGGGAGGAGGATTAAATAGTCCCTCACCGGAGCGTTGACTACTATATTGTGGTTCAGTTCCTTTCACCACCGATGTTTTCAAATATCGTTCAAGATTTTGCACAACGGCATAACCTCTTTCAAGAGTTTTCATGGGGTGAGAAATCAACTATTTTTGCAAATCAAGTCGCAATCCGGTGCGGAATCTAGAGAGAGTGATTCAGGTTCTTACGATACCTTTGCCCTTATCATGAACTCTTCAAATTTGGCAATGTAATCGGTAACGGACATACCACCTTGGCGTAAATTTTGTCACTGGTCGAGGGGGCGTTGGTGGTATGATAAAGGAGTATACTTCTCAGTAAGTCGTTATTTCATGTCATCCCAACGGGTAATGGGAGGATAACTCGCATTTACCCTGATGGGCTCGACATTAAGCCAGAAAAGTCGAGCTTGACCAACCAATTTCATTTTAGCGAGTCTGACACAACGGTCGTCATTCATGTTATACCAATCAAAGTGCTGGTCAATGTCGGAAAGCTAATCGAGGAAGGCTGTAGGATCCATTCTTCCATCGAAAGTCGAAATCTCAACTCGGACACTCTTAAGGAGTTGAACTTCGGGATCGTAGTCATCTCTACGAGGATTCGTACGATTCTGATTCCGAATATCTTGGCGGCCATTGCGCCCTTAGTGTTGATTCTCAAGTTTACCAATCGCTTCTAGTTGGTTGATTCGATCGCGCAATCTATCATTACCAACTCCTATGGATGTTTGGTCCTGCTCTATGGTATTTAGACGCGCATTACTCGCACCAAATTCTCCTCGCATAGCTCTAAGAGTATCGAGAACCTCATTCGAAGCCATGGTGATCACAAAGGTCTATTAGGGTTCTAATATGGAATGAAATATGGGCTCAAAAAGGAATAACAATGCAATAAAATAAATATGACAAGCAAAGATGTCGTAACCTAGAAAACCTATGGCTCTGATACCAAAACTGATGCAGAACGAAAACCCTAAAATGCGTGAATATGATTTTGATGCGATTTGTAGAAATTAAATTAATTCAAGATTAATCTCAAAACTATCATGATACCTTCGGGTTCGTAGAATTCCGGTAGGTAAATTGCGTGAGATCCAAATAGGGTGTCTAATCCGATGCGCAAGTCTCATTAGATTTGAAGTGGGATCGGGCCTAGAGATAGGACTCTAGCTTTTCCAGGCTTGGGTCTTCGTCTTCGATCCGATGTAGATTCACGGGTTTGAACTAGGGTTGTAGAATTGGGTAGGTTTGATGGCTCAAATGAAAACTAAGGTTTTGATGAAAATAGGTTTTGGGTTTTGGATTAGGGATTCAATATGGGTAATGGATTTTTAGAGAAAGAAAAAAAATATATATCTAGCAAAGATAATAAAAGATCAAAAGAGAGTAGATGGGAATCACTCCCTTGGTCTCACACCAAACCCATTTCGGAAAGAAGAATATTCAAGCATAAAGCATTCAAAATATTCAATAAATAAATAAAAAGTGTTTACAAGCTTCTATATATAGGCTACCATTTACTAACTCTAATTAAAGAGTCCTAATAATAATAAAACGCTGAAAAAGGCAATTTCCATAAAATTTAGAAGTCCCGTCGTCGCCAACAGCGCGTTGTTGCACTTTTCATAACGTGTTGCGTTACTATTCTCCGGATGACGGTTTCAGCCTCCTTTTATCCTTTGAAGCTACGGTACTTAAGCTTCCTCTACGTTTCTTTCGACGCTGGTAGAACTGATGTGGTTTGAATCCGATGTCCATGTATGTGGCATCCCCATCAGGGTGTCTAGCTATCCTCTGGCGGGCGGTCTTTGCGATGTTCATATTTGAAGATGTTATCTTGGAATGTAAGAGGTATCTCCGGCAGGTCTAAGCGAGCCGGAGTCAAAAGGGTTATCGAGTCCATCAACCCGGTGATTATTACTCTTCAGGAAACCAAATGGGGGAGTTGCGACAAATTCAAAGTCGCGTCTGTGATCGGTGGGAACCGATGGGAATGGATATGAGTAGATTCCGAAGGGGCCTTAGGCGGTATTCTTATGGCTTGGAATTCGATGTTGTTTGAAAAAGTAGACGAAGAGGTGGGCTTATACTCAACTTCGGTGATGCTTCGGAACAGAGACACAGGCAAAGTGTGGACATTCTCTGGGATTTATGGTCCAACAAATGATAGTCAACGAGGAGAGTTTTGGTTCGAACTGGCAGCATTCTCAGCTCTATGGAATTTTCCTCTATGTTTGGGGGGCGACTTTAACGCCATAAGATGGGGCAACGAAAAGATGGGGGGGGGGGGGGGGGGGGGGTCGGGCATGGCTGTCATGAGGGATTTCAACTCCTTCATTTCAGGTTGGGAGCTGATGGACATTCCCCTCATCGGAGCATGATTCACAGTCCAATCTTCAGGACATGCCCTCAATGGATGGACCTATTTTCGGCAGCCAGACTTGAAGGACTGGTAAGGGCTGTATCGGACCATCGGCCACTTCTATTGACGTGTGAATCTCGAGGGAGGGGACTGACCCCGTTCAGATTTGAGAACATGTGGCTGATGGACGAGCAGTTTAGAGCAGCGGTTCCGTCTTGGTGGAGTGAGTCTGCACCTGAGGGGACGACTGTGTTCTGTTCATCTCCAGGCTCCACCGGCTTAAGGAGCACATTAAGGCTTGGAATAGAGAGGTATACGGCCTTGTTCACATTGCGAAAGAGGCCTTACTCCTGCCATTGGAGGACCTCGACAACCTAGAGGAACAAAGGGCACTTTCGGATGAGGAATGAATCGAGAGGATAAAAAAGAACAGGAATTTAATGGCAAATGTAGGGCTGAAGAGGCATGCTGGAGACAGAAATCTAAGGATCAATGGCTAAGAGAGGGAGATCAAAATACAAAAAAATTTCACACAGTAGCCAATGCGCGAAACAATACCAAATACGTGAGTAATATTGCAGTTGACGGAATATCATATTACGATCAGGAACTGATTCGACTTAATGTCGTCAACTATTTACTCCAAACTATATTCTAATGAGGGTCTTACTCGGCCAGAGCTGAATGGGCTGGTGTTAAACTCTATCTCGGAGGACAAGTGCGATGAGGTGGAGAAACCATTCAGCGAAGACGAGGTGTGGCGGGCCATCAGATTCGGCGGGAAAAACAAATCACCGGGGCCTGATGGATTCACCATGGAATTTTACCGTTGTTTTTGGCCGATACTTAAGTTGGAGCTAATGGAGATTTTTCGTGAGTTCCATGCCAACGGATTCATCGGACGAAGCTTCAATTCTGCATTTATCATACTCATCCCCAAAAGGAGTGGGGCGGAGGATATTTCAGAATTCCGGCCCATTTGTCTCATTAATTGTCTGTACAGAATCATATCCAAAGTGTTAGCCAACAAAATCAAGTCACTCATGGGCAAGATTATCTCGAGTAATCAGGGAGTGTTCGTTAAAGGCAGACAAATGGTGGACCTAGTTGTGGTGGCTCAAGAGGTGATTCATTCAGCCCATCACTCCCGTCAACCTGCTGCTCTTTGGAAGGTGGATATGGAAAAGGCGTATGATCGTTTCAGCTGGGATTATCTTGACTATATGCTTAGCAGCTTAGCAGATTGGGGTTTGGGTATACCTGGAAGAGAGGGATGCGGGCTTGCTATTCTTCGGCCTGGTTTTTGGTGCTGGTAAATGGTATGCCTGTTGGTTATTTCAAAAGCTCTAGAGGTCTCCGCTAGGGAGATCTGCTATCGTCGCTCTTATTTAACATGGTAGGGGAAGCACTGGCAGGTCTCATAGCTCGTGCGAAACAAATGCAGCTCATATATGGGATTATGGTGTGTCCTCCGGGTCGTAGTATCTCGCATCTTCAATACGCCGATGATACCATACTATTTGGGCGCGCAGATGTTGAGGAGTTCACCTATCTCACAGATATCCTCTCGGTATACTAGGCGATTTTTGGGCAACGAATTAACTTTCACAAATCAGCCATTATAAGAATTGGGGTTAGGGACCAACAAATAGAAGAATTAGCGGCTACCGTTGACTGTGGGATCAAGAAGCTTCCCATCAAATACTTGGGTATTCCTCTGGGCTTGAAAAAACCATCTGCGCGGGCATGGGAGCCGGTGGTTCAGATATTTGAACAGTGGCTATCTTCGTGGAAAGGCAAACTTCTCAGTAGTGGAGGTCGGCTTCTCTTGGTCAAAATTGTCCTCTCTAGTTTGCCTATATTCTTTGTCGATGTTTGTTTGTCCGAAGGGAGTGATATATCGACTAGAACAAATCCAAAGAAAATTCCTTTGGGAAGGTTCCGGTCTCGATAAACGCTATCATCTTGTGAACTGGGAGACCTGTCAGCTCCCGACGGCTTGCGGAGGGCTTGGTATTCGGAGTCTGAGGCATACAAATGTGGCACTACTGGGAAAATGGTTCTGGCGGGCTGGTTCGGCGAGCGAAAGTTGCAGTCTTTGCCGAACAGTGCTAGCTGAAAAGTATGGGCAATCGGCTAGAAATTGGGGCATTAACATCACGGCCCATAGAGGCACATCATCTTGGTGGGAAAGCATCTGTGAAACTTGACCTTCGTACGCTAGATGGATACGCTTCAATTGGGGATGTGGCTCCCGGATCAGATTTTAGGAGGATGCCTGGGTGGAGGGAGAAAAGCTCAGGTCGAGATTTCAGGACATCTACAATATTTCCACAAACAAGGACGGACTGATCAATGATTTCACTTCAGATTCAGGTGGGGGAAGAGCATGGGGTGTCACCACACGGAGACTTCTAAGCAATGAGGAGATAACGTCATTCTCTAACTTGTTGCCCACTATCTGTGGTACGCAGCCAAACCCTCAACATCAAAACCAGCGGGTATGGGTCCCAGGTAAAGATGGTAATTTCACTGTCAAGTCGTATTCTAGGATGCTCACTAGCCGACCCTTAATCAAATTTCAAGGAGCGAAGTTGTGGAGAACGGATATCCCTCCAAAAGTTTAATTCTTCACTTGGACTTTGCTCAAAGAAAAAATCCTTACGATTGATCAACTTCATCCGGCGGGGAAAGAAGATAGACAACCATTGTGGCATGTGCCTCCAAGAGGAGAGACTGCTGCTCACCTCTTCCTCCACTGCAAGATGGCACCCAACGTTTGGAGTGCGATTCTTACTTCCTTTGGTATGTTTTGGGTGGTCCCGTCGTCTTTCTAATAGCAGTTTTTGGCTTGATCGTCGGCCGACATTGAGGGGTCGAGTCGGGAATACTGGAAAGTGGCTTTTATGGCAGTCTGTTGGAACATATGGCTTGAGAGGAATAGGCGAACGTTCAATAATAATCACCGGCCGGTAGGGATGGTGATCAAGGATGTCAGGGACTATATGTGCTTTTGGGTCGATAGGAAAATTGTTACTGCTTCAGGAGAGAATGCCCCCTGGGAGCCGGGATAGAGAATGCCCTCTGGGTGTCAGAATTGGACTCAAGCGTTCGGTGCCTAGTGGCTGTTTTCTCTTTTATTTGCCTTGTACCGTTTTGTTTTGATTTCCTTTTGATCGTGTGTTTGTAATTGTTCTTCTCAGCACCTTGCTGGCTTTTAATATATTGTCCTTACCGATTAAAAAAAAGAAATATATATTTTACTCAAAAAATGTGAGCGTCCGGTAGCGAAGCGCTAGCAACCCCACAACAGCGAAGTGCCGACACCCCAATAGCGAGGCGCTGACACCATGGCGTCGAGGTGCCAATGTCGGGGTGTTGGCGCCTCTATAAGAGGTGTAGGCGCCTCGTTAAAAAAAAAATGGGGCGTCGGCGCCTCGTTTCGGGGGCGCCAACGCCTCTATATCAAGGTGCTGGCACTTCATAAAAAAAAATAATAATAATAAATAAATAAATATATATATATATATATATATATATATATACACACTAACACCTCGATATAGAGGTGTTGGTGCTTTGCTACTGAGGTGCTAGCGCTTCGCTATCGGGCGTTCACATTTTTTGAGTAAAATATACCTAAAAAAGTAAGTCTGACACTTTCTTAGAAAAAAAGGATGAGAAGAGAGAAAAGAAAGATACTTTAAAAAGGCTTTTAAAAAAGTCAAGAACAACGGCTGAAAGGGAATATAACTTTTAAAATATTTTAAAAGTTTAACCTTAGTTATTAAAGTGGGCCCCATGCCACCCATCACTTCACAAAAAAGGTGCTACGTGTCGCGCCCATATCAATTGGCGTAGAGATATCTTTACGCCCGAGCGCATTTTCCCCTTTCCCATATATATATATTATTATTTTTTTTTTTTTCACTTAAGGGGAAAAAAGAACCTTTAGGTTTTCTACTATTTTGTTCAGTTTGTTCATAAGAAAATAATTTAGGTTTTACGTATTTTATTTATTAAAACCATTATGTTTATCTTGAAATATATTATGAAAAACTTTTTATATTTTTTGAATTTTTTATTTTCCTTGATTTTTTTTTTTACTTTGACCGATTTTTGCCAAATTTTCCCGACTTAGACCCATGCCGATTTATTGCTGACTCCCGACTTTGTGACTGCATAAGACCGTCCGAAATGTTCCTCGTTTTGACACGATAAAATGAACCGTCGTTTTATAAAAATGATTTTGTAAAGTGTAGTAACTTATAAAATAAAAAACTTGGGTCCTTGAAATGACTTGTATAATATAGCATACTTTTGAAATGATTTTGCAACTTATACTAAAGTTTAGTAAGTTATCATTGCAATGATATGACAAGTCATTTCAATGACTTGCAACTCCTAGTTATCATTGCTTTAGAAAAAGAATCAATCATTTGTAAAGTTTGGTTGCAATGTTTATCATCTCACTTGATACATTGTAGCTGTCCTTAGTAGGCCAATGCAAATGCCCTATAGAAGTCTAGTGTCTCTCCTTTTAATGCCTCAGGCGGATAAAGTGGAAGCGAGCTTGGTTTAGGCCTACGCGGTCACCCTCCCTAAGCAGGGCCTAGGCAGCCAAATGGGGGCTTAGGCGGAGCTTTGGAAAATAGAGCTAATGAATGGTAAAAATAACTTTGTTTTTTTGTTAGATAAGCTGGGGTTGAACTTGGGGCGTCAAGGTTGCGTCATCTTGCACCTGCCATTGAGCTACAGGCTCAATCCCTAAAAATATATTTAATGATTTCAATCAATCTAAAAAAAATTACCCAAAAAAAGGACATAATTTAAATAAATAGACCTGAAGAACAGATGAGCATTTGGACATGTGATTGTTTATGAAAGGCTCAAGAAACTTTTGGGGGGTTTTTGAACAATTAATGGCTAGTTTTTGTAGCATCAATGTGGGTTCAATCTTTTGGCAGATCATCATTTGGACAATTGATTATTTAAAAACAACGCATCGATTTCAAGAAACTTTTTTTTTTTTTTGGTGGTGGGAGGAAGGGGCCGGAGTTGGTTAATTTTAGCGGTAGAGTGCCGACTTTGCCTTTGTGGGCGGAGCTAAGAAAGAAGAAGAGGGTTTGATGCAGGTAGTGAGAATTCTGAATGGTTTGAAGAGGAGGTTTATTGGACATGGGTGCTGCGGCCATCCAGCTGGTGCTCAAGGTCTGGGATGGGTGATGAGCACCCACCCCTGTTTCTTTCTATTTTCAGCCTTCTTCTCCTATCCAAAGTAGGAGATGATAAGCATATAATGTTGTGTTGGATGGGAGCACCAAAGATGGTGCTTCCCTCTATAATTCCATTAATTGGTGTGTAGACATAGAAGTCTGGTGTGTTACAAGTTATGCCGATAATTGATGTGGGCCTGACAATAGTTGATCTGGGAGTAACAACTATGTATTTGGCACAATCCATGTTTTTTCTTTCCCCTGGATGGGTGAGGCTTTTGGGAGTTTTATTAGGGTGTTTTTTGAATGATGAGATTAACAGTGGAAGGGGTGATAAACTATATAACACCTGCTCATAGGAATTTATTGGCTAAAGAAAGAATTATCCATTTGTGGTTGTGCATTGTTTTAAATTTAATTTTGTGGTGACATTTACTGAGTGATATCTTAGTACAAGCATTTAATTTGTAGTTAGATTCAATAAGACCTACTTGTCTCGGGAGAATGCATGAATGCTGAATCTATTCTGCTTTGACATTTGATGGCTTTTGTATTATACCATCAAACTGCATTGTTATGAAGGTCTGGACATCTGATGTGATCTGATCTGGTCCGTCTCAGGGGCTGGAGGAAGGGACATCCACATATGTTGCAGCAGAAATGACTTGTTGACCTTTTATGTACAACAGAGTTAGTCTAGTTTCTGGCCCAACCATGGTGTGTGTGTGTGTGTATATATATATATATATATATTGTTTTTCCCTCCCTAAAAAAGAAAAGGTTAAAGCACAGCCTTTAAATAAAATGTTTAAGCAAACCATGTATGCTCATTTTACTCTCTCTCTCTCTCTCTCTATCTATCTATATATATATATATATATATATATATATTGGTTTTGGGAACTTTTGTTCGCTCCCACCGAATTACTGAAAGCACCTACTTAATGAGAGTGCACACTAGTGTCCACCACAGCGCCAGAGATCATTAAGTGGACGCTATAAACAGGTGGGCGCAAATAGAGGTTCCCTCCCTAGGAAAGAAAAGGTTAAAGCAGCCTTTGCATAAAATGTTTAAGCAAACAATCTATGCTCATTTTAGTGTATTTTTTTCTCTTTGTATGGGACTTCACTCCATAATCACAAAGTCGGGAGTTGGCAATAAATCGGAAAGGGTTAAGTCGGGAAAATTTTTCCAAAGTAAAAAAAAAAATTCAAAAACTTTAGAAAATATATCCTAATATATTTCAAGTTACAAATAACTGTTTTGATGAACAAAATGGGCAAAAAGAAGAAGAGCAGTGAGCTTTGAGACGGGCGGGCAGCTGAGAGGGCAATAGCCCTAAAGGCTTTTTTCTTCACTTTAAGCATAAGTGAAAAAAGAAAAGAAAAGAAAAATGGACAACATCACAAATATCGCCGAATAATCGGCCGAGTCGCTGACTCAGCTGATTAACTGACGATGTAGTCAGGATGACTGCAAGTCCCCGATTTTTGAAATAGTCGGAGACTTTTGTGACTATGCTCTACTTCATGATTTGTCACAATTTAACTAAAGTGGAATGTGCGATCCAATCGGTTGGTGTCCCACATGTTCCGTACCTAAATTGTGCCTTGTGGGATGAATAGTACCCCTTTATGCCATATATTGCTTTTAGCACACAAATTGGTGCACCTGTTCTAAAAAATTTGCATAGTTTCTAATATGAAAGCTTCTATGTACCTTTTCCTTTTCTGGTAGTTGTTTATTTGTAGCCTAATGGGGTGAACAATTTAAGAAGTTTATTACTGTCTTGTTACTCTGAGCCTATTGTTTTTGCTTTATATTCTTTATTAGACTGGTTACTAAGCTTGGTCAATTATCTATTATTAACATTTTCCTGTGGCAGAACCCCGTGTCACAGCTACATGATTTACAGGGCCAGACTCAGCAAAAGTTTTCTCAGGTACCTATGCTAATTATTTTTGTCTTATATAGCTGTGCTGCTTTTAGTTTTATGCTGACCACTGCAATGGTTGTTTTATCAAAACTTGACCGATAGCTATACAAAATCGATACTTATCAGTACAGTATCGGTATCGGACCAATACGGGTCAGTATTGGCCAATACTGTCTCGGGAGCGGCCGATCCTGACCAATACAAATAACGTTTTCCTATTTTTTTTGCTTTTTTTATAAAAAAAAATGGCCAATTCGGTATCGGCGATACCGTATCCGTATCGGGCGATACGTATTGGTCCATAATGGAACTAGGAAGTGAAGTTATTCTGTCTTGTTATCATAGCACAATAACTTACATCCCAGGTACATGGACAGCATCAAATGCAGTATACTCAGCCCCTAGCACACCAGCAATTCCAGAGCAGGCAATTGCAACCTGGGCATGTTCAGCATAACATTGGGAAAAATCAAATCAACCAAGTAAATCAGCTAAGGAGCCATTTAGGTCAATTTTCTGGAACTGCGAACAACGCCTTGTTTAATGCTGCTCAGACATCACCAAATTCTCAGATGGTTAGAAATTTTCTATTTTCTAATGTCTTTAGGTAGAAAAGATGGTCTTTTTCATTGCCTCTGCAGTATGATTATATACAATATTTGCATCTTTGTCAAGGACAGGAACCCTTACTCTTGAAGGCAGGGAAGTAGAAAGTTTCTACTTTATCGCTTGGAGGAACTTTGAATGGTTTAGAGCATAGACACCAAATTTGCCGAATTTTTGAAAAATTCGCAAATAATTCGTGAATTTGAGGTTCTGCGAATTATTCGCGCTTTTTAAAAAAAATCACAAATAATTCCCGAATAATTCATGATTTTTTTAATAAATCATATTTTTAATATTTAAAAAAAAAATTTATACCTTTTTATTATTTTTTTCTCTTCAATTTTTCTCCAATTTTTTCCCTGCACTTGCCTAATTTTGCCGAATTTTTTCGAATTTTAACCTTCCCGAATTATTGCCGAACCCTGACTTGGTGACTATGACTTTAGAGTGGACAATTGTGTTTATTGGTTTGGAGGGGGAACCCCCTCTGTTCTGCTTCAATTTCAATTTTCCACACCATCTGCCAGATGGTCCCCTTCTGGCAGCTGACAAGTGTGCTGACTCAAACTCAAAGACTGACTTCTGCTACTAGAACATTGCCCAAGCATTTATATTTTCTTGTTCGATGATTCGTTGAAAATTTTCTTTTTTTGATCGGTAAAGGAGAGATTTCATTTCAAAATAACCAGCGAGGAGCTGGAAAGGATACAAAGAGAGCCAAGCAAAACAGATAAACAGCAACAACAGAACTCAACACCAAAAATCAAAAGAAGAAAGAAACAAACCACAGAATCCCCAGCCTATCTAAGAAAGCCACAAACCCCACAGGAAGGGGAGGGGCTCAAAAACATGAATCTTCCAATCCCTGCCCCCCATACTTGTCTAGCACGGTCCAGTGGCACATCAGATCTTTAATAGTGTTGAGGATAGAGGCAATCGGTCGGTGCTTTAGGTTGAAAACTCTAGCATTCCTTTCTAGCCAAATAGTCCAAAGCACCGCCTACGCCACCCCCCCTCCTCCAAAAGGCTCCTTGCAGACCATCCCATCTTTGGCCGATCCAAGAGGTTAGAAAATCTGAAAGGGTCTTCGGGACAACCCATCTGAGATCAGAAGACATCAGGAGAATACCCCAAATCTTTGTGGCAACCGAGTAGTGAATGAAGAGGTGGGCTATAGATTCTTCCGAAAGGAGACACATGGGGCATCTGTTCCGGATAGGTTTACCCCGTTTGATCAGCTGGTCCATCGTTAGGATGCGCCCTCTTATCGCAGTCTAGACGAAAAATCTGACCTTAGGGGGTATCGGAGCTCTCCAAATGAAAAACCATTCCACTCTGATGGACTGTCTACAAGTGAGAGCTCGATAGAAGGACTTGACCGAGAACTCCCCGTTCTTGCTAGCCAACCAAATCCTCCGGTCCAGACGGGCGATTTGGAGTAGTGCTATACAGCTCAGCCATTAGCTTAAGGTAAAGATCCGATTCCTCCTCCCTCAAGCTTCTCCCAGTCGTAATCTCCCACACCAGGGCCTCACCCTCAGTTGACAGATAATCAGAAATCAACCCATGCGGAGCAGCCGACACACTAAAGATGGAGGGGAACATCAGCTGAAGCGGATAGAGGAATAGCCATGGGTCATCCCAAAAGGAGATTCGAGAGCCATCTCCCCAGCTATACCACACCCAACGAGAGAAATCGCCCCAAATAGAGTTGATGTCTTTCCACCAGGCTGAGGCATTTCTGGTTCAGTTGACATTGACACCGCAAGATCCCCGTAAGCTATCGTATTTCTGATGAAGGATAACCTTCCATAACCTGTTCTGGTCCGATAAAGAACCAGGCTGCCATAGCCATTTCCTGAGCAGCGCAATGTTGGTTCGATGAAGGTTCCGGATACCCAGCCGTCCAAAATATTTGGGAAGTTGACATATCTCCCAAGCCACTAGATGGTATCTTTTACCCATTCCCGCACCTACACACAATAAATCTCTTTCGATCTTCTCAAGGGAATGAATGACCGCCAAAAAAAAAAAGGCATTTGAAAACAGACATGAAGACGATTGGCAGACTAGAGAGAACGGAGTTCAACGATTGCAGTCGCCCTCCCGAACTAAGGAACTTTCCCCTCCAGGATGCCAATTTCCTTTGAAATCTCTGTAAAACTGTCTCCCAATCGCTAGCCTTCTATTAACCCAACGGGAGACCCAAGTAGCAGCTAAAGCCTCAACTGCTGCCGGCTCCAAATTAATTTTGGAAATAGTTGACTTCCGTAAGTTGACCCTTTGCCCAGAGACTGCTTTGTATACTGTTAGAATGCTTGCAAACGCTGAAACTTCCTCTTGATTCGCTCTACTGAACAAAATTGTATCATCGGCATATTGAAGGTGTGTGTTACAGCATAATCATTGCTGCCCATCAAAATTCCAGAAATCTGATTTAGATCATGAGATTTCTTGATGAGGGCCCCCAAGGCCTCCCCCACCAAGTTGAAAAGGAGAGGAGATAAAGGTCACCTTGTCTCAAACCCCGCGAACTTTTGAAATACCCGGCCGGCAAACCTTTGACAATGATCGAGAACCAAGGCGAAGAAACACAAGCTCTCACCCATTTTCTCCAGGTATCATCAAACCCAAACCGTAACATATAATCGAGACAATCCCAGTTAACCTGGTCATATGCCTTCTCCATGTCAACTTTCCAAACAAGACCCAGCGATCGCTCTGAGGAAGTCGAGTGAACAACTTCATGGGCAATGACCGCCATATCCAAGAGTTGGCGCCCCTGAACAAAGGCCCCTTGCGTCTCCAATATAATCGACCCCATAACCGTTCTAAGGCGATTCGCGGGCACCTTCGCGAGAATTTTGTAAAGGCATTTAATGCGGCTAATAGGGCGGAAGTCTTGAATGTCAATGGCACCTTCCAGCTTAGGGATCATAGTGATAAACGTTGAATTCAGGCTTCTGCAAATGTAGCCCGCGAATGGAACTCCTTGAAAAAATCTAGAATATCAGATTTTAGGGATGGCCAGAAGGAGACAAAATTTCGTGTTGAATCCGCCAGGACTTGGGGATTTATTCTTCCCCCTCCGCTTAATGGCTTCCCAGATCTCCACTTTGGCAAACGACTTCTCCAACCCATCGCAATCGGAAGGACCAAGAGAGGGGAAAGATAGGCCATCAAGCTTCGTTCTAGCCCATCCCTCATATTTAAATAAATTATAGTAAAAATAAAAAATCTGCCCCTTAATTTGTTCCGGATCCGAAAATTCTATCCCATTTTCAACAATTTTAGTCAGCAACTTCTTTTTAGACCTTGCATTCACCACCATATGGAAATACTTTGTGTTATTATCTCCAACCTTTAGCCAATGCACCTTAGATTTTTGCTTCCAACTCATCTCCTCTTGAAGACTCCTTCGCTATACTTCATCTTGAGGTTGAGTCTTTCTGTGCTTTCGAAGTCCGACAATGCTCTATCCTCTTCAAGACAGCCCAACTCCTTAAGACGATCAAGGATGATCGACTTCCATTCGTGCAACAACCAAAAGATCTCCCGGTTCCATCTCTTGATACGACCCTTTAGGTATCCCAACTTGGAGATCAATCGGAAAGTTGTCGTCCCGTGAGGATTAGTCTCCCTCCACCAAAGAGGGACCGGGCCTTTGAAATCCTCATTCGGCCACCATTGATTCTTGAATCAGAAAGGGGCAGGGCCTCTGCCAGAGGACCCACAATCTAGTAGCAGAGGCCTATGATCGGAGACCGCTTTAGCGAGACCATGCATCGAAGCATGGGGAAACAAGTCCAACCAATCGGTGGAAACCAAACGATCTAGACGGCTAAAGGAAGCATCCTATTGAAGATTGGACCAAGTAAAACGGGCCCCCAGAAGAGGTAGATCCACCATGGCCCAATCGTTGATGAAAGAGTTGAGGTTGGCCAAGTCTCTACAGCCCGGAAGACCCCCAGACGATTCGTGGGGATATTGCATGGCATTGAAATCACCACCCACACTCCAAGGCGCATCCCATCTAGCTGCCAGCATAGCTAATTCAAATCAGAAGTCATTTTTTTCGCCAGCCTCGATTGGGCCATAGACGCCAGTAAAGGCCCAACTCCGGCCATTGTCCTTATTAACCAGCTTGATCAAGGCAGAAAATTGGCCAATTTCCTCATCCTCTTTTCAGAATAAAAGAGAGTTTCAAGCAAGGAGGATCCCCCCCGACTGACACAGGACGAAATCGCAAGCTAACCCTAAAATAGCATAATCCCGCGTGGAAGGGGGTTTATGCCTTGGACCTTTCATTTAAAAAAAAAAAAAAGAATAAGATAGGAGATCTCCGAATTCACTCCAAAGAGGCATGTCGGCTTCACACCAACGGGTTTCCAAGGTCTCCCACCAAGGCTGTACATCGGCTTCGCACCAAGTCGTACGAGAAACGAGTGCTCACTCCTCAGGTTTTGAAAGAATCACTCCTTCGATCGAAAACTTTTCATAAGCTCTCTAGAGTTTGCACAAAAGCAACTCTCAATTTTCATTATTCAAAAACCGTCTATTACAAAGCTATAAAGACCTTTATATAGTAGGTCATTAAACAATAGAAAACCCTAAAAACAATTAAATAAGAAAAGACAAGTTTAACCCTGAAACTTAAATTCAAAATTAAAAATAAAACTACTTTGCACGATTTCGATCGATCGAAATTAAATCGATCGATCGAAAGTGGTACTCGATAGATCGAAATTTAATCGATCGATCGAAAGCTATATTCGATTGAACGAAATTCAATCGATCGATCGAAAATGGTACTCGATCGATCGAATTGCAATTTCGATCGATCGACTGAGACAGCCGCGAATCTTTGCTTCAGGGCCGTTTGAAAGCCCATTCATGGGTTCACTTCTTCCTTGCTGATTTTCTTCAATTGGCTCGGCCACGATCCGAACATGCGGATCTAAATTTCCCGTCAATCTCCTCAACTTTGAAAAAGTTCGACCTCGAACTTTGGCCGACATTGGTAAGCATTATGAAGTATGCTTGTTCCCCATGGATCTCGAACTTTTGAATGGTTCCAGACTCGGTAGGGACGATCACAGATGCCTGCGCTACAATGATTGCCGGTTCGATAAGACCTATCATGGGCTCTTTGATGATTTCGAGATCTGCCACGGTCTTAGCAACTGATATGGACTTTTCAACCGGACATTGTTCCGGCACAAGAACAAGGCGGATAACTGGATCTGCGTGAACAACAGGCGCCATCGGTTCTTCCATAGGCATGGAAGTACTTCGATTTACTATCGGTTCGGTATCTTTCACCGATATAGGTACAACCACGGGTTCGGGTAGAGGAACTTCAACTCGTAGAGATTTTCTCACCGGTACAGCTATGGGGATGAAATCTCTCGCCTCCGATCTTAAAGTGTGAATCACGTCTAATACGTCTTCAGATAGATTGTGAATAAAATCTTTGATAATTATTGCGCTGATATTCTCACGCCATTCAACCACGATCCGATGCGATCTTAGTAACTCGCAATAAACGCTATTAAGAAGCGCCTTATGCTGGAATATGGAACCATGCTGCTCAGATGATCTACCTTTCTCTTCGTGCCAAAGTTGTGTTACCCTCGCCATCTTTTGGCGCACGATTGGAATGTTCCATCGTTTCACGAACACTCTCATGGAAACCATGTAATCATTCCAATCACCCAGGGCTTTGAGAACTGGGTCTTGGCTCATGATTCGCCGATCCATTCCCCGAGGATTCAAACCGCTCTGATACCAAATTGACGCAGGACGAAATCGCAAGCTAACCCTAAAATAGCATAATCCCGCGTGGAAGGGGGTTTAGGGTCTTGGACCTTTCATTAAAATAAAATATATAAAAAAAAGAATAAGATAGGAGATCTCCAGATTCACTCCAAAGAGGCTTGTCGGCTTCGCACCAACGGGTTTCCAAGGTCTCCCACCAAGGCTGTACGTCGGCTTCGCACCAAGTCGTACGAGAAACGATTGCTCACTCAGGTTTTGAAAGAATCACTCCTTTGATCGAAAACTTTTCACAAGCTCTCTAGGGTTTGCACAAAAGCAACTCTCAATTTTTATTATTGAAAAACCGTCTATTACAAAGCTATAAAGACCTTTATATTGTAGGTTATTAAACAATAGAAAACCCTAAAAACAATTACATAAGAAAAGACAAGTTTAACCTTGAAACTTAAATTCGAAATTAAAAATAAAACTACTTTGCACGATTTTGATCGATCGATCAAAAGTTATATTCGATTGATCGATCAAAAGTTATATTCGATCAAAAGTTATATTCGAAATTCAATTGATCGATCGACTGAGACAACTGCGAATCTTTGCTTCAGGGCCGTTTGAAGGCCCATTCATGGGTCCACTTCTTCCTTGCTGATTTTCTTCGATTGGCTCGGCCACGATCCAAACATGCGGATCTAAATTCCCCGTCACTGATGCCCCTACCGAGTCCACACCGATCCAATCCCACCTATTACTGCCCAAAACAGAATTCACCTCAGCATTGTCCAAGCACCCCACTTCGTCTCTTGGAGAGAGATGATCGTCGACTTCAGGGAAAGAATGATATGCTTCACCCCCGAGCGTTTCTTAGGATTGCAAACACCCCTAACATTCCACGAAAGAATCTTCATAAAGACAGGAGAAAAAGCCCGACTGAAAGAACAAGACTTACTGAGACCCCGTCCCCCTCCCATCGGGCATTCCCCACTCCAGCCTAGCCAGTTCCCTCAATCTTGATTTTTTCTTTTTGAGAGTTACCGGATGATTAATTCACCCCCTCGTGATGGATATAAAGATAGCTCGGAACGCCTCATCAAAGCCCGAGAACGACATTCCGTGATCTTTCCCAAAGGCAATGATCTCATCTAAGACTCCTATGTCTGAGCAGTTCCCAAAATCAAGGGGAGGGGAGCTTCGGGTAAGCTGGGGAGGAGGGTTAAGGTTCGGTGCATAGTCTATCTAGACACCCTGCTCGTTACGATACAAGGATCAGAGAGGAAGAATCTTGCCAGCAGAGGAATCAGAGGAATTCGAGGAGGAAGTCTTGGGGATATCCATCGCAGCCCACTCGGAAGAAGACCCCAAAAAGGAGGAAACGTCGTCATCGCCAATGTGTAGGGGGGGCATGGGAGAGGTGGCTGGAGAAACCAGACGCAGGGGGCTGTTAGAGTAGGGAGGCGGAGAAAGATGTCCCACGGGTCCAGAATCGGGTCCAAAAAACCTGAGCTCTAGAGCCGGATAAAGAAAAAGAGCCCCTAAAGAACTTGACCAAGGTCAGCAAATAGTGACAAGGAGGCCTAGCAGGCTTGTAGATCCAGATGGTAGACCAGCCCCAACATAAATGGGCTCCCACTAGCCCGTGAAGCTGTAAACCATCAAAAGCCCTTAGAGGGCCATCCCCCGACCCGACCAAAAAGTGCCATTGGCCAATTCCGCGCCCCAAGGTAACCCCGACATTACCGCCCCCTAAAACCTAGGGCTGGTTTCCGAATACCGCCAAAGCCGATATCCCACTCTGGTTAGCAGAAACCACAACACCCGACAAAAGGTTGGTAGCCACGTCCCCATCACTTCCAGAAGCATCGAAAGGGGAAATGTCTTTGCTGTCCCTATCCCATCCGACGCCATCTGGCCTCACCTCTCCACGTGTTGACTCGATAAACATGGGATCCCAATCCAAAAAAACATCATCAGGCTTTATACCCAACGAAATTG
Source organism: Chloranthus sessilifolius (assembly GCA_021018995.1). NCBI lineage: Eukaryota > Viridiplantae > Streptophyta > Magnoliopsida > Chloranthales > Chloranthaceae > Chloranthus > Chloranthus sessilifolius. Next base: position 8,092,558 of record CM037586.1, read on the forward strand.
CCAGCTTGTCTTCCTCCTCTTCACCGTCTCTGGATCTTGTACCCGAGCAAGAAGGATCGATCTTTGTCGTTAGATCGAAAGAGGGAGAAAAATCGGCCACTTTCGATAGCCGTCCTACAGTGTCGGAGAGGGTAGTACGAAGTTGCAACTCCGGCGAAGGGCTGCGATTGATACTTGCAGGCGCACTATCGAGAGACAAATTCATCGCCGCATCCACCCGACAATCCACTTCTCCCTCCTCCAAATCCTCCTCCACCGGATCAAGGCTGCCATGGCATCCCTCGGCTTCACTACCTTGATTGAACGCCCTCGTCGGCGAGGACGACCACCGATGGAGAGGCGCATAAGGGGACGGGCCCCCTCCTAGGCATGAATCGGCTTTCCTATGGTCCCTTCTTTCCCGTCCCCTTCCCCGAATGGGTGGACCTCCGACGAGAATTTTTTTGTGGTACCACAGAGTGCGTCTACGTCGAAAACCCCGGTTCGCTCGGCTTCGTGGTGCGATTGTCGGGGGGATCTCCCTCTCCACGAGCTCCACTTCTATGAAGACTGGGATTTTTTGTCCGTTGAGGCTAATCTCACAAGATCTGGAGAATGCCTCCCAGTCGCCGGAGGCCACCAAGATCCGAGCATATCGAGTTTCCCATAGGTCCTCAGTGCTTCGGTCGATGAGGATGCACCCACCACATCGCGCGCCGATCCCATTGAGGGCCTCTTATGTTCAGGCATGGAGAGGAAGACTGAAGAGGCGAATCCAGATTCCGTTCTCCCACCTGTGTAGCCGTAGCTTGTTTGCAATGCAGTCCCATCTGCTACATTTGACGGGTTTGCCGTCAATGGAAAAGGCCTTTTTGGATAGAATCGCGTTGGCTGTCTTTGCCGAAGGGCACCATAGGAGAAACTTAGAATTAGTGATGGCCAACACGGCTGGTCTATTCTGTAGATTCCAAAATTTCTGTAGCCAGTAGTATATATGAATAGGCATTGTCGTGTCTTTAATGGTATACAAGATTACCCAGTAATCTTTAAGGTCTAACTCCAAGGAAGAAAACAAATGGCTCGAAAACCTTAGAGGACGAAGAGACGGTCCAAACTTAGAGGTAGTGGGGGGCCACCAACTTGTCAAACCTTGAAACCCCTTCAAAGAGTGTCTCTGGGGAGCCGTCGTCCGAGGAAAGGGATTTGTGAGGCCCACCCAATGCGGCGTCAGCAAAAGAAACCCCCCCCCTGACGTTGGCGGGCCGAGGGCACTGCAAACCCAGCTTTCCGGCGACCGGAACCCGAAAATATCTGGCCCCTGCGACCCACAATGGACCAGCCATGCTCTAAATCCCGCAACTGAGATTTGTTAAAAATGACCTGATGCTTATGGCCAGCCCTAGAGGTATGTTCCTCGTCACTCTTAACCACCGTTCCCAAAGATCTTGGCGAGGAACATCCATAACGATAGCAGAGGATCTCCGTTTAAAGTTAACATTGCGGCTCCTTGAACAGATCCAGTCGCCGGCCCTAAGAACCAGGATGTCGGAGACAGCCATAGCTAAACTTATCTCTTCGTATTCATTCCCATGGCTCAGTCCACAGCTAAGTGGATAAATTTTGCTAGTTCTATTTTGACGTTGAAGAATTTCTACTAGTAATTAATCTATAAATGTACCTCTCAATCAAAACTGGGCAATGTTTGTCCACTTGGTTGAACCGTATTTGGTATTCAACTGATTCTAAACCTTAAAGGTCAAGATTCCCTTGTATCCAAGGGTTCTAAAATCAGTTGAACCACACATGGGATTCAACTGATTTGACATGACCATTGCCTTTCAAAACCATTTGTTTTCTGCCACACTGTCAGGTGGAATGTGAATCTGCTGTTGTTTGCCTTCTTATTTATTAGCCTGAGTATCTGCTTCGTTTTGCTCGTTGCTTTTTCGTAGTAGTTATGGATTGTTAGTTTGATTTGTTTGTATTAGGCATCGTTCTAAAACTTGGCGAGTCAATGAGTTAACTTGGCTGAGTTACTCACTCCCTGGGATTTCGAGTTGAATCCGAGTCTAGTCAAGATTTTGCTAGGATGATGCAATCAGCGTTCATAAATTACCCTTGTATATAAAATATTTTCATGGGATAAGGTTTTAGAAACCCAATTTTTTAAAAAAGTATTAAACTGCCCATTTTATCAACATATCTTTCCATATTGTTTCTTCTATCATATTTTGTTTTTATTTTTATAAAATTTAAGATTTTCAAAATGTATACTAAATTACCGAGTCGGAGCGAATCGAGTTTATCCAAATCTTCGAGTTTAACTTGACTCAACCGACTTTCGAGTCGAGTCGAGTTTTCGTGTTTTAAAATCATGGTATTAGGTGCATCTTCTGGCAACAGCAGGTCTAAGCTTCTTTCAAAGTGCATAAGGCCATTACGTTTGATCATGAGTTCTACAAATGGTTTTGTCCTTCGATTAGGGAGATTTCTCTCTTCCATCTTTTGACATAGTTTCAGAATCGTAAAGATTGCCCGTACAAGTTACTAGCCCTTAATAGTTACTAGTACTTCTAATAGATAGAGTCCTCTCAATCATTATGCAATTTCAGTTTCAAGTTTGACAGAATATTTCATAGCCATTTTAGCCATGGAATTTTTTTTCCCATACCTCCATGGCATCACATATGTTTTTCCTATGAAATGTTAAGGCTTTTATTGCCTGAAAACATATGGTGCTGGAAGTCAAAAATGTCTTTACATTGTGGCCTCACCAGGCCAGCCATCACTGCCTCGTTCATCATTATCTGTAACTACCATCCACCTTATGATGCAACCATTAAAGGGTTAACATGTCATCAACAAACAATTGATGTTGATCACATTCTACAAGGTGAGGACAATGCCTGATTATTGATAGTTACAGATTTTTTTTCTTTTTTTGATAAGTGACAAATTATTGCTGTAAAGGAAACTATAGGGCTATGAACTATAATGTAAAGATATAAAATTAACTGAATTTATTGAAAGACTGATGAGCCAGATATGTTCGAAAAAATGGTGAATTGTATTAAATTGGGTGATGGAGAGGTGCTTGGGGAGACTGAAGCAAGGAATGATATACATAAGGAAACATGATGGTTGAATGAAGGGTTTCAAAATCATTACTTTTTGGATTGACAAAAAACAGGGGGTGCAACAATAAAGCCCAAGTAAGGTTATGTCTCATGCATATGACAATTTGTAACAGATTCAGGATGAAGGGGGAAATACCTACGAGCTTGTTAGGACGAGAAAGGAAACATAGAGACTTTGTAATAAGGACAATGATTAAAGAAATTTGGTGAAGACAAGATAAGAGGATGGATGGAAAATATATTTTGAAGACTTGTTAAGTGTGGAACATGTGAAGGAAGTCGAATAAGATGGGGAACCACATCAAGGGATGATTAATAACGTATCTGAAGCAGAAGTAAAGTCTGCCTTAGCAATAATGAAGAAAAGGAAAGGATTAGGAGCTATAGAAGTCTGGATTGTAACTAGCAAGAAGGGTTTTTTTAGTTGACCAAACTGTTCAACCAGATATCAAGAACAAGAAATGCTCGAATAATGGAGAAAGAGCACATTGTTTACTTTATACGAATAAAAAGGTATCCAAAATTGCGCTTTCTGTGAAGATATTAAACTTGTATTCATACTTTGGAAAAGCTATGAGAGTAGTGGAGCAAGTCTAAGATGAATCAAATGTTTCTGAGAACCAGTTTGGGTTTATGTAAGGAAATCAACAATTGAAATCATCTTCTTATTGAGGCTACATAAGAAAAAGTGAAGAGAGAGGAGATAAAAGTTTACACATGGTTTTGCATACTTGGAGAAAACCTGAGAGGGTGCTGGGACAGGTCGTGTTGTATGGTGGATGCTAAGGAGGATTCATTTATATTGAGATTATTCAAAACATGTACAAATGAGCATTGACTATATAAATACAAGATGAAGTCCCATGGTCTATGTTATTTGTGGGCGATGTGGTGCTAATTGGCCAAACAAGGAAATGAGGAATTGATAAGTTGGAATTTGGAGAAAGGCCTTAGAATTAAAGGGTTTAAAAATTAGTATAACAATGATGAGATACATGGGATACAAAGATAACCAGCACGGCAGCCTGGAGGATGATTTGGTGAAATAGAAAATCATTTAGCACCTCCTTATGATCATCGGGCCGCTCCTTTATGTCGCATCTGATCATGCGATTAGGTGCCGTGTGGCACCCAACTAATGTGAGACCAAGTAAGTTACCTGGTCTTTAGTACCAAGCTACCTTTAGCCTTATTAAATTATATCATATATATTTTATAAATGTATGTACATATATTTTGAGTGATTCTTATATCAACATTGCTTTGTCCCATCTATTTGGGGGCAGCTTTGGAAGTCTTAAATCCCCACTCAAGGCTAAACTCTTTGTTACTCCACAATCCTTCATGTCATTTATCGTTACTCTCTCCAAGTCTTCATTAGTCTTCCTTTTCTCGCTCTTCCTTGTGCTTGTATGCATATGTTATAAATATTAACTAATTGAAAAAACAAAGAAGAAAGTGGATTTGATGATAGTTATAAATTTAAAATTGGAAAGTAACTAACATAAAAAATCACATGTACTTTTTTTTGTCCATTTCGAAAAAACGATCATTTAATTCTTACATCTTCTTAATTCTTGATGCTGCTATATGTTGAATATGATATATTATTTGGTTATATCATATTGTATTAATCTTAAGTCATTTTGCATAGTTTGGCTGAACTGATTGGAAATTTGAAACATCCTTATTTATGGCATTTGTCATGTACTGGAAGGTTGAGAAGCATATCTATTAGGAAAGATTCATAGGATACATTATGTTGATTTCAACATTAAAATTCTGTTTTGCATCTACGTGCATAGCATAAAGTTTTTAAGCTATTGCAGGCAAAATCTTAATTCAAGATGGTGCAATTTGGCAATCTTATGTTTGTTATGTCCTATTTCAGATTTCTAACATGACTACAATGCCGTCGCAATCACTTATGCCACGAATGCAGGTACTTGTTTAGTGTGTTTATCTTGTCTTAGTGCAAACTAATATTTGGGAGTCACTCATTAGGAATGATATTTGTTTTCTCAACAGAATACTAATGCAGTTATTCGCATGGTATCAAAACTCGGCCAACACTGATACGTATCGGTTTCGTCGAGAACCGATACAGGTATCAGGGTGGTATCGGTATCGGCCATTACTCAACGATCCAATTATTTTCTTTCTAATTTTTTTTGTTTTTTTCAAAAAAATAAAAATTGGCCGATAAGGTATCGGCAATAGCGTATCCATACTGGTCGATATGTATCGGTCCAAGATGGATCGATGCCCGATACTGATACCGATACCGAGTTTGATACCGTGCTTATTCATCCATGTATCAGCTTAAGTTGAGTATTTAACTTGGATAGTACTAGAATAAACTCAGTTAAAGATAATTAATTTTGGCTACTTATAAATTTACTAAAGTGGATAAGTTTATGATCCTTGGGTTGAAAACTTTGAAGCTTATCTCGATTATGGATCTTTTATGCATTGGATAAGCTGGCTTTGAATGACAGATATTTGGTTGTTTGTGTTATAAATTTTAAGTATTTGCATTTCTTCTAATCATCATGCATATAATGTCTACCATTGATTTTTGGATGGCAGGTATTTTAGTTGTTGCTATTATATATTTTAAGTATATGCCTTTCTTTTATCTGTCATGCTTATAAATGCTACTATGGATTCCATTGCTTTCCATTATATGACTAGTGATACATCTTAATCTTTTCTACTTTGGTGTATGAATGCGTATTCCAACAAATTCATATATACCAGACACTGAATAATGAAGTGCGGAGAAACACCTAAGAATCACTATAGCAGGAATGCCACCTCAACGTACAAAGTTTGGTAAACTTTGTAATTATAGCCATGGTTTGAAATACTAGTTTTCCGGTATGTATCATCTAGCTCCAAAACCGGTACATATTGTCCGGTACATACCGGTTCTGGATGATACATTGGTATGTATCGTCCGCTATATCACCAATATATAGCGGGATATGCACCCGGGCGTAGAGATATCTCTACGCCAATTGATATGAGCGCGACACGTAGCTCCCTTTTTGTGAAGTGATGGGTGACATTGGGACCACATTACCGACTAGAGTTACACTTTTAAAATATTTTAAAAGCTAAATACCCTTCCAGCCGTCATTCTTGACTTTTTTAAAGTCTCTTTCTTCTCTCCATTTTTCTAAGAAAGTGTCAGACTTTTTCAGACATATTTTTCTCAAAATGTAGCGCCTCATAGCGAAGCGCCGGCACCCAGGTGCCAGGGTGCTAGTGTCGGCGCCTCGTTTTAGGGGCATCGGTGCTTCGATATATATATATATATATATATATATATATATATATATATATATATATATATATATATATATATCGGCACATCCTAAAACGAGGCGCTATTACGCCCATTTTTTAGTGAAGCATCGATCTAACGCGTCAAGATCGAAAGTATTGAAGTTAAGCTGCAACATAATTTCAACTTCAGAAAAAAAAAAAGTTCACATGAACAGTGACGGACGTCCGTGAATAGTGACGGACGTCCGTGATTTTTCCCCCTCACTGTCCGTAGGTCACAGACGTCCGTGGGGCACTACGGACGTCGTGACAGAACTTCTAATTTTGAGTTTAAATTGCGAAAACTTCCCTTTTTAGTGTTTTATTAGTATTAGAACTCTTTATTTCGAATATAATTATTCGTGGCCTATATATTGAGGCTTGTAAAGACTTTTTAATTAGTTATTGAATATTTTGAATGTTTTTATGCTTGAATATTCTTTGCCTGAGATGGGTTTGGTGTGAGGCCAAGGGAGTGATTCCCAAAAACAATCTTTGTTATCTTCTCTATTATCTATGTTTTCTTAACCCTTCTCTGTGTTGATTTAAATTTCTAAATCTCAATCTATTGATTTCGATCCCAAAACTCAAAACCCCTTTTGAACTCTAAACCAAACAGAGCCCAAAACCCTTTTCTAAGCCATAAATCAAACCATAAGCCAATTACAAACCATACACCTATTTCCAAAGCCCTAGTTAGAGCCTGCGAATCTACATCGGATCGAAGACGAACCCCCAAGCCTAGAAAAAGCTAGAGTTCTATCTCTAGGCCGATCTCGCCTCAAATCTAATTATACTTGCGCATCAGATTGGACCCTAACTAGATCTCGCGTGATCTACCAACCTGAATTCTCTGAACCCTAAGGTATTTAAGATAGTTTTGAGATTAAGCTTGATTTAATTTTATTTAATTTCGGCAAAATTGCATAAAATCATAATCACGCATTTTAGGGTTACCGTCTCGCGCTAGTTTTGGTATCAGAGCCCTAGGTTTTCTAGGTTAGGGCATATTGTGTGTCACTTTAATTTTCATTGCATCTTCCTTCAGTTTTTATGTGTGCACGTCATGTGTTTGACAAAATTACTCATCCATTATGGTTCATGCTTGCATGACATTTAGCACCCGTGTTAGTAAGTCGTGTTCACCATGAGGCGATTGCGTCCAAATTCTTGGCAAAGTCCCACGAGTAGTGATGAGACTAGAGTTAGGGGATACCCTCATCATCGTGAACTTGAGTACGGACCCTTCCGAGAAGTTTCTAGAATCAATTCGGGATGAGGTTCCAAATTTTGAGGGTACGGCGAACCCTAAAACCTTCATAGAGTGGTTGTCTAGTGTAGAGGAGTATTTTGATTGGTATGGTGTATCAGATGAGTATAAAATTAGACTAGTGACAACAAAGTTTAAGGGTAATGCCGAAGTTTTTTGGATTCATATAGAACTCCATGTTGAGTTTCGTCGGATTAAACCCATCTCCACATGGGAGGATATGAAGGTGACACTTATTGAAAAGTATGTTCCTTTGACACACCGTCACCTTCTAAGGGGTTTGAGAACCAAGATAAATACGTGTCCTGATTGTCTTAAGTGTCAAGGGTTCAGACACTTTGCATGTCAATGCCTCACAAAATTTCCCCCTCCAAATTTATTGACTGAAAGCGAAAGTTCTAAGGGGTTGAAAAATATGAAAGTAGAAGAGGAAGTGTATGACCCTAAAACTGTGATAAGTGAAAAGGAGATGGAAGAAGCTGACGAAAGTCTAGTTTGTGTTGAAATGACTTCTATTTCCCTTGTGAGTAGTGATGTTGAGTCTCCCACACATGAGTCAATCGAGTCACCCACACAAGAATCTACTGAGTCGCATATGCACGATTTGTTGGTGCCCATAAGTTGTGCACGAGTCCTTGTCGGTGGTAGAGTCACATGCACATGAGAGTATCGAGTCCATAGATACACTCACACATCATAGTCTCGAGTTGCATTCCGCTTCACATTCCGAGTCTTGTTGTGAGTCAAGTTTTGAGTCTCATTCTACATTGCATGCCGAAATTAAGCACAAGATTAATTCAAGCAACAATCACTACAAATTATCTGTTGATACTTCGCTTATCGAGAGTACATGGGCCAATGAAAAAATAGCTTGCCACTTGAGTTCTCGTCACCCCGACCGATATCGCGATCACACTTCATCAGGGATGAATTCCTTCGGGTCCGAGAGAGTTGATGAGAAGCTTCAAAAATATTTGGTAGAATGGGTTGGCAAGCCGGGTTATTTGGTTTGTCGAAGAGAGGACTATAGCAAGAGTCACGCTACAATCAACCGAGATGAGGATCACACGTCACCAGAAGCCGAGATTGTTTGGACTAGTTGCAAGGAGTTCCACTTGCAAGTTTCGATACCCTTGATGAGTACAATATGCGTGTTTCATCGGTGATGAAACATTTTGAGTGGAGGAGAATGACGGGGAACGTCAAGATCGAAAGTATTGAAATTGAACTGCAACAGAATTTCAACTTAAGAAAAAAAATAAATAAAAAGTTACTGTTCACATAAACAGTGACGGACGTCCGTGATTTTGCCCCCTCACTATCCGTAGGTCACGGACGTCCATGGGGCACTACGGACGTCCGTGGACGGCGTGACGGAACTTCTAATTTTGAGTTTTTTGTTGTGAAAACTTTCCTTTTTAGTGTTTTATTAGTATTAGAACTATTTATTTTGAATTTAATTATTGGTGGCCTATATATTGAGGCTTGTAAAGACTTTTTAATTAGTTATTGAATATTTTGAATGTTTTTATGCTTGAATATTCTTTGCTTGAGATGGGTTTGGTGTGAGGTCAAGGGAGTGATTCCCAAAAGCAATCTTTGTTATCTTCTCTATTATCTATCTTTGTTTTCTTAGCCTTTCTCTGTGTTGATTTAAATTTCTAAATCTCAATCTATTGATTTCGATCCCAAAATCCTAAACCCCTTTTGATCCCTAAACCAAACAGAGCCCAAAACTCTTTTCTAAGCCATAAATCAAATCATAAGCCAATTACAAACCATACACCTATTTCCAAAGCCCTAGTTAGAGCCTGCAAATCTACATCAGATCGAAGACGAACGCCCAAGCCTAGAAAAAGCTAGAGTTCTATCTTTAGGCCGATCTCGCCTCAAATCTAATAGTACTTGCGCATCAGACTGGACCCTAACTAGATCTCGCGTGATTTACCAACCTGAATTCTCTGAACCCTAAGGTATTTAAGATAGTTTTGAGATTAAGCTTGATTTAATTTTATTTAATTTCAGCAAAATCGCATAAAATCATAATCACTCATTTTAGGGTTATCATCCGTCGCCGCTTCTCGTCTTGGGTGTTAGCCTGCTTATTCGGGTGTCGGCTTTTTTGAGTAAAATATACTTGAAAAAGTAAGTCTGACACTTTCTTAGGAAAAGAGAGAGAAGAGAGAAAAGAAAGAGACTTTAAAAAGACTTCTAAAAAAGTCAAGACTGACGGCTGGAAGGGTATTTAGCTTTTAAAAGTGTAACTCTAGTTAGTAATGTGGTCCAATGTCACCCATCACTTCACAAGAAGAGAGCTACATGTCGCGCCCATATCAATTGGCATAGAGATATCTCTACACCCGGGCGCATTTTCCCATATATATGTCTACACCCGGGCGCATTTTCCCATATATATATATATAATGCACCAGTGCGATACATTCAAAGTATCATTCCGATGACCCCCGAAACTAGTACGTATCGTCCGATACGTACCGGTTTCAGACGATATTTTGAATCATGATTATAGCCTTGGCCCTTATTTGTTTACATTGGTCATGGATGAATTGACAGTAGAAATACAACACGAGGTTCCATGGTGGTGTATGTTGGCATTAGTATTAATTGACCAAAAAAGAAATCAAGTAAATGATTAGTGAGAACTTTGATGAAAGACCTTATAATTAAGGGTTTTAAAAATTAATAGAACAAAGATCTTTAAGAGGCAGCTGAGGGAATGGGATTGTGAGGAGTTTTGGGAGGAGTTACTCCTAACTCGGCTAATACCGACTTCAGGCTTTGGAAATTTTCTTCCAAAGGTAAGTTTACGGTCAACTCCTATACAATCACCTTCGGTCTAGCGAGAGAGCTCATCCGAGGACAAGGAAATGGGAAGGTTTTTGGAAGATTAGGATGCCACCAAAGATAAAGTTTTTCACTTGATTGGTGTCCCTAGGAAAAATTCTAACGTGGGATCAGCTCATCAGAAGGAATATCCCGGTGCACAATAAATGCATGCTCTGTATAAGGGGGAGAGAATCTGTGACACACATCTTTCTACATTGTTCCTATGCTCGGTCAATATGGTACAAGCTTTTTAAATTGTTTAAGGTCGAGTGGGTTCTTCCTTTTTGGCCCGCTAACATGATGGAAATGTGGAAAGCTATCGATTTGGAAGACCCAAGAAGAGAGATATGGCTCCTAACGGTGTATGCGGTGTTTTGGGTTATCTAGATCGAAAGAAACAATAGAATCTTCAAGCGCAAGGCTAAACCGTTCTCCCTTGTGATCTGGGATATCAGAGATTTAGTGGTTAGTTGGAACGCTATCAAGATGGCCGGGTTCAATGAAGGGCTTCAGTACTTCCTTATGCTCTAGGAGGATTGCTGCTCTTAGAGATGATGCGTCAGCTGCCGGGCGATGGGGGGTCTATTGTTTCTTTCCGTTCGGATCAGCTCGGGCCCTAGGGGTGAGATCTCATCTTTTTGGGTTTGCTTTTTGTCACGCCTGTTTTGGATAGCTCCTTACTACCCACCAAGGTATGTTTTTCCTTTGTAATTTTTTATCCTTATATATCTAATCTTTGTTACCGTCTCAAAAATAAATAAATTAATAGAACAAAAATGGATTACATCAGTTTACTGAATATGAGAGCTTGTAGGATGATTTGGTCAACATGGAAAATCATGAAGTGACACTATGTAGTAGATTTTGTATTTGGGCTCTATCATACAACGAGATGGAGGGTGTGAAGAGCTCTCAAATAGGATCAATGCGGGGTAGGTGAAGTAGAGCCAAGCGAGTGGCTGTTGTGTAATTGATGAGTGCCACTTTAACTGAGGGGGCGTTCTTATAAATGACACTAGGACCTGCATTACATTTTGGTGGAATAATGTTGGTTTATGAATAAGCAACAAGTAGATAGAATTCACGTATCTGATATCTATATATATATATATATATATATATATATATATATATATATATATGGGAAAAGGCCTCCGTCTGACCGTCCTCCAACTTTCCATGTGGCACTCAAAACACTTTTTGGGTGCCACGTGAACCTTGGGTGCATTGCTTAGATCATCTTTGAAAAAAATAAAAATAAAAACTCATCTCTACCGTATATATTTTGAACCGTGAAATGTGGACCAATGAAAACCATCAAACTTTGACTTGTGAGTTTAACATTTATTTTTCGATTTTTTTTTTTAATATTGATCTAAACTGTCCACCTGTGCTCCACGTGGCACCCAAAAAGTGTTTTGGGTGCCATGTCGAGCTCCACATGGATCTTGGAGGACGGTCACTGTCCTCCATTGGAGGACCTAACCGGCTCCCATATATATATATATATATATGCTGGTGTGGAGGCATGGCATAACAAGAAAGTATAAAACTAAGAACGAGTGCATATGGGGAATGTAACGCCCCAAAATCCACATACGAATTTCGGGCTATTACACAAAAGGATCCGACGACAAGGAATTAGAGAAGGAGCAAAGAGTAGTATTATTAAAATTTTCAAAACATGTTTACTAGATATGGTTAACTAGTTTCGACTGGAGCCTCCTACAGTGTACCTTATAGTGGGTTCATAAGTTCCTCACTTGTATTAACTGTGCATTGCCTTCGCCTTTTTAAGATTTTTTTTGTAGATAATAAGAGTGAGTGAAAGAACAACAACTTAGCAAGTCGTACCTCCCTCAAAACAGGTGTCTAATTATATAATTTGATAGGGGATAGGACTGGTTGTCCAATAATATGAATGAACAAATATAAGCATTATATTATGGCACAGAGTAATCAGATAAATGTTACAAGAATAATTCAACAATAAATATGAGTGATAGGAGTAATCATGCAATAAAGCCATTTTTCGTAAACATGAAAACTGGTTACATTTCCATACAAGTGACATCAAAATTTCATTAGCATTTTCCAAAATTTTACTTTCAATTTGGCTGCCAGCCATAGTAACATGTCATGGATATCTTCATTATCTATGTATCTAAGGTTTTCTTCCAAACTCAATCATATGCATAATTGTATACACTAAGCTTTATGTCACTGTTACTGGAACAGATCTTATCGTAACCGTAACTCATCTTATCTCACAGTACCCAGAACTATCTCATTGAAACCCGAATTTGTCATATCTGACAGTGACTGGAACTATCTTACGAAAATCGGAACCAATCTTACAGTAACTGGAATTATCTCACAGAAATCAGAACTAATCTCACGGTAACCAAACTTATCTCACGAAAATCGAAACTTATCTTATCTCACGGTAACCGGAACAACTATCTCACACAAATCGGAACCAATCTCACGATGACCAGAACTATCTCACAGAAACGGGAACCCAAACTCATATGGTAATTCTTTTTCATGAAGCTTGGCAGTTCCTTAGTTACATCAAATCTTGTAGTATCAGAACATATAACTATAAAATTCACATGAGTCACTTATTTTCTTCAGTAGACTATAGAGATGATTGATGTGCCTTTAATATGATAATCATTAATTTATGAAGTGAACCAGCTATATCCTTAATTTAGCTTGAAAAAGCAGATCTTGATTCATAGAAAAACATCTATATATATTCTGATTTATGGCTGAATTCAGGCGATACATAACTTCAGAACTAGTTCTAGCAGTGACATAAAGAATTCAATCACAATTTGTTGATCACAACAATGAACAATAAACCAACATGACATAATAGGTCTCTAGAGGCGGTAATATATCATAGCTAAACATTAAACGTTGTCATAACAACTATAGGAACTTAGGTGTATGTACAAGAACAAAAAAAATAGTGCGGAGATGGTAGAAAGTGAATAGGAAAAACTATTTTTTTAGCCCTAATTAATTAGGCACTTGAATTAACGAAGGACTTGCTTAATTAGTTTAATTATGTTTAACTTCCTTGCTTAAACACCTTAACCATGTTTAACTTCTTTCCATACTAAATCACGCTTAATATACTTATTCATGCTTGACATGTTTCGTCATGCTTATTTAAGATAATTGGAGTTGATTGACCGGAATCAGGTTAAACTATGGGTCAAAATAACGTCCGATACCGATACGTATCGGTTTGAGACCTCAGCGGTACGATACATTGGGCATGTCTCGTACCTTACCGAAAACACCCAAATTATCGTTCGATACGGGCAAAGTATCGCCCGTATCGAACGATAATATAAAAAAAATTAATATGCTAAAAAAAAATTCAAATTATCATCCGATACGAACGAAAATTTGAAATTATCGGACGATAATTTCAAATTATCGGTAGTGGGCCCAAGCAGCTCCCTTTTCAGCCGATTTTAGGGTCGGTTTTAACTTCTTTTTTTTTTGCTTTTTTTCATCCTTCAAATAACTCCCTTCTTCCTTCTTCCTCATTTAAACTCTTCCTTTTTGCTTATTTTCACCCCAAATCGCCGCCGAATCGCACAAAAAAGTTCGGGATCAACGCCGAAGGTACGTGTTTTATCATTTTCCCATCGTTTTATTTCGTTTTAAAGGTTAAAATAAGGTAGATCTACCTTATTTAAGGGTAGATCTACCCATGGGTTAAAATATCGGGTTATCGATACGTATCGTCCGAGCTCCAAAACGATACGTATCGGACGATACGTATCGGTACCGGTTTGTATCGGACGATACATTGAATGTATCATTCGATACATTCAATACATTTGAATGTATCGAACGATACATTCAATGTATCGTTCGAGTCCAATACCGATACGTATCGGTATCGGACGATATTTTGATCCATGGATCTACCTATAAATATGGTAGATCTACCCTTAAATATAGTACATCTACCATATTTAATGGTAGATCTACCCATAAATATGGAAGATCTATCATATTTAATGGTAGATATTAAAATAATTAAAATAATAGGGTATGTCCCATAATTATTTTAAAATTTCGGGTCACATGTAATTAAAATTATGGGTCAAAAAATAATTAAAATTATGGGTCACAAAATAATTAATATAATTAATAATATGGGTCAATATAGGTCACATATACCCCTAAAATTATGGGTCACAAAATTATTAATATAATTAATAATATGGGTCAATATGGGTCACATATACCCTTAAAATTATGGGTCACAAAATAATTAATATGGGTCAATATGGGTCACATATACCCTTAAAATTATGGGTCACAAAATAATTTACATAATTAAAATTATGGGTCACAAAATAATTAATATAATTAATAATATGGGTCACATGTACCTTGAAAATTATAAAATAATTTAAATAATTAAAATTATGGGTCAATATGAGTCAATATCAGTCACATGTACCCTTAAAATTATGGGTCACAATCTCATTAATATAATTAATAATATAGGTCAATATGGGTCACATGTACCCTTAAAATTATGGGTCACATATAATTAAAATAATTAATATTATGGGTCACATGTAATTAAAATAATTAAAATAATGGGGCATGTCCCATAATTATGGGATATGTCCCATAAAATATTAGAATAATATAAAATAAATTTTTAAAAATTAGAATAATAGCAAATAAATTTTTAAAAATTAGAATAATATCAAATAAATATTCAAAAATTAGAATAATATCAAATAAATATTCATAAATTAGAATAATATCAAATAAATTTGATAAAATATAATCTAATCTTTTAAAAATTAGAATAATATCAAATAAAATTTCAAATGTAATCTAAATTTTATAAAAATTAGAATAATAGCAAATAAATTTTTAAAATTAGAATAATATCAAATAAATATTCAAAAATTAGAATAATTTCAAATAAATATTCATAAATTATAATAATATCAAATAAATATTCAAAAATTAGAAGAATATCAAATAAATTTGGTAAAATATAATCTAATCTTTTAAAAATTAGAATAATATCAAATAAAATTTCAAATGTAATCTAAATTTTATAAAAATTAGAATTATATCAAATAAATTTAATAAAATATAATCTAATATTTTTAAAATAGCAATAATTAAAAAATAAATTTTATTTTCAAGTGTGAATTAGATGTTTAATTTAATCCAATCGTTTGCTCATTCATGCAGGTGAAATAAATAAATATGGTACGATCGTCAGATCCATCATGGCAATACAGTACAGCAATAGATGGTGATAGACTCCTGATAGAGTGTAAGCTTTGTGGGAAAAAACTGTTAGGAGGTATCACACGGTTGAAGGAGCATCTGGCTCACATAAAGGGAGAGACAAAAGGGTGTCCCAATGTACTCAGAGAAGTGAAAGAAAATGTCAGAGCTAGTTTACAAGCGGCAAAGGGAAAGAAAAAAGTTGAAGCCAATCGTGATAAGGAAATGTGTGAGAGAATCAGGAGGACAGATCTAGAGTTTACATCACCTGGACCTGAGGATGAGCAGATAGCGAGAGCTAGGAGAGAGAGTATCAGAGAAGCACAACAGCGGCAAGATCAGGAAGAAGCCGATTATCGGTTTCGGTCCAGGTTGAGGGCCCCATCCATGCCTGTTGCTGGTGATGGATCTACTCGTAGGCCAAATATTGTTGATGTTGATGAGGATGTTGAGTAGACTGCCGGGTTGCGTAGGTCAGCATCCGGGAGGGATTATAGGCCGTCTACTAGAGGTCGTACTACAGGCCCCATGGATCCATTCATGTATCGCACTCAAAGCTCCAAACAAACCAAATTGAGTGCAATCTCACTTTAAAAAATGGGGAAGAAGCTTGGAAAATCCATTGCCAAGTTTTTTATATACAACCACATTCCGACCCAAGTAGCAGAGTCGCCGTACTTCAAAAGCATGATTGATACAAGTGCAGAAGTTGGTCAAGGAGTTAAAAAGCCTTCTGCATACGAGATATCTGGGCCCTTACTAAAAGATGAGTACGATGAGATAAGTGTCTATGTACAAAGCTTTGAGGATGTATGGGATGAGAGAGGTTGCACAATTATTTGCGATGGATGGACTGGTTCCACAAAGAAGAGTTTGATCAACTTTTTGGTTTACAGTGATTCCGGGACAGTATTTTTGAAATCAGTTGATGCTTCTAGACCCGCAAAGACAGCTAATTACCTCTTTCAACTAATGGATAAGGTAGTTCAAGAGGTTGGAGGGCAGCGGGTTGTGCAGGTGGTAACAGACAATGCGGCAAATTACAAAGCCGCTGGATTAAAAATAATGATGAAGAGACGTCACCTGTACTGGACCCCGTGTGCCGCTTATTGCGTGGACCTCATTCTTGAGGATTTAGGAAAGAGAAGCAAGGCACAGGCAACTATTCAGAAGAGAAGAACGATTACTTCCTATCTGTACAACAGTGACAAGCTGGTCAATTTAATGAGAGACTTCACAAACATGAGTTGCTCCGACCTGCGATTACACGTTTTGCAACACAGTTTTTAGCCCTACAGAGTTTGGCTAGATATAGGCGTGAGCTGAAAACCATGGTGTTCTCGGAAGAATGGAATAAATATGAAATAGAACTCCCACGGGCAAAGAGACTAGCTTGCACTAAAGTTGCTGACCTGATCTATAACACACAATTTTGGGCAGATGCTGACCACCCGATCGCCGTCACTACCCCGTTGGTGCAAGTGTTGAGATTGGTTGATGGTGATGAGAAACCAACGATGGGGTACGTTTATGAGTCAATGGATAAGGCAAAATTGGCTATCAAAATCAAATGCCCTACAAAATATAAACGATACTGGGCGATTATCGACAAGAGGTGTGATGCACAATTTTACCAGTACTTGCATGCAGCAAGTATAACATGTTAAACTGCTTATGTAGTTATTTTTATTTATTTATTTATTTATTATTTTCATATATTGATGAAGTTGCTCATATTTGATGTGTAGCACACTACTTGAATCCGACCTTCCAGTATACGCGACGCTTCGAGTTGAGTGACACTGATGAAGTGTATACCGGTTTGCTCAATGTAATCCAACGAATACTCCCTGAGTTGGCGGACCAAGGTCAAGCCATCAGAGATGTGAGTAATTATAGTATCATACCTTATAACTAATAAGTCAAATGTCATATGATATTATGATATGTTTATTGATATGTGGCTTACTGTATTTCATCTTTATAGATTGACGTGTTTCGCAAGAGACATGGGTCATTTGGGACCCCGTTGGCGCAATCCCAAATTAAACACGACAAACCCGCTGATTGGTGGATGCCTTATGGAGGTGATGGTCCGATATTGAGGCGGGTAGCAATGAGGGTATTGTCGCAAACATGTTCCTCGTCCAACTGTGAGCGGAATTGGAGCACTTTCTCTCTCATTCATACTAAGACAAGGAATAGACTAACTATGGAACGATTGGAAAAGTTAGTCTACTGCCACTACAACATGCGATTAAGGGTCAAGAATACGCAGAGGACCAACCGTGGTAAGCAATTATATGAAGCCTTAGTTCCTCAATTATATGAAGTCTGTCTTACATCTTATACTAATTCATCTATCATATTCTACCTTGTGGACAGTGAATATTTTGATCCCATCCAGTTGGATTATATATTCGAAGAGGATGACCCTTTGAATCAATGGATCGAAGAGAGAGAGCCATCTTGAATCTTGAGAAACCGAATGGTGGACAATCTTTGAAAAGAGTAGCGGAGCAGCAGGCTTCCCAACCACTGAGGCGGAAAAGAATATTGAATCGTCATTCAGTGGTTGGATCTGATGACGAAACGCAGCCCGATAATGATGATGGGAGTGGTGAGGATGATGGTGGAGGGGACGTTGGCACTAGTGGTGGAGGGGAGGATGTTGGTACCTCTGATCCTTATAGAGATATTGCGGCATGGGACGATGACTCGACACCGTTAACATTGTTCGGCACTCCTACATTTAGAATGGGAGGGGTTGAAGGAAGAGGAGCGTCGGAATCATATCAAACACCACCACCACCACAAGGTCCACATGATGATACGAATATGGGTTATATAACTTCTAGCTTTGGGGGATTCAGTTTGCAAAATACCGAAAATTCAGCAACTAGTAACCCATACTACCAACCACAACAAACCTACCCGGTGCCATATGACTTCGTTGGTCAGATTTTTGGAGGACCGGCCTTTACGTACTACACTGAGCCATATTCGTTGCTACAACCTCAGTTTCAATGGGCACATATGATCATGGGTATCAATATAGCCAACATTATAGGCAAAGGCCGAAAAGCTCGTGCACCGATAATGATGATGATGATCATGAGGGCCAAGAACCACCACAAAATTCAATGTGGCTCTAAAGTAAGTTTTTCATGTACAATTAAATTTATTTTTATCAACATAGCTATTAATTTTGACAATATATAATTTATTTTTGTTAATATACATTGTAATTTAGTTTAACCGTGACTGCATCGATCAAATTATAAATTATTGTTAATAAATAATCTATATATATATATATAAACAAACCCATATGTCAGGGTAAAACATTTAGTTAAAAGGATTTAATGGCAGTTAGAGCATATTCCTTCTAAATTTGTATAAGCTCTAAGAATATATATGAAAGTGAAGCAATTTTGCATCAATCCTAATTTCCTCATTTCAGAGAATTCAATAAGGGAAAGGGGAAACAAAATAGACATGTGATCAGCTGGTCAAAAATAATGTTAGAAGATCTATTACATTAAGTCAAAAATGTGATCTTAAGTAAAAAATAAGTCACAAAATAGGCATGTGACTTGGGTTAAGTCACAAAATAGGCATGTTACTTATATATTCATCTAAATAATGCATTAAATAAGTCAAAAATATAAGCAAAAATAGTTGAAATAAATACAAAATAAATAAATATAATTTTTCAGATTTTATTGAGATTTTTTAAGATTTTTTTGGGATTTTTTTTTTTTTTGAATGTATCAAACCGATACATTCAATGTATCGGACGATTCCCGATACGTATCGTCCTGAGGGTCAGGACGATACGTATCGGAAATCCGATATTTTGACCCATGATTTGAGGGCTTTAATCCTCTCAATCTCTGCTGGATAATAGTCTTCTTAGACTTTTAATGCTGCTGATGCAATATCAGTGGGTGTTGGCTGCACTTTTATAAAGTAACATCAGTTTTAAAATAGGTTTTTATCTACTTAACCTGATTTTACAACACCGCGGGCTGCGGTTTACGTTACCCTCCCTTAGAAACTTATAAATAAGGGGGAGGGGAGGGAATTCATCCCATCCCATTCTATGCTGTTAGAGAGGAAAGAGGAAGACAAGAGGAGAGGAGGAAGAAGAGGAAACTCAGGTCTGGCTCAGCGTCCAGCCAGGTCAAGTCTAGCGTGGTTCCATCCGTAGCTCAGTAGTATAATTAAATAAGGTTAGGGATAGTTTATCTTGATAAGCGGATTAGTGAGAGTAAGTTTATTCTGGTTAGGACTGATAAACCCCGACCAGTCCATATAATCCTGGTTATGACTGATTAAACCTGATCAATCCAGATTATCCTGGTTACGACTTATTAAATCTCGATCTGTCTAATCCTTGTTAGGGTTGGTTAATCATGATCAGATCAGATTATCTTGGTTAGGGCTACTTAAACTCGATCAATCCAGATTATCCTAGTTAGGACAGACTAACCCTGATCAAATCTGTTTATCCCATGGGTCAAAATATCGGATTTCTGCTACGTATCGTCCTGACCCTCAGGACAATATGTATCGGGTATCATCCGATACATTCAAAAAAAAAAAAAAAAATCCCAAAAAAATCTTAAAAAATCTCAATAAAATCTGAAAAATTATATTTATTTATTTTGTATTTATTTCATATTTATTTCAACTATTTTTGCTTATATTTTTTACTTATTTAATGCATTATTTAGATGAATATATAAGTAACATACCTATTTTGTGACTTAACCCAAGTCACATGCCTATTTTGTGACTTATTTTTCACTTAAGATCACATTTTTGACTTAATGTAATAGATCTTCTAACATTATTTTTGACCAGCTGATCACATGCCTATTTTGCTTCCCCTTTCCCTTCTTGAATTCTCTGAAATGAGGAAATTAGGATTGATGCAAAATTGCTTCACTTTCATATATATTCTTAGAGCTTATACAAATTTAGAAGGAATATGCTCTAACTGCCATTAAATCCTCTTTACTAAATGTTTTACCTTGGCATATAGGTTTGTTTATATATATAGATTATTTATTAATAATATTTCATAATTTGATCGACGCAGTCACACATAAACTAAATTACAATGTATATTGATAAAAATAAATTATATATTGTCAAAATTAATAGCTATGTTGATAAAAATAAATTTAATTGTACATGGAAAACTTACTTTAGAGCCACATTGAATTTCGTGGTGGTTCTTGGCCCTCATGATCATCATCATCGGTGCGCGAGCTTTCCAGCCTTTGCCTATAATGTTGGCCATATTGATACCCATGATCATATGTGCCCCTTTGAAACTGAGGCTATAGCAACGAATATGGCTCAGTGTAGTACGTAAAGGCCGGTCCTCCAAAAATCTGACCAACGAAGTCATATGGCACCGAGTAGGTTTGTTGTGGCTAGTAGTATGGGTTACTAGTTGTTGAATCTTCAGTATTTTGCAAACTGAATCCCCCGAAGCTAGAAGTCATATAACCCATATCTGTATCATCATGTGGACCTTGTGGTGGTGGTGGTGTTTGATATGATTCCGACGCTCCTCTTCCTTCAACCCCTCCCATT
The DNA here is from genome assembly GCA_021018995.1 of Chloranthus sessilifolius. Lineage (NCBI taxonomy): Eukaryota > Viridiplantae > Streptophyta > Magnoliopsida > Chloranthales > Chloranthaceae > Chloranthus > Chloranthus sessilifolius. The sequence goes on from CM037586.1 coordinate 8,114,023, forward strand.
CTAAATGTAGGAGTGTCGAACAATGTTAACGGTGTCGAGTCATCGTCTCATGCCGCAATATCTCTATAAGGATCAGAGGTACCAACATCGTCCCCTCCACCACTAGTGTCAACGTCCCCCCCACCATCATTCTCAACAATCCCATCATCACTATCGGGCTACATTTCGTCATCAGATCCAACCACTGAATGACGATTCAATCTTCTTTTCCGCCTCGGTGATTGGGAAGCCTGCTGCTCCGCTACTCTTTCAGCATTGTCCAGCCATTCAGTGCTCTCAGTATCCAAGACTGGCTCTTTTCTCTCTTCGATTCATTGATTCAAAGGGTCATCCTCGAATATATAATCCAACTGGATGGGATCAAAATATTCATTGTCTACAAGGTAGAATATGATAGATGAATTAGTATAAGATGTAAGACTTCATATAATTGAGGAACTAAGACTTCATATAATTGCTTACCACGGTTGATCCTCTGCATATTCCTGACCCTTAATCGCATGTTGTAGTGGCAGTAGACTAACTTTTCCAATCGTTCCATAGTTAGTCTATTCCTTGTCTTAGTATGAATGAGAAAGTGCTCCAATTCCGCTCACAGTTGGATGAGGAACATGTTTGCGACAATACCCTCATTGCTACCCGCCTCAATATCAGACCATCACCTCCATAATGCATCCACCAATCAGTGGGTTTGTCGTGTTTAATTTGGGATTGCACCAACGGGGTCCCAAATGACCCATATCTCTTACGAAACACGTCAATCTATAAAGATGAAATACAGTAAGCCACATCAATAAACATATCATAATATCACATGACATTTGACTTATTAGTTATAAGGTATGATACTATGATTACTCACATCTCTGATGGCTTGACCTTGGTCCGCCAACTCAGGGAGCATTCGTTGGATTACATTGAGCAAACCGGTATACACTTCATCAGTGTCACTCAACTCGAAGCGTCGCGTATACTGGAAGGCCGGATTCAAGTAGTGTTCTACACATCAAATATGAGCAATTTCATCAGTATATGAAAATAATAAATAAATAAATAAAAATCACTACATAAGCAGTTTAATATGTTATACCTGTTGCATGCAAGTACTGGTGAAATTGTGCATCCCACCTCTTGTCGATAATCGCCCAGTATCGTTTATATTTTGTAGGACATTTGGTTTTGATAGCCAATTTTGCCTTATCCATTGACTCATAAACGTACCCCATCGTTGGTTTCTCATCACCATCAACCAATCTCAACACTTTCACCAACGGGGTAGTGACGATTTATCGTGTGGTCAACATCCGCTAAAACCGGTTGTAGATCAGGTCAGCAACTTCAGTGCAAGCTAGTCTCTTTGCTCGTGGGAGTTCTATTTCATATTTATTTCATTCTTCCGACGACACCATGGTTTTCAGCTCATGCCTATATCTAGCCAAACTCTGTAGGGCTAAAAACTGTGTTGCAAAACGTGTAATCGCAGGTCGGAGCAACTCATTGTTCGTGAAATCTCATTAAATTGATCAGCTTGTCACTGTTGTACAGGTAGGAAGTAATCGTTCTTCCCTTCTAAATAGTTGCCTGTGCCTTGCTTCTCTTTCCTAAATCCTCAAGAATGAGGTCCACGCAATGAGCGGCACACGGGGTCCAGTACAGGTGACGTCTCTTCATCATTAGTTTTAATCCAGCGGCTTTGTAATTTGCCGCGTTGTCTGTTACCACCTACACAACCCGCTGCTCTCGAACCTCTTGAACTACCTTATCCATTAGTTGAAAGAGGTAATCAGCCGTCTTTGCGTGTCTAGAAGCATCAATTGATTTCAAAAATACTGTCCCGGCATCGCTGTAAACTAAAAAGTTGATCAAACTCTTCTTTTTGGGACCAATCCATCCATCGCACATAATTGTGCAACCTCTCCCATCCCATACATCCTCAAAGCTTTGTACATAGGCACTTATCTCATCGTACTCATCTTTTAGTAAGGGCCCAGATATCTCGTATGCAGAAGGCTTTTTAACTCCTGGACCAACTTCTGCACTTGTATCAATCATGCTTTTGAAGTACGACGTATATAAAAAACTTGGCAATGGATTTTCCAAGCTTCTTCCCCATTTTTTTTAAGTGAGATTGCACTCAATTTGGTTTGTTTGGAGCTTTCAGTGCGATACATGAATGGATCCATGGGGCCTGTAGTACGGCCTATATTCCCTCCCGGATGCTAACCTACGTAACCCGGCAGTCTGCTCAACATCCTCATCAACATCAACAACATTTGGCTGACGAATAGATCCATCACCAGTAACAGGCATGGATGGGCCCCTCAACCTGGACCGAAACCGATAATCGGCTTTTTCTTGATCTCGCCGCTGTTGTGCTTCTCTGACACTCTCTCTCATAGCTCTCGCTATCTGCTCATCCTCATCCTCATCATCCTCAGGTCCAGGTGATGTAAACTCTGGATCTGTCCTCCTGATTCTCTCATGCATTTCCCTATCACGATCGGCTTCAGCTTTTTCTTTCCCTTTGCCGCTTGTAAACTAGCTCTGACATTTTCTTTCACTTCTCTGGGTACATTGGGACACCCTTTTGTCTCTCCCTTTACGTGAGCCAGATGCTCCTTCAACCGTGTGATACCTCCTCCCAGCAGTTTTTTCCCACAAAGCTTACACTATCCGGAGTCTATCACTATCTATTGCTGTACCGTATTGTCATGATGGATCTGACGATCGTACCATATTTATTTATTTCACCTGCATGAATGAGCAAACGATTAGATTAAATTAAACATCTAATTTACACTTAAAAATAAATTTTATTTTTTAATTATTGCTATTTTAAAAATATTAGATTATATTTTATTAAATTTATTTGATATTATTCTAATTTTTATAAAATTTAGATTACATTTGAAATTTTATTTGATATTATTTTAATTTTTAAAAGATTAGATTATATTTTACCAAATTTATTTGATATTATTATAATTTGTGAATATTTATTTAATATTATTCTAATTTTTGAATATTTATTTGATATTATTCTAATTTTTAAAATTTTATTTGCTATTATTCTAATTTTTATAAAATTTAGATTACATTTGAAATTTTATTTGATATTATTCTAATTTTTGAATATTTATTTGATATTATTCTAATTTTTGAATATTTATTTGATATTATTCTAATTTTTAAATTTTTATTTGCTATTATTCTAATTTTTAAAAATTTATTTGAAATATTTCATATTATTCTAATGTTTTATGGGACATATCCCATAATCATGGGACATACCCCATTATTTTAATTACATGTGACCCATAATATTAATTATTTTAATTATATGTGACCCATAATTTTAAGGGTATATGTGACCCATTTTATTAATTATATTAATGAGATTCTGACCCATAATTTTAAGGGTACATGTGACTAATATTGACCCATAATTTTAATTATTTAAATTATTTTATAATTTTAAGGGTATATGTGACCCATATTGACCCATATTATTAATTATATTAATTATTTTATGACCCATAATTTTAATTACATGTGACCCAAAATTTTAAAATAATTATGGGACATGCCCTATTATTTTAATTATTTTAATATCTACCATTAAATATGGTAGATCTTCTAATGGTAGATCTACCAAATTTATGGCTAGATCTACTATATTTATAGGTAGATCTACCCTTAAATAAGGTAGATCTACCTTATTTTAATCTTTAAAACGATGGGAAAATGATAAAACACGTACCTTCGGCGTTAATCCCAAGCTTTTTTGTGCAATTCGGCGGCGATTTGGGATGAAAATAAACAAAAAAGAAGAGTTTAAATGAGGAGGAAGCAGGGAGCTGTTTGAAGGATGAAAAAAAGCAAAAAAAAATAAGTTAAAACCGACCTTTAAATCAGCTGAAAAGGGAGCTGCTTGGGCCCACTACCAATAATTTGAAATTATCGTTCGATACGAACGATAAAATTATCGTTCGTATCGGACAATAATTTGAATTTTTTTTTAGCATATTAATATTTTTTATATTATCGTCCGATATGGACGACATGAGCGATACTTTACCCGTATCGGATGATAATTTGGGTGTTTTCGGTAGGGTACGATACATACCCTATGTATCGTACCGCTGAGGTCCCAAACCGATACGTATCGTCCGATACGTATCGGTATCAGACGATATTTTGACCCATGCCTCAAATATCTCAGATTTGAGACTCAGAAGTCTCACTAAAAACCAGGGTGAGGACCCTCGAAAGTTTCAGATCTATTCCCGAGAAGAAACACAAGAAGAAAAATTCGTATTCCATAATCATTCACGTTAATAATTCTGTGGCAGTGTTTTACATATATATATATATAAAAGATAAAGAAAGAAAAAATAGAAACTCTAAACTTTTTATAACTCTTCAAGCTAAACAAATAAGGAGACTTATAATAACTTCTCCTATTTTCTAGGAACCTTAAAAGCTAACGTAAGTAAAAACAGAAATTTGGCCAATACTCTCGAGAATGTAAATCTCGAGCCCCATAATTTTACCATGACTCCTTCCTTTTTAGGACTCTAAAGGATTACCTTTTTAGCTCTTAAAAATCTATCTTTCTATTTCTTATCTTACTACTATTATAAAAGCACGAATGACCACCCCCAGTTTCTGTCAATTTTCTGTTTCCACAATTTAGGAACAAAATACCCTCTTTTAATCCATTCTACCCCTATATCGTTCCCTATTTACCCTATATTCTCAAAAATTAGCCGGTTCCTTTTTAACTCATATAGCAAGAGTCCTCTTTCAACTCATATAGCTAGAGTTTCCTTTTTTAACTCTACAAAGTAGGCAACGATGTGTTTGGCAGTTCAATACTAAAAATGTCCTTTTCTAATACCACAAATATCCCTTTTTAATACTCTTTTTCAATACAAAAATATCTTTTGCCCGAAGTCTTCCTTCGTATTCTCTTACGCTTAGTAAAATGGTAATTAATAAGTTTAAAACACTCAATCTATGCTTATTTAGATAAACATTAATTATTAGAATTCTTCCTTCAATATTCTCTTACGCATAGTAAAACACTAATTAATAAGTTTAAAAAACTCCACAATCTATCCTTATTTAGATAAACATTAATTACTAAGTCTAATAGAATAAAGAGATTCTCACTCTTAAAATCTATCCAAAATGGTTTGAAGGCCATGCCGTGATTTAATTTTATTTTTTTACCAAGGATGGGTGCAAAATATGATCTATAGCATATAATTCACATAGCCAACTATTGAATCAGATGATAGACTTTGATTGTATTCAATCTTATGGTAGAGATCATGTTTTGTACAATTGTTTGACCCCATAGATCTCTACATTGTCTCCATCAAATTAGACGACTTACATTCGTTTTCAGATGGCACAGGTCCGGTTATCACTGTTCTCCCCTACAGGTTTATTAAAAGTGCTTACGTCCAAAACCCTGTGAAAGCCGTTGGCTGCTTGGGATCAAACAGTGGAGATCATTTTGCACCCTAATCTTCCACACAAAGGATGTTGAGACCATGATCTAACTAGCCGGCGGTCAGTTCTTGATTTCTCATGGCACATCCCAAACAAATTGCCTTCAAATCATGTTTCAACGTGATGTGTGCCATGTGATTTTAAGGCCATTTTTTACGGATTTGTGCCACGTGGAATCAAAATTTGACTGTCTGATGGAATGCTCATGGTCTCAAGACCCCGCTTTCTAGAATATTGGGGTACAAACGATCTGCATCATCTGTGATTCCAAGAAGTCAATGGGTTTCAAGGGATTTTGGATATAGGCGCATTAGGTAAACATATAGAGGTACCCATATAGGTCCCATAAATATCAATTTTCTTTTAAATTAGGTGCAATAACATAGTTTTCCGATGCACGTAATCACTCCCCGTATTATTTATAGGTACCTCTATATGCGCCTACGTCTAAAGCCAATTCAAGCCCATTGACTGTTTGGAGTCGGAAGATGAAGATCGTTTTTCACTTCAATCTTCCACTAATGGATCTTGAGACCATGGGCGTACAATCAAACAATCATTTTTTTTATTTCGTGTGGCATAAATCGCAAAAATGTTGTCTGAAGTCACATGGCAGACATCACGCTCAAACATGATTGTAGGGTCTCTTTTTGGGATTTGTGCCACACAGAATAAGAAACTAACCATTCGAGGGTAAGATCGTGGTCTCAAGATCTATTCTACGAAAGATTGGTGTGAAAAACAATCTCCATCACCTAATTCCAAGCAATCATGGATTTGATTGGGGTGTAATCACCATAGTGAATAATAGCTGCCCATCTAGCCATACGTATGGACCAAAATGGAAATTTTGGTTTTCGGTTCGGTTCAGCCGGAACCGAATTCGAACCGAAATGGAATCGTTTCAATTTTGGTTCGATTTTTTTTTTCCTAAACCGAAGCCGGAAACTTTCGGTTGTTTCCGGTTCGGTTCGGGTTTTCTATTCTTATTTTATTATTTTAAGCTACTTTTTCGAATTTCTCATGCTACCCAATCAATTCTCAATTTTTGCCATCGAAACAGGTTTGGGATTGGTTTTCAGGTCTGTTTAGAGTCCTTAGACCAGTTCGATTCACTCGGTTTTCAGGTCGGAATCGGGTTTCAGGTCAAAACTTGCATCTCTATGTATGGACGGACATTTCTATTCATTTTTTTAATAATAATTAATAAATAAGTAGGGTATGAAAATTCGAAGCCTATTGATTTAGTTACATTAATTATTATAAAATTAAAGTAGAAATTAACAATTAAGAAAAAATTATTAAACGTATATAATTAGTATATCATCGAATTAATCGAACATAATAGGATAGAAACATGTATCTATAGTAAAAAATAAACATTTAAACATAGTAAATGGATATAACTGTATATTATTATGTATAAATAAAAATGTAGTATTTGTTGTAAATGGAAAAATAAAGAAAAAAATAAGAAACTATTGAAACCAAATAATTTTTATAATTTAATTGGATATGAGATTGGATTTGTTACGTTTCGCCAACCCAATTTTTTATTGATTTTATTGTCTTCATCAGTCAAAACTAATATTTTGACAGTCAAAACTAATAATTTGAATGATGCGTCGCCGGCACAAGGGACGCGGCACAAGGCCCCGCGTCGACCTTTTAGCTAATACGTGCAACAAACCCCGACTTCTGGAACGGATGCATTTATTAGATAAAAGGTCGACGCGGGCTTTGCCCGTCGCTATGATGATTCATGATAACTCGACGGATCGCACGGCCCTTGTGCCAGCGACGCATCATTCAAATTTCTGCCCTATCAACTTTCGATGGTAGGATAGTGACCTACCATGGTGGTGACGGGTGACGGAGAATTAGGGTTCGATTCCGGAGAGGGAGCCTGAGAAACGGCTACCACATCCAAGGAAGGCAGCATGTGACGGCCTCATTAATCTGTGCGCCAGCATGAAGGCATGACGACCTTAGAACTGGGCACTTAGCTAGCAAGAAGGCAAGCGGACCTTGGAAACTTGTCGTGTAGCATGCGTGAGCACAGAGGCACGTAGCCCTGCGATGCGTGCATGAGTCCTTGATGCATGATGCGACGGTGACCCGAACCAAGCTACGATCTAGAATGGTGGCTAGACGCGTGAAGGCTTAGAAAGCGGTGCTCCGCGGTGGAACACGCGACGTGGTGCCAAGAGGGCACGCGACGTCCTGGTGCCATAAGGCATGTAATGCGGTGCTCCGCGTATGAGTACGCGACGTGGTGCCAAGAGGGCACGCGACGTCCTGGTGCCATAAGGCACGTAATGCGGTGCTCCGCGTATGAGCACGCGACGTGGTGCCAAGAGGGCACGCGACGTCCTGGTGCCATAAGGCACGTAATGCGGTGCTCCGCGGCGGAGCGCGCGACGTAGTGTCAAGAGGGCACGCGATGTCTTGGTGCCATAAGGCACGTAGTGCGGTGCTCTGCGTTGGGGCACGTGACGTGGTGCCAAGAGGGCGCGCGACGTCCAAGTGCTAAGGCACATGAGGCGGTGCCATGGTGGCACGCGATGTGGTGTCAAGAAAACACGTGACATCTAGCTTGTATGGCAAGCGATGCGGTGCCAAGAGGGCACGCGGCATCTGGGTGCAATAACGGACTCGATATGGTATCGAGTTGACACGAGACACAGTCACGACTTAGACGTGATGCGGTGCCATGAGGGTACGCCATGTGGTGCCATGAGGGCACGCGACATGAGGCCATGAGGCCTTGCGACATGGTCGCGACATAGTGCTATGTTAGACATGAGGCCATGAGGGCCTCGTGACGTGGTCGCGATGCGGACGCGACACGGTCGTAAGGGACGCTGATGCGTGACCTCTCAAGCCATGTGGACTTGGAGGATGGCACTGGGTGCCACGGTCAGAGGATCGTGTGCCATGTTTAATGGCAAGACACCACCTTTGCAGGTGTGTGCCACGGGCAGGAGGCCGTGTGCCATGGTGGTATGACAAACCAAGGGGTTTGAGGGTTTTCTGCTACTTTGCCTAAGTTGGTCTTTGGACCATATATAGGGGGCAGGGAGCTGTGGAGCTATTCTCCCACACATGGGGGCTTGCGTTGCGGGATGAGCGCATGTGCTTTCTAGGTTAGGGGTGGGCCTAGCCTAGAAATTATAAAACTGCCCTTAAGGTAAAAAAATTATAAAACTGCCCTTAAGGTAAAAAATTATTTTATCTCAAATTAAATTTTAAACACTTCTAAGCATAATTAGCCAAGAGAAACAAAATTCATTACGTTATTCGTCATATTAATTTTCGAGATATTACAGAGAAGCATAGGGGTGGCCACAACGAAGGAGGAAACTAATGAATGCTGTTTGAGATTATTTGGGCATGTCCATTGAAAACTTGAGTCGCCTTTGTATGAAGAATTGGAATGATACAAGCACAAGGAAGGAGGAGAAGAGGAAGACCAATGGAGACTAGGCGAGAAGTAGTCAGAAATTATAAGAAGGATCGTAGAGTAACAGAGTTTAGCCCGGAACGAGTGGATAAATAGGATTCGTAAAGCCAAGCGCAAATAGATGTGACAAGGCAATGATGTGGTTGCAGTCTTCTAGTGGATATCAGTAGATTTAAGTTTCACTTGTTTGATTAATTCTTTGTTTCCCAAATTTTTTAATGTCTGGCTTACTTAGTAATTGAGGTCCCACTAATACCTTGATTTTTCATATCTAAATTTTTTGTCCTAGGGTGTAATTCTTCCTTAGATTTCCATTGTGTCATAGCTTCCATCCTCTGTGAGCTAATTACTAGCATGCCAAGTTTCACATATCTCCTTGGAACATGACCACGCTATTTCTGCTTGGATCATTTAATCACTTCATGGGGGGTGAACTCCAATTAATCCTCTGTCGGATTTTGATCATACGACGTTTTTTCTTAAATGTGCTTGGATGTATTTTATGGTGTATAACTTTAGTTTTGTAGGTTTTTTTTTTTTTTTTACATATGATGGAAACTTGGGACAGTCCTCGTAGTTGACATCCAACATTAGCTTGTAAACATCTAGCGTTTCCTTGCAAGTGTTTGTCAATGGCATGCAAATTTTGCCATATGCCTTGGCAATATGGTTATATCAAAGAACTGATATCCATGTTCTTCAAGTGGGGAATTCAGTAGTTGACCGGACCTGCTGGAACACCACACCCCCCCCCCCCCCCCCCCCAACCCCCCTTGTTGTGTGCAAGGCTGGTTAACCTCGTGATTGATTTAGACAGCTGTTGTTTGTTGGAGGGTGCTTGGGGTTGTGTGCATATCCATTGTTCATTTATTCGTCTGTGAATACTGTTGTTCTTTAGGTGAGATTTCTCATCAAATGTACAAAGGAAACAGTGTTTACCATGTACAAATTGGGAGTATCAGGACCTTGTGTAGTGGGCCTCGGGTTCCCAGGGCTTCTACTCTCATCTTGCTGAGTCATATATTAGCGCTACTGCTCATGTTTTAGATCTCGGTCTCCTAGGTCATTGATTCAGGAGCGACTGATTGTATGACTGATATGTCTTCATTGTTTGATCGATTATGCCGTTATCGTCTCTGAGGAGTATATGATGGCTTGCCTGTTCCTGTAAGTGGGCAAGGCGATGTGCATGCTGGTGCTCTGTCTCTTGATTTTGCACTGCAGATTTTTAAAATGCCTATGAGCCTCTTAGTAAGTAAAATCTCAAAGATTTGCCTATTTTGAGCTTAATTCTCAAAATGAGGAAGTGGGTGTTGGAGTGGCAAACTTTGGAAACTAAGCTATTTATGGCTCAATGCATCTAGGAATCATGAGATTTTGCAGTATAATGACATTGAATAGAAAATGTTTGCAAGTGCAATGTGAAGTTTGGTGCGAACTATCTGAGGATGCATTGGGTAGATAACTATTGTGTTTCAAAAGTCACAGGATTAATTTTTATTGTGCTGATTACTCCAGTAGTATTAATTTTCAACTGTGAGTTGCATCTTCAAGTTAATGTCTTCAGTTCTCGTTTTCATGAAAATAAAGGTTATATAACTTTGGGACAATGGTTCCTGACCGACATTTGATCACCAAATGGTGTTTAAATGATTTTACACCATTTGACTTAGACTTTTGATCTTATACCATTAAACTGTGATTTATTATTCTGCCACGTTAAGTACATCAGTGATGAATTTAAATTACCCAAGTCGCAATCCATCATTGGAACATGTCCCAGCCAAAGGGTCATGCTTGTAAGTGGATGTAAAAAATTTTAATATCAGCCATTAAAATTAAGAATAACCTTTGGTATTAGAGTGCACAGATTGAATTGTTCGAATCTCCCAAAAAGTGTATTTTTGGGCCCATAGCCCTTCAATGTATGATATATCACTTTACGGTATGGATTTCCAACATCATAAGCCATTAAATGGTGTAAGATCGTTTGAACACCATTTGGTGTTTAAATGACAGTCAGGAGAATCGAGTCCTATAACTTTTGTTACAAGTTAGAACTGCTAAAATGATTGGTTCTATTTTAGTTTCATTACCATCTGAACCGTATTATGCGCTGTTTCATATACCATCGTAAGCCATTAAATGGTGTAAGATCGTTTAAACACCATTTGGTGTCTAAATGACGGTTAGGAGATTCGAGTCCTATAACTTTTGTTACAATTTAGAACTGCTAAAATGATTGGTTCTATTTTAATTTCATTACCATCTGAACCGTATTATGCGCTGTTTCATATACTCCTTCATTTCTATGCCAATGATTTATAGGTTTGGTGTCTATTAGTATACGTGTGACAGTAGTCTGTATTATTTTCTTGCTTCCTCTCATGATTTGTGTATGCAAACAGTTCGGAATATCCAGCGGCCATTCTCAGCGGAATCATTCCCAAATCCTAAGTGAACAAAGTAAGACATTTCCAAATGAACTTTTCTTCATTGTTTTTTGTAGATGAATTGAGTTTACAAAAGTTTCAAAATGGGAAAATCCTAATTTTGATTAATTTGAAATGGTTGAAGTGAAGCATCAATTTGTGCTTGGGGTTCGGAGAATGAAACCCAGAAATGTTATAATATTCTAATTGATATTTTCCCAATTTTTTTTATTTTTTTTTGAAACGGTCACAAAGAGCAATATATTAGAACATAAAAAAGGATTACATAAACAGCGTACCTTGGCTGGTAGTAAGGAGCTACCGAAACCAAGATACCAACAAAAGGAACATAAAGCAAAAAAAGGAGGCTATGCCCAAAAAGATCATCCAAATCCCGTGCACAAACTAATACATGCTCCGACGAAAATCCCTACCGACAGCAATCTTCCCACAGCCTAAGGAACGCTGAAGACCATCATTGAAGATCCCTATCTGGCAAGCGTTCCAGCTGATGAGTAAATCCCTCGCGTCTCTAATAATCAACAAAAACGGTTTCACCTTGCGATTGAAGATTCTATTATTTCTGTTCAACCAGATCACCCATAAAACAGCGTACACCGCCATTGGCCAAAGCTCTTTCCTCTGGTCACCAAATTTGGTTTCTTTCCACCCCTCCATGAGTTGGCCAGGCCATTGCGGGGGGGCCCACTCCACATTAAAAATCTAAAATATCTTGTTCCAAATCGCGCGTGCGAACGGACAGTGCAAAAAAACATGATCCACCGATTCGGTCCCCCTCATGCAAAGCATACATTTGTTGGTGATCGGAATGTTTTTTCTGATGATTTGGTTCCTTGTAAGTATCTTCCTTTTAGCAACAAGCCAAACAAAAAATTTAATCTTCGGCGGCATTTTGATTTTCCAGTAACCAGCCCATACATTGTTTAAGAAGCAAATCTGTCTTTTTTGTAAAAAGACTGACGGAACCGACCATTGGCATTGTACCTCCACTCCCTCATATCGGCCCGACCAGTAAGAGGTGTCATGTCCTCCACGGCCTTGAGTAGCTCCTGATGTTCCTCCTTTTCCCAATCCCACAGATGTCACCTTAATGGGATGTCCCACACCCAATTTCTGTCGGCCCCTTAGGTATGAGAATAGTTTCTGACGACCGCATCTTTAGAAATGGCGAGCCCAAACATGATAGGAAACCTCTCGCTGAAAGGTCGATCTGACGCAGGACGGTTCCCTAAACTACGTGAATGATATGATTGATTTTGCCGGAATTAAATTAGAATTAAATTAAACAATAAAATTCACAAAATATAACGAATACCTCAGGTTTTCGTAGTATTTCATGGGAAAATCACGTATGCTTCAAGTAGGGTTCAGTCCAGGCGCTAGATCTGTTAGGTTGCAGCGTAGATCAATCCTAGAGATAGAACTCTAGGTTTTCTCAGATTATGGCGCTCACAATTCAATGATGAGATCACTGATTTTCTCTGAATATTTGGTGTGGAAGGGTTTAATAATTCTGCTGAGATCTACGGTTGTTGAATCTGATCGATTCAATGGCTTAGGATAAAACTAGGGTTTTAGGATTTCAAAAGGGATGGTGATTGATTTAGGATTGTAAGGATCAACACACAAGCAAAGAAGATGAAGATAGATAGATAGATTGCGGGCTTCACACCCTTGGCTTCGCACCAAACCCTTCTCGGGAAGAAGAATCACTCTCCGTATAGGCTCATCTCAAGCACACAAGCAAAAGCTCTTTTCATTAATCATCAATAACTTTTTACATTATTCAATTTAAGGACTTTATATAGGAGTCCTTTCAATAAAAGAAAACCCTAATAAATAAAAGACAAATAAACCTTCAAAACAGAAGTTCGAAATTAAACTCCTAAATTAACTAAACAACCTGATGCGATTTCGATCGATCGAAAAAAATCGATTGATTGAAATTTCATAATCTATGAAAAATCGCCATCGACATTCAATCGATCGACTTGAAAATTTTGATCGATCGAATAGTTCATTCGATCGGTCGAAATTTCACTCCATAACTCTATACTCTGTCGATGCCAGTCGATTGATCGATTTGGCAATTCGATCGATCGAAATTGCTGTATTCCTCCAATTTTCTCCAGAATTTCGTCTCTCGGCTCTTTCGCCTAGTTCTGATGATTTTCATTTCGCTTCTTCCGATGTCGGTACACGCGAAAAGGTCCATATCTGATGTCTACGATGTCGGCGTCCCCGTCACGATCCCCGACCCAAACATCCTTCCAGAATCTGATATTTCGCCCATCCCCCCATTTGAAGACCGTCCCATGCATGACCTCCTGCGTGCGACTTTTGATTGCCTTCCACCACGATGATCGTTGGTTTGGATGAGAGATATCTTGGCTAGAGGTACCGTACTTAGCCGTCGTAATTTGGTGTCATAGATTGTGTCTCTCGCCTTCATCCCCCATCCTCCAAACCCACTTAGCTAACAAAGCTTTGTTCATTAGCCGCAGATTTCCCAATTTTTTACCGATTCAAAAAAAATATTTTCCCAGTTTGTTTACACAAGTAAGAGATTTTGACCAATGTCATTGACTGTGACAAAAAAAACACTGATCTAACATATTTAGTGATGTCTTTGGATAAAGTGAGATCTTATATTATGATGATTTATTTGTCCATAACTTCTATTGTGTGAGTTTAAGTTTCACAAAATTATGGATTCCACAAGATAAGGCATTTGACAAGACAATGCCTGAGTATTTTTGAAGCTCATTAACTATATTAAAAACAAGTGGGTGGCTCAATTTGATGTGCTCTGCAATTTTAGATCACATGTTTGATCACAACTTATGAAACAAAATATGATTCTCCCATGAACCCAAAAATAGCTTGTTCGCCACTTGCCCCTTTGAGACATGAAGTTTGTAAATAATTGTAACTTTTTCTAAGGTTTTCATATTGATGTGGTTTCAACCAGTTGCATTCCCTAATTCTAAACGCTCGTGCTTGAAAGTTGCATAAGATTGTGGAGCCATTCACCATCGTAAAGTGAAAGTACCAGCAGCTATTTAGACTGGAAGTAAATTTTTATTCATGATAAAGCATGTTGAGGACTGCTATCAAACTTCCATATATATATATCTATTGTGTATGCGGTAGGATTAGGAGTCGCTTAGTTCTTGTTGTTTCAGGAAATTCATCTGCTGCCTTATGAAAAACCAGACTGGGTATGATTAAGTAGCATGTTTTCTACGAATGTTGTTAGGAAAATATTTGCCACTGCAGAACCCCAGAGGGAAGCTGCAGAGGGATGGAAACTGAATGGCCCATAATATTTTCTATGAACTCTGCACTCTTAGAATGTATTTTATTTGTGGTGATACTTAGATAATTACAAGAGAATATATTTTAACAGAGTTACATATTTGGTTATTTATACGAAGATATAATTTTGAAAATACAACCACTATTATCCATCACCCACACGGGGTTGATGTGATGTGACAGTTAAAGACGTGGTTTTGCTCCCCATGGTGTTGAATATGAATCCCCTTGACTTACCTGATCCAAATGTGGAGCTACATAATAATGTAAGTTATTTGATCAAATATGACATTAATGGGAAAGGGTAGCTTTGTTAATATACCCACAGAATCATGGAGGGCACCTACGCTAAGAAACCATTGATGGCTTTGGATCAGACGATGGAGAATGTTTTTTCGCCCCAATCTTCGACTCAAGGGATCTGGAGACTATGAGTGTGCCATCAAACGGTCAGTTTTCTATTCCACATGGCACAAATCCCAAAAAAGTCACCCTAAAATCACAGGGCATACATCATGCTCAACCGTGATTTTATGGCCATTTTTTGGATTTGTGCCACGGGGAATTAAAACTGACAATCAGATGGTATGCCTATGATCTCAAGATCCCTTGTGTGGAAGATTGGGGCGAAAAGTGATCTCCATTGTATAAAAGCAATCAATGATTTTTGGAGTAAGGGCCCTCCAAGATTCCATGGGTGCTAATAAAGCTAACCCCAAATGCTGGTGGTGGTAATGGTGATAGTGGTGGAGGCTGCGCTGGCAGCTGCAGCGGTATTGGTAGGCTAGTTGTGGGGTTGTGGTTTTGAAGATGATGAGAGTAGCTTACACGAAAGGTCTCTTTTTTGGCTTCATAAAAAGAATTGCCCCTCAAAAAAAAGAGTCCTCATTCTACATATAATAGGTTTAAAGTGATTTTTTTCAGACACAGGCCTAAAAATGGCATCTTACAGTGGCGTCTAAACAAACCTAAATATTTTAACCCTAAAAACAAAGTAACTACTTGTTTCAGTTTTCAACATGGGAGCAGCAAATACAGCTAGTATGGTGCAAATGCAACAACAGCAGCAGCAGCAGCAGCAACTTGGCACACAAGGTGGATTTGGAAACATCCCTACCAATACTCAGAATCTACAAGCTAGCATGGTATCCCTTCAAAATACACAGAATCCGAGCGGCTATCAGCAACATAGACAGCAAAATCAATAGAATCTCCCTTCTTGTAACTATTATATATATATATATATATATATATATATATATATTCATGTATGTTTTAGGTGATGCTAGGCATTAATTTACTAGCCCTGCAAAATGGAATGATTTTGAATCGAACAGAGAGTCGAAGATAGGCTCTACAATGACAGGACTTCTGAAGGTTGCTCTAGCTTCTTGTTTTTTTTGGTAAAGAATTTGAAGCTTGTTCTTGGCATTATTTTCGCACTTTTAAATAAATTTTGATATTGTGGTCATAAATTTAACTGCTTAAGATATGTATATTGACGTGAAAACAAAACAAAAAAAGAGATGAGTGTGGTTCCTTTTCATTAAACGGCATGTTCATTTCACAAAGGAGTTTAAAATCTCTGCATTTCGGAGGATTACAGGTTTTTTCGATGGCTCAAGTCATGGTTCAAAATTTCGGCTGAAGTCTTAATATTTCGGCCAAAACGCATCGGTTTCAGTGGCTCCCGAAACGAAAACTCCTAATTTTCGGTATCGGTACTGAAGTATTTGGTGATTAGCAAAATATCAGCCGATAATTTCAAAATTTGCGGCCGATATCTTTTACTTAGGTAATTTGAATATTTTTTTTTTTTTGAAGTGCACGGAAATTTTGAAATTTCGGTTTCAGGCAGCACCGAAACGAAAACCGAAATATTGATCCTTGGCTCGAGTAGATGGCTCGTGTTGCAACACCAGTTATTTGTATTTGATTTGCTCACTGGTTTTTATGTAGTTTTTGGTTAAGGTAAAAGGAAAATAAAATGGTGGAGATCAAATATTGGCCAACCTATATTTACTATCCTGTATTCTTCGTTGAGAGCGGTACAAATTCGATGGGCTTGTCAGGTTTGTGGTTTAAAATCTTGAAAATCTGAGTTGTCTCTGATAGGTTCGACGATATCTCGGCGATGTATGAAAGTGTCATTTATATTTAATTACTTATTAGACATTGCAAAAAATTACATTTCAAATAGAATAAATTAGAAATAAGAAAACTTTAGCATAAATATATAATATATAATAGTATAAAAGAATAAAAATTAATAAAATATATTTAACATACCAGCTATGACTTTGATGGCTAGGATTGCTTACATCTTCCGCCTTTATGGTGTAAGATCCTTGCCGCTAAATGGTTTCAATTGTTGGTCACAAGCATCTGGCACTTTCAATCTTCAAAGTTAAATGGACCATTGACTTCGTACGCTTGGTTTTGGTAACCACCATAAAGATTGGAATCAACCATTGATTGCATGTAAAAACTATCTCTAGTATGTGATTAAGAGGCAAAGGGTGCCAAATAATAAGCGACAAACGGATTTCAGTTTCTATCATCACAAGGTACATACAACTTTTTGATGCCATCAGCTGTTTAAATATAACATATGCATATAGACCATGTTGCATCACATGAACAAAGATGGTGCCACGTGTAAGGAACAAGGTAGCAAATATCGGCCTGATTCGTATTGGTTTTCTGGCCAACTGATATGTATTGGGTATCTGCTGATAGCTATTTTTTTTCTTTGCTTTACTAATCTTGGCGGATACGTGTCGGTATGGGCCGATACGTATCAGTCTTTCATGGACCAATAACCGATACCAATCCCTGCACTACACCTTGGTAAGGCTCTTCAGTGCATCTGGGTGAGATGAATGCGAAAATACGCGTCTCGACATGGTTTTCATCGTGTCTCGGGCATGGCCCATTCCTGAGAGATCTCGCCGGAGACATCTTGTATTGCGCGAGATTTTAAACCATGGTCCTTTCTTACACAGCAATTTTGAGCACGGTAAGATGACAAACAAATAGGAGCCATTGCTTGCACACAGTTGGCTCAAGCACAATTTAAAAGCATAGCAATATTTTGAGGATCAATGACATGTTGAAACACATCTAAACCATCAGATTTGAAGGCTATGATGTAAAGATAGATCGTGATACACCTATCAAACGGCCAATTTTGGATTTCATGCGTTACATATCTCCAAAAAATGGCCCTAAATTAACATTTGTGGGTGAGCCATATAATTTAAGGGCCATTTCTTAGGGGTTTGTGCCACATGCAATAAAAAAATTGGCCGTCTGATAGGTGGTTTATGATCTCAAGATCTTTTGTGTGGAAGATATGACTGAAATATGATATCATTTGATCCGAAACAATCAACGATTTTCAAGGGATTTGAGACGTGAGCACTTTCAGAGTATCCGTACGTGCGAACTGAAGTACGCTAGAACTATTGCAGGTTCATTAGGAATAGAAATTCCTTTATAGAGGTGAGCTCATCCACTTGAGATCTCCCTTTTAACCATATTCTAATTATTCCGTTTCTTCCTATAATCTTAGCTAAAATATACGATACATATAGATCTATATATATATATATATATATATATATATATATATATATATATATATATATATATATATATATATAAAATTAAAATATAAATAAAAGATGTGTTTCTAGTATCAATTCTAAAATATTCCTTTTATGTCTTTCTGTCGTTATAATAGTAGTGATAATCAACAACAGTCATAAAGTATAGACCGATAATAGTAAAAATTAAAAGGTGTTGTGGGTTGGGTTTTATTAATTAATTTTCACCATTGTAGTTGGTGTTTACTATCATATGTGTATGCGTGTCTACCCCTCGATTCTCGAGATTGTCTCGACCAAATGACCATATTATAAAAAAAAAAAAATGAAATATCACTAACTTCAATAGTATCATATCTACTACCTCAGAGGCCTTAGCCCAGTTGGTACGCTCTCTCCATTGTGGGGGTGAAAGTCGAGGAAGGCTGCGTATCGCATAGTTCTTAGTTAGTTCCTGTCACAATAGAGTTCTTCTGCTTTAGTTGATTCTTGTTCTCTTTTCTAACTCTCTATAAAAGATTTACTTGCGCTAGAAGCAACCTCTGCTCTCTACTAACTCCCTATCAGAGAAAATAAAATCTGCTCTGACAAAGAGTGAGTAGAGAAGAGGGTAGAATTGTTGAATAGGTAAATTTTGCTATGCAAAAAGTTATCAAGAAGAAGAGGTACCTGCTAAAACAAGTAGCAAGATGTTATCAAAGAGGATGGGAACCTGTCAAAGCAGATGAACTCTGCTATAGCAAGGGCTATCAGAGAGTTATGCGCCAAAGTTTTCACGCTTGTTTCTCTCCTTTGTCTTTACAAGGTGTTGATTTATCCTTACCACTCTTGTAAGTATTGTCCTTATCAATTTCATTTAGTGTTGTTATACAACTATCGCATCTATATGCATGCACTCTTCTTGATTATATAAAAAAAATTAAAGTTTTCTCAACATTAATAATTGACTTGAAACGATTTCGGGCGCCAAATGGCCTTTAATAATAAGCTATTTATGACGTGGCCTACTATTAGGCTTTGATTGGCAGCCCATTTTTGAAAAAAGCACTTTTCAATTAGTTTAGACCATGTTTGGCAAAGTTGCAACCGACAAGGAAGTTTTGGAGAGAGAAATTTGTCTTAAATATGGCGCACCTATACCTGAAGTAGGTGTTTGCTGCATCTAAAAAAGATGTTTTGGAGAAATAGCCTAATGATGCTTCTCAAGTTCGCATTTATTAAAAGATAAAAGGACATTCTCAAACAACATTTTCCCTTTAAAGGTACTTTTTTCGAAAATTGTTGTCAATCAAGGCATTAAAGAAGTGTTATATGTTGCTTCTCAAATGCTGCTTCTCAAAAAATTTATTAAGTGTTAAAAACAGTACTCTATAGGAAAAAATATAAGGTAGCTTCTCAACCTAACACCAATTTCAGCTGAAGGTGATTATATCCTTGGATAAAATGTTCTTTTAACTTAACATTGTTCTCTTGAAAAAGTGTTATATGTTGCTTCTCAAATGCTACTTCTCAAAAAGTCTATCAAGTGTTAAAAACAGTACTCTATAAGAAAAAACATGAGGTAGCTTCTCAACCTAACACCAATTTCAACTGGAGGTGGTTATGTCTTGGGATAAAATGTTCTTTTAACTCAACATTGTTATCTTGGAAAAGTGTTTTGTTCCCAAAGCGACCAAATAACATGAGAAAGAAAATGAAAGAAGCAAGAGTTAATATTAGGTGGACAGATTGATCATGCGCCACTAAATCATCAAAATGTTGACTCCGATAGAAGGAAATAAGATATCGTGCATACAAAATAGGAGTCTATAGAGTTATAAAGGGAGGCAGGGTTTTTATTTGAGAAAAAAAATCCTAAGCAATTGAAGAACAGATTAGTGGCAATAGAGTAAGAAGCAAGGGTTAAAATATAGGATTTTCGATACGTAATCGTTCTAAAGTTCAGAACGATATGTATCGCGTATCGTCTGATACATTCAATGTATCAACGATACATTAAATGTATCAGTTCAATACATTTTTATTTTTTTTCAAAAAATCTAAAAATTTAAATTATCGTCCGTATCAGACGATACGTATCATCCGTATCGTTTATATCGTTCGATACGTATCGCGTATCGGCGATACATTTAATCTATCATTTTGATACATTTTTTTTTCTCAAAAAATTAAAAATCAAATTGTTGGACGATAATTTGAAATTATCACCCGATAATCTTAAAGTATCGTCCGATACGAGCGATACATTGCCCGTATCGAACGATAATTATCCTATTTTTTAAGGAGTACAATACATAAGCAATAGATCGTACTGCTTAAGTTCAAAACCGATACGTATCGGAATCGGACGATTTTTTGACCCATGGTAAGAAGGCTTTAAAAAATAGATCTTAGAACCATAGCGCTTTCAGAACTAGTGTAACTATTTTAGAATGAGCTAGTCTAGAATGAGTGTCCACCCACCATGGGTGGACATGACAGTCCACACGTCTCTCTGGCTGCATGACATTCAGACTTCCAATGCATGAAAGTCCGTGCACATCACACAATCACTGAAATCTATTGACTAATTTAGAGCACAAGATGGGCAGACACACTGTAGACTAACTCTTTTAGAATACATCTAGGATTTTTATTTTTATTTTTTTAATCGATAAAAGATTTGATTTGACCAAAAAAGTAAAATATACATACCAGCAAGAAGTTGTAAAAGAGTTTAGCCTTTGTAAGCCATCTAATTTGAAGGCCACGATGTAAAGATCTTTATTTTTAGGACCCGACTCTTGAACATCATTTAAAAACCAAAATGGTGTTTGAATTATCTTACACATCAACAGTTTAAGAAGCGGGTAATCCATATCGTCAAAGTGGTGGATCATAGATGGAAGTGTAACGGGCCCTATAAATAGTGTCTGGGGGAAAACAACCCAATTTGCTGACCATAATATCAATTATTGTTTTTATTTTTAATGGCTGATATTAAAGTTCGTTGATCAGATGGTTCACATATGCTTATAGGCATGTTTCTTTGGGCTGAGATATGTTGCCAGAATGTGCACCACTTGGAGAATTTAGATGGCTGGCAAATGTGCAGTCACATGCCATAAATGATAAATCACACTTCAATGCTAAAAATATAATTTTAATGGTGTAAGATCATTTAAACACCTTTTGGCGTTTAACAGGAGACATTATCCCTGGTTTTTAAGAGCTAGTATTGTGGAGCCATAAGCAATGAAGTTGTTAGGGTCCCCTCCCTGGTCAAAATTTCTCACCCAGTGAAAGGAGAAAACAAAATTACCAGCATAAGCGTTGAATACTTTGGGCGTAGCTTCTGGTTCATCATTGCACCAGGCTAACTTAATGCCCTGTTTGTCGACCTTTTTCAAAAAAACACTTTTCAAGTGCCCTGTGCTCCTTCTCCATGCTGCAAAAAGGTCTGTCAAATGTTGAAAATAATGGGGCAGCTTCTCAACATAACCCCATTTTCACCTTGAGGTAGCCACGCCCATGGGTTAAATGTGCTTTTCACCCAATATTTCTCCTCTGATAATGTGCTTTTTGGACAAGGATTGCCAAACAGAGCCATACTCCAATTCCGATGTGACAATCAGCTTCGGCTTCTGATTCTCTTTCCAAGACGCTATCTTCTTCGTCGGCTCCTACTACTGAGGTGGGCTCGGGGCTTCCATCCTCCCGTATTAAAACCATGGATGAACTTCTGGCGGAAGATTGGATGGCATTGATAAGCCACTTAGGAACCCCGGCAAGTGCGGCATTCTTACAACTGCACTCCTTCCTGTGCAGATTTAAATCAAATTTTACAATTTAATCCTTAAATCAAAATACATAACATTTAATTGTTGAGCTAAATAATGCATGGGTAATGAACAGGTCCACCTGGTTGAACCGGATATCGTGTTCAACCAGTTTTACAACCAACGGATATAGGAGAATCTTGACTGTATGTGATCCTATAAACATTGAAACCATGCAAGTCAAGATTCTCTTCTATTCAACAGCTGCAAATCTGATTGAACATGAAATCTGGTTCAACCAGTTGGACCTGACCGTTGCCCTATAACACACTTTCTTTCTTAACATTGATTCACTGACTACTCTAAATCAATCAACATAAATAAACCAACAAAATGAAGCAACACAACGCAATGGCCCAATGAATGCACACAGATAGGTTCAGGACCTTGACAAATCATAAATATACAAAATAGGCTATTGCCTCTTGAATTAGACCAGGGAAATTTATAAAAGGTGGACAGTTTTTTATAGATAATTTTGTAGACAGCTTATGTGTTGCGACGTGACTGCTTGCAGTGCTTGGGCCCCACCATGTGTGAAGTCAGTCACGTTACGCCACATAAACTGTCTAGAAAATTGTCCATATGAAAATGTCCATTGTATAACACTGTCCTTAGACAAGTGATTTGCAGTTATCCTTGCCGAGATAGAACAGAAAACAGGCTATTTCTTCACATTAAAATTAAAAAAAAATAAAAAAATTACAAGTGCTTTCCTGGAAATTAATTATGTTCACCGTGCGGCAAGCCTCAATGCGAATGTTGCTAAAAATTATTAATAGGTTAGCAGTATTATAAAACCCTAGTTAGTAAGGAGCCTTCATCAAACCGTGACGGGGACGCCGACATTGTAGACATTGGATATGAACCATTTCGTGTATACCAACGTCGGAAGAAGCGGAATGAAAATCAAAACTAGGCGAAAGATGAAATTCTGGAAATTGAAGGAACACAGAAAAATCGATTGATCGAAATTAAAATTCGATCAATCGAAATGTCAACGGCTATATTTTATGTATATGAGAATTTTGATCGAACGAAATTCAATTTTGATCGAACGAAATCGTGTCGGATTGTTTTAGAAGTTTAGTTTCGAATTTTGTTTTAGGGATTTATTTATCTTTTATTTATTATTTGTTTTAGGGTTTTCTTTTATTGAAAAGACTCCTATATAAGGTCCTTAAGTGAACAATGTAATTAGTTGATGATTAATTAAAAGAGCTTTTGCTTGTGTGCTTGAGATGAGCTTATACGGAGAGTGATTCTTCTTCCTAAGAAGGGTTTGGTGTGAAGCCAATGGTGTGAAGCCTGCAAATCTATTTTCTATCTACCTATCTATCTCTTATTATCTTTGCTTGTGTGATCCTACAACCTTAATTTAGCCATCATCTCTTTTGAGATCCTAAACCCTAGTTTTCCCTAAACCATTGAATTAACCCGATTCAACAACTGTAGCCTCCATCAGACTGTTAAGCCCAAATCATATCAAAATAACCCAAACCAGAGATTCCATCATCGCATTGTGAGTGCCTTAATCTGGAAGTCTAGAGTCCTATCTCTAGAAACGATCCACGCTGCAATCTAACGGATCTAACGCCCGAACTGAACCCTGCCTGAATTATGCGTGACTCTCCCATGGAATACTACGAAAGCCTGAGGTATTCGTTATATTTTACAAGTTTTATTGTTTAATTTAATTTAATTTAATTTCGGCAAAATCAATCATCGCATTCACGTAGTTTAGGGTACCGTCCTGCGTCAGTTTTGATATCAAAGCCCTAGGTTCTAGGTTAGGGCATATTGGTGTGACATTTAATTCCATAGCATTTTAATTTTCATTGCATCTTATTTCAGTTTTTATTTGTGCACATCTAGTGTTTGATAAAAGTCCCCATTCATTGTTGGTTCATATGTGCATGTCATTTTAATTCAATGAAATCTTATGTCATTTGTATTCATCATTACGCGCGTCTTGTGTTCGACAAAAGTCCTTATTCATTTTGAGTCACATGTGCATGTCATTTATGTGTACGTCATGTATTTGTTAAAATTCCTCAACCGTTGTGTGGCCTATAGAATTGTGTCTAAGTTGTATTTGTGACAAGCATCATGAATGGGTCACTTGCACGTCACCATAAATTTGTTACCCTTCATGAAAGGATGCTAGCCGAACAAGGAAACCGCTACACACCAAAATCTTGACAAAGTCCCAAAAGTCATGATGAGACTAGAGTTAGGGGATACCCTCATCAGCGTGAACCCGAGTATAATCCCGCCGAAAAGTTTCTAAAATCTATTCGGAATGAAGTTTCATGTTTTGAGGGATGGCTAAACCCCAAAACCTTCGTGGAATGGTTATCTAGTGTGGAAGAGTATTTTGATTGGTATGGTATACCGAATGAGTACAAAGTTAGGTTAGTGAAAACAAAGTTGGAGGGTAGTGCCAAAACCTATTGGACTAATGCTAAGCTTCTACATGACTTAGCTCATCGTATGCCCGTCACCCAATGGGAAGACATGAGGGAGCGACTTATCGAGAATTATGTTCCTCTCACACACCGTCATCTTTTACGAATTTTAAAACCCAAGACAAACAAGTGTCTTGATTGTCTTAAGTGTCAAGGGTTCGGACACTTTGCTTACCAATGCTACACACAATTTTCCACTCGGAATTTATTGATTAAACGGGAGAGTTTTAAGGAGCCGAAAAATATGAAAGTAGAAGAGGAAGTGTATGACCCTAGAACCGTGATGAGTGAAGAGGAGATCGAAGAAGCTGAAGAGAGTCTAGTTTGTGTCAAGTGGGCATCTGATTTCCTTGTGAGTAGTAATGTTGAGTCACCCACGCACGATTCGACCGAGTCACCTGCGCACGATTTGTTAGAGCTCGTAGAGCCAGTTGTGCATGAGTCCTTGTTGGTGGTAGAGTCGTGTGCACTTGAATCTTTAAAGTTGGTCAAACCGAGCACATACGAACCAATCAAGTCACTTACACATCAGTCATTAGTGTACCTTGATTTGATCACACATGAGTCACTAGTGTTGGTCGAGTCCACTGCACATGAGCCACCAGTGCTGATACAGGCCACTACATGTGAGTCGTTAGCGTTGCATGCATATGAGAGTATCGAATCCATTGATACGCGTGCACATCATAGTCTCAAGTTGCGTACTGCTATGCATTTGAAGTCTTATCGTGAGTTATCTTTTGAGTCTCATTCCGCATTGCATGCCGAAATTAAGTTTGAAATTAATTTATGCAATGAAGCTCTCAAAATATCGATGCAGTTACCTAAGGCTTTTATGAAATTTTAATTGAATGATTATGTGATGGTTCGGGTTAGGCCTGAACGATTCCCATCGGGAGTCATAAACGGCCTGGACCTTTTAGAATTGTGGCAAGGAGCGGACCTACTGCATATGTTCTCGAGCTTACACTGGATATAGGGGTTAGCTCTAAGTTCACTGTGGAAGACCTAGTTCCTTCTCTGGGCTCAACCCCACCACCTTGCAATCCTCTCCGACCGCCTCTTATTCACGATCTCATCCCAATTTTGCAACCAATACCACTTCCCTATCCAAGCATATAGAGACAAGGGATAATGGAGGAAATTTGGGATAGTCTTGTGGCATTCACTTGCGACCGAAAATTTCTGGTCTATGAGATGCAGAGGGTTGGCGAGTCGACTACCGAGAGTGCATGGGTCAATCATGAGACAGTTCGTCGCTTGAGTTTCCGTATCATGAGACAGTTCGTCGCTTGAGTTTCCGTATTCCTGGTGGATATCACGATCATGCTTCATCAGGGACGAATTCCTTCGGGTCCGAGAGAGTCGATGCGAAACTTCAAAAGTATTTGGTAGAGTGGCTTGGCGAGCCGGGTCATTGGGCTTGTCAAGGAGAGGTTTACTGGGTACGTCCCTCTACTATGGACCGAGATGATGCTCATACGTCACTGAGTGTCAGGATTCATTTCATGCGTGTTTCATCGGTGATGAAACATTTTGAGTCGGGAAGAATTGAAGGAAACGCCGACATCGTAGACATTGGATATGGATCGTTTCGTGTATACCGACGTCGGAAGAAGCGGAATGAAAATCAAAACTAAGTGAAAGAGGCGAAAGATGAAATTTTGGAAATTGAAGGAGCACAGAAAAATCGATTGATCGAAATTGAATTTTGATCGATCAAAATTTTTTGATCGATCGAAATTAAAATTCGATCAATCGAAATGTCAACGGCGATCTTTTATGTATATGAGAATTTCGATCGAACAATTTTCAATTTCGATCGAACGATTTTCAATTTCGATCAATCGAAATCGTGTCGGGTTGTTTTAGAAGTTTAATTTCAATTTTATTTATTATTTGTTTTAGGGTTTTCTTTTATTGAAAGGACTCCTATATAAGGTCCTTAAGTGAATAATGTAATTAGTTGATGATTAATGAAAAGAGCTTGATCATCCCTTTTGAGATCTTAAACCCTAGTTTTCCCTAAACCATTGAATCAACCCGATTCAACAACTTTAGCCTCCATCAGACTGTTAAGCCCAAATCATATCAAAATAACCCAAACCAGAGATTCCATCATTGCATTGTGAGCGCCTTAATCTGGAATTCTAGAGTCCTATCTCTAGGAACGATCTACACTGCAACCTAACGGATCTAACGCCCGCACTGAACCCTGCCTGAATTATGCGTGACTCTCCCATGGAATACTACGAAAGCCTGAGGTATTCGTTATATTTTGCAAGTTTTATTGTTTAATTTAATTCAATTTAATTTCGGCAAAATCAATCATCGCATTCACGTAGTTTAGGGTACCGTCCTGCGTCAAACCCCTAATTAGTTAGAAGATTTTGTTTAACCCCGGATGGCTAAACTTTTGTTTCAACTAAACCCCCCACCCCACTTTTTAGTATTTTTGGCAAAGCCCTTTACAAGGCTTCAAGTTGGAGGTAAGGGGTTCCTGCTTCGGCTGGGTCCGTATCAAAATTAAGGTTGGAATGGGACAAGCTTGAGATTTTGGTCTGATTGATGGATATCTGCTGTCCCCTTCTAAAAGGGCGTCCATTGCAGATTGCGCCAATGAGGAAATCCGCTCGTGGGACATCTCATCGCAGAAATCTTAAGAGGGGTCGGATTGACTCTTTCAACGAAATGCTGCCATCCCTGGGGCCTCCTCCCCTTATCCTCAATAGGGACAACAGGAGTCTGGGAGGGAGATCGCCAGGGTAAATTTTCTATGAAATCATTATACAATATCGACTACCAGAAGGCCAATGTTTCTTCAAGAGTGGACCGTCTACTTGAAGGTTAAGATCACGCCCCATGTAGCATTCTTCGTTTGGTGTGTGGCCTGGGAAAAAGGTTCTAACTATAGATAATCTTACGAAAAGGGTAATGAATATCCTTAACCGTTGTATGATGTGTAACTATAGTTTGGAATCTGAGGATCATCTCTTTTTGCATTGCCCTCTCACTTATCAAATGTGGGTCTACTTCCTAAGGATGTTCAAGCTCGTGGTGTCTTCCATCTTCTCCCAGCTGGGTCCTTACCGAGTTTGGATGTTCTGGAAGTCACATCGGAGTTTGCAAACTTGTTCCGGGTGCTATTCTTTCAGTGATCTGGTCGAACGAAACAAAGGAATCTTCGACAGAATAAGTCAAGATCCTTTTCACCTTATCGACAATATCAAATCGGTGCTACTCGAATGAAATTCTATCAGTCCGTAGTTCCTAGGGCGGTCGAGTATTGAGATTGCTGAGTACTATATTAGCAATTTAGCATTGTGCTGAACACGTAGGGTCTCCCATCTTGTGAGGCCTCTTAGCTTCTTGGTTTTTGTTCTGTTTCTCTCTATGCCGCACTCTAGCTTCTCGCTATGAGCTCCATCTGTATTTCTGTTTCTGCTCTTCTATAAAATCTCTCGTTATCCATCTGTATTTCTGTTTCTGCTCTTCTACAAAATCTCTCGTTTATCGATAATAAAAAAAGTAGTACCACTGTTAGGAATCATTGCTTGGTGCGATGATAAAAGGCCTGGGCCGTCAAGCATGAACACGCGAGTTCAAGTCCAGAGAGCAGCCACCCTCCCCCCCCCCCCCCCCCCAAAAAAAAATAAAAAAGGCATCCCGTACATGCAGGACAAGCACGGTAATTACCTTTTAAGTAGCCTCACTATTTTTCTGTAGCTGCTTGAAGGCCTCTCGATGACAGCTGCCAGGAAAAGATAGAGAAGTGCAGCCGCGATAAAATGCGGTTTTTAAAAAAAGAGATGGGCTAAATAGTGGAAAAAATGGTCGTAAGAAGTACTAATTGAAAGTAAAATTTATCCATTAGGGGTCAAATGAAAACTTCTAACTACTAATTAAGAGGCTTGATGAAGGCCCCTTACTAATTGGAGATTTTCATTATATTTTCCTACATTAATGTCTGGGTCACTGTGATACAACATAGAAAACATCAAGGACAACAAAACAAATTCAGAAGGCCCACGTGAGCATAAGACATGCAGCACCTGCAAATTAAGACCTAGGATTTGGTTATCAATAGAACATGGCAGAATGGTTATGCATTTCAAGCTTGCATAAACGGCCAATATACTGACGCCATCCAACTAACAGAGGAAAGCTCAAACATTGAAAATTTCAAAAGGGTCGACTTTCATATCAAGCTTCTAAAAACTTCAACTAGATTTATGAACTTTTGGATGCAATCAAGCACATTAAGAGTCCCCAGATATGCAGTTATAGTACCACTCTTCATTGACAGTCTTATATTATATATGATTTAAAAGAAAAGGTGTGGTTCACTCAAGTATACCGCTGAGCTCTATTCTCAGATCTCACATTGTCCACGTATGAGAGGGCAGTAACTAATATAAGAATGACGTGTGGAGAGACAAGTGAATTCTCTGTCATAGCTAGGCTGCATCAAAGATCTGCCCTACGCCCTTTATTTGTTTGCCTTGATTTGCAAATTATGTGCAGATTACGTGATATTAATTTCCCAACGAGGAAAGAAATAAGGATAAGCTGAAATTAGGGAGAAACGTCTTGGAGTCGAGAGCTTTGGGAATTAGCAGATGAAGACAAAATAGATGGAGTGCAAATTTAATGAACATGATAGCCTGGGAGATGACTTGGTTAAAATAGAAAATCATCTAGTGCCCATTGCCAGACTTTCCTATTTAGGCTCTAATTTACAATCGGATGGTGGATTTGAAGAGGACGCCTCAAATGGGATTAATATTTAATACACGTTGGATGAAATGGAGGCAAGTAAGCGGAGTATTGTGTGACCCAAGAGTTTTTTACTTGGGTTCAAGGGACATTTCTAGAAGACGGCTCAAATGGGATTAATATTTAATACAGGTTGGATGAAATGGAGGCAAGTAAGCGAAGTATTGTGTGACCCAAGAGTTTTTTACTTGGGTTCAAGGGACATTTCTAGAAGACGGCGGTTAGGTTAGATCTGTCATATTATACGGTGCGGAATAGTTGGGCTAAGAAAAAGAGAATAAGATAGAGTGAATGTGGCTGAATGACCATGCTGAGATGGCTGCATGGAGTACCAAGAAAAGCTAAAATTCAGAATTACATAAGAGAATACTTGGAAGTGGCACCACCTATAAAAGCAAAGAACCATGGAATGTCACTTGGATGGTTTGGACAATGTCCATCGAAGGCCATAAGTAGATCCTGTATGCAGGATTGAGATGCTACAAGCACAAGTAGGAGAAGAGGAAAACCTATGAAGACCTGGAGGACAGCATGAGAAGGGACATGGAGAAGGATTTCGAAGTCACAGAGTTTAGCATTGACCAAAAAGGAGTGGAGAAATAGGGCTCGCAAAGCTGACCTATATAGATGACATAAGAGTAGACATCATAGCCTGGATCATGGACTTCTCTTTGCAGCTAAAAATTGGTGAGCTCAAATGATCGGCTTGCAAGGGAATAAACGGGATAATATAGCCTTGATTTTCGGTTTTAAGAATGAGAGAGAGAGAGAGAGAGAGAGAGCAGTATGTCGACTATTTGTATCCCTTTAATGATAAAAAATTTCCTTAGTGAAGTTAATTTCTTCACAAATCCATCATGAGGGAAATGTAAGTGCAAACAGTCCCACACATCCTGGGCGAGTGGAAATGGTTCATATTAGTGTGGAAATGGGCAATTTAACTCTCCTCATGGATGCTTCTGGTTAGAAATCTTCGTTTGTTGACAGGTCGATTTCTAAGGGGTGTCATAATGGAAACCACTCCTTCAGTTCTATTCTTTCTAGTTTTTTGTTGGTAAATCATCATCATCGCAATTTTTCCCATCTATTTGAGTCCGGCTTTGTGAGTCCTATTTCTTCACTCGTTTCAAATTAGCGTTAAGCTTTGTAACTTCACAATCCTTCATACCCCGTCTGTCGACTTCCCTCCAGGTATTCCCTAGTCCTCTTCTTCTCCATCTTCCTTCTGCTTGTAGCACTGCAACCCTTCATACTGGGTCTACTACTGTACCCCGATGAACATGTCCAAACCACCATAAGAGACATTCCGTAATTTTTTTCCTTTATAGGTGCCACTCAAATTTTCACTCGTGTACCAATTTCGAATTTTATCTTTTCTTGTTACTCCACACATCTGTCTCAACATACTAAGCTTGCCACATGTACTCTTATCTTCTTGTCGCTTTGTCGTTGTCCAACATTTCGCACTACATAAATCACCTCTACATCAATAAAGATCATACAGTTTTTCATGGACATTGACTGATTTGAATAAGAGGATGGAGATTATTTTTTATCCAATCTTGCCACGATAGATCTTAAGATAATGTCTGCCTATCAGAAGGTTAGATGTTGATTCCACATAGGACACATTCCCAACAGTGACTTGAATCTCATTTTTACTCCTTTTTCCTGTGTTTTCCAGACTTATATCCAAACACTGATTTTGAATATTCCTGCATTTCTCACACAGACAAATTGCTATCCACATAGTGATAAGGGCAGTAAAATATGGGATTCCAGCATGTTACTGTGTATTCCTGCAAGTTAGGAATACGTGGTAAAATGGAGTAAAAACCAATAACTTCACTGCATTTTACCAGGTTCTATCCAAACATGAAAATATCGAAAATAAATTGTCACTAATGATAGTAAAACATGGGATTCCTACATATCACTGTGTATTCCTGCAAGCTAGGAATACGTGGCAAAACGGAGTGAAAAATCTCCATTTCACCAAGTTCTATCCAAACAGGAAAATATCGAAAATAAAATGCCACCAATGACATTGCTAAATTATAGCCACAAACTGCAACCACGTATAGAGTAGCTATGCAATCTCAACATGGATCACATGAAAGAAAGTGTGAGGTTCAATCGAATGCATTACATCTACTCCCATCAATGATACATGGAGGATTAGGACCCGTAACATAAAACATAAATGTGTGCATTCGTTTTGTTAACTTTAAAGGGCCAAAATACCTTTTTAAGTTTTAAGTCAAAGCACATGCACATTTTTTCAAGTGAGACCAGTCGGTCTTAAGAGATGAACCTCATGGAAAGAGAGAATAGCTATGAGACTGAACAGTCTCATACCGGACCAATTTGTCACGGTCTCATACGAGACTCATCGAACTTACTTAAACAACACATGTTTTAAGTTAAAAGGGCATTTTCACTCTTTAAAGTAGACAAAACTCACATGCACAATTTTTTAAAAGTCCCTTCTCAAGTAATAAGAGATTGGCTGGAACCTGTGGATCGAATCCACTCAAAGGATGGGGGCCTCCGAGGTAAAACAAATTCTTTCTTTTATTCCAAAGAACAGAATCTTACATCCCATTAATCCTGTTGCACAAATAGCACATTAAAATGATAGAAGGCCTATATTACCACCTTATAGATGAAAATATGCCCCTAGTTATTTGCACATCTCTAAAAAAGCAAAATACAAACAATCGCATTTCATCTATACAAAGCAAATATAGCATACAAGAGCTGAGTACCAAACGATTATGATCACCTATTTGGAAAGTCCACATAGTGTTCACGTTCACCAAAATAAAGATGTATCACTCGCATGATCCTAACCATCCAATCAAAGCACCTTCACAATATCTTGGTGATGCGTATGTGGACTATCCAAATTGATGATCACAAATTCCATGTGTATGGTATACCATCAATGGTTGCACATCTATTGAACGTTCAATGATGCATTAGATCCATGAGTGTTATACTTGCAGCAGCATGTAAAAGTAGACAATAGGCACTATGTCATTCTTTAAAAAGTGTGCTAGTGTTAAGAGAACAAATTTTCTGTTTATTCAAGTGGTAAAGATTTTTTTCAGTTTAATTAAGTTACACTTAGGATGTAATGCAACTCACTATTGAGTCATTTGGGTGGCGAGGATCGATCAACAATCATGAAAAAAATAAAATAACTATTTTATAGTGTTGAGTTTGTCATTAAATGTGAGATTCAAAGGTCAAATTTTTTGTGTAAATGTCGTAAAGAGACTGGTGAACCCTTATAGGATGTGGTGCAACTTGAAATCACTTGCCACGCACCATGCTTGGAGGAGCATATATATAATATATGTGTGTGTGTGTGTGTGTGTGTGTGTGTCTGTGTGAGGGTTTCATACACTAGAGCCGTAAAGTTAACTCTACACTTGCAGATCACATGGCACAGGATTATGAATTCTTCGACATCCTAAGCATTTACAAGTCCCTTCAGAGTTTTAGAAAAAAATTAAGGATAATGAGTTTTTCCCCAAGATATTTACCTTTTAAAATTTCCAACCTTTGACTACATGATCAACTGTGTAAAAATATTTTTGTATGGTCATTGATCTACCTTTTGCAAGTGCACATGGCACCTCAATGCAGTGACAGACCTAAGTAGGGGTGAGCAGGGTCAACTAACGGACACTACTTTGAAATATATTGTGTTCATGTATATATATACTAGTTGCAATGCACATGCATTGCACGTGGGTATTCAATTGCCTACATTATCAAAATTTCAAAATACTAAAGCAGATGTAATTGAAGGCCAAAATAGTATTGAATATGTACAATTGTTGCTAATATCACAAACAATCAAAATATATTAATAGAACCTATATTGAAAGTAAAATGATGAATTATTCAAGATAAAAATTGATTTGCTTCTTTCCTCTCCTCTTGATCCCTACATCTCTAAAGGTCCCTTAATAGGTTGCTTTGGGCATTAGCCATTTTACGGAGTTCCAAGCACCTAAATTAAAATCGTTCTAAGAATGACCCCCCAACAATTACCAAAATAAAAGAAACTAACAAAGGATTTAAAAGGATTGGGAGCTACCTTTTGGAAGTGCTCATAGCTCCACACAGTATTAGAGAATTCAGCTACAAAGCAATGATATTCAATCCAAAATTAGTGTCGTTCTATTTAAGAACGAACAAAGTGAATGTAATGCTCACATGTGATGAGCCTCAAGGTTTATATTCTTTTATGTTCCAAAAGCAGTTAGAAAAGCTCCGCTGGTTTATATACTCTACTAAAGTGAAGCCAGTCCATGGTGATACCCTTTTATGTCAACCATACAGGGACTGCTTCAAATTAGTTGATGAGCTTGACAATGAGAAGCTTCCTTCCAATTACAAATATTCAATAAAGCAAGAAAACAATGTTAACCTTATTTACTTTAATTGCTAGAATGCCTAGTTGTAATAGAGCAATCCTACAAAATACATTAACAATCATTAAGTGTATTAATTAGATAAAATCTAAGTAAGAAAAAACACATCCACAAATTAAAAAAGAACAAAATCCTAGCTATAATTGCAACTGCAACACTAACCCACTAATCCATCACAGTTTTAACCCACTAACCCACCAAAAGATGGGGTTGCCGCATGGGGCATTTTGTTTGCAGAATCCTAGCAAAAATTTCCCACCCATGGTTTTTCAAGTACTTTGTGTTCACATATGCCACTGTCGTGCCCGAACCACATGCATGGGGCGTGCTCTCAAAACCATGCTTTTATGATAAGTCCGCTAATGGGTGCTAGAACTCCTAATGTGAATTCCAATAGCACAATCTCTTTTGATGATGCCATGGAATTCAATAACCAAGACCTGAAATCGTCTGTTACTGTAACACCTACCCCAAGATCTCTGTGTTGGTCAAACAGTTGACTGGACACTGGTGTGACCTAATTGTGCCAGGAGACTGCCTGAGGCCAGGTCCACCAAAATTCTCGAGGCACACATCTTAAATAAATGAGAAATTGATTATTACCTGAGGCACACACCTTAAATAAGTGGGAATTTGACCAATACCTGTGGCACCCATCTCTAGTCAATAAGAATTTGACTACTGATAGTGGCACCCTTACTGAAACAATAGAAAATTCACTTACTGGAAATGACACTCATAGGGCACCCCAATAAATTAAATGGGTGTGATAGAAAAAAATGATGGAACACCCACCATGTCATACACCACGAATTAATCGGGTTAGTATATGAATACA
Organism: Chloranthus sessilifolius; assembly: GCA_021018995.1. Taxonomy (NCBI): domain Eukaryota; kingdom Viridiplantae; phylum Streptophyta; class Magnoliopsida; order Chloranthales; family Chloranthaceae; genus Chloranthus; species Chloranthus sessilifolius. Next base: position 8,148,733 of record CM037586.1, read on the forward strand.
TATTAGACCCGAAATTGACACGAAATGGGCCTAGACCTTGAGGGTGATGGGGAGATCTTCACCATTGAATTGGATTTTTTTTAATTGTAATAAAAATCCTAGATGCATGGGTCAAAGATTGACCCATGGGATGGAAGTTTAGAAGTTTTACTAACACTAAAGGCTAAGCATTAGTGTTTTGTACACTAGAGTGACAAACCTTATAAATTCCCTCGAGGCCTAAGGGTAAGTTTAACAAATTTCTATGAATTTTTATAAATTAGAAAATGAAATTCTACATTTATCTAGTTAATCCATATCACTCATCTAGTTCACTAAAATTTGACTCATCTTACACCACATAATTACATTGGGAAAATTTAGGGTGCAAAATGCATCAAAGGGCATGCACTACAAGATTGGTTGGAAAATTGACTTTTCACATAAATTAAGGACCCTAACTACAATAAAAGCAAGCTTTAATGTAGTGTGTGGTGAGATGGTGGTCAACATGGGTCAAAGGTCAATGGGCGTGTGGGACAAAGAGGGAATGAGAGAGTTGGAATAATAGGAATACTTGGGGACTTGGAAGATTTAGGCTTGGGTAGTGTGGGGGTGCCATGTGGGTAGAATTTTCAGTTTGTGTCTCCCACTTTCTCCCTGGAAATTCAAATTCTAAGGAGAACCTTGCATTCCAGCCTTCTTCTCCATCTTCCTCCTCTCTCTAAACTCCATGAAAGCACTTAGAAAACCTCTTCTCCTCCACAATCTAACCATTAGATCTTAAAACTAAAACCACCAATCCCTTCCCAACTCCACCCACAGCAACATACCTGAATTTGAGCCCTATCCCAACCATCTTAGCCCTACGTTTTGGAGAGAAAACAGCTTGGAGATTGATAATTTCAAGATAAAATCTTGGTTTAGTTAGTTATCTAGATTTCTAGCTTGTTTCATCTAGATTTTTCTCATAGTTACATGTTCACTTCTCTTGTTCTTGGATGGCTAATTTTGGGATGACCATGTCCTCACATGGGACCAGCACTTTAGCACTCTTGGATGTGATTTATAGATCACTTAAGAGTTATCCCATGGTCTATGATGGCCAAATAAGCCTCTAGACAAATAGATCCTCGCATTTTTGGAATGTTTTCTTATAAATTTATTATTGGATTTGATTTTCATTTTGTGACATGAACAAATTCTATTATAGGGTTTAGACCTAAGATATGGGTGACCATGCATGTGATTTTTGCATCCATGCAAGACCATCCAATGGTCCCAAATGACTTAGAAGGTCAAACTATGTCATTTTGATGACTAGCTTAAAAATTGTGCATTGTTGGCAAGATAAAAATGAAAATTTGATATGGATCTTTTAGAAGTTCTGTAACAAGATATGGACCTGAGCATAAGATACCATCATGTGATCTTGGTACACATGCAAGGTCATCTAGTGGCTTACATGGGTTAAAATATCGGATTACCGATACGTATCGTCCGAGCTCCAAAACGATACGTATCGGACGATACGTATCGGTACCGGTATGTATCGGACGATACATTGAATGTATCGTTCGATACATTCAATACATTGAATGTATCGGACGATACATTCAATGTATCGTCCGAGTCCGATACCGATACGTATCGTCCGATCCATGGTGGCTTAGATTGACCACGAAGGTCAAATCTTGGGAAATTAGAGTTTTCTTTGGATTTCTTAGTATCTTAAATACAATAAATGATTTTTAAAATTTAGAAAAGTTCTGGTCACACAATGAACTAGTGATCTAGGATGTTGATCTTGTGATCTGGGTGATCATACAATTCCATCCTAAGGGTATGATGTGGTCAATTTTGACCACTATGCCCCAAAGTGTAAAAAGACTTGCATTTTTGAATTTTCGTAACCATGCTATGCTTTTTGAGATAAAACTTTAATCATGCTACTGTGTCATGTGCAATTTTCAAAATTCCTTGGATATTTTTCATACTCAAGTAAACCAATAAAACCTTTGAAAACTCAAATCTTCGAAAAACGTTTTCAGAAATCAAAGAAATTTAAAAATATTTATGCTTTGACACCAACGTAGTAACGATTGTCACGCCTTGCATCGACCCATGATTCGTCTGCTGACTCGTCTGATTTAGTATGCATATACTTCTATTTCAAGTTCATACTTCGTTTCTCTTTTGCATGAATTTTTTCATATATATTTTTTTTCTAAAATCTGGCGGAAAGTACTTTTTAAGTTTGGAAACGAATTATCTTTATTTATCAAAGTATGCGCGAAAATTTAAGTCAAACGCTATCGGTGCAACCTCCCAATTTCGTTAACCTGAGGGGCATATTTAGAATTACGCTTTGATCGTAAACGGTTTTCAATGGGTAAAACAATATGATGAAGACAGCTTTGAAAACCTTTTTCTATTAAAATAAGACCTTAAAAGCTAAACCATCCTTACAAGCCCAATTACAAAATATAATAAATATTTCAAAAGTAATGGACCTAGAAACAAAACCCAAAACAAACAAGGAAAGATCCTTCAAAACTGAGTTTAGGTGCTGGTAGCTCTACTAGACAAAAGGAGCTTCAAACTATCAACTCATTGTCACTCCTAGATCCTTCCACGTCCAATTTCTCAAATCCTAGCTGAGTGGCTGTTGGCTATGACTGGCCTCTAGAATTTTTGGGTCACGAAACGACCATAAGCGATGAAGCTCAATAAAATCTTAGTTAGCATTGTTTTGGAATTCTAGTACCTATAGCATATAGATATTCCATAAGTGCATGTGCGAGTGGGGTTTCCAACAATAGTGAATATAACTAATTGTTAACAAGAATTCAGACTATATGCATAGTAAGTAACACCAATTAATACCCAAGTAAACAATTGTAGAAATAATAGCCATTCAATGGTATTTTATTTATCACTAAATGGGAAATAAGGTGATTAAGAGAGTAAAGTATAAGATTATGATCCACAGATTATTTACAACAATATTATAAAAAAAGAGAGATTGCAATAACATCATTGGGCCTAATTAACATTCCTTCCAAATTAAGCATAATATGATTAAGAGAAATTTTATTTATGAGATTAATCAATTATTATTAAATTGTAAGGTATAAGTTAATTATTAGTATTTTTTAATTAATTTGGTATTGATATCAAACACTAACTACGGTCCTGTCTGTAAACTGTATGCCAATGTTTGCACGAACAAAGGCCGGCACTCTCCGTCGTTTAGCCAATCTTAGGCAATGATCGATGACCCCGTTGCTCTAACTAGACCCAATCCCTAGCTGACATTTCACTAACCCTGCATATACGAGGTGTTCGTACGAGCCTGTTCGTGAGAACAACGATCAGCTATGTAAGGTTTTGTACATGTCTGTATGGTACCGTCTTCGTTGTATTATCTTTCGAGTTTTGTATTCCTTTAATATAATTCAGATTCTATCTTTCATCTTCTATATTCTGTGTGCCAATTTCTGGGATTCTGTAATATATCACCTCATTTCTGAGGTCCAGATTCATATTCAAATACCCATTTCGGATCCAGAGTTTCCGATACTCAATTACCCCCTTTCGGGTCTAAAGTTCAAATATTCATATACCCCTTTTCGGGTCCAGAGATCAGATATTCAAATAATCTTTTCAAATTCAGAGTTCTTTTAAATTCAGAGATTCTTTTATTAGTATCTTTTAATTAATCAATTGTTATTAAATTGTAAGGTATAAGTTAATTATTAGTATCTTTTAATTAATTTGGTGTTGATATCAAACCTTAGTAGCACGAAGCAGGATCTGGAGCGGATTCAGGAGCGCGAACGAGAGCGGTGAAGCGGCAATTTTTAAAAACCCAGGAAGCGGGGGCGCGTAGGAAGCGTCTATTATATATATATATATATATATATATATATATATATATATATATATATATATATATATAATAGAGAAAAAAGAGAATCATACTTAATTAGATGAGATCATGAGAATTAAAATAAAAAATTGAGGCCTTTTAAAAGGGAGAAATACTATAATGACAATGTAAAGGGGAGAGCGGCGCTTCAATTTGGTGGGACCCTTTTAATGGCGCTTTAATTTGGTGGGACCCTTTTAGTGTTTAATGGAAAGATCGTGCAATAGATCTTTAGACCATGGATCACTCATTGGACGGTCAGATGTTGATTACATGTAAAACAAATCCTCAAAAGTGACTAGAGAACCTTTCTCATGGTTCACCTATGATCACGGTGACTTTTGAAATGTATGTCAAGTTAAATCAACATCTGACCGTATGATAGGTGGCCATGATCTCAAGATCTTTTGTGTGGAAAATGGGGGTGAAAAATGATCTCCACCGTTTGATTCAAGGCAGTCATCAAATCTCAAGGCTGAAAACACTTGTTGCACTTTAAAAGAGAGAGACCCTATAATGACAATGTAGGGTAGGGGAGAGTGACACTTCAATTTGGTGGGACCCTTTTAATGGCACTTTAATTTCGTGGGACTCTTTTAGTGTTTAATGGAAAGACCGTGCAATAGATCTTCAGGCCATGGATCACTCATTGGACGGTCAGATGTTAATTACATGTAAACAAATCCTCAAAAGTGACTAGAGAACCTTTCTCATGGTTCAACTATGATCATGATGACTTTCGAAATGTATGCAACGTTAAATCAACATCTGACCGTCTGATAGGTGGTCACGATCTCAAGAACTTTTGTGTGGAAAATTGGGATGAAAAATGATCTCCACTGTTTGATTCAAGGTAGTCATCGGATCTCAAGGCTGAAAACACTTGTTGCACTTTAAAAGGGAGAGACCCTATAATGACAATGTAAAGTAGGGGAGAGCAGCGCTTCAATTTGGTTGGACCCTTTTAATAGCGCTTTAATTTCGTGGGACCCTTTTAGTGTTTAGTGGAAAGATCGTGCAATAGATCTTCAGACCATGGATCACTCATTGGACGGTCAGAGGTTGATTACATGTAAAACAAATCCTCAAAAGTGACTAGAAAACCTTTCTCATGGTTCAACTATGATCAAGGTGACTTTTGAAATGTATGCCATGTTAAATCAACATCTGACCGTCTGATAGGTGGCCACGATCTCAAGATCTTTTGTGTGGAAAATTGGGATGAAAAATGATCTCCACCGTCTGATTCAAGGTAGTCATCAGATCTCAAGGCTGAAAACACTTGTTGCACTTTAAAAGAATATCTTCTAATGCAAATATCAGTACCCAACTTTACTTGGGTTACGAATATCGACACCCCAATTTTTAACAATTGATATTAAAGCATACCGATGGATTGGTTCTGCTTCTTTGGCAGGCATAATTTTTTAGATGATACATGCACTAATGGTGTAATGCCAAGTGGACTCCTTGGTTTAATCATATGTATAGCCCACTTGGCATAACACACATATAATACACTAATAATCATTTGTCGACAAGCACAACCCATGATCTTTCATTTTTTGGGGATGTAGCTTTTGCGGAATCAATATCTGACCATATGATAAGTGAGTCGTGACCTCAAGATCTATTGTGTGGAAGATTGAGAGGTAAAACGATCTCCGTCGTCCGATTCAAGGAAGTCAACGGATCTCACAGCATAAACCGTTGAGTGCATTTAAAGAATCCTCCATTGTAAACATTGCAACAAACACTTCCTAAATCTGAAAGGGTGTTAAGAGTAAAATCCTAATTATAGGGTTTTGAAATAATAATCCATCTTTTTAAAAGTGTATCTTTATTTCTAAAATTTTAAGCAAAACAGGGTATAAGCTTTAAAAACTCAACTTTAAACGTTTTAAAATCGATACCTAGCCTTATATTCATTACTCATTTTACTAAGAGAGACTGAGAGAGAGGAGTGCAGAGGGAGGGAGGGAGAGAGAGAGAGAGAGAGCGAGAGAGAGAGACAGAGAGAGAAGTTGCAGAAAAAAAATTGAAGATCAACCGTAGGGTTTTCTATATGTTTTAAAAAGGAGATAATGTAGAAACCAAGGTATGCTTTAGGGTTTCTCTATTCTTTATGATTTTTTTTTCAATTTTGTATTTATATAGCAAACATTTAATCCTTTTTTTTCTACTAGCAATTTTTCCTTTCTCTTTTCATATACACATTTCATAGGTGTATAACCAAACACCAAATATCTACACCTTTTAGTTTTTATACAAGAAACGTCCAAACCGCGATTCCTAATATTAGGGAATCGCGGCTCCTACATGGGTCCGTTTCCGAAACGGGAATCCGTGTTTCCCCCAAGAAACGTATCGGGGTTTGGGCGTTTTCTGCTACTAGGTATCAAACACCAACCATGGTCCTATCTGTAAACTGTATGCCAATGTTTGCGCGAACAAAGGTCAGCACTCTCCGTCGTTTAGCCAATCTTAGGCAAGGATCGATGACCCTGTTGGTCTAACTAAACCCAATACCCAGCTAACATTTCACTAACCCTACATATACGAGATGTTCATATGAGCTTGTTCGTGAGAACAACGATCAGCTATGTAAAGTTCTGTACATGTCTATATGGTACCGTCTTTCCACTTTCGTATTTTCAATTTTCGTTGTATTATCTTTCAAGTTTTGTATTCCTTTAATATAATTCAAATTATATCTTTCATCTTCTATATTATGTGCGCCAATTTCTGGGGTTCTGTAACATATCACCTCATTTCTGAGGTCCAAATTCATATTCAAATACCCATTTCGGGTCCGTAGTTTCAGATACTCTACTACCCCCTTCCTGGTCCAAAGTTCAAATAATCATATACCCCCTTTTCGGGTCTAGAGTTCAAATATTCAAATAATCTTTTCAAATTCAGAAATCTTAGGGTTCTTTTAGATTCAGAGATGCTTTTAGATTCAAGTTCAAGTATTTATGGCAATCAGTTCATGTCATGATCAAACATTTCCTTTCAAGCAATTAAGCTTCATACTTTATTTATATCATATTTACTAGCTTGTCGAACCATTTTACTGTCATATCAGGTCACATCATATCGTATACTATCTTATAAGATCAGATCATATCATATCGTATACTATCTTATCAGCTTATCAGATCATCAGATCATATCGTATCATATACTATCTTATCAGATTATCAAATCATATCGTATCAAATACTATCTTATCAGATCCTTCACTATCGGATCATATCAGACTATTTCATATCATATTTTATCATATCGTGTATTTATCATATACCTGTCAGATACATCTCACAAACTTATCATCATATACTAATCGGATACTCTTCACGAACTTTACTTATGTTTAAGGTTAAGTATGGGATACGGGTGCAATAAGTTATGGATTCGATGCCTCATGAGTCCACAGGCTCCAATGCAATACAAGTCCGATGGATTATAGGTCCAAAGGCGTCCAATGTTTTCTACACAATACGGGACCAATGGAATTTAGGTCCAAAGGTCCAATGGGTTCTACACAATAGGGGTCCAATGGAGTTTAGGTCCAAAGGATAATTCGGGCCTTTACTAGATTCAAACCTAGAAGTACGGGTCTTTCCGAGGTCCGGGTCTTATTTTGTTCGTTTCCACGGGCCTTATTCAGTATGCCCTGGGCCGGGTTCGTAATCGAATTTCTCAAGCTATGTCAATCCTATCAATCCTATTAACTTGCCTTATTCAGTATGCCCTGGGCCAGGTTCGTAATTGAATTTCCAGAGCTATGTCGGGCCGTCAATAATCCAATTGGGTCCTTTGAGTTACTTGACCAATTTCACATGGGTTTATCATATGTTAGCATCATGGGACCATGTGTTTGAATTTGCCCAATTTGTCACAAGTCTCTGGCTAAGGTCCGAATGCTTAAGCTTTTATATATTCAGAATTTTCGAAGAAGTGGCGGACAACCTACGGTAAATCGGCCGACATTTTCGGCTTCGATCGAATATTTACGTGCTTCCAAAACTAGGGATAAGACGACTGATGAGTGCATCTTTCGTAAGTGGTGGCATCAAAAAATACGATCAGGTTTGATCATGGCAAACAAATCACTGATATATGTCCTGTTTTATCAGGGATTTAGGCCAGTATTTTTGAGCCTTGGTGTTGGGCCTGTAACTTTTAACACTCCAACACCAAAATCAGGCGTTTAGCGGTTCACTGGAAAGATCCGAGAGTCGCCCAACTTATTCCTTTGCATTGTTCGGGCCAAAAGTTCACAGATCAGGATAAATTAGAGTCCATCTGACAGAAAGGTCGGGTCTGGTTCGCTGGCTATGTACCATGCCTATGTTTCGGGCTGAATTTTGCCAAATTTCTTGCCGTTGATTTTGATCGAATCGAGGCCTGAAATTATTACAGGATCTTAAAGATGTTTTAAGGCTTATGTCCAATTTATTTTAGATTTTTCCATGAATATTTCGGGCACGGGAACTGGATATCATTTCAGTCCTATTTTCGGTGCAACGGGACAAATTAGTCGCATCACGTTTCGGGTGCCGTGACTTTCAAATCGTACAGGATTCGGTCTAAAATTTTTATCGAGTATCAGGAATTCAGCAAGTACATCCCAGAATTTTTAGGGATTTTTCTACCTATTATTTTTATTTATTCGGTTCATTGTTCCTAGACTGATTTCCTGTGGGCGGCACAATTCACAGTTTGGCCTTAGATGGGGTCCACTTAGTGGCCCATCTTATGTCACACATCATTGGATCTCGGTCTGAAACATTCTCAACTAATCTCAGGTCCATTGGGATCGAGTTTCGGGTCATAATATCCACTCAATTAACTCTAATCGGTGACCGGTACTCTTTTATTCAGCAGTGTCGATTTTTCTAAAGATATCAGATCGGGCTTTGGGGGCCATCCGATCAGGCCCATCTTATTGGGTAAACATTAAATTTTCAAATTCTCTATACATTATCCTTATAAAAAGACTTTCAATTCAATTTATAAATCCTTTCTTACGTGTCAAAATTTCCGACCTATCCATTCATCCATGCATCTATCATCGTCGAAATGCCCATGATCAAAGTCAAGGGTCAAACATATAATTTTCCAAATTTTCAATACTTATCAAATTTATCAAAAAAATCATAATTCTATGATCACACTAACAAATTCTAGGTATCTATATCAAGAAACATAGCCAATCAAGCAAATTTTCCAATAAATCAATCGGGACCATCCAATTAGACAATCAGTGTGATCAATAAATGAATTATATTTACGAAATGTGACTACATATACAAGTCTATGTTCTAGTCACTTAATCGTGTAAAAAGCCTATTCTAAATCGATAAAAATAAGGTAACATTCCATTCTAGTTCACATATAACTATTATAAAATTTAAGCGATCTAGGGTCGTACATATTAAGAATTATTTATCTCAAAAAGCTTAGCATGATTAAGAAAATTCAAAAATGTAAGTCTTTCTACACTTTGGGGCATAGTCATCAAAGTTGATCACATCATAGCCTTAGGATGGACTTGTATGATCACCCAGATCATAAGATCAACATCCCAGGTCACTGGTTCATTGTGTAACAAGAACTTTCGGAGTTCTAAATTTTAAAAGTCATTTATTTTATTTAAGATACTAAGAAATCCAAAGGAAACCCTAATTTCCCAAGATTTGACCTTCTTGGTTAACCTAAGCCACTAGATGACCTTGCATGTGTACCAAGATCACATGATGACATCTTATGCTCAAGTCCATGTCTTGTTACAGAACTTCTAAAAGATTCACATCAAATTTTCATTTTTATCTTTCCAACAATGCACAATGTTTAAGTTATTCATCAAAATGAGATAGTTTGACTTTCCAGGTCATTTGGGACCATTGGATGGCTTTGCATGGATGTAAAAATTACAAGCATGATCACCCATATCTCAGGTCTAAACCCTATTACAGAATTTGTTCATGTCACAAAATGAAAATCAAATCCAATCATAAACTCATACGAAAACATTCCAAATATACAACGATTTAATGGTCTAAGGCTTATTTGGCCATCATATACCATGGGATAACTCTCTTAAGTGATTTATAACTCACATCCAAGAGTGTTAAAATGCTGGTCCCATGTGAGGACACGGTAATCCCAGACTTAGCCATCCAAGAACAAGAGAAGTAAACATGTAACTATGAGAAAAATCTAGATGAAACAAGTTAGAAATCTAAACAACAAACTAAACCAAGATTATACCATGAAATTTCCAATCTCCAAGTTGTTTTCTCTCCAAAACGTGGGGCTAAGATGGGGCTCAAATTCAGGTATGTTGGTGTGGGTGGAGTGGGGAAGAGATTGGTGGTTTTAGTTTTAAGATCTAATGGTTAGATTGTGGAGGAGAAGACTAGGGCTTTCATAGAGTTGAGAGAGAGGAGGAAGATGGAGAAGAAGGCTCGAATGCAAGGTTCTCCTTAGAGTTTGAATTTTCAAGGAGAGAGTGGGAGACACAAACTGAAAATTCTAGCCACATGGCACCCCCACACTACCCAAGCCTAAATCCTCCAAGTCCCCAAGTATTCCCATTATTCCAACTCTCTCCCTCTCACTCCCTCTTTGTCTCACATGCCCATTGACGTTTGACCCACGTTGACCCACCATCTCACCACACTATATTAAAACTTGTCTTTTATTGTATTTAGGGTCCTTAATTTATGTGAAAAGTCCACTTTCCAACCAATCTTGTGGTGCATGCCCTTTGATGCATCTTGCACCATAGATTTTCCCAATTTAAATTGGGTTGTGTAAGATTAGTTAAATTTTAGTCAACTAGATGAGTGGTATGGATTAACTAGAGAAATGTAAAATTCAATTTTCTAATTTATAAACTCAATGAAACTTATTAAACTTGCTCTTAGGTTGCTAGGGAATTTACAAGGTTTGTCACTCTAGTGTACAAAACACTAATACTTAGCCTTTAGTGTTAGTAAAATCTCTAAACTTCCATCCCATGGGTCAATCTTTGACCCATGTATCTAGGATTCTTATTACAATTTCAAAAATCCAATTCAATGGTGATGATCTCCCCATCACTCCCAAGGTCTAGGCCCATTTCAGGTCAAGTCTCGGGTCTAATATATATATTCATGCACTAACCCGGTTAATTCGTGGTGTATGACAAGGTGGGTGTTCCATCATTTTTTTCTAACGCACCCATTTAATTTATTAGGGTGCCTTGTGGGTGTCATTACCAATAAGTGAATTTTCTATTGTTTCAAGGTGGGTGCCACTATCAGTAGTCAAATTCTTATTGACTAGAGATGGGTGCCACAGGTAATGGTCAAATTCTCACTTATTTAAGGTGTGTGCCAGAGGGAATAATCAAATTCTCATTTATTTAAGGTGTGTGCCACACAGGTAATAATCAATTTCTCATTTATTTAAGGTGTGCCTCCAGAATTTTGGTGGACCTTGCCTCAGGCAGTCTCCTGGCACAGTCAAGTCACTGCAATGTCCAGTCAACTGTTTGACCAACACTAGGGGTAGGTGTTACATCCTCCCCTCCTTAAAAAGGACTCCATCCTAAGAATCGAAAATTTACAGAATGTTTCAAAATTACCTGTGATTTCTATTAGGGCCTCAGTTGCAACTATAACTGCGTCGAGCCTATCGACTTTCTCTCGAGTACGTGGTCGATCGGTGACTTTTATTTATGACGTCAAATCAACCAAGACGGTCAGTGTCAATCAATCAATCTATATCGCCGTTTATGGTGATACCAACCAATCTAATCACACCTATCAAGCATAAATTATACAAATATAAACAGAATCAATAGCAACATTATATCATATCATGCAAGGGAATCATCCTATATTAAAAAGAGAATCAACAGCAACATTATATCATATCATGCAAGGGAATCATCCTATATTAAAAAGAAATAATGTAAGAAAATTATGACTGTCAATCTATCAATACTGAATCATGCAACATGTACTATATCACAAGTCAAATCACTCTTAGCAAACAGATGGTGCCAAATACTATCCAGAAGTCATGTGATCAGGTTTAAGCCATATAATCAGATTCTTATCATGTAGTCTGACTCATTCAGAACGGGTTTTGAGTCGATATCAAACTATCAAGTTCAGATTCGAGCAATCATATCAAAACACATTCAGTTGGTCATATCAAGAAATCAAGACATATTCAGGCAAACAAACAACATTCAGACTATCGATTTTAGACAATCACAAGCATATTCGAGCAGTTAGAATTTCATAACTTAAAATTCTAAGATAATTTAGGTACCTTCAAACAAATGTTGGTAGTTCGTTCGAATTTTGGATTCTAATTCCCAGGTAGCGCTTTCCACGTCCTGGTTCCTCCAAAGTACTTTCACTAAGGGAATAGTTTTATAACGTAACTGTTGTTCTTTCTGATCCAGAATTTGCACGGGTCATTCTGTGTAAGTCAGATCTTCACAAAGTTTGACAACTTCTTCCAGAAACAAGTGACTCGTATTCGGAATATATCGTCGTAGGGTAGATACATAGAATACGTTATGCACGCGTGCCATTTCGTCGGAGAGTTGTAGCCGATATGCTACGGTTCCAATTCTTTTGATTACTGGATAAGGTCCAATATAACGGGGCTTCAACTTGCCTCGTTTACCGAACCGAATCACGCCTTTGGTCGAAGACACTTTAATAAAAATATTTTCTCCAACTTCAAATTTCAATACCCTCTCTTCTTATCGGCAAAACTCTTCTGTCGATTTTGTGCGGCTAACAACCGGGATCGAACCAGCTTAATCTTCTTGGTAGTGATCTAGACTAACTCAAGGCTAAGTATTCATCTCTCACCAACTTCACTCCAACACAGTGGAGATCGACAAGGTCCTCCATAGAGGGCTTCATATGGTGCCATTTTAATGTTGCTCTGATAATTGTTGTTGTAGGCAAACTCGCAAAAAGGCAAGTGTTGGTCTCAACTTCCTTGAAAGTCGAGAACACAAGCTCTCAACGTATCTTCTAAAATTTGAATCGTCCGTTCGAATTGTCCATCAGTCTAAGGATGGAATGTTGTACTCATCTGAATATTGGTTCCCAGAGCTTTTTGAAATGATGGCCAAAATTCTAAAGTAAAATGAGAATCTCGATCTGATACAATGGATAAAGGAACAGTCTGCTTCGTAGTTAAGAAATGTGCCATGGAGTCGTACAATTTCGGAAGTGTATAATCTAGCTAATTGCTCAAGAGGAGCAGTCTGCTTCGTAGTTAAGAAATGTGCCAATTTTGTTAGGCGATCCACGATTACCCAGATCTTGTCGTAACCTTTACTAGTCGTAGGGAGTCCTGACACAAAGTCCATAGTGATATGCTCCCATTTCCACTAGGCAATATCTAACAGCTGTAAAGGGTTGTAGCTGTCTGATGTTCTGGCTTCACTCGCTGACACACCAAGCATCGACGAATGAATTCAGCAACGTCTTTCTTCATTCCGGACCACCAATAGTTTCGTGTTAGATCATGATACATCTTCATACCTCTTAGGTGAATAGCATACTTCGAATGATGTGCTTCCGTCAAGATCTCCTTCAATTCTACATCGTTCGGAACACACATTTTCCTTCGGAAACATAAGGCTCCGTCGAAAGAAATAGAAAAGTTAGTGAGTGTGCCCTCATTCACCTTCTATCGATAGATCTCCACTTGAGGATCAGAAAATTGTGCTTTGATCACTTTATTTTTGATCAATGGCTTCAACTTCAAACTAGCCACTACAGCTTCAGACCAACATCATATAGGGGTGTAGTTCTACAAGATAAATGAGCAAGTGTAGAGACATGCTCGGCATTTCTGTTCAAGGCATCAACAACTAGGTTTGCTTTCCCTACGTGATACCGGATCACAAAATCAAAATATGTTGGTGTTTCCATCTGTAACACCTGCTGCCCCTAGATCTCTGTGTTGGTCAAACAGTTAATTGGACAATGGTGTGACCTAATTGTGCCAGGAGACTGCCCGAGGCAAAGTCCACCAAAATTCTCGAGGCACACACCTTAAATAAATGAGAAATTGACCACACCTTAAATAAGTGAGAATTTGACTATTAACTGTGGCACCCATCTCTAGTCAAGAATTTGACTACTGATACTGGCACCCACCCTGAAACAATAGAAAATTCACACTTATTTAAGGTGTGGTCGAAAAAAATGGGTGCGTTCGAAAAAAAATGGGTGCGTTCGAAAAAAATGGGTGCGTTCGAAAAAAATGATGGAACACCCACTATCATACATAATTAACCGGGTTAGTGCATGAATATATATATATATAGTAGACCCGTGATTTGACCCGAAATGGGCCTAGACCTTGGGAGTGATTGGGAGATCATCACCATTGAATTTGATTTTTGAAAATTGTAATAAGAATCTTAAATGTATGGGTCAAAGATTTACCCATGAGATGGAAGTTTAGAGATTTTACTAACACTAAAGGCTAAGTATTAGTGTTCTGTACACTAAAGTGACAAACCTTGTAAATTCCCTGTAAGCCTAAGGGATAGTTTAATAAGTTTTCTTGAATTTATAAATTAGAAAATGGAATTTTATATTTCTCTAGTTAATCCATACCGCTCATCTAGTTGACTAAAATTTGACCCATCTTACACCACTCAATTTACATTGGGAAAATAAAGGGTGTAAGGTGCATCAAAGGACATGCACCATGAGATTAGTTCGAAAGTGGACTTTTCACATAAATTAAGGACCCTAAATACAATAAAAGACAAGTTTTAATCATTGTAGTCAAATGGCATATGCGACCATATGCGATAGCATAGGGTCATCGCATATGCGTATCGCATATGCCATTATGCCATGACATAACTTTTTTATTTTTATTTTTTCAAAAAATTCTCAAAGTTCCCCATATTGATCAATAAAATATTTTGTGTTAAGTTTAGGCTCTATTAATTTTGTAGTGTATAGAATGCGAAATAATAGTATGTAACCCATAAGTTAGAAGAGAAAATATAAATTTCATTAATGTTAAACAAAATAGTACAAAAATGAACATGAGACATACAAAAAAGAAGGAAAAGAGCATATTCTAACTTCTAACCCATAATGGTACATCTCCATAAGCTTGAAGGGAAAATATAAATTTCATTAAAAAATAAGTTAAAATAGTACAAAAATATAGTGGACCATACAAAAGAGAAGGAAAAGACTAAAGAGAAAATTCTTGTAGAATGAGGAGCATTAGGAAGAGAAACTCCCTATTTATAGGGCTTGGGGAAGCTTGAAAAGCAAAGACAAAAAATAAAAATAAATAAATAAATAAAAACTTCCAGTAGAGAAGTATGTTATGGCATACTATTATATGTGATGGCATATTTACCTGTATCGCATATGCCATCATGGCATATGCGATACAGCCATCCAAGATGGCATATGCGATTGCATAATGACATATGCGTTCGCATATGACATCAATGGTTTTAATGTAGTGTGGTGAGATGGTGGGTCAACATGGGTCAAAAGTCAATGGGTGTGTGGGACAAAGAGGGAGTGAGAGGGAGAGAGTTGGAAAAATGAGAATACTTGGGGACTTGGAGGATTTAGGCTTGGGTAGTGTGGGGGTGCCATGTGGCTAGAATTTTCAGTTTGTGTCTCCCACTCTCCTTGAAAATTCAAACTCGAAGGAGTATGTGGGGGTGCCATGTACCTTGCATTCCAGCCTTCTTCTCCATCTTCCTCCTCTCTCTAAACTCCATGAAAGTCAGCCCTTAGAAAACCTTGAAGCCCTAGTCTTCTCCTCCACAATCTAACCATTAGATCTTAAAACTAAAACCGACAATCTCTTCCCCACTCCACCCACACCAATATACTTGAATTTGAGCCCCATCTGAGCCATCTTAACCCCACGTTTTGGAGAGGAAACAGCTTGGAGATTGAAAATTTCAAGGTAAAATCTTGGTTTAGTTAGTTGTCTAGATTTCTAACTTGTTTCATCTAGATTTTTCTCATAGTTACATATTTACTTCTCTTGTTTTTGATGGCTAAGTCTGGTATTACCATGTCCTTACATGGGACCAGCATTTTAGCACTCTTGGATGTGAGTTATTGATCTCTTAAGAGTTATCCCATGGTCTATGATGGTCAAATAAGCCTAGACCATTAGATCCTTGTATTTTTGGAATGTTTTCTTATGAATTTATGATTGGTTTGATTTTCATTTTGAGATATGGGTGACCATGCATGTGATTTTTACATCCATGCAAGACCATTCAATGGTCCCAAATGACCTAGACGGTCAAAATGTCATTTTGATGACTAGCTTAAAATTTGTGCATTGTTGGCCAGATAAAAATGAAATTTTGATATAGATCTCTTAGAAATTTTGTAACAAGACATGAACCTAAGCATAAGATGCCATCATATGATCTTGGTACACATGCAAGGTCATCTAATGGCTTAGATTGACCACGAAGGTCAAATCTTAAAAAATTAGAGTTTTCTTTGGATTTCTTAGTATCTTAAATACAATAAATGATTTTTAAAATTTAGAACTCCAAAAGTTCTGGTCACACAATGAACCAGTGACTTAGGATGTTGTTCTTGTGATCTGGGTGATCATACAAATCCATCCTAAGGCTATGATGTGGTCAACTTTGACCACTTTGCCCCAAAGTGTAGAAAGACTTGCACTGTTGAATTTTTTTAATCATGCTATGCTTTTTGAGACATATAATTCTTATAGATGGATGATATAGGCCCTGTAGCTTATGTTTATGAGTTTTTTCATCTCTGAGATTCAATATTATGTTCACGGATTTCTAGGTCAAACTGTGATAAAAGATGCATTCTTACACTATGCCTAATATAATATATAAAGATGTTATCTTTCTTGCATGGATTATCCATGGGAATTTATGATTTAATACTTGATGTATTTTGATAGAATAATCACATGATATATTAGATTTTTAGTGATAATGAATTGATTTGACCATGCTTAAAATGTACGGCCCTAGATCGCTTAAATTTTAGAATCGTTATATGTAATCTAGAATTGAATGTTGAGTGACTGGAACATAGACCCATATATCTATATGGTCACATTTCATAAATATAAATTCATTAATTGATCACAATGATTGTCTAATAGGATGGTCCCGATTGATTTATTGAAAATTTTGCTTAATTGGCTAGGTTTTCTTGATATAGATACCTAGAATTTGTTAGTGTGATTATAGGATTATGATTTTTTTGATAAACTTGATAAGTTTTGAAATTTTAGAAAATTATATGTTTGACCCTTGACTTTGATCATGGGCATTTCGACGATGATAGATGCATGGATAGGATTAGATGAATGGATATGTCGTAAATTTTGACACATAAGAAAGAGGATTTATAAATTGAGAATTTGAAAATTTAATTGTTTACCCAATAAGATGGACCCGATCGGATGGCCCCCAAAGCCCAATCTGATATCTTTAGAAAAATCGACACCGGTGACTAAAGGAGTACCGGTAACCGATTAGAGTTAACTGAATGAAGATTATGACCCGAAACTCGATCCCAATGGACTTGGGATTAGTTGAGAATGTTCCAGACCGAGATCCGATGATGTGTGGTATAAGATGGACCACTAAGTGGACCCCATCTAAGGCCAAAACTATGAACTATGCAGCCCACAGGAAATCAGTCCCAGAATAGTGAACCAAACAAATAAAATAAAAGGTAGAAAAATCCCTAAAAATTCTGGGATGTACTTAGTTAAGTTCCCGATACTCGGTAAAACTTTCAAACCCGAATCCTGTACTGTTTGAAAGTTATGGCACCCAGAATGCGATATGACTAATTTGTCTCATTGTACCCAAAAACAGGACTGTAATGAATTCTAGTTCCCGTGCCTGAAATATTCATAGAAAAATCTAAAATAAATTGAACATAAGCCTTAGAACATCTTTAAGATCCTGTAAAAATTTCAGGCTTCAATTCGATCAGAATCAACGACAAGAAATTTGGCAAAATTCAGCCCGAAACATAGGCCAATGGTACATAGCCAGAGAACCAGACCTGACCTTCGATCGAATGGACTCTATTACCATCCTGATTTGTGGACTTTTGACCTTAACAATGCAAAGGAATAAGTTGGGCAACTCTCGGATCTCTCCAGAGAGCCGTTAAACACCTGATTTCGGTGTCGGAGTTGAAAGTTATAGATCCAACACTAAGGCCCGATAATTCTGGTCGGAAGCCTTTATAAAACAGGACAAATCTCGGTGATTTGTTTGCCATGATCAAACCTGATCGTATTTTTGGATGCCATCACTTGGGAAAGATGCACTCATCAGTCATTTTATCTCCAATTTTGAAAGCACGTAAAAATTCGAACGGAGCCTAAAATGGCGGCCGATTTACCGTAGGCTGTCCGCCACTTCTTCGGAAATTCTAAATATATAAAAGTTTTAAGCATTCAAACCTTAGCCCGAGACCCGCGACAAATTGGGTAGACCAAACATATGGTCCCATGATGCTAACATATGATAAACCCATGTGAAATTGGTCCACTAAGTCAAAGGACCCAATTGGATTCTTGACAGCCCGATAAGGCCCAACTCTTAAAACTCTTTTTTTTTTAATATTCGTGGGTGTCCCAGCCAGCTTGCGCACACCTCGACTAATCCCATGGGGCCCTGAAGTTAATGGCCAGGTAAACTTCCAAAGTCGAACAGGGGACTCGAATCGTCATGGATCAAATATCGTCGATATCGACACGATCGATTTATACGATATCGGAGGAGGGGACGAAACGGTACATTAAATGTACCGTATCGCCCTTTTATATGGCTAATACCGAACGATACATTCAATGTATCGCCCGGTATGTTACTGTTCCGGTACGTATCGTCCGATACGTACCGGTTTTCCGGCATTTTGATCCATAGAACTGATGACCATTAGGGAGCAAACCCAAGGCCTGACCAACTGAGCTACCCCTCTGGGTTCAAACTCTTAAACTCTTAAGTTAATAGGATTGATAGGATTGACAAAAGTCCAGTTAAGGACTCGGCCCATAGCTCAGTAAATTCAATTACAAACCCAGTCCAGGGCATACTGAATAAGGCCCGTGGAAACGGAAAACATAGGACCCGGACCTCGGAAAGGCCTGTACTTCTAGATTTGAATCTAGTAAAGGCCCGAATTATCCTTTGGACCTAAACTCTATTGGACCCCTATTGTGTAGAACCCGTTGAACCTTTGGACCTAAACTTCATCGGACTCGTATTGTGTAAAAACCATTGGACCCCTTTGGACCTAAAATCCATCAGACCTTTATTGCATTGGACCCTTTAGAGTCATGAGCCATTAGACCCATAACTTATTGCACTCGTAGTCCATACTTAACCTTAAACATTAAGTAAAGTTCGTGAAGAGTATCCAATTAGTATATGATGAAAAGTTCGTAAGATGTATCTGATAGGTATATGATATATACACAAATATGAAATAGTTTGATATGATCCGATAGTGTAGGATCTGATAATTTGATAAGATAGTATACGATATGATCTGATCTGATAATCTGATAAGATAGCATACAATACAGAGTATCCGATTAGTATATGATGATAAGTTCGTAAGATGTATCTGATAGGTATATGATATATACACGAATATGAAATAGTTTGATATGATCCGATAGTGTAGGATCTGATAATTTGATAAGATAGTATACGATATGATCTGATAATCTGATAAGATAGCATACAATACGATATGATCTAATAATCTAATAAGATAGTATACGATATGATATGACATGATCTAATCTTATAAGATAGTAATGATATGATGTGACCTGATATAACAGTAAAATGGTTCAACAAGATAGTAAATATGATATGAATAAGGTATGAAGCTTAATTGCTTGAAAGGGAATTTGATCATGGCATGAACTGATTGCCAGAAATACTTGCATTTGAATCTAAAAGAATCTCTGAATCTAAGAGAACTCTGAATTTGAAAGAATTCTGAATCTGAAAAGATTATTTGAATATCTGAACTCTGGACCCGAAAAGGGGTATATGAATATTTGAACTCTAGACCCGAAAGGGGGTATTGGAGTATCGAAAATTCTGGACCCGAAATAGGTATTTGAATATGAACCTAGACCTCAAAAATGAGGTGATATGTTACAGAACCCCAGAAATTGGCGCACAGAATATAGAAGCTGAAAGATAGAATCTGAATTATATTAAAGGAATACAAAACTCGAAAGATAATACAACGAAGACGGTACCATACAGAACCATACATAGTTGATCGTTGTTCTCACGAACAGGCTCGTATGAACGCCTCGTATATATGTCAGTTGGGGATTGGGTCTAGTTAGACCAACAGGGCCATCGATCCTTGCCTAAGATTGGCTAAACGACGGAGAGTGCCGGCATTTGTTCGCGCAAACATTGGCATAGAATTTACAGATAGGACCATGGTTGGTGTTTGATATCAACACCGAATTAATTAAAAGATACTAATAATTAACTTATAGCTTACAATTTAATAATAATTGATTAATCTCTAAGATAAATAAAATTTCGCTTAATCATATTATGCTTAATTTGGAAGGAATGTTACTTAGGCCCAATGATGTTATTGCAATCTTTCTTCTCATAATATTGTTATAAATAATCTGTGGATCATAAACCTATTCTTTATTCTCTTCATCACCTTATTTCCCATTTAGTGATAAATAAAATACCATTGAATTGCTATTATTTCTGCAATTGTTTACTTGGGTGTTAATTGGTATTAGTTACGATGCATATAGTCAAAATTCTTGTTGACAATTAGTTATATTCACAATTGTTGGAAACTCCACTCGCACATGCACTTATGGAATATCTATATGCTATAGGTACTAGAATTCTAAGACAATGCTAACTAAGATTTTATTGAGGTTTATTGCTTACGGTCGTTTCATGACCCAAAAATTCCAAAGGTCAATCACAGTCGGCAGTCTCCTAGCCAGGATTAGAAAAGCTGGACGTGGAAGGATCCAGGAGTTGATAGTTTGAAGCTCCTTTTGTCTTATAGAGCTACCAGCACTAACACTTAGTTTTGAAGGATCTTTCCTTGTTTGTTTTGGGTTTTTGTTTCTAAATCCATTACTTTTGAAAGATTGGTTATAATTTGTAATTGGGCTTGCAAGGATGGTTTAGCTTTTAAGGACTTAATTTGATGGCAAAAGGCTTTAAAAGTTGCCTTCATTATATTGTTTTACTCATTGAAAACCGTTTACGATCAAATCGTAATTCTAAATATGCCCGTCAGGTTAATGAAATTGAGAGGTTAAACTGATAGCGTTTGACTTAAGTTTCCATGCATAATTTGATAGATAAAGATAATTCGTTTCCGTACTTAAAAGTATTTTCCGCGAGATTTTTATAAATATATATATATATGAAAATTTTCATGCAAAAGAGAAACGAAGTATGAACTTGAAATAGAAGTATATGGATATGAAGCTTAATCAGCGGGTCCCAAAAGGAAGGGCGTGACAGTTACACCGACTATGAACCTCAATGCCATGCAAAAACATCTCTATCGAGTCACAAAATACAGGAGAAATCGTTGACGTTTCTTGCTCATGGTCCAATGCAAACACATCGTACTCAACAAAACTCGCAGCCCGGTGGATTTCAACTATCACAGGTACTTTTAATTATTTCTACTATTTTGGTGTTTCTTAAATGAAGTACACTATTGCTTGCTAGATCATGGGAGTAATGCATAGAATTATAGAGGCATAGCAAAAATTATGTTGCCCAAACGATTTATGTTTTCTCCATACATTGTATAATTTATAAAGCATAGCAAAATCAGCTATATATCAGTATTCGGATGGGGCCTAACCTAATATATATATCACCTCCATGCATGGGTTAAAATATTGGAAAAACGATATGTATCGGACGATACATTCCAATGTATCGTCCGAAATTTTGAATTTTTGTATAAGAGGCACCGATACGGTGAGGTCCAAAACCGATACGTATCGGTATCGGACGATATTTTGACCCATGCCTACATGTATCGGATAAGGACGATATTTAAAATATGGTTAAAATCCTAATATCCATCCTGGTCCATAAACAAACCCCTTTAAAGTGCAAAATCTCTAAGAACCACATCTGATCTACAAGTAATACGCTCAAACCCAAACCTTCAAGCAAAACCCAAGGATCCGCGATCAACCACCACAAAATTTTAACAACTAACTCGATCTAAAACCCTCAAACCTTCAAACAAAACCCAAGGATCTGCGATCAAACGCCATAAAATTCTAAAATCTAACTCGAGCTACAAAAATAACCCTAAAACATAAAAAAACAGAAACTAGGTAGAAAAAGAAATGATCCGAAGCTCACCGTAGTTGGCGATGTAGTTCATAACACGATCCTAGTGATGTGTTTACGTTTCGCGCTTTGTGGAAGGGAAAGAGGTGTACATTCGATCAACCCAAAACAAATCCCGTTTTGGGTTGAACAGCCACGGGACATGTGATTTTTAAAAAAATATTTTTTTTTTTAGTTTTTTGCCTTCTGTTTTATGGGTCAAAGATAAGGTAACGCCCCAAAACTTCGGTGCATTGATTTTCGCCAACTTTGACCACAATTTTAATGGTGGAAAAGTCAGAAAATTAATTTTTTAATGGGATCTGATCAACCTTGTCTAAGTTGTTGTTGCACCCGATCCTCACGATGGACACAACATAATGGCCACCTGATGGTGGGCATAGCAAAATCTCTACCCCCAGCTGTATAGTCCCCTGGCCACATAAAAAATTAAAAAATAAAAAACATCATTTCTTATATGAAGTGCACACTACAAGTGGTCCAATTGCTCCATTCCATGAACCTATAAACTCAACAAGGAGCTAAAATAACAATGATGAACCACTCCTAACAAAGCTAATTCAAACAGGTGAGACCTTCTTAAACGAAACTTGTACAATTCTAACACTGATTCTTAATCCACATACACATTCTACTTTCTCCCTCACAAATTCGACTCTACTACATCACTATTAGCCCTAATTCCTCTCTAAACCATACTTCCAAAACTCGCTGAATTATAGAAATAATAATAATTCATGATTCTTTGGTACACCAAATTAATCACAAATAATTCTCAAAATTTTGGAAAATCCATGAAATTCGAGATTAATTCTCAAATTTTTCAGTACATTGTCTTTTTATTTTTTTCAAAATTTCCATCTTATATTTTAATTTGCAAAAAATAATTCTCCGAATTTATTTAATCTTAAGCTTGCCGAATTATTAGGGAACATCAGACTTTGTAACTATGCTCCAAATCCAATCAACAACTCAAAATCACAAAACAAAACAAGCCAAAACCAAAAAAAAAACACTTTGTCATCAAACTCCCATAAAAGTTCAAAAATCAATCAAACAACATAAAATTCTAACTAACTCGAGCTGCAAAAAAAAACCCTAAAACATAAAAAAACATGAAAAATAGGTAGAAAAAGAAAAGAAAAAGAGCTCACCAGTAGTTGACGATGTAGTTCATAACACGATGCTAGTGGCATGTTTGCAATCCGCTATTTTTGGAAGGGAAAGAGGTGTACATTCGATCTACAAAAAAGATCCTAAAACATAAAAAATATAGAAAATAGGTAGAAAAAGAAAGATAAAAAGCTCACCAGTAGTTGACGATGTGGTTCATAAAACGATGGCAGCGATGTGTCTATAATCCACGCCTTTTGGAAGGGAAAGAGGTGTAGATTCTCTTATGTGCAGTGAAGATGATGGGGGATGAGAGATGGAGGAAATGAAAAGGGTTTGGCTCTGATGTGCAATGACGACGATGAAGGAGGAGAAAATGAAAAGAGTTTGGTGTTGATGCGCAATGAAGACGGTGGAGGAGGAGAATGTTGAGATAGAGTTTTGGGCTGAAATGTGTTGTCAAACGAATATGAGGATCTCTTTTTATATTGATAGAATGTTGAGGGTATAAAGGGGAAGTGAAATCTAACCATTGCAGCGAAAAATGCAGCGAGAATCCTCTCTTTATATCCTCTTTTAATATACAGGGTATATATATATAGAGAGAGAGAGAGAGAGAGGATTCTCGCTGCGTTTTTCGCTGCAATGGTGTATCTATACCCTGTATATTAATAGAGAATTCTCGCTGTATTTTTCGTTATAATGGTCCCATTTTACTCCCCCTTTATACCCTCAACATTCTAACACTTCTCCTTTATATCCTCAGCATTCTAACAATATAAAAAGATATCCTCAGTGAGTTTGGAGTCTTATTAAAAATGAGTTACTATTTGGTACTTGACCTGGGGGCACCACGATCTTAGCAGTCGGGCTACTTTTTGGGAGCTGTGCCATGTGAAACCTCAACATGTGTTATGTTGGTTTTGGTGCCCATGATCTCAAGATCAATGGTACAGAATATTGGGTCGAAAAGACAATCTCCGTCATCTAATTTAAATTAGTCAAAGGCCATCCAAGTATAAGGTATGTTGAACATAGAGAGTACCCATTAATTTTAGAAGGTGTTTGGCTTCTTTGAGAGATGATAGACATCTTTTGTCTCAATATTTTGCACCAAAGATCTTTACATCATGACTCACCTATCAAACAGTACATGTGATGATTAATTTGACACATCTCAAAAAGTGACCTGAATAGCAAGTTACCAATAGTCGTGTCGCATACTAATACAGTAATACTAACTCGTTAAGATAAGAAAATCCCAAACACCAGTACCTCTTACTATAATACTAAGTCATAGAGCTAGTATTAGGTATCCAACATAAGCATCACACTCTTAGTACTTGGGTCACTTTTAGGGATGCTTATTATTTGGAAACATCATGTGTTACTTGTGCTATAGCGCCCCATGATCTAAGATTCTATTGTGGAAAATATTAGAATAAAAAAAATAAACTCGATAGTCATATTCAATGCAGTCAAACACCATCTAGATTACCTGTATGTTTGTTCTAGATGGTCTTCATTAATTTTAGATGGTGTTTGATTGCTTTGAATCAATTAAATTATATTTCTTCCTAATCTTTTACACCAAAGATCTTTAGATCGTGGCTTACCAATCACATGGTACACATATTGGTTCCACATGGCACACATCCCAAAAAGTGGTCCGAGTAACACATCATCTAACGCTCGCTTGCTAGATACTCATTTTTTAAGTCGACCACATATCTTGCCCCCATGGAAGAAAACCCTAGGTCTGCCACTGCTTGAATGACACACAAGAGCATAAGATTCTTCTAAACTTTGAGATGACTAAGGCCTTATTTGGCAACGCTTTTCCGAAAAACACTTTGCAGTTTTCACAATATCAAGTTTCCCTTTACAAATATATGAAAAGCAACATTTTTGTAAAGTGCTCGATCTGGTACAATTACATAAAGGCATATTTGAGAAGAAGCATGGAACTGCTTCTCACACACAACCAATTGCAGCTAGAGGTGGCAGGAAGGCTTTTCACTCCACATTTTTCCCCTGAAAAGTGTTTTTCAAACAAGCATTGCCAAAAAGAGCGTGAAGTGTCTCCCAAAATGTGCATTTGGATGTATTGGAAGTGATGTTATAAGTGTATTTGTGAATACATTTGTGACATGGTAAATAACATGAAAAAATGTGGTACTTTTGTACAACATAATTCTTGGTTACAAGAAACCACTCTACTTTCCATGGTATTTACACATATACCACATTTGTCTTTACACATGAAGCTAACTATGACGAGCCGATGGTTAATTATAGACAATGAGTTAAGCACTTGTCAACGATATGCTACGTAGACTATAAAAATATCATGTGGACAGCTCAAAGTCCACACAACATGCAATTGACATGCATTCAGCTCATTATCTACAATGAGTTATGGACTCTTCATATACGCCTTAATTTTAGAGCTTGTCTACGATGGGTGGACCACCCATCTTAAGCGGGAATATAGATTGCGCGTCCGCGCGAGATTGTGATGTGAGCGGGCTTTGCAATACTTGAAAGCATGTACACATCACAAGGTCAAGTGGATGTGCAATCCACTTTCCCGCCCATTATAGGCGGTGAACCCGTCACGAACATATTCTGACTTTTATCTGTAAGATGACAAATAATACTTTTATGGAGTACCCTCTCACCACATATTCTTTAGAGACTACTAAGATCTCAATTCTTGGACATTAGCACTCTCTTAAGTTTTTTCTTACTAAAATATACCTCAAGGACCTATTTTATGTATATTATTGTGTTTTTTAAAAAATGACAGTTTTTAGAATAACGTAAAAGCTAAAAACTGATATTTTCCACCTTTAAAGGTGGAAAATATCAGTTTTTGAGTAAAACGCAATAAAAAAATGAACGGCCATTTGACCTTAAAAATATCATGTATAGCACTTTTATTCTTTTTGAGCCACAAAATTCGAAATATAACCATAAGACCTCTTTACCTTTTTAGAACATCTTCAACGCAATGAGTTATTTCTAGTTGTCGGAAATGCTGACGTGGCAACAAAAGATAGTCTCAATCTATTGTAAAGCAAAAAATAACGTCCAAGATTTTCCAACCACATACGTCCATTTGCATTATTTTAATATTTTTTCACCTCACAGCAGAAATTATTTCAACTGAAATAGCATCCCCAAGGCTATTTAATATTAAATAATAATAATAATAAAAGGCTATTTAATATTAAATAATAATAAAAGCTGAAATAGCATCCTCATAGTTTGACGTTATTTATAGTATCTCAAATCTTAAACATCAATTCCACATCACATTTAACATCTCTGTTAGAAAATAAAAGACGTTATTTCCAACCGTTTGGGATTGCTGACTCGGATATAACGTCCCGATTGGAGATGCTCTAAAACTTGAGACGTTAAAAATAATGTCAAGCCGTGCAGATGCTATTTCGATTTTTATAATTATTTTATTATTATTTTATTTCAATTGAAATAACGTTAGGTGTGGGGTGAAAAAATATTAGAATAATGCAAATAAATACATGATGGAAAACCTTGGACATTATTTTTGCTTTATAATAGGTTGGACGCTTTTGTTGCCATGTCAGCATCTCCAATAGCTAAAATTAGGTCATTTCGCTTGAGATGCTCTTAAACACCAATTCCACGCCACATTTGACGGCTCTTTTGGAAAACAAAAGATGTTATTTCCAACTGTTTGAGATTGCTGACTGGGATATAACGTCCGGTTAGAGATGCTCATACTCTCGTCCTTAGTGCACAAGTGGCACAAAATACATTGTGAACAACGTACTTTGTCTTATTTGCACTAAAAACTTCATCAATTGCCAATAGAATATTTTTGAGCTCAAATGATAAAATTTTAATGGGCTCCACCTACGTCAAATGATAAATAGTACAGAAGTACACTTTTTATACTGTGTGGCACATATTTTTAACAAATACAAGTCATTTAAGTGGCAGACCAACATGTCAACTAAAGTTAGGCTAAAGGGGTAGCCAGAAGAGGATTCAAACCATCAATCCAAGCACTTTAATATAGACCACTATATTTAACAAAGGGTCCATATTGAAGTGCTCAGATTGGACGGTAAGGATCAGTTGATAGGTAAAATTATCAAGGGCTAATTAGTTCACATGATAGCCAACCATTTGGGTGATATGGATGGTAAAAATAATAAATGACAAGGTACCCTTAAAATATACCAATGAGGTCCTATTATCTATTGTTGTAGATAAGCATAGTCAATCTCTTGAAGAAATAAAATAATGCCTGAAAAATATCGTCGTTTGCGTGTATCATTTATAATAGTTACACTATTCCATCCCAAAAAAGATGGAAAAATCATTTTATGAGAATTTTTTCTGATTTAGAAAAATTTTGAGGACATTGCTAACCTCACAATGAAGGTTGTAACAATATATTCATAACTTCAAAAAAATTACTTTGTCAGGAGTTTTTATAGAAAAAAAAGGTTATTGAATATGCTAACATATCTCTTACTCAAATTGAACTATATATGTGGCCCGAGACTATACGATTCGAGTGCAGCATTTCATACTTCACTCAAGCCAACACGTGGCACCAATCCTAGGATTGATTTGACACTTGCATATACACAAAGTCTATCAACAGTCAGTGACAAAGTAATAATAATAATAATAATAATAATAATAATAATAAATATGACTTATCACTGTTTATATTGGTGACAAATCATATCTTTGACCTGTGCAATGAAGGGCATACTTGTCCAAAAAAAATTCTAAAGCATCCAAACCCTTGAGAGGATGTGTGCCAACCATGGTTTGAAATCTCGGATTCCCGAGTTCTCTCGGATAGCCTTGAAACCAAAATGTAATGCGTCCCGACGAGATGGTGTGAAACAAAAATAACCCTTTGGATGATCTTACACCATTAAACCAGGGGTTTGATCTTACACCATTAAACTAGATGTATAATCTTAAACCATTAAAAAATACTTCACTGTTATGCCATGTGACAAATATTTATGATCAATCTAAACAGTCCAAGTGGTTATTCATGATTGGAACACATCTTAGTTCAAGAATCACACCTATAAATCAATTATATATTGTCTGATCAAAGATCTTAAATTTCAAAAATTAAGAACAATAGTGGCATTAGTATGCATAAATTTGGACACAAAGTGAGTCATTCACCAGATCATCACATATATAGGATCCGATAAGATAAAATAGTATATTGTATACAAAGAGAATAAGTAGTACATTTTCAATAGTATACAAGCCTAACACCTTATATAAATTAGAATATAAATATAATATTATTATGCTGCATCTCGGAACGATTCACACCTCAATCTCGTCTCGCTGAGGGCCAAGACGCGAGACGTCTCGTCTTAGGCAAGATTTCAAACCACAGTGCCAACAATGATTTAAAATCTCCGAAATCCGAGATGCCTCGAATACCTCCTAGAGCGAGATGTCACCACAGTGCCAACAATGATTTAAAATCTCGGAAATCCGAGGTGCCTCGAATACCTCCTAGAGCGAGATGTCTCGCATCTCAGCAAGATGGTGTGATTCGTTGTGAGATCAAGAAATAAGTTTTTTTAATTTAAAAATAATTTCTAATTAATAAAATATTTATAATAATTATATTTAAGTTAGAAAATTAATATATATATATATATATTAAAAATATATAAATATCATAATAATTAAAAAAATGCTTATACTTACTGTGCAATTATATCTTTTGGGTGAAACAACTCAATGGATATAAGTATATAAACATCAGAAAAGTACTAAGTAAAACTGTAGTCATGGAGAATCGCATCGCAGTTCACAAGTGAAGCAACTCAATGGATGTGGCTATTTTTTTAATGAATGTAGGTACCTTTTAATTTTTGTCTTTTACCAGTTTCACTTGGTACTTTTCTAATATTTACGTATTTTATACCCACATCTATGAGTTGCTTCACCCGGAAGATATAATTGCACAGCACACAAGAGTCATTTTTTTATTATTATGATAATTATATATTATTAATATATATATATATATATATATTAATTTTCTAACTTAATTATAGTTATTACAAATACTTTATTAATATAAAATTTAATTTAAATTATAAAAAATTGATCTCGTATCTCGTCGAGGCGTCTCACTTCTCAGCAACACATCTCGGTCTCAGACATGGTTTGAAATCTCGCCTGAGACGAGACGTCTCACGTTTCACCGAGATGAGATTAGGGTGTGATTCATTCCAAGAAGCAACATAAAAAATATTAGTTTTATATTTTAGTTTGTATAAGGTGTTAAACTTGCACACTACGGAGAGTGTACTACTCATTCTATTTGTATACACAGCACTATTTTATCTTATTGTATCTTATCTATGTGATGATCTCGTGAATGCCTATCATGTGTGCCCAAATCTGTGCACACTATTATTCTTATAGTTTAGTGACTAATATTAAAGATCCGTGATTAGACTATTTACAATTGATTAATAAGTGAGATTCTTTTACTAAAATGTGTTATAATCATGAACAACCACTTTGACTGTATAAATCGATCTCAAATATTTGTCACATGACATAATAGTGAGGTATTCTTTGATGGTGTAAGATCAACCGCCTATTTTTATGGTGGAAGATCATTCAAAACGTTGTTCTCGTTTCACGTCGTCTCGCCGAGATACGAGACATCTTGGTCTCAGGGCTGTCTGAGACAACTTGGAAATTCGAGATTTCAAACCATGGTCTCAGAGGTATCCAAGATTTCAAACCATGCTCAAGAGTTTTGCCCGCAAAAAGAATTCACCATATCTCACCAAGAAGTAAATTGTCTTGCCCATCTCGGATGAGATGGCCGAGATGGACAAAATCTCGTACATGTCAGCGAGATATGACATGATTTTGACCTTCAAACGATTTACACCCTTGTCTCATGTCGATGACCTCCAATACGCGAGACACCTCGTCTCAAGCGAGACCTCAAACCAAGGTGCTGACTAGGGTACGTACAAAGAGAGAGATCAAATGTTGTGCAATTAAGCACATACTTCAAAGCTTGCAAATAAATCTCTTACCCTTGTTACACTAATCAGTCATTGACTCATTGTACACAATCATTGACTTAGTGCACAACAGTAGCCGAATTGCGCAAGCTAAATGAATGTATTGCAGGGTGAGAGCTTTATGTACATATTGTCAATTATACAATAAAATGTAGAACATTTCATCGTCATCTGTGATTTTTCCCATCATCAAAGATTTATGCAGAGAATTTATCCCATAATCAAAAATATAAGTACAATGTGAAAAAAAGGCATTTCTCATGGCATGCACAATCAAATTTTATTTTTTTTATTATAGTCAAAAGGGAAAATTTTGACACAGGTGATTAAGCCGTTTACCGCGTTGAACATGCAGATTAACTGTTTGACTGCACAACTTTTCATTTGACAGCGCAATTAATCGTTTAACTGCGCATTTAATTTGTCATTTGGTTGAGCTATCTATATCCCGTTAATCGTTGAGTAGTGTCTTCATCAGCGAGAAATCGAACGGTTAAATATTTTTCAAATGCTCTATCAGGGTATTTTGTCATTATTGGAATTATTTATATAAAATAATGAGGCATTAATTGCTAAACAAATATGTAGGCGCATTATTGGTATTTCATATTCTAACAAATAATTATTAGAAGTTCAGACGGTTGGAGCAAGGATTTCATAGTTAGAACAGGGATCTCGCAAAAAACTCTCTTTTTTAAGTGCCAAAAACGTTCTAATACCGCAAAAAATTGGGACCCGCTGCTAAGAGTTAAGTTGTTCGTCTATTGTTGACAGTGTAAAAGCCTAGATTTGCATGACATGTTTCATAAGACATTATTAAAGTAACCTCAAGTAGTGTCTTGAAATGAATTGTTTAGCACTTGAGTTTAAGCGTTTTGATCATTAAAATTATCATCATCGTTTTAGTCAAAAAAATCTAGTTGTGTAAGGTTTTGGTATGTTGTCCTAAAAATAATAATCTAGATAGGCAAAACCAAATAAATCATAGCCATACAATCATTGGAAGATCTACAAACATAGACATGAGTTCAATAAACAACAATCTTGATCATCCTCTGCATTTGGATTACCAAGTCTCTTGGGTGAGTCTTGTCGACCGAATCTTTCCAAAAGCTTTACTCATAGTCTACGAAGACCTCTTCAAATGGGGCAAAAGGCTCTTTATAAGATTCCGGTGGCGGTGATGCTCTTAGAATCAAAGATTTAAAGTCCAATATTATTAGCATATTGGCTAGGTCCTAGAGGCTGATGTGTATTTATAATATTAAAAATATATAAAATAATACATATTTTTCTCAAAAGGGCATTTTGGTGTCTGTTAGATTCATATCAGTCACATCTCGGACGATATGACTCGATATAGGCTGATAAGACCCAATACGGGCCGATATTTGACCCCGTATCAAATCGGGGTGTATATCATATTGATAAGGTCGATATTTAAAACCATGTTTAAAATCCAATATTTATAAATAACTATTGGTCACTGGAATGGTTTCATTACCCAATTTCTTCTCGTAACATGTTGAGAATATCCTTACTATTAGAATGAGGCACGCAATATATCACAATTAAATCTATTTTGCATAGTAATCAAAATGTATTAAAACTTCGAAACACATGAGTTAATAACAAATATACCTTTTTAAAATTTATTAGGAGTAAGTATGGTATTTCAAAATAAACTTTATATTCTTCATTATTATAATATTCATGGAAGTAAAATATCACACTTATTCTACACCAAAAGTGTAATATTTTATCTACTATAATTACTCTAATAGTAAAGAAGATAAAGTTTATTTCGATATATCATATACATGCTCTTAGGTAAAGAAACTATATTTGCAATTAACTCATGCACTTTAGATTTTCGAAACATATCTAAAATCATACCACACTATATATGAAATTTTATATATTTACTTTAAAGCAAATAAAAACAATTAGCATGTCACAATCATGGTCTAAAATCTCGAAAAATACCTATATGGTATTATGAAAATAACCTCTTTTTCAATTAATACAGGCTAGTATTTTCAATTAATACAGGCCAGTATTTTCAATAAACCGCCAGTATTTTCCAAAATATATCTGTACCGACGGAGCATAATATGGCACAGATACAAGGATTTTAAACCTTTGTCATGATTTAGCTCAAAAATACTAGCAATCTCTTTTTATAATTTGTCTATCCCCTTGTCTTACCCTTCTTTTTTTCAATATTAATTTATTTCTATGCAATATGCAAATTTTTCATTTACTTTATTATTTATTTTCCCAAAATGCCCCCACCCATATCTGCAGCTACCCTATATATGAACATCAATTCACGCAATTAGAACTAAGACGAGCTCTAATCGTGCCCTAGATAATTATATATAGATATCTTAAAAGTACCATTATAAATCGATATTGCCATGAGAAGCACCTCATTTAGTCTATGTGGCAGACATCTTTGATCATTGTGTCTCATGTGGACGGCCATATCTGCAGCCATATCTGCAGCTACCCTATATATGAACATCAATTCACGCAATTAGAACTAAGACGAGCTCTAATCGTGCCCTAGATAATTATATATAGATATCTTAAAAGTACCATTATAAATCGATATTGCCATGAGAAGCACCTCATTTAGTCTATGTGGCAGACATCTTTGATCATTGTGTCTCATGTGGACGGCCATCACTTGTACCACATTCAACCCAAAAAATCATGTATAACATTATAGTGAAAACTTCCAAGGAGGGCACTTTAATATGAAACATCCGATGTAAAGCGCTTTAAATGGTTCATAATAAAGCGCTCTGATTGGATGATTCCGTTGATGCGTGCATGATTTTCAGGCTAAGTGTGATACAAGTGATGGTCATCAACATGAAACACTTGATATATATATATATATATATATATATATATATATATATATATATATATATATATATTACTAGAAAACCAATTTTCAGTCTCAGTCTCCATATATTAATGCTTCTCATCATGATTTTAAATAGCGGTCTATATGTATTGACTTGAGCTGACCCGAGTCAATATCAAGGGCAGATCGGGTATGATATACAATATTGGCTTATATTGGACGATATTGATACTATGTCAACTGATATGCCAGAAATATATGGGTATGATTGCTAACTGATAGCATACTTGCTTTAAAACGTTGCTTCTCATATCCATTATTCTCATCTAAAAAAAAAAAGAAAAAAAATACCTAGAGCAAAGTCCAGCTAAGGATGTCTGTTCAGTGTCCTTACTTTGGTACCTTGTTGCACTCAATGTTCACACATAACTGATTGACACCCTTCATTTCATGGTAAGGTAGGCTTATTAGATCGCTCCTATCATTCATCGCGTCAATAGTTCTACCAATTTTTAATGACCAAAATGTTTGAACTTGAGAATTAGATCCTAAGCTATTATCCAAGAGTATTTAATAATATATCATTCAACACTATTTAATAATATATCATTCAACACGTCATACAAATTTAAGCTTTTATAGTGTCGGCAATACACACACAACCCAACATCTTAGCAGTGGATCCTATTTTTAATCTTTTTTAATTGTACTAGAACATTTTAGTATTTGAAAATTGAATTTTTTACAAGTTTCTATACCAGTGTTGTACTCACCAAAACATAGGGGACTACTTCTAGGTATCAAAACGCATAAAAGGGCCAAAAAATGGACCCATCACTTTGACGATGGGGCACGCTTGCATTTCAGAATGCATAACGTATTCGTAGAAAGATTATGAAAATACCTCAAATAGTGAATTTGAATGACTCGTTTATGCCCCCAAGTGGAAAAGTATTGATAATTCTTTATCATTAAAATTTGATCAAGTAACTTTTCGATAAGTTATCCTAAAATATGACATCCAATTTTCTATGTAAGGACATCTTATCATACCGTCTCTCGGCCCAATTGTAATTACCAAAACAAGGAACCAAATTTTCAACACCCAAAACATGCCAACGTGGGCAGTGAACCATAGACGACAATATAATTTTCAAGGGCACTTTCGTCATTCACAAGTGCATTTATGTCCTTCGTTTGTAAGGATCGCGGTGCCAGCAATGCACATGTGCCACATTCACTATGACGATTCCTCGTTCTTTTACTTTTTATGTAACATTTTGATATTTAAAAAATTGGTTACATCTTAAACATTAAAATACGGGCCAACAACTCTTTATAAATGATCTTTTTCTAAATGTTTTAGTAACAATCTCAAATATAAATGGTTGTGAGAACCCATTCAACTCCAAACCAACCGGGACTCGAAAATCTCAAACCTATTTTCGAGTTCACCTTTCGTTTCGATGTGGTTGGGAAATCTAGAGTTTTTTACGTGAGTAGTTTGCGAGTATTTTATTGTTTAAATCAATGAGCAAGATTTTAAAATCTCAAATCATCTAATAACGACATAAAAAACATGGAGGCGTCTTAGAGCATCTCCAAAAAGTATCTCAAATTTGGTTTCCCATTCTTGCCCGGTGGTAAAAATGGGATACCAAATTTGGGATACATGAGAACTCTAAGTAGTATCTCAAATTTTGTTTTTAAATACATTACTTATATAATTTTATTAATAAATTGAGTTGATAAATTTTTTTTTTTTTTTTTAAATCATTTATTCCAAAAATAGAATATGAATAGGGGTATCCCAAATATGAGACACAACTACTCATATCTCATTTTAAATAGGATATGGAATGGCTTGTTGGGGCGCCTATGTCACAACGGCTAGTTAAGGGATACTTGTTGGAAATGAGAATCTCCCGCATGTATCCTATAACTAGCTATTGTACCACATGGGCACCTCGAAGGCTAGTTATGAGATAGTCATTCCATATCCCATTTAAATGGGATAAGAATAGTGGTATCCCATATTTGGGATACAACTATTCATATCTCATTTTTTGAATAAATGATATTTTTATTCAATTTACTACTTTTCCTTTTATTTTAAACCATATTTAGGGATTAATTTTAGGATTAATAAATTTTTTATTTATTAAAGAAGTAAAATTTTGGATACCTCTTGGAGTTCATACGTATCCTAAAAGGCACTTTAGAAAAATAACTTTACTTTTCAAACGTTTTAACCTATTATACCAAAACTAAACTTTTTAATTAAAAGGGTTTTCACATTTTTTTTGAAGTAAATGTTTGTAGGATAGAAAATTCTTCGCACGTGCTAAGTAAGCTTAGAAATGCGACTCTATCATTCTATAAAGGGTAGTTTAAGGGCAAAAAACTTTAATTCAGGGTTAGTTTTCTGCGCTGCTTCTTTTCTTAGCACTTGTTCCAGCACATTACTTACTTAACACGTGCAAAGAATTTTTAATCTCACAAACATTAAAACTTTAAAAAACGTGAAAACTCTTTTAGCTAAAAATTTTGATTTTGATATAATAGACTAACACGTTTGAAAAGTAAGGTTGTTTATCTAATTTTCCCTATCTTAAGTTTAGGATACATCTTGGAGATGTTCTTAGAGCATCTCCAAGAGAGATCCCATAACTAGGTCATCTCATATCATATCTAGGCGTAAATGGGATATGAATAGTAGTATCCCATATTTGGGATACCACTATTCATATCCCAAATTTTGAATAAATGTATATTTTATTCAATTTACTAATTTAATTATTTTATCAACTCAATTTAACAATAAAATTATATAAAAAATATATTAAAAAGCAAAATTTGGGATTCCTCTCGGAGATGCTCTTAGTTAAGAAGGCGCACGTGTATTACTGACTCTGTGGTGCTTACGAGATAATGATAGAAATGAGGGACGCTAACGCCGAAGGTGCCCCTAAAAAGTTTGTCGTCCTCTCTCACACGTGATGCTTTAAGATGTCGGAAAATCTCAGCAGCAGCCACACATCACCAGGCGCACGTTAGCAAAACTCAGGAACTCCAATTTTTCATACTATGCTATGCAGTTAAAACTCTAATCAAATAACTAAGTGGAGATTAGAACCTTAATTGATCCTTGCTGGCGTTCAAGCCAGCTTCAAACCAGACCTGGGGTCTAGGCCCTAGGTTTCCACGGCGCACATTAGCGAGGTTGAGGTAACAAAGCTCCAAATCAGATCATGATCCATCTGTGAAGGGAGAAACAGAACAAAACAGTTGTTAGATTGTTTAGGGTTTTTCTTAACCGTTGGATTTGGAATAAATCGGTTACAAAAAAAACAAAACTATTTATAAAAACGACTTAGGTCTCATTCAAGAGCCAAGAAAATGGATTTTCCTAAGGATTTTCTGCAGAAAATGGGTTTCGAGGCATTTTATGAGGTTTGTTTGTGTTCGAGAGTTTTCTTGGTTTCTGTGTTTTCGGAGAACTTTCTTCAGAAAGCGAAATTTAGTTTCCTAAGCTTTTCTCTCAGGAAAGCTCATTTTCTGAGGTGGTTGAGTATACTACACGATATTCATTCTTACCATTAAGAGAAGTGTTACTGCCACATTTTATGTTACTGCCACACCTCTTAAAACAAGTGTTACTGCCACACTTTATGTTAATGTCACACCTCTTAAAACAAATGTTACTGCCACACTTTTTTAGTTACTACCATGCCACTTCAACAATGAAGACATCGTTGACTGATTTGAATCATATGTTGTAAAATGTATTCCATCCCAAGATTTCACACAACAGATCTTTAGATCACGTGCCTACCATTAAAGAGTCAAATTTTGGTTCCATGTGACAGGCATCCCAAATCGTAAATGTGAAGCACTTTTGATGGTACTCTGATCACGTTCATTGTTTGAAAAGTGTCACTTGGAATCATAATCTGACCATCTGATGCAAGACCCATGATCTCAAGATCTTTTTATGCATGATTTGGATGGTAAAGGCTCAACATCGTCTGATTGACACTAATCAACAATGTTTTCTTTGTTTAAATGTAGTGTCATAATCACCAAATTCGCCGATTTGTTTTTAGAAACATTTTAATCGCCATTTTTTAAAAATTTGTTCTTTCACGATTAAAACGCATTTTATTTAAACAAAAGTGATTGCTTGAAAATTGTGATTTTTGTGTTTTAAACGCATTTTTTCGCGATTTTTTCTCGATAAAGATCGGGTTAACGGTTTCAGTAACAGGACAGGTTGGCCCCTCAAATTATTTATTTATTTTTTAGTTTTTTCCTTCACCGATTTTTTCGGGACTTCTAACTTAATAACTATGTATGGCTCTATGTTGACTCCTATTTCTTTCATTTATATTGCATTTTTACAATAAGGTTCACGGTCATCACGAACGGTATTCCATATGTAGGGTTGTCATTCAACAGAGCGACCCGATATTTTACCGGGTCCGGCATCAGGAATGAGACATCCAACTCAGGTCGACTAAGAGGTTGGGTCGGGTTAGGCGAAAATCGGGTCGGGTCACACAGCCAATATTTTATATGTAAAAAATATGAAAAATAAGTAGGGGTATTATCGGGTCGATTCTAACCGGTATTCATGCTAAACCGAAACTGAACTGATAACTATCGGTTTCTAGTTTCTCAAACCGAAACCAAACTGATAATTAGCAGTCGGTGTATACATTTAAGACAACATTTCGAGAATCTTACCGTGGAATTACACAATGCACTTTCTTCCACTTTCTTGAGAAAGTGTAGAACACAAGAAAATACCAGAAATGCTAGGTAAAATTAGTTAATGAGGAACTCAAGAACAACCCTCGCAAAATGATTTTCCTCCGAAAATGGGTTTCTCGAGCAGAAAATGAGGCAGCCATTTTCCTCCGAAAATAGGTTTCTCGGCGGAAAGTGCCGAACGAGCGCTTAGGAAAATAAGCCAAGAAATGTGAAAGTGAACCGGTAAGAAAACGACAAAAAGTTAGAGTTTCCCCAACAAATCGAAGAAATCGGCAACGGAGATTTGAAAAGAGACGCCGGAGTTATAGAAATAAAGGAAAATTTTCGGAAAAAGGGGAACTGAAACGGAAATCCACCGCAAAAAGAGCAAAATCAACATAAGATTCCAACAGAAAAATCCAGAGAGCATTTTATTCGAGAAAAACGAAGGAAAACGACATAAAATGAAATATTCGAATAAATCGCTGAAGAAAATTTGAAAAGGAGTGGCCAGAGTAAGAGAAATCGAGTAAAATTTTCCGGAGAATGGAGAACTGAACTGGAAATCGAGCGCAAAATCGAAATCAATTACAGAAAAAAAAAATAGAGATTCCAAAAAAAATGGAAAACGACCGAAAATGAGAGATTCCGAAGGAGAAATCGCTGACGAAAATTTGAAAAAGAGGATCCATAAGATAAATCGAGAAAAAATGTTCGGGAAACAGGAAAATAATCGAAAAATCACCGAAAACGAGAAATTTGAAGAAAAATAATCGAAAGAAAACTATAAAAAGGGAAATGGATTCCAGCGTAAGAATGCAAGAAATCAACGAAAAAACTAGATGATGTTGATAAAAATTAATTGGAAAAGAAAACACGAAATCGGAGAAGAAAGCTACCTGAAATGCCGAGAAATCGAACCGGAAAATCACATGAAAAACAGCAAATTTAAAAATAAAATAAAATTTTTTAAAAAAAAGTAAACAAAAAATTAAACGAAAACTAGAAAAGAAGAAATGGACATCAGTTGGAAAAAACGAAAACGAAAACGAAAACTAGGAAAGAAAGAAACCAACAAAAAAACTTATCCATTTTCTATAAACCGACCATTAGTTGAAAAAAAAACGAAATCGGGGAAGAAAAGTACCTGTAACGGCGATCTGAACACCAGATCTAGAGATCAGACGCCCTATTAGGCAATATCAAAACCTTTTTTACATTTTTAACCGCCCATCGTCCCACTTTAGAGCGAGAGAGAGAGAGAGAGAGAGTTCTGCTGAGGAACTGCCCGTATTTTCACTCTGGTTTACCAGTAGCTTAGGGGAGACTCCCCGAGTCTGACAGTGCGAAAATCGAAATGTGCTGCCCGCTGCCCGAGGAAATAGCAGAGTCCTGACTTTGATTAATAACATCTTTTTGATGAAATTGATTAATAACTTAATCAAAGATCATCTCAAAAAACACTTAATCAAAGATAAGTAGCGTCTCTTGATAAATTTACTAGAATAACTCTCTTTACAAAAGAATGTAAACGTTATACAACCCTTTCTTAAAGGTAGAACTGTGGGTAACAACAGCACGTGCTTAAATATTTTAGTGCTTTGAATCCTATATGGATCTTTCACACAATAGACATTGAGATCATCGTATTATAGGATACCATCACTTTTTATATGGATCTTTGACCCAATAAATCTTGAAATCATCCAATTATATTATTTTTAGAATCTACATAAAGCTAAAATTTTACGGTTTGATGAACCCATAATTTCTAAATTTATTGCGTCAAAGATACGAAGGCAAAATGATCCGAATCTATTAATTCAAAGAAGTATTGTGCAATTTTTTGTTTTTCTTATATATGCGAGTGTTTGGGTTAAATTTTGTGCACTTCAACTAATCTCACGGGCCTGAAGCTATTAGTCGAGTAAACCTCCAGTGATCTTGAGGGGACTCGAATCAGTGATCATTGAGGAACAAACCTAAAGCTTGACCAATTGAGCTACCCCTCCAAGGTTTGTGTTTAACTAGTTGAAACCCAAATTGAGAAAAAAAAATCTTAAATTGTAAATAATGGTACATGTGGAAGACAAAACACATCGTTGGTTGGGTCTCTCTTAAAGAGAGAGAGTTGTTGGAGTTACGAGTGAGGAGCAATTCATAGGGGAGATGATTAGGAACTTAGAATTGTGTTGTTGTGAGAGAATGATGTAGAGAGACTTTGAGTGAAGAGTTGTAGCGTACAGGAAGTTCAGATTATGGAGCGGTTGAGAGAGAGGGATGTGGAGAAAGTGCAAAAAGATTGAGGTTGCGTTTGGCAATGCTCTTTGGTGTTCTCGGGTATTATGACGCTTCATACCCTATTTTTCAAACAAGAACAAAGTTGTTCCTTTAAATGTTAAAAAATACCTCTAATACCCTCAAGTTTATTTCTCTATAACCGTTCATCTTCTCCAACCAGTTGATCATCGTTAATTAATTATGATCTTTCCCAACCATCCAGTCGTCATCTTCTCTATTTAGGGCATCGTTATCGTCAAAGATCAAAGTTTCGACTAAAATTTTGTTAAAAATTATCGGTTTCGGTCCCCACCGAAACGATAATTTGGGACCAAATTTCGGTCATATTTTATATGGGGTTGAAATTTTCGGCTAAAATTTAAATTTTCGGCCAAAATTTCGGTTTCAGTCCCCTCCAAAATCGAAATGAAACCTAAAATTTTGATCCTTGGTTGTCGTTCATCTTCTCTATGTAGCCAACTGCCATCTTTAGAAATTCACTTTACTTTTAAAATGCACAGCTCTCCTCTAGCTGCTCTCTAGAGTAGTTACGAAATATTTATTTTGCACGAGGATTCTTTGCAGGAGGCCTCCTTACCAATTATTCTCGAGGAGCTGGTCCACTCTCTTAGGGAGTGTTGTCAAACGCAGCCTCACAGGGAGCTAGAATTAGAGAGCAATTCGGAGGAGAGAGACGAGACGAGCAAGTGCGAGTAAATAATTTAGGGTAAAACTATAATTTTGCAATGGGATATGTTTCTCATATACCCTTTACAATATAAATTCTTTTTTTTAAGTACATATTGTTAGGTAATCCTTACTACTATATAAAAGTATAAATAATTTCTGTCAATTTTAGCGTTTTCATATTTTTAGTAACAAAATACCCCTAAGTTACTCTATCTACCTTCATCTTCTTCCTTATATATCCCTATCCTTACTACTATATGAAAGTTAAAATAGTTTCTATTTTTAGTAACAGAATACCCATAAGCCAAAATACCCCTAAGCTACTCCATCTACCCTCATCTTCTTCCTTATGTATCCCTATCCTCACTATTATATGAAAGCTAAAATAGTTTATCTCAATATTTGTTTTCACAGTTGCCCCTATATACGCTCCTAAGCCGTGACGATAAAATTAAAATGGGTATCATCATTTACCATCCAAAAAATTGTAATTGCATCTCACCTCTTTCAGTCTGAATATATTGATCGTTTTGAATCATATGATGGAGATTATTTTTCGTCTCAATCTTCTATATAGTTGATCTTGACATCCTATTTGTATCATCAGGTAGTAAAATTTTTATTTCACTTGACACACAATAAAAAAAGTGACTTTAAAATCAAATGCCATACATCACTCTCAAACATGATATTAATATCATTTTTTTAAAAACTGACGATCTAATAATACTCTCATGATACCAAGATCATTTAGGTAAAAGATAGGGATAAAAAATAATCTCCATCTTTTAATTCAAAGCGGTCATTTCATACCTACTAGAGGATATTGACGAAGTCACAATTTTAAGTGTTGCAAATAATGATACCCAAATAGAATCTCTTTTCCAATGTGAATACGTAAATAATGGTATCCAAATAAGTTCTCTTTCTTTCCTTATTTTTAGCACCTTCAAAAAAATCTATAAAGTTAAGAGGATTAACAATTTTGCTATAAAAGTTATCTTTCCTTCCATATTTTTAGCACCTTCAAAGGAACCCACAAAGTTAAGAGAATTAACAATTTTACCATAAAATATTTGACTTGTAAGCCAATGATATCAAGATCCTTTATGTGGAAGATTGGGCCGAAAAATGATCTCCATCAACTAATACAAAGAGTCAATGATTTTTTGCATAGGTGCCCTCTAAAATTCCGTGGGTGTTAATAAGGCTAACAAAATAATAATTTATTGGAAAGTTGAAACCCTCTGAGCCACGATTAATGTACCCCTGATCAAATTTTATCATCTTACCTAATCGGATTCGAATTTCGGCCCAAAACTTGGACTCATACGTATGTTGGTCGTAAGACTTAGGGGAACACTTAACTTTATATGATTTGGACAAACACATGATACTTCTACATAGGGCTCTCAATAGATTGGGTAGACTTGATACTCGACTTTCTCTAGGAGACTTTTTTATTGGGCTAGGTACTAACCTTGGGTTATTCGACTAAGTCAGGCATGAAATGTCAGACACAATCTATAGGTATGGTTGAATTTAAGGAAAATTTTGGTCGACTAATCTTGAGTTACAAGATTTTATATAATAATAATAAAATAGAGTGTTTTCAACCATGTCAAGTCAGGTGTTAGGTCGGGTTGGGCATATACACTCGACCCTTCAGGTTAAGGTCGGGTTTGGTTGACTAAGCTCGAGTTACAAGATTTTATATAATAATTAATAATAATAATAATAATAATAATAATAATAAATAATAATAATAAAATCAAGTGTTTTCAATCAGGTCAAATCAGGTGTCAAGTCGGGTTGGGCATATACGCTTGACTCTTCAGGTTAAGGTCGTGATAGGTGTCAGGTCAAGTTAGGCATATACCCTTGACTCGTCGAGTATTAGGTCGAATCAGGGTGCACCATCAAGTCAGGTCAGGTCAGCATATGCCATTTACCAATTGGACAGTCAAACCTTTAACAAGACCCATTGCCAACCCTACTTTTAAGTTCTAAATTATATATTCATTTTTATTTTTTAATATTATTTTAACATATATATGATTTATATGATGATCATGTGAATCATGTGGCTTTAAAATGATGACATACATATAAAAGTAAGGTTATAGATTTTATATGTGGGACACCATTTTGACACCATATACTGATACGTGGTGCAAGTGATTATTATACATCTTCTGTCATATTTTTTAGTTAAAATTTTTATTTTGGCACCATGTGTAATGCACATGCATTTTTATGAGATCTATAGTTAATAATTCTAAGTTTTTAACTATATAACCAATAAATCGATTGAATGCCAAATGACATGAGGTGGTCTGTCAATTGTATGAACCAAATTCTTTTACATGCTCCAAAAATTAGTAAGCTACATGACTCTTTGCCCTTTTGATGGTATACCCATAATCATGTTTTCGTGTGCCATATAATTTCCAATTATTTTTTGGGATGAAAGATTAAAACAAAAACTGAACCGTTCTATTTACAATTACCGAATTTTTAATGGTACTATAATCGATAACCATTAACTATTGTGAATCAGAAGATGGAAATCATTTGTCGCACAATCTTCCCCATAATGTATGAGATTATGAGTGTACCGACAATCAACTTTTTATTTCAGGTATTGCACGTTTCAAAACGTGATCGAAAATCATGTTTGAGCATGATGTTTGCCACATGATTTTCAGTTACTGTTTTAGAATGTGTGTCACGCAGATTAAAAATTGACCGTCTAATGGTACACCATTTACCTCAGGGTCATCATATAATAGATCGAATTGGAAATCAATTTTGAATGACACCATAGCCGAATACCATTGACTATTTTGAATCAGACAATA
This sequence comes from Chloranthus sessilifolius, assembly GCA_021018995.1. Classification (NCBI taxonomy): domain Eukaryota; kingdom Viridiplantae; phylum Streptophyta; class Magnoliopsida; order Chloranthales; family Chloranthaceae; genus Chloranthus; species Chloranthus sessilifolius. The sequence continues at coordinate 8,192,777 of CM037586.1, forward strand.
ATGGTCGTTTTCGTCCAAATCGTAGAACTTGAGATCATGAGTATACTGATAGTTAATATTTTATTGCATGTGGTAGAAATAAAGCATCCCAAAAAGTGATCGAAAATTACGCTTGAGTATGATGCGTGCCTTATAATTTTCGATCATTTTTTTGGGATGTATGCAATAGAAACAATAAATTGACCGTCTGATGGTATACCATTGATCTCAAGCTCCATTATGTGAAAAATTGAAAAGAAAATCGATCTCTATCATCTGGTTCATATCAGTTAATGATTTTTCGAATGTAGTGCACTTAGAAATCTGATTGGTATAATTAGAGTTATCCTTTAAAGGAAAGACTTGGTATTTGGAGGACTTATGCTAAGTTGAAACTTTATCTTAGCCATCGGATTTGAAGGTCATGTTCTAAATATATTTAATACAAAAGATTGGTATAAAATATAATCTCTATTATATAATTCAAAGTGGTCAAATATGGATGAGATGATGACCATTTATTGTGTTAAGTCATATGATAGAGATCAAAGATCTTTAAAATATGACATTTAAATCAAAGGAATTTGATGGTGTCTTCTCATTTATATTAACATGTGCAACGCATATGCTCTTTTACTAGTTTATTAAAAAGTGTTATATACTGGTAAAAATTTGAACTTGTGGTATCATTTGTTCAAAGACCCTAAACAGTTTTGATGAAATAACCAGCCGACTAGATAAAAATTCCAGGGATTCTACAATCTCAACCATGGTTGTACTAAAAAACTAATCAATTCTCACCTATTTACCAGTAAGTAGCACACAATTCTTCACGAACCAAAATTATTGACTAATTTGAATCAAACAATGGATATTAATGTTTCTTCCAATCTTCCTCACAATAGATCTTAAGATCATGACGCACCTATCCGATGGTCAAATTTTAATTCTATATTGCATGCATCCCAAAAATGACTTAGATCATGAGCAAAGGAGATCTCTAAAAGTGAAGGTCAACTCCTTTGCTCATGATTTAGATCGTTTTTGAGATGTGTGCCATGTGGAATCAATATCTAATTGCCTGATAGGCACGCCATGATCTTAAGATCTGTCATGGGGAAGATTGGAACAAAAAGCAATCTTCATCGTCTAATTCAAATCATACAATGGTTTTCATCCGTGAAAAAATTCTTTGGTTCTTACTACTTAGACCATTAAAATAGGTGAGACCTCTCGGCGTGAAATGAAAATAACCTTTCGAATCATCTTAAACCTTTAAAATAGGTGTTTGATCTTACATCATTAAATAATATTTAAATGTTAAGCCATGTGACAAATATTTTAAATCAATTTAACCAGTCCAAGCGATTGCTCATTATTAGAACACATCTTAGTTAAAGAATTGCACCAATAAATCAATTGTATACTGTCTAATCAAGGATCTTCGATCCTAGCCATTAAAAATTAAAAAGAATTGTGATATTAGTGTGCATAGATTTCGACACACTGTGATAATTATTAATGAGATCATCATAAAATAGGAAATTGTAAGATAAAATAATATTGGGTATATCAAGAGAATGAGTAATACACTTTTAATGGTGTCCAAGCTTAACACCTTATATAAGTTATAATACAAATATAGCTTTTTTATTGTTTTATCTGAGAATGACTCATTCCATAATTTTGTCTCGCCGATGCCTGAGACACAAGACGTCTTGTCTCGTCTAGTCTCAACTTCTCAAGCGTAATTTCAAACCATAGCGGACACCCATTGTAAGCTAACTCTTGTCTGTGGCTCGTACATTCCTCTCCCACATAAATATATATATGGCACAAAGATCAAAATACCGGATTTTGTTCCGATTTCGCTTATGACCGAAATTGAAATTTTGAACTTCGGCCGAAATTTTTCACTCCATACATTTGATAATCAAAATTTTGAATTTCGGTTTCGGTCCTTACCGAAGCTGAAATTTTGGCCAAAATTTTAGATTTCGGTTTCAATAAAGATCGAAAGCAAAAGATTTCGGCTGAAATTTTGATCAATAATTCCCACTAATTTATTAGTAATTACCATAGAGCGTGCCTATCAAAAGGTCGTATGTTGATCATCTCAAAAGTGGCTTAGTTAATTGGAGGCGTTGACTTTTGCCTTTAAGGACCTGTGGCACATGGAATCCACGTATGACTGTTTATTTGCCTGCCACTATCTCAAGATATATCGTGAGGAAGCCATCTCGATCATCATCTCATTCAAAATTGCGAAGGGGTTACTAATAAACGGTCTTAGACGCTATAAATCTTTATAGTAACATTAATCTAAACCATCACTCGATAGCATGTGAATGAGGAAGTTCATCAGATTCAAAGAGTATTGATAACCATGATATATGCCCTGTGACTTCTACGCACGTCCATCAGATGCTCCACGTGTACGGTGGAGATAAATTATGTACTGCCTTCTGTAAGTTTGCGTTGCAGAAGATAAAAAGTCGCTGAGATATTATCGATGAGATTTTGCCAGTAAAAGTACCAAAAGAGAGCACGCGTACGGAGCTTTGATTTCGGGCAGAGCGCACGAGTCGGTGGCAGCTGCCCCATAAAGTTTTGGGCAGCGAGCAATGGCGGCATCGTTGCTTTTACTCGTATTTACGATGTTAACCGAACCGAAACCGAACTTTCGGTTTTTAGATCGGTTTCTACAAAACTACACGCGAACCGAAATGTTTCGATTTCAGTTAACCGAACTTCTCACCTCCCAAACTGAAACTGAGCCAAATCGATTCCGATTTCTGTTTTAGACTGTTTGGCTCTATTTGCTATGTTTTTTTTATATTTTTTGTTTTTAAATTTTTTAGTTTTTAGCCGATTTTCTCAACCTACTTAGTTGATTTTTGATTCTTAAATACCAAAATTGAAGCCAAATCCCTAATCTGGTCGATTTTAGTTTTTGCACCCCTAATCTGAGTGATTTAAAGAACGATATATATATCCCAAGCTGATATACATTGATATCAAAATACATATCGGCCAAATCAGCTAATATTTAATTAATTTTTTTATATTAAAATATTATAAAAACATAAAATAATTAAAAAGATTTGCCTAAAAGATATTTTAAGAATTGATATTGGATATATATCTGCCGATATTTAATCTAATATCAAGTTCAGCTTGTATGTTATACCGGAGGGGACCTAATCGGAGACATATCCGACATTTAAATGCATTCTCGACATTCTCGATTCAATGGTGGTCAATCCCTATACATCTCTCAAGCCAAAAGACAAAAATCACAATAGATAATTTTAACCATCTGATTAGTAGCACTTTAACTCTAAGATTTGAAACCTATTGACTGCTTTGAATTAGATGAAATAAGGTTACTTTTCACATCAATCTTCACACATTGGATCTTAAGAACATGATCTTACCATCAGATGATCAATTTATTATCTCACGGTCCAAAAAAAACCCTAAAATCATATTTGAGTGTGATATCTCATGTGACTTTAGGACTACTTCTCTAGGATCTATGTCATGTGAGATAAAAAATTGACAGTATAATGTACTCTCATGGTACAACATCGACTGTGTTGAAGTTTGGGGAGAAAAATTGTAACAATTGTCCCTTAAAACTTGGGCTAGTCAAACCTTTGACCCAAAATCTGAACTCTTAAGGGACTCGAGATCCGGACACCTTTAAAATATAGGCACTCACATTGATTGTGGAGACCCAATTAAAATTTTGGGGCACCTCATCATTTGAATTTTATGTGATGCCCACATTTAATTAGTTATATAAGTAGCACCTCTAAGGGCACCCACTGTTATTTTCAAAACCCTTAAAGGCACCCACCATCAAATTATTTCAAGTAGCGCCCAATAGTCCACTTTGTTTAGTCAAAATCGATGGTGATGATCTAGCGATCATTATCAATGGAGGTGATTTGATGATACCCATCCAATGGGCCATCTATGGGCTAATCAAATAATTGACTTAATTTTGAGGGATTAAGATGCCCTTGTATACTAATTAAGTATTAATAATTTAATATGAGATAGTGGCAAATCTTGTTATTTATCTAAACAAGAATAGCAATTTTATATCATTTTTATGAAATAAACTTTATAATTAAATTAAAATTAGAAGTTTTAGGCTATCTTGGCCATTGATGGCGTTGACTAACCTTGACTCCATCTTAGACACTTAGATTTATCTAGGAGGAATCTAAAGTGAAAGATATACCTTACCGCATACAACTACATATTTTGGAGGAATCTTGACTTTTTATTAGAGCTAGGACTACAAGACTACAAAGTCTAATAGAAGAATAACCTGAATGCTATATGAGAATCAAAGTGGGACTCACACCTACTTTTTTATTAGAGAAAGTAAGTCAAAATTTGAATTTTAACCATATGCTTGCCTTTCTTGTATGATTTCACTTTTTTAAAAAATAAAAATGTCAAAAACAAAGTGTCATATGACCGAACGTTAGCTTAGTTGGTCAGGCCTTGGGTTTGTTCCCTAATGGTCACTAATTCGAGTTCCCTTAGGGCCACTGGAGTATTATCCGGTCGTTAGTTCTAGGGTACTGTGGGATTAGTTGAGGTGCGCGTAAGCTGGCCTGGACACCCACGGATATAAAAAAAATAAAAAAAGTGTCATATGACATGTGTACTTCGGACACTTGAAAATCTAAAAAAGAAGTGTAAAAAGCTATCAAAAAGTCAAGAAAAATAGCCCTTAAAGAGTTACAACCAATTTCATCTTCTTCTTCATTTAGCCATCTCCATTAGAGACCTCTCATGCTTGATACTCATCATCCCTTAGAACTTCAATCCACTTCCATAGTTTGATTCCCCTTAGCCCCTAGTCTCATATAGAGTAAATACACACTCATCTAAGCCCATCTCCTTGGTCAAAAGACTACAAATCAACAAACTTACACTTAGATTGCTAAGATAAAGTATTGACTAGGTTCTTCTATGAACCTCTAGTCATTTCCTTGTTGTTTAATTAATTTTTATTTTATTTTAATGGATTGGTGTAAGATGGACTTGCATGTGATCCTAATGATCATGCATGACCATCCACGAACACAAATCAATGGTCATCAACCATTGTGATCAATGGATGGCATCCATCCACTTGTGCGATGTAGTTCGGCTATTGCGAGTGCATGGATTGCATTAGCGATCATGCATGCTCTTAAGCTATCCATCAACAGATCATTGACAAACTATTTGAAACATTGATTTTGATCGATCTTGAAAACGATTCGAGATAACTCTTTTAATTGATTTTAAAAGATCTAGATCCATAGATGGTTTGATTCGATTGAATGGATATGATTTTGACCGATGAAATTTTGTTTGACTATAGCACCTTCACTGTTTTTTTATGGTTTTAATGATGGACATGGATGGTAATAGATGTTTTTGAACCGGATTATTGATCTACCGATTTGTCTAGTTTTAGACTACATAGTTAGTTAGTGTTAAATTACATAATTCTAATCATTGATACATGTTGTTATTTTATAACTTTGATGCATTTTTTTATGAATATTGATACACAACTTAGTGGTATTAGATTATAGTTGATTAATAAACTTGATGCACCCTCGTTAGTGTAGATTAAATGTCGTATATCGGATAATAGTTATACGATTATTATTCATGCTTGAGAATATAGTTTATGACTGTATACTTATTGGAATCATTGTTTTTGTCAATGGCTTTGATGAACCGAAGTAATGGTAATAAATGTATCGATGAATAGTAGACTAGTTTATGAAATTGACTATTTTATCTAATTGTCACAGTTGGATTAGAATAGAACTGATAGGAGATCATGCCGATGGAATCACCTGATCTATATGTATTGATAGTTAATAATCATCATATAAGTTTTAGAAATATTGATGGAGTTGATGTGTGGTGTTAGATGTGCCCCAAGCATACACCACTTACTGTTTTGAAAGATAATAAAAATCTGTAGATTTGACCAAATTGAGGCTATTGGTTTTCTACGAAATAAAATTATAAAAATTAATCAATTGTATTAATGAGTCTAATATGACCCTGTAAAATCTCAGCCACAAATCTGATGTGGTTTGACTTGCACGAATTTCAAAGTGGAAGAGTGAAAAACTGTCATAAAAAGTACAAAAAATGACACAATTTAGGGCTATCATTTAATGGGCCAAAGTGACCCCAAAAATTCCATAAAAATTAGGGAAAATGGAATGATAGATTTATTAACTTCATCTAAAAATCTAGCCTCTAAATCGATTGAGTTTGATTGATAGAAAATCTAGAAAACGAGGGTGTGAAACTATGTCACATGGCACACACTATGATCACAGTTGGACATCCGATCAGATGGCCCTGAGTCCATCATGATCTAGACATTTTTAGTATTATAATATACACCAATATTTTAGATAACTTAAAAATCTTTCCAACAATATCTCATTCGCCTCATTTTAATGTCGGCAATGAAAGTTACGGCCTATTACCAAAGACCTCAAAATCTGGTCTAATATACTAATTGATTAAGCACCTGTTCTGTAAATTAATGGCTATGACCACGTCTGATCACGCTTTTGCATGCCATCACTTGTGAAATATGAGGCTCCCAGTCCTCTTTCAATGAGTTTTGGAATAGCTCGATAACTTGATTGAAGTTGAAAACGTCTATCTAATTACTAACTAAGGGTTCGAGACCCTTATAAAAAATTGTTAAAATATAAATGCTAGGCTAAAATCTCGACTTTTCCTTAAGTTCTGTGATGAAGTGATCACTGATATGGTCTCAATAATCATTGATGACCTTCAATTAAAATATCGGATGGTTGACTTTAAGTTTGACCAACGAGATGGGACTCTTAGAGGCCCTAAGACCCGATTTATTGAGATTAGACCAATTAGGGTTTAGAAACGTGAGATGGTCCGACCCATGGGCCTAAGCAAATGGCTCAAGGAGAATTTTAGGATTTAAGAAATTGAGTGAGCCGCTGCTATTGGCACCCCTCAAAATTTGGAATCACCTACACTTAATTATGAATTTCTTTAGAAAATCGGATCCCTTTGAATGTAAGACTCAGAGTGACCAGATATATGAGGTCTAAGGCAATTAATAAAATTGTTGGGACCTAATGTCCATATTTTGAAGTTTTTTGGGCCATTACTATTGGCATCCACTGAAATCTAGAAACACTCACATCGAAGAGATCTTAAAGACTCAAGCTAACTATAAATGAGACCCTATTTGGCCCAACTTATGAGGCCTAAATGAATAATGGTAAGTCAAATGAGGACACAATATCCTCATTAAATCAGGTGGTTCCTTGGCTATGGACACCTGTGAAAATCTAGGAGAGTTCTACACTATACTCTCTTGAAATTTTAATATTTAAATTAGACTTAAAATCCAAAATTGACTCAACTATCTGCTTGATAGACTGGTGTGCCTCATCTAACAACACCTTCGTCATAATTAAATAGATACCCATCGGAACCTAGTACCTTAATTTGGGAAATTAAGGGAAAGTACTAGATATGTGATAAGAGAATGAATTTTAAATATTATAGTCCCAATCAAAGCTTGACCAATTCTAAAATTGGCACTAAATAGACTACCATTGAATCTATTTTAGTGAAAAACATAGTTAAATACTATCTATGTGCAAGTAGTGATTGGTATTAGCTGTTGTGAAAAATATAATTAAACACTATCTGTGTGCAACTAGTGATTGGCATTGATTGTGCCTTAATGAATTTGAATTAATAAAAGAGATAGATCTCTCTTATAATCCTACTGAATTGGTTATGAATATAAGTCCCCAAATGACTCTAATTAATGGCAGCACTAAGTATAGTGTAAACTGATTCAGAAAATCAGTATGCCTAGTGATTCTATTGTATATATAGGTACAAAATATTAATAATGATTAATTTGATAGAAGTCAAATACTAACTCTATGATTCAAACTGATTGAATTTTTAATCCTTGATTGAACCCGAAAACCGATTGAATTATTGATTTTTTTTATAGATTGGGATTGAATCTGAAAACTGATTGAATTATTAATATTTGATATACTTTGAGATTAACCTAGATATTGACTTTGAAATACTAAATTGTCCGTTAAAAAATGATTGGCGAATAATATCAAAAGAATATATGAAATTGAACCCGAAAATATTAAATAAATTATGAGAATAGTGATACTGAAAAAGATTAAAATATTGAATATTGAACATTGAATACCAAATATTGAATCGGATATTGAATGTTAAATATTAAACAAGGACTACTGAATATCGAAAATTGAATATTGAATACCGAACAATAAATATTGAATAATGAAATTTAAAGTGAAAAGACAATATTGATATTGACACCGAAACTTCACATGCTAACCACTGTTCTTACGAATAGGGTCAAAATGGGAAACTTGAAAGAGTTTGAAATGTTAGTAGAGGATTGAGTTCTAGATGGACTAACATGGTCAATATGATCCTTGTCTTGATTGACTACGTGATGAAGATTGTCCGCCTTTGTTTGCACGATATTGGCAATTGATATTGATATTGGACTATAATTGGTGTTAGTATTGCATCGAAATAAATGAAAAATATTAATAAATCACCAAACTAACTAAATTAAATTAATTACTTAATATTATTAATTTTGTGATAACTGAAAATATATGAGTACTTAATTAAATGAATAAACCTTGATTAAGTTACAATGAAGAAACCTGATACTCTTTGGTAATATTGATAGAATAGTAAATTGGTAAATAAATTTGATACGTTCCGGTTGATATGGATATAATCGTTAATGATAGAATGAATTATTGAAAAAACTAACTTAATGTTTCTTTATTGATATCGATTATTGGAAATGATATCTTGAAAATAAGGAAATTAAATGATCACCTTATATTGAATGGATTCTCGAACATTATCGTCATTGTCTTATTAGTGTTTAATGAGTTATTGTTTGATAGATTGATAGATATAGAACTTATGTATAAGGATATTACATTATTGATCAGATAGATTGTTATGACCCGGGTTTTTAAAACCCAAATCTTATGGTCTTAGATGGGGGGGGCACCAAACCTTGTATGGGTGCTCCACACCCAATCAAAACCCACTCGAGCCTTGGGACCCATGCTTTTAATCCTGGTCTAACTACGATGCCACGTGGACCGAAGCCCGAACCTCTTTTGAATTAGTTCACATCGAATGAATAATATATTTTAATTAATAATATATATTAGTAGATGAATGATACTCAATGCAATAATCACGGTGCTTGGTGTTGACATACAACACACGACCCAACCCCACTTACTCTAACTATATATATATACATATATGGCACCTATTGAATAGTCTCAAATTTAGAATATATATTGTTCCTTCTCCACGGTAAGAAAGATAGTCCCAATAGAACTCTTCCTATTTTTATCTTAGTGGCTGCCCAACCGGGCACTCTTTCTATAATCGTCTCTCTCTCTCCCCATTTAACTTAGCAGCCCCCTCTTTCCCTCTCTCTCCCCATTAACCCAGCCGTCCTCTTCACAAAGACCCACGCAGCCAATTAATAACCCCCTCTCTCTCTCTCTCCTTTGTGCCAATTAATACCCCTCTCTCTCCTTTCTTTGTCTTCTTTGTCTTCTCTCTCTCTCTTTATATATATATATATATATATATATATATATATATACATCCCCATCCACCATATACCTTCATACGTCAGGAGCAAACCTCCTTCCCTAACAGCCCTTGATATTCCTATCAAAATATCGAATCTACCATCTTATTAATTGCCATTAAACCAACTATTAAACCAGCCCGGCTCTCGCCTTACATTCGATCAACAATAATGCTCCATATTTTTCCTCTTCCTCTCATGTTTAGCTACCAAAGAAGCCATTAAAGTCATCTCAGAAACACCAGTCTTCAACAATTAAACTCGTCAAGCATGCCAACCCAAACACGTGGGCAATCATTGAACTAAGTCAGAAGCTAAAGCTGGATCTGTGCCTATCCAACCGATCCAAAGCTCCTATGATGTGGGTGCCTTTCTATCTATCCAAATCTACGCTTTTACACTATGTGATGAACATATGATGAATTTAGGAAAACTAAAATTTCTTAGGTTTTGTGTGGATTCACAAAATGGTTATGGTCAAAGGGTTGACCCTATGGTTGAACCCATCGGCCGAGAACTATAGTGCACATTTTCCTTCCACATGACACCCAAGTGTGCCGATAAATAGATCCCACATCAAGAATGGACTGCTGCCCTATTTTATTTTGTTGTGCACTCGATGTAGAGGTTTAAGTTTGACCGTTTCAATTTCGATGATCCGATAAGTTTTTGACCTTGGTCAAACCTTAGACTCCCCATAAAATTTGATACTTTTTACATCTAATGGCTCACATTGATATGTTTGTCCTTATTTTTATAAATTTTGGTACTCCAAAAACCTGTGAATATATTGATTTTTACACTTAGAATATTTCCTGCATTTGTTTTGAAACTTTGCACATACTTTGGTCAAAGGGTCCAGTTTGACCCATTAAATTAAACGAACCACATACCCATAAGTTGAAGCCATAAAATTAAATAAAGATCATTTGGCCATCTGTTAAATCGATGGTTAAATTGGGATTAAAACGAACACACCTTGATAATCGTGTTTAACATAATCTTGACCCGAATCGATAACTTTCTAAATAAGGGTCCAAAGGACCAAATCAAAGGTCGAAACTTTGAGAGACCCAAATAGCCTATACCCTGCTTATATCTATAAGTTTAGATCGATCTAAATTGGATTATTTATACCATGAAATTCGTGTAATAAGGATCCAACGATTAAAACTTGTGTGAATCATACGAGAGTCAATCCGTAGCCAAATTTCACAAATGATCAGTCGATTTTCATCAGATCGACAAGATCTATCTGATGAGACTAGTCTAACATCACTTTGTGATACATATTATAATACGCACGCATCATCATTATAGGTCGCCTTCTTCTCTCTCTTAATGATGAGTGAGGCGTCTGGTTTACGCATAATATTTGTTTCCCTTATGGTCAGATGTTTTCTTATTATATATTTTCATTTGCTTTATGTGACATTCATCAGTTAGAAGTACATTAGGGCATATGTATATTAAGAAAAAGGAATAAGATACGACACATGACTTTTAAGCCCTCGTCACAGTGGGGTTTCTTTCACGGTCACGTGGAATTTGAAATGTAGGCATCCATGTACGGATGCAACACCTCTATGAGAGTATGAGCTACCACACGAAGTACATCCAGGTTACTACGGAACCCATTCCTTGCAAAGCGGGGTTTATGAAGCCTATCGCACTGTGACCCACTCTAATTAAGTTTAAGAAATGATAGAATATGAATATATTAAGCTACGAGATATTAAGAAAGTGGGGACTTAAGCCCATGCAAACATGAAATCGGAGCGGGAACCTAAGCCCAAAACCGAATAACGATATATTAAGATACGCTGTGGAGGCCAGTTAAATATGAATTAAGTTTCTACACGTGCCATGTCTTGCGTGCCATCGTAAGATTCAACGTCTGCAGCCAAGACGGGTCTTAAGGACAATATGATACGACAGTGTCTCGACTTAAGGGGAGACTGATTTTTAAGCGCGCAACCTCATCGGGCTGGATGGTGGTTTATGTTATGATATGAAGGTTAGATGATTATCTACACGTGGACCTCGCGTGATAGGCTCGAGCAGCGGCCCTGCATAAATAGTATACGTAAGATAAGTAAGATACGAAGTACGTTGTGTAGGCGTATGGAGTAATAACATCTCTGTCACGACCCAGAATCCTACCCGATCTTGAGGGCTTAGAATCCCAAATCTTATGACCCAGGTTTTTAAAACCCAAATCTTATGGTCTTAGATGGGGGGGGCACCAAACCTTGTATGGGTGCTCCACGCCCAATCAAAACCCACTCGAGCCTTGGGACCCATGCTTTTAATCCTGGTCTAACTACGATGCCACGTGGACCGAAGCCCGAACCTCTTTTGAATTAGTTCACATCGAATGAATAAAATATTTTAATTAATAATATATATTAGTAGATGAATGATACTCAATGCAAGAATCACGGTGCTTGGTGTTGACATACAACACACGACCCAACCCCACTTACTCTAACTATATATATATATATATATATATATATATATATATATATATATATATATATATATATATATATATATATATATATATATATGGCACCTATTGAATAGTCTCAAATTTAGAATATATATTGTTTCTTCTCCACGGTAAGAAAGATAGTCCCAATAGGACTCTTCCTATTTTTATCTTAGTGGTTGCCCAGCCGGGCTCTCTTTCTATAACCGTCTCTCTCTCTCCCCATTTAACTTAGGAGCCCCCTCTTTCCCTCTCTCTCCCCATTAACCCAGCCGTCCTCTTCATAAAGACCCACGCAGCCAATTAATAACCCCCTCTCTCTCTCTCTCTCTCTCTCTCCTTTGTGCCAATTAATACCCCTCTCTCTCCTTTCTTTGTCTTCTTTCTCTTCTCTCTCTCTCTCTCTTTATATATATATACATCCGCAACCACCATATACCTTCATATGTCTGAAGGAGCAAACCTCCTTCCCTAATAGCCCTTGATATTCCTATCAAAATATCGAATCTACCATCTTATTAATTGCCATTAAACCAACTATTAAACCAGCCCGGCCCTCGCCTTACATTCGATCAACAATAATGCTCCATATTTTTCCTCTTCCTCTCATGTTTAGCTACCAAAGAAGCCATTAAAATCATCTCGGAAACACCACTCTTCAACAATTAAACTCGTCAAGCATGCCAACCCAAACACGTGGGCAATCATCGAACAAAATCAGAAGCTAAAGCTGGATCTGTGCCTATCCAACCGATCCAAAGCACCTATGATGTGGGTGCCTTTCTATCCATCCAAATCTATGCTTTTACACTATGTGATGAATTTAGGAAAACTAAAATTTCTTAGGTTTTGTGTGGATTCACAAAATGGTTATGGTCAAAGGGTTGACCCTATGGTTGAACCCATCGGCCGAGAACTATAGTGCACATTTCCCTTCCACATGGCACCCAAGTGTGCCGATAAATAGATCCCACATCAAGAATGAACTGCTGCCCTATTTTATTTTGTTGTGCACTCGATGTAGAGGTTTAAGTTTGACCGTTTCAATTTCGATGATCCGATCAGTTTTTGACCTTGGTCAAACCTTAGACTCCCTATAAAATTTGATACTTTTTACATCTAATGGATCACATTGATATGTTTGTCCTTATTTTTATAAATTTTGGTACTCCAAAAACCTGTGAATATATTGATTTTTACACTTAGAATATTTCCTGCATTTGTTTTGAAACTTTGCACATACTTTGGTCAAAGGGTCCAATTTGACCCATTAAATTAAGCGAACCACATACCCATAAGTTGAAGCCATAAAATTAAATAAAGATCATTTGTCCATCTGTTAAATCGATGGTTAAATTGTGATTAAAACGAACACACCTTGATAATCGTGTTTAACATAATCTTGACCCGAATCGATAACTTTCTAAATAAGGGTCCAAAGGACTAAAATCAAAGGTCAAAACTTTGAGAGACCCAAATAGCCTATACCCTGCTTATATCTATAAGTTTAGATCGATCTAAATTGGATTATTTGTACCATAAAATTCGTGTAATAAGGATCCAACGGTCAAAACTTGTGTGAATCACACGAGAATCAATCCTTAGCCAAATTTCACAAATGATCAGTCGGTTTTCATCAGATCGATAAGATTTATCTGATGAGACTAGTCTAACATCACTTTGTGATACATATTATAATACGCACGTATCATCATTATAGGTCGCCTTCTTCTCTCTCTTAATGATGAGTGAGGCGTCTGGTTTACGCATAATATTTGTTTCCCTTATGGTCAGATATTTTCTTATTATATATTTTCATTTGCTTTGTGTGACATTCATCAGTTAGAAGTACGTTAGGGCATATGTATGTTAAGAAAAAGGAATAAGATACGACACATGACTTTTAAGCTCTCGTCACGGTGGGGTTTCTTTCAAGGTCACGTGGAACTTGGAATGTAGGCATCCATGTACGGATGTAACACCTCTATGAGAGTATGGGCTGCCACACGAAGTACATCCAGGTTACTACGGAACCTATTCCTTGCAAAGCGTGGTTTGTGAAGCCTATCGCACTGTGACCCACTCTAATTAAGTTTAAGAAATGATAGAATATGAATATATTAAGCTACGAGATATTAAGAAAGTGGAGACTTAAGCCCATGCAAACATGAAATCAGAGAGGGGACCTAAGCCCAAAACTGAATAACGATATATTAAGATACGCTGTGGAGGCCAGCTAAATATGAATTAAATTTCTACACGTGCTATGTCTTGCGTGCCACCGTAAGATTCAACGTCTGCCGCCAAGATGGGTCTTAAGGACAATATGATACGACAATGTCTCGACTTAAGGGGACACTGATTTTTAAGCGCGTAACCTCATCGGGCTGGATGGTGGTTTATGTTATGATATGGAGGTTAGAGCAAATGCCCGGCGTGCACAGGTCATATACGTAAGATAAGTAAGATACGAAGTACGTTGTATAGGCGTATGGAGTAATAATAAAACTTTCGATATGCCACGTAAGATAAGTTGACAAGACAAGTAAGAAAAGTAATAAGCATTTGAAGCATCATGTGCATTGAATCCTATTACGTTTTTTAAACTTATTTGATATGAAATGTTTATGAGATCTTTTTTTTATGTTGGTTATATGTATAATTGTAAGGATTCGCTTTCACTCATAAGGTTGCACCCACGATCACCTGAGTAGATTGTGGTGGATCGATTGTGTAACCCATTGAGTTTACGTGACTGAGTAAACTCACCCCACCAAAAACTAACAGTTGCAGGTGAAGATTTGAACAACACTATCCCGATGGACTTGATGCGCTGATAGACTATGCGGTTATGAGGATGATGACATGGAGGACCAGTTAGATGACAATAGGTATATATCAAAATTTTGAAAAGACTTTATAGTAGTTGATCGTACTTTTATTTATAGTAATTTAGTTTGGTGGACTTTAAATTCAATGTAAGTGTTATTGAAGAGAATTTTTAATATGAGACAAAAATTTGATTCACAATTTTTGGAAGCTCAGTTTTATGTAAGATCTTAGAAGATATGTATGCCCACTTATCGCCTTAACAAGCGTGCGAGGTCATGACACGGGATTCTAAGCCCTCAAGATCGGGTAGGATTCTGGGTCGTGACAGAGATGTTTAGCTGGCCTCCACAGCGTATCTTAATATATCGTTATTCAATTTTGGGCTTAGGTCCCCGCTCCGATTTCATGTTTGCATGGGCTTAAGTCCCCACTTTCTTAATATCTCGTAGCTTAATATATTCATATTCTATCATTTCTTAAACTTAATTAGAGTGGGTCACAGTGCGATAGGCTTCATAAACCACGCTTTGCAAGGAATGGATTTCGTAGTAACCTGGATGTACTTCGTGTGATAGCCCATACTCTCATAGAGGTGTTGCATCCGTACATGGATGCCTACATTCCAAGTTTCACGTGATCGTGAAAGAAACCCCACCGTGACGAGGGCTTAAAAGTCATGTGTCGTATCTTATTCTTTTTTCTTAACATACATATGCCCTAACGTACTTCTAACTGATGAATGTCACACAAAGCAAATGAAAATATATAATAAGAAAACATCTAACCATAAGGGAAACAAATATTATGCGTAAACCAGACGCCTCACTCATCATTAAGAGAGAGAAAAAGGCGACCTATAATGATGATATGTGCGTATTATAATATGTATCACAAAGTGATGTTAGACTAGTCTCATCAGATAGATCTTGTCAATCTGATGAAAACCGACTGATCATTTGTGAAATTTGGCTAAGGATTGACTCTTGTGTGATTCACACAAGTTTTGACCGTTGGATCCTTATTACACGAATTTCATGGTACAAATAATCCAATTTAGATCGATCTAAACTTATAGATATAAGCAGGGTATAGGCTATTTGGGTCTCTCAAAGTTTCGACCTTTGATTTAGTCCTTTGGACCCTTATTTAGAAAGTTATCGATTCAGGTCAAGATTATGTTAAACACGATTATCAAGGTGTGTTCGTTTTAATCACAATTTAACTATCGATTTAACAGATGGCCAAATGATCTTTATTTAATTTTATGGCTTCAACTTATGGGTATGTGGTTCGTTTAATTTAATGGGTCAAACTGGACCCTTTGACCAAAGTATGTGCAAAGTTTCAAAACAAATGCAGGAACTATTCTAAGTGTAAAAATCAATATATTCACAGGTTTTTGGAGTACTAAAATTTATAAAAATAAGGACAAGCATATCAATGTGAGCCATTAGATGTAAAAAGTATCAAATTTTATAGGGAGTCTAAGGTTTGACCAAGGTAAAAAATTGATCGGATCATCGAAATTGAAACGGTCAAACTTAAACCTCTACATCGAGTGCACAACAAAATAAAATAGGGCAGCAATCCATTCTTGATGTGGGATCTATTTATCGACACACTTGGGTGCCATGTGGAAGGGAAATGTGCACTATAGTTCTCGGCCGATAGGTTCAACCATAGGGTCAACCCTTTGACCATAACCATTTTGTGAATCCACACAAAACCTAAGAAATTTTAGTTTTCATAAATTAATCATATATTCATCACATAGTGTAAAAACGTAGATTTGGATGGATAGAAAGGCACCCACATCATAGGTGCTTTGGATCGGTTGGATAGGCACAGATCCAGCTTTAGCTTCTGACTTTGCTCGATGATTGTCCACGTGTTTGGGTTGGCATGCTTGACGAGTTTAATTGTTGAAGAGTGGTGTTTCCGAGATGATTTTAATGGCTTCTTTGGTAGCTAAACATGAGAGGAAGAGGAAAAATATGGAACATTATTGTTGATCGAATGTAAAGCGAGGGTCGAGCTGGTTTAATAGTTGGTTTAATGGCAATTAATAAGATGGTAGATTCGATATTTTGATAGGAATATCAAGGGCTGTTAGGGAAGGAGGTTTGCTCCTTCAGACGTATGAAGGTATATGGTGGTTGGGGATATATATATATATATATATATATATATATATATATATATATATATATATATATATAAAGAGAGAGAGAGAGAGAAGAGAAAGAGGACAAAGAAAGGAGAGAGAGGGGTATTAATTGGCACAAAGGAGAGAGAGAGAGAGAGAGGGGGGGGGGGGTTATTAATTGGCTGCGTGGGTCTTTATGAAGAGGACGGCTGGGTTAATGGGGAGAGAGAGGGAAAGAGGGGGCTGCTAAGTTAAATGGGGAGAGAGAGAGACGATTATAGAAAGAGTGCCCAGTTGGGCAGCCACTAAGATAAAAATAGGAAGAGTCCTATTGGGACTATCTTTCTTACCGTGGAGAAGGAACAATATATATTCTAAATTTGAGACTATTCAATAGGTGCCATATATGTATATATACATATATATAGTTAGAGTAAGTGGGGTTGGGTCGTGTGTTGTATGTCAACACCAAGCACCGTGATTCTTGCATTGAGTATCATTCATCTACTAATATATATTATTAATTAAAATATTTTATTCATTCGATGTGAACTAATTCAAAAGAGGTTCGGGCTTCGGTCCACTTGGTATCGTAGTTAGACCAGGATTAAAAGCATGGGTCCCAAGGCTCGAGTGGGTTTTGATTGGGTGTGGAGAACCCATACAAGGTTTGGTGCTCCCCCCATCTAAGACCATAAGATTTGGGTTTTAAAAACTCGGGTCATAACATAGATAATTGATAAAATTTAATTGAAAACGCTGGTTGAATTATGAGAATTTAATGAAAATTCATTGATAAATCTAGTTAATACTTTATTAAGCTTCACCGCTTACGTCGTTTCATGACCAAAAATTTTATAGACAAGACAACAGTCACCCTGTCAGAGTATGATAAAGCAATTGGGTAGAAATTTAGTAGCATCTATCGAGCTGAAAGTGTTAAACTCAATTTATTTATGGAGTAACCAGTACATACGTGGGTGGACCATGCGACACATACGTTGAATCTTGATTTTGTACACTTGATTTATTTTGATGAGGACCAACTTTTGGTTTACTACTTTATTTAGCTACCGGTCTTATTGTATATGTGGACTTTGAAATTATTTTTAGAAAAAATTTTAAAATAACCCTTGAACTTTCACCCCATTATCAATAACATATCTAACTATTGATAATATTAAATAGACACTCAAAATACACTTAAGTTCATCAACTAAACCTCTACTGTTACCTTCTGTTAATGGCTAAATGAAAAATGCTAAGTTGACATACAACTCAGTAAAATAGCGTGCGTGACACCTAACATTTAAGTGCGTTATTGATGACGGGGTGAAAGTTCAGGGGTTATTTTGAAATTTTTTCAAAGCCAAGTCCTCGCCACATTAGGTGCCACACATGCTATTTTGCTGAGTTGAATGCCAACTCAGCGTTTTCCGTTCAACTAATAACGGAAGGTGACAGTAGGGGTTTAGTTGATGAACTTAAGTGTACTTTGAGTGCCTATTTGATATTATTAATAATTTAAATGTGTTATTGATGACGGAGTGTAAGTTCAAGGGTTATTTTAAAATTTTTCCTTATTTTTATGAAATTAGTATTATCTTGTTTTAACTTGTTTTTCCGTAACAAGTAGAAATTTTGAAAAAACCTGAATTTTTTCAAAAAAATAAATAATCAGAATTAAAATAAATCATATTAAGAAAGTGAGATTTTTAGCAATAAATAGACTTTATGTATTTTTCTCTAATTTATGATAATATATCGATATTGAACACCGGTAATCGAGATGTGTCGCGTCGATTCGGCTCGTGGATTGGAACGTGCAAGTGCGAGAGCCGCCCACTGTACGAGGCCAAAGGCTAAGGGCGTGACAAAAATAATCTCGATCATCAAATTCCAAGCAATCATTAGGTTTTAAGAGGTTTCAGACGTCTGTGCCTTCAGTAATCCCATAGGGTGTAAAGAGAGGTCCCCATACTTGGTTTAAAAATAATTGGGTGTCATTAGTAGCACATGAGAAATCTCTACGATTATAATGCGAGAAGGCCAAGTTGGACAATTAGATTATTTTAAGTTAAACAATGGAGATCTTATTTTATTTTAATCTTTGATTCAATATATCTTGAGATCGTGGGTCTAAAATCAAATAGTGAGACTTTGATGTCAAGGGTCATACATGCCAAAAAAATACATAGAACATTATTCTCGAATTACCTCTCATAGTATGTGCCAAGAGGAATAAAAAGCTGAGTGACTTATGCTAAGACCATGATCACAAGATCTATTGTGTCAAAGATTGGGATGGAAAAAGATCTCCATTGTCTTATTCAAAGCATTCAAGGGTTTAAACCAAGGTATCAAAAATCGGCCGATACTGATACGTATCGACAATGCGTATCGGTTCCTCGGCAAACCAATACGTATCGGCTCGATATCTAACTCAGGTATCGAATACCATATCCGCTGATATGGGTCTATATTGACGGATACATATTGGGTATTGGCAGATACGTCTCGGTTTCGATCGAGAGATGAATTTTTTTTTTGAATAAAAAAATAGGCTGATACGTATCAACCGAGTCGTATTGGTCTTCGGCAAATCGATACTCGAGTCCGATACCAATTTTGTTACCTTGGTTTTAACACATGACCCAAATTTGAGAATGATCTATTTATAATTTTTTTTTCAAGAAGTGTGATTTTTGGACTCATTGTGTAATTCATCTGCCACTTGGCCTGATAAGTCACTACAAAATTAAGGGCCTTCACCGGTGGGCAAAAACTGCCGGTAACAATTTATTCACTGCTGGTAAAAATTTTGCCAACACAAACCGCTGAGGAAGAAGGTGACGAAGATTGCATTGCTGGCGGTTTTGAACCGCTGGTGCTTATTAACATACCTGGCAGTTATGGAATTACTTCTCCGGCCGCAAAAAGGTTTTACTTCCCCGGCAGTTAATAACCGCTGCAAAGTGATATAATTTTAATTGGAGGCTGTGATGCTCGGAATAGGCGACGGGAAATCAAGTCTTTTTTGAAGTGAGTGGACCCACATAGACTCATTTGTTTAGAGAAAGTCATGTGCCTTCATAAAGTATTTATAAATTGTTCACCAGCACAATTACAGAAAATTGATCTTTAATTGATTTAGCTCTCAGAATTCAGAAATATCCGTGCAAATTGGTGCGAGGATTGACCTGAGCACCACCCTTCAAGCAAAAAATTGGTACAAAATGATCTCTATCTTTTGATTTGTTAGAGTCAACCATTGAATCAGATGATGGCCTTTAACTGTATTGCATCAAATGATAGAGATCGAATTTTGTGCCAATGGTGAACGTCAAGGATCGTTACATTATGGTCTTCAAATTAGACAGATTAGATAGTGTTTCATATGACATAGATTCCAAAAATAACAAAGTCAGCTCTTTTTAAACCATAATCTAGATTAATGAGTACAGATCACAATTATCGTATAATTAAAGCTATTTTCTTTAAAATCGATTCTTGCACCCATGATATCATTTATTAAAAACAAAAATAAAATAAGGAAAAGGTCCAAATACTATTAAACACTCATGTTTGATGTCTCAAATAAAATGGAATACAACTGAACTTGCTTTTTAATCCTCAATTTCAAACGAACGAAAACTAAAGACCGCTACAAAATTTCCTAAAAGTAAACACGAAATGAAAAAATTGGTCACAACCTTCAAAAAGTTGTGCATGAATCAAGGAATGATAAATATTTACATTTTCGCATTTGGAATCAGTAATCTAATTATACTAATCCTATGAAGATAGCTCGGAAGCATAAACAAGCTTCGGAAAAAGTTTGTTTCAAAACTGTGAGCTTACTTGGAACTGAACTGTAAGCTTACTAGGAAAAGAAATGAAAAAAGATTGTTTCAAAGCTTAGTAGAGTTGGCTCTCCGAAGTTGGTGCTTTGGCTTTCTAATAACTTCAGAGTCTAATTGCATCTCCATTTCCTGTTTTATCAAAATAATATAACAGTCAAATGCCTTTTTCATATTAGGCTACATTATGCAACTTGAGCATGTAAAATTATATTAAAAATTAACCCAGAAGTCAGAAGCCCATATTACACCAAAATTAAAAAAGAAGTTATTTAAGCACACTAGCAATTGTTACAGAACAGCTGGAATAGTCAGTAGCTCAAGAGGGCAAAAGCATTCAAATCCGTGAGATGTTTTGGTTACTAAAAAGATCAAAGATCAGTTTTTCTCTTTCAAGCAGGGTAATAAACTAATTAAGCAAAGGGTACCCTATTCGCGCCTATGTCTGAAACTCCTTCAAACCCACATAACAGCTGGAATAGTCAGTAGCTCAAAAGGGCAAAAGCATTCAAATCCGTGAGATGTTTTGGTTACTAAAAAGATCAAAGATCAGTTTTTTCTTACAAGCAGGGTAATAAACTAATTAAGCAAAGGGTACCCTATTCGCGCCTATGTTTGAAACTCCTTCAAACCCACATAACAGCTGGAATAGTCAATAGCTCAAGAGGGCAAAAGCATTCAAATCCGTGAGATGTTTTGGTTACTAAAAAGATCAAAGATCAGTTTTTTTCTGACAAGCAGGGTAATAAACTAATTAAGTAAAGGGTACCCCTATTCACGCCTATGTCTAAAACTCCTTCAAACCCATTGATGACTTTGGATCAGATGACAGAGGACGTTTTTCACCCCAATCTTACGCCCAATGGATCTTGAGACCATGATCGTCCGATTAGATGGTCCGTTTTTGAATTCATGTGTCGCACCGTCCTAAAATCAAGTTTGAGCGTGATGTATGTAATATGATTTTAGGGCCATTTTTTGGGTATTCATGCCACATGGAATCGTACCTTCAAATGGTGCGTTCATGGTCTCAAGCTCCATTGGGCGAAAGACCAGGGTGAAAAACGATCTCCATTGTATGATCTGAAGTAGTCAATGGGTTTGGAGGGTTTCGGATGTAGGCGCTTTCAGTAAACACGTAGGCGGGAATAGAGGTACCCCTTAAGAGAATTGGAATCGAGGACATTAAATGGATGCAACTAACGTACCATTATTTGCAATATAGGTCCCAAATTTTTGTGTAGTCACAATGGAATATTGCAAAAATTGGGTAGAGTAATCTATTTTGGGGAATTAACTATCAATTTTATAAAAATTGGCTGATTCGACTTGAAAATCTGAGTGACAAATATTTCAATTGAATCTCCAACAATGATTATGACTTCTCAGGTTCAAGCCGAGCTTGCCTATAAAAAAGAAAAAAAAATCATTTCTAAATAACAATTTTTACTACTTCACAACTCCCCACTAAACCGGACTCACATTCACTATTTCTAGTTATTAACTTAAGTTACCAGCATATATGTCAGTTTCCAAATGCAGAAACGAGATGCCAAATACTAAATCTCAGGAAAATTGATGTGAATCTAAAAATGAAGAGGCTTGATAAATCATTCAATTTGTGGAAAGAGGGTCTAACAGGCCTTTTAAAAGATCCAAGATAGAGATGATTCGATGCCAGAAACAAATCACGAATGAGCCTTTAAAATGGCCTGGTAAATGTTCCAAGTGATAGAAAGTCACATGGTCAGGTGAATGAAGATAATCTGTTGTCAAATGAAAATAAAGAGAAGATGATGGGAGGATATGGAGTACGAAAGATATTGACTTATAATTTTTTTATTTTTTCACTTTCTTCTACTAATTAATTTCGAGATTCTAAATTAGGAATTACAAATCCTAGTTCATTGAGGAATGAGGGGCAAGATTTCTCTATTAAGAGAAATCTCAAAAGAAAATAATTATGACGATTTTTGACACACAAAATTTGACTTTTTTATGTTAATGGTTTTTAAGTGATTGCTTAAATAGGAAACTAGGTAACTATAGAATAGTTTGCTTTCACTATTTATTTATTTGTGGATTGTAGTTAGTTGAATCAAGGTACATTTATCTTCCGGTTTAGTATTTGATTTTCTCATCTTTTAGCACATCCAAATCAAATACGCTGACAAATTTTTTCATGCATATATGAACCTATACAATCATATCTCTTAGAAATTTTGCATAATTGCAATGGCATCATAAAAAGAAGAAAAACATTACTGAGAAGTGGACTGTGGGTTCCGGAATCAAGGTACATTTCAACACATTGATATTTTCTTTTTAATATTGGAACCTCTCTTTTAGCACATAAAAAATCAGTTATGCTAACAAATTTTATTATACATATATGAATTTGCACTATACATATATAGACTTATATAACCATGTCTCTCGAGATTATCACATAATTGCAATAACACCACAAGAAAAAAGAATAGGAAAGAAAGAAATGTTAATAAGGTTTTATCCTAATAGTCCGTGGGAAGGAACAATTTCCAACTTGTGATGAAAATAAAATTTCCCAAATCCCCTTGAAGGCTAGAGCAGCTTTAATTTTCACTTTGGGATGATCTTCCCACTCATGGTTTGAAAACACGAAAACTCAACTAGACTCGGAAGTCAGTTGAGTTAACACAAAGACTCGGATAAACTTGACTCGCTCCAACTCGATAATTTACTATATATTTTGGAAATTATATATCATATAAAAAATAAAAAATAAAAATGTCACAAGGAAAAAGATGGAAAGATATGTTGATAAAATGGGTAGTCTAATACTTTTTAGAAAGATAGGGTTTCTAAAACCTTACCTCATGAAAGTATTTTATATATAAGGGTAGTTTATGAACCCTGATTGCATCATTCGAGCAAAATCTTGACTCGACTCGGACTCAACTCGAAATCCCAGTGAGTTGAGTAACTCGGCCAAGTTGACTTGTTGACTCGCTGAGTTTTAGAACTACGCTCCCACTATACAAACAATAAGTTTTGGCATAGAACTTATGATCGAAGAATCAAATGTGAAGCATGATTTAATGGACTAACAAAAAAATGCTAGTTGAGAAACAAATATGGTTTGTGCTAAAAAATTGAACAGATAGATGAAACAATAAAATAAGATAGTAAAACAAAAGGATAAGAATGGAATTTTTTCTATGTTCGAAAAGTAATTCAAAATATGGGAAATATGGAGGCAAATAGATTAATGAGAGATTCAATGGACCTTTCAAGGCTCAATCAGATGTTTCTACAATATAATTCCCCCCCTTCTGATACGAAACACGAGTGCACAGAGGATTCTAGTGAGCATGTTCCTGAAATATAAAGGACTCCGATCTTTGTTATCACCTTCTAATTCTGCACTATTTGATTATAGCCTGAGTTCTCGATAGTTAATGTCCAATATATAGCTGAAAAATAGAATAGAATACCACTTTAGTTTTGGTATTTCAATATATATTTTGATTTGAGAAGTCATACATCATTTTATAGCCCTAGTAATTGTTCATATAGTAACCATGACGTTATTCCAACACTCGTACTTTGGATGGCTCAGATCATCCAGATCATGGGATGGTCTATTTTACCATGGCCACTCTGGCCTCTCAAGTGGATATACATCACTTCATCCCAGTGGTCTGAATTTAAACAGCTAGGTTGGATCCAACAGTTTGAATGAACAGTCCCACCCTTTGGTTCCAAACCCATCGACCCAAGCAATTGACCAAACAGTGCACTAGTCAATTGATAACAGGTGAAACTTTGACAAATTGGACAAAATTGCAAAGTGAGCCTCAAGCGCGCATATACACTTCCTATAGCTGCTTGTGCCAAGAGCTACAGATGGTTCGAGTTGACAAGATAGATCAAGCAACCAAACACACCACGAGTTGGGTCAGGTTGGAATTCCTGGCTTGTTTAGTAAATGAATTGGTTCGGGTTTTGATTTACTGGCCCAACCTGATCGGACTCTTTAACTTAGATCCCAATCCCTCTTGGTTCAACCCCAACTGACCCACCCTAAGGACTTCCTAAGTGGTTCAGGTCGGCCTTGGGGAAATTTAAGGGCAGACCCCACCCTAATTGGGTTGGGTTGGATTGGATTGACCTGAACCTTGACCGGACTTAACCCATTTGAAGCCCTGTATGTGCATGCATCATGCAAGATCGTGGCGTGCAAGCACACTTAGTCTCTCCTTGAAAGTAACAAAGAATAAGAGGTATATATACTAGAAAACTTCTCTTCATCTTTCCAATGTCGGACTATTTTTCAAAGAAAAAGTAAGTAGCCAGAAGATTTTTGAAATTTATTTTCCTCAAAAATGGTTTATTGAAAAAGTAAAGAGAGATTGTAGGATCAATCTTGTTAAAGGAAAGCTAGAAGACTTATATACATTTTATAAAGTAAAACCATGTATATTATTTTGAACTAATCAATAATACAACAATTAAGCATTTTGCTTAACCAAATTCTTGCATAGTTATGATAATGATAATAATAACCACTCCAACTAAGAATAAACTAAGATAATTCACTCTCAATACAAAATATGAGTTACCAGCATATGCCTGAAAGGAAAGATTGAAGATTGAATAAGAAAACTAAATGGACAAAAGCCCGAATGCTACCAAGTATCGATAAAATCAGAGAAGTTCTTGCCTGAAATCCATTAGTCCACTTCTGGTTGTCTACTGGTATGAACTAAAGTTACAAATACATAGATGGAGTTGTCAGTTTACAATCTAATGCTATGAAAATTTAGAAATAAATGCTAAATATATGTCAAAGGTGGTCCTCTTCTTTTCCAGAAACAATGATCTGATCGTTCCAAACTGCTAACTGAGACCCGCCCACTATTACTACAAAAAACCCTGCCCTTTTCCTCCCTACTAGGAAGTCAGCAACTTCTATTGGCACCAGACCTTGAGTCGAATTGTTGATTTCATGCATGATTAACTGTCCTTCCTTTATATATTGATTACTTCATAACTCCACTCAACCAACAAAGAAAATTTCGTACTCAAAGTTGACTTACTATATATCTATATCTATATCTCTATATATATGGTGACGGGGACGCCGACATCATAAACATCGGATATGGACCTTTTCGCGTGTACCAACGTCGGAAGAAGCGGAATGGAATCAGAACTAGGCGAACGATGAAATTTTGGAGAATTGGAGGAACACGACAAATTCGATCGATCGAACTATGTCGACAGAAAACACTAGTTCTGGAGTGACATATATATATATATATATATATATATATATATATATATATATAATTCGATCGATCGAGTTTCACTTTTGATCGATCGAAATCGCGCAAAGTAATTTTAATTTAATTTTGAAC
Source organism: Chloranthus sessilifolius (assembly GCA_021018995.1). NCBI lineage: Eukaryota > Viridiplantae > Streptophyta > Magnoliopsida > Chloranthales > Chloranthaceae > Chloranthus > Chloranthus sessilifolius. The sequence continues at coordinate 8,219,232 of CM037586.1, forward strand.
TTAAGTTTTAGGGGCTTATTTGTCTTTTATTTAGTATTTGTTTTAGGGTTTTCTTTTATTGTAAGACCTCCTATATAAGGTCCTTAAGAAAAACATTGTAATTAGTTATTGATTATGAATGAAAAGAGCTTTTGCTTGTGTGCTTGAGATGAGCCTCTACGAAGAGTGAATCTTCTTCCCGAGAAGGGTTTGGTGTGAAGCTAAGGGTGTGAAGCCCACAACATCTATCTTCCATCTATCTCTATATTTTATTTTCTTTCTCTGCTTCTAAATCTTTTCTTACACCCGAAATCATAAACCCTAGCTTTTCCTTAATCCATTGAACCGATTCGAATCAACAACCGTAGATCCCAGCAGAGTTATTAAACCCTTCCGCATCAAATATCCAGAGAAAATCAGTGATACCATCACTGAATTGTGAGCGCCCTAATCTGGAAAGATCTAGAGTTCTATCTCTAGGACCTATCCGCATCGCTATTCTAACGGATCTAGCGCAAAGGCTGAACCCTACTCGAACCGAACATGATCTTTTACATGGAGGACTACGAACGCCTAAGGTATTCGTTATATTTTCGGATTTATTGTTTAATTTAATTCAATTTAATTTCGGTAAGCAATTAATCATCGCATTCACGAAGTTTAGGGTTTTGTCCTGCGTCATGTGGTTAAGGGATCCCTACACTTCAAGTGTAGCGTTACGCTACACTAGTGCTGAGATCATGTGCTACGTGGCATGTGATCCCAAAACAAACAAATTACCGTCCTTACCCACGTGGCATGTAGTTCTAAAAAGAAAATTTATTTTTTATAGTTTTTTGGCCCTTCAAATACGTGGTCAAAGTTTGGCCTCCACCCCATTAACCTAGTGCATTAAAAATTTTCCAACTTTGACAACATTTTGGACGGTGGGTATAATCATAGTGACACATTTCGTTTTCGGGAATTTTTCGGTGGGGGGTCCTTTCGGTACATTTCAGATTAATTTCAATACCTTTCGGAAAAATTTCGGGGATTAAAAAAAAACAAAAAAATATTTAATATTTTGTAATTTTTTTATATAAATATTTAAAAAAAAATTACTAAAAAATACCGAAAACCAAAATTTTCCCGAAATTTTCGTTTGACCCCCATTTCGCAAAATTTCGCCGAAATTCGGCGAAATTTGTCGCTATGGGTATGATGCAATTTTATTTTCTCTTTTTGGAGATGGACCTGATCGACTTTGTGCATGTTGCCGCGAAATCCAATCTCCAAATTAGGTGCCGCGTGACACCCACATGACACTAATGTAGCGTTTCGTATATATATGCACGGTTTATTCGTGCGCTCGAACCAGCTGGGCTACACGTGGCACCCAGCCAAGGAATGGGGTGCTACAACAAGTTGCCCAATATCGATCAGGTTCATCCAAAAAAAATTAAAAAGACTTTTTATTCACCGTTCAAATGTGGTCAAAGGTGCAAAATTTCAATGCGCCAGGTTCAAATGTTGACATGGGTTTTGAAGGGCAAAATGTTTCAAAATAATTCTTTTTTCTCTAAAAACTTATGGGGATAGGTGAATCCTTAGAGGATGGATGTAACTCGTGAATTTGCATTAACGAATTTTAGACAAGCGAAAAATTATGCTGTAAAACAAAGATTGGGAAAAAGACAGAAATATGAAAGTGAGGTTGAAGACTGGATCTCAAAAAACATTTTTTTAGAGAGGTTATATAAGAGTAGACAGAGATAACCGACGGGCGGTGGCGTGATGGATGGCCAGGACCACGCCTCAAGAAGCGTGCTTTATCCACCCATTTTCAGGTTTTTTAGGCACTTGACCAAACAATAGTAATCACTCAACTGTCAAATTAAGGGGTTGTTATATAAGGGGAAGAGAAAAAATAGGTAATAGAGCAGGCTTAGTGTCAAGTGGACCAGCCCATGCACCACCTTTGTGCACTGATCATCAATATTGTACACATGGCTATATTTACAAATCCGAATTTCAAGACTTCATCTACAAGGGAATCAGCCCAAATATAATACACATCGGAGGATTTAAACCATCTGATAAGAGCACTTTTGTTCATTTTATGTGGGCTGTTGTCTATACAAATGTTTTCCTTTTTATGGGTAAGCTGGGATAGAACCTGCAAACTCAATGCTGCAATGCTATCAACCTTCCAGTTGAGCTATAGGCAAAAACCATTGTCTATAGCCTTCAAGCTTTTGCAGGGGCTTGCTTGATCAGATGATAGAGATCAATCAACAATTAAGATTTTGGGGGAAACATCTAGACGATCCTTAAAAACACCACATATATATGTGTCTTGATCATTTCCCGAAACTCACTAGCTGTATTTATCAAACTTGGATCAAACTCTAGAATGGTAGTTTTGGATACCAACCGGGTGTTGATAGTTAAGGGTCGGGACACTATTTGTCAGCAAATTAATGTTGACTTGTCAGGTACAGTGATTATTTTCTCGTGAGAGAAGAGGGAGCCAAGAGCACGCTAGGGGAAACATGGTAATATCTACTCTTGCCTTTTATAAATCTTAGACCATCTCTTCTTACCTGAACATTTTGTCCCTTTTCCTATGGACTCATATGGCCACTTGTCCCTATCTTGACTCCTGTGTTGGAGATCGCGCTAAGAGAACTAATGATTATGTGGCTAGAAACATAAATATTCGCATGGAAAGAGAGTAAAATTTTTGGGTGAAACATTTGGACAATGGTTCAAAGGACCACACATACAACAATGATGAATATCCATGCCACATATACATAATTCATGACCTATGCAGCAAACTTAGTGTACAGCCCATCCACCTAATAATAACTAGGGAGTACGGTGTCTGAAGAGTAAAGTGTCTCGTAAGTGGGGAAAAGGGTAAAATGGTAAATAAAGATGTGATACAAATTCAATCTCTGGACAGGAACTCATAAATAGAATGAAATTCTAGACATAATTGAAGCAAATCTCAACAAAAAAAAAAAAGAAGAAAAGAAAGAAAGAAAGAATCTCTTTTACTTCTCTTTTCTTGTCAGTTGTCACAAAATAGAAGCATGCAAAGTTTTTACTTGCCAAGGGAAAAAAATTCCTAATATGCACAACATTACTTCCATAATGAAGCGGTAAACTGGTCACAAACTAATCTGAACATCTGTTAGCTAGCACAATGCAAGCATCTTCTTATGAACTACCTTTTTATGCTTACATAAACGCTGTCAAACTTGATGAACATACAGTCAGTATGACCTCATAGAAAGTCATAAAAAAACCATGATCATCTGATCCTTCCAAATTGAAGCCTTGACCAAAACAAATTGGCTAAGGATACTTAATATAGCTGGAATACTTCTAAGCTATACGAAGTTCTACTCATTTACTTCTTTCATTTCATCACGACTTTTTTAAAAGCCTAAAGAAAATCTACGTCTTTAAAAATTGTAAATTAAGTATGAAACGAGTTTACCATAGGTGCATCTAGTTAACTAAAATTTTAAAAAAAATACTCAGAGACCTACATGTATCTGTTTCCTAAGTTTTCAAGGTTTAGAGGATCAACAGACCACCATGCCCGTACTCATACTCAGATAAAACAATGTGGAGTTTCAACGGTTGAGATATGTGTTGTGAACCCCTAGGTCAAGGGTTCTAAACTTATAAGTATCACTTTGGTTCTAGCCCAGCTTACCTATAAAAAAAAACCACATACTCTGATATAACAGTATAAAAACCTACTAATTTCAAAAGTCAATCCTTCCTGTACCCAAAACCTGACCCAAAATGATTTTTTTTATAATCACTCAAGCTACGAAGATGCAAATCTACATCACAGAAAGTATGACCAATCTAAATGATCAGCTAATAACAAAAAGTAAAGCATGTTATCGTATAATGTACCCTCAAATTACCATTACAAGAGTGATAAAGTTTTTGTCTAGAATATTCCTCAATTTCCTCATTTTAAAGGTCAAAACAGTACCATGGCAGGCATATACATAAACAAATGGATTAACGGGGTGTGTCCGAATTCTCTATTTCCAAAAGGAGTAAATGCAGTTTATCCTCAGAAACCTGTGAATTTGACTTGCATAGATTTTGTTCGGAAATAGAATGAGATAGTGAGGTTCATAGAATTTTAAGGCAAATAATAATTTATCGCTTTTCGGGAATGGGGTAAGACGGTGAGGCTCAGAATCATTCCCAAATAACATATTACCAACTTATAAAAAATCCATTACTTCTAATTTTGTGTCATACCATCAGCTCTTGAAGCCTCTGATTCACTATAGTCCAACCCCTCACGTCCTCCTCCAGCATTAGTGTGTATGCCTAGCATCAAAGACAAAATATATTACAAAAACATGAACAACCAAATCTTCTCTTGCTCATTAGAAAAAAAAAAAGAACGAAGAGAGAGAGAGAGAGAGAGAGAGAGAGAGAGAGAGAGAGAAGCAATCCACTCACGAATGAGTGTTATCCATGGATCAAAATCTCTGAAAAACGATACATATCGTTCAGCCCCAAAGCCGATACGTATCGGTTCCGGACGATAATTGCAATGTATCGTCCAGTATTTTGAATTTTTGTATGGGAGGCACCGATACGGTACCTTGAATGTACTGTATCAGTGAGGTCCAAAACTGATACGTATCGGTATCGGACGATATTTTGACCCATGGTGTTATCCAAGGTATCATTAACGGTATTGGTCCATCTTGCATAGATACGAATACAGTATCACCAATACTGAATCATTTTTTTGTTCTTTTTCTGAAAAAAGTAAAAAATAAAATAAAAATTTGAACTTTTATAGGTTAGTATAGGCCGATACTGAGACAATATCGGCCCAACACCAATAGTGATACCAATACCACCCCGATACAAGTATCGGGTGATATCAGTTCTCGATGAAACCAATATGTATCAGTATCGGGCGAGTTTTGATACCATATTATCTATCTGATGATACCGTCTCTTTTGGTTACCTCTCGGCACACATGCTAATCACCCATGCGATTTCGGGCTACGAAAATCATTCAGCATCTATGTCAAACGCTAAGGACTAAAGAGTCGGTATAATGTAAACGCTATCCAACGGCTATTGGTTCTTCTATCTCCTAAAAAGAAACCCACCTGCTTTCTTGCCCTAGACCTAGCTGCTGACTCACGGTTCTTAATCATCCTCTTCTGTCTCTTCTCAATAGTCTTCTCCAAAAGCTCAACTGAAACCCGTCTTTTCTTCTCTGAACACACCATTGACTCAGAAGAAACAGACCCCATTATTGGGACTGTCAGCTCTCGTTCACTATACCCCATACTCATCGGATCCACAAAAACTGGTGACTCCACCGATCCCATCACAGCCATCTGGTATGGCAACCAATCCCCATTTGCCTCAGCCGCTGCTGTAGGATCAACCGCCATCAACGGTTGGGGATTCATTCTCTGATTACGAATAAGGAACTCTTCGAGGGTGAGTTGGTCACTAAACGTCCCAGCACCACTCTGTTCTTCCACAATCTCTCTTAACGCCTCATCAACAGTCTTATTACGACTAAGAGCGTTGAAATTATAGTTCTCAGAAAAATTAGGGTTTGAAGATGATGAAGAAGCTACCTGGTTATCATCTACCGGGACCATACTCTTCAACAACAACCCATCTAAATTCACGTAGTTAACTGGTTTTCCAGGATCAACGAGCTGGTTTTGGATCTCGCCCATGCGATTATACAGAGCAGGATAATGAGAAAACAATCCACCTCTGCTTGGAGAACCCATGGAGGCTTCTAACCCCATTCACCAAACCCTAGATCCCAAACCAGCAACAACTGAAGCCCTAGAAATCAAGAATTAAAACCACGGTGGTTTCTAACCCCATTCACCAATCCCTAAACCCTACCAAGAACGACACTAGAAATCAACTAATTAAGAAGTGAGGAACAAAAACCCTATGAAATTTATAAGAAAATTAGAGGAAAGGGGAGATCAATAAATACGATTAATTAGACTGATAAATTAGAGGTCAAATAAAAAAAATTATAAAAAAAATTCATGTAAAATTACCTCGTGAGAAAAACTAATGGAGCGAGATCTCAGCCGCCATGGAACAAGCAGTTAGAGATGGATCGCGAAATGTGGATCGTCTCTTGAGATCCGGGATTTTCAAAGTTGGAGTTTTTTTTTTGACAACTTTGTATTTATAGGGGGTTTTACTTCGAGTGGCGGGTTTCCAGCAGCTGCTAACGGCTATCACCATTTTTGAAAAGTATTCCATGTTTTTTTATTACATATAACTGAAATGTACCATATCCATGAACGTACACGTGGGGCAGTTGATCATACATCCAGGAATTCAGAGGAATCATAAAGTGATGAAGCACCCTTTTTGAGAAACTACACAGATTTCAAGGACATTGAACTGCATGTTTGTCATATTTTGACCACATTTGATGCATAAAAATCTGCTTCATATGTGATTATCGTCTGATGCCACCTCCAAGAGATGAATCGTTGATTCGACGGCATGGATTGAAGATAACATAAGATCTGAAAAACGAATAGCCTCGTATGTCATACATACAATCAAATGCTAATTTCCACGTATATCAGTATACCTGGACTTATGCGGAAGTCAACTTTTACTAAGATTAGTGGGCAAAAGGCTATTCATAACATTAGTAATGCTGAGTTCGGGGTGTAACTTGTCTGGAGAAGTCGTTCTGAGAGTCCAGCTGTTAGTGTATATTATGGGCAATAATTTGAATTTCTCATCCTAATTATTGTTATTATCAGTAATAAAATAAAAATTATTGATATTCATACTTATATAATTTAAAGGTCAGTGAGATAAGTCATGGAGAGAGTCCAAAGGTTAGCAAATATTATGGGCAATATTTAAAATTTCCATCTAATTTATCATAATTATCATTAAAGAATAGAATTATAAAAAGTTAAAAACAATAATATATACATATATATATATATATATATATAGAGAGAGAGAGAGAGAGAGAGAGAGAGAGAGAGAGAACCTTTAATTCTGCCACCGAAACTTTGAGTTCACCCACACTGAAAACATTGATTGCATTGAATTAGACGATAGAAATCAATTTATCGTACCAAAAAGTAACCCTTAAATCACATGGCACACAATACCAAAAGGTTACCCTTAAATCAAATGTCACACTATACTCAAACGTGATTTAAGGATGTATGCCTTGTAGGATTAAAAATTCCCCGTAAACGCGTTCAATAAAATAAAAAACAAAATTGAAACTCCAAGTAGTGGCAAATTGATTCAACATTTCAAATCCCTTCAAAATCATTGATTCATTCAAATGAGATGATGGAGACCACTTATCAGCCCTATCTTTCATAAAATAAATCTTCAGGTTATGACCCACCTATCAGACGATCTTATTCCATGTGTTATAAATCCCCAAAAAATGGCCTTGAATCATATGACACACATTACACTCTAATGTAACTTTATGGCCATTTTATTTGGATTCATGACACGTTGAATCACAAACCGACTGTTTGATAGGTGCACCATGATCTCAAGATCTATTGAGTGAAAGATATGGGTGAAAAATGATCTCCATCATATGATTCGAAGGATTCAATTGTTTTCAAGGGGTTTAGGATGTGGGCGTGCTTAGAGGTACCCTTATATATATATATATACACGCACAAATTTTTCTTATTAAACAACTCTAATTTAAAATAACTCTAACTTAGTGATTTTAGGCTCGTTACAGTTTCATTTTTTGCAAATGACTTGTCAATTTTGACCTATTCAAACGAGACTTATCTAATAAACCTAGTTTTGAAGTCTTTTAAGACTGTTAAAGTGCTAAAAAATGACAGTAAAAAATTCAGTGGCAGTTAAAGTAATAAAAAATGTCAAAATGTTATTGGTTGGGTTACTTGATATGTCGAGTACGTTCTACCATTTAGATTTTCTCTTTTTATGTTGCATTTTTTTTAATATAGACTTTCGTTAATTTGTTAGTTGCATTTTCAAATTATAAACAATAGATGGGCTATGAAGATATTTGTAATCTAACAGCAATGAATATTATTTTATTTGTCAAAAAAAAAAATTATAGCAATTTTTTATTATTTTAAAGGTTAATATGAAACAGGGGCCTCATTTTAGGAACTTGCCTTGGGCCTCCAAAATCTCAGGGCCAACCCTGATTTCAATCTTGTTCAAGAAAGTCATTGCTTCGTTGAATGACCCCACTAAATCTGACTTATACTTCATTAAAACACCCTAATCATGGATCATCCGATACCGATTTGTATCGCCCGATACGTATCGGTTTTGGCGGTACGATACATTGCCTATGTATCGTACCCCTTAGAAAATAGGGTAATTATCGTCTGATACGGGCAATGTATCGCCCGTATCGGACGATATAAACGATAATTTGAATTATTGGACGATAATTTCAAATTATCGTCCAATAATTTTTCTTTTTTTTAAAAAAAATTTCAAAAAATAAAATTATCGGATGATACGGGCAAATTATCGCCCGTATCGTCCGACGCCCAATAATTTGAAATTATCGGACGATAATTTGAAATTATCAGGTGTATCCCACCTCTTTGTCTTTTTTTCTTTGATTTTTGTCCTTTTGTGTTTGTTTGTTTTTTTTTTTTTCTTAAACGTTACAACAACCGTTCCATCTTTTTTTATTTTATTATTTTATTTATTAAAACATTGCAAAAGCAACAGATATAATTTTATATTTGTTGCTTTTTGCAACAGATATTAGCGGCAAGCCGACTATAAATAGCCAAATCCTCGAGTGATTTGCAACTCGCTGTCAAACTCACCCGAGAGGGATTCTTCACTTGCAAACCATCCTCTTCTTCTTCACTTGCAAACCACCCGAGAATATCTTTTTTTTCTTCACTTTCAAATCACCCGAAGATCTCTTCTTCTTCTTTACTTGCAAACCACCTGAGGATCCCTTCTTCTATACCACTATACTTTTTCTTTCTCCACTTGCAATTCACTATACTTCTTATTTCTTAGTCATCGGAGACCGAAATCATAAACACCGGATTGTCACACTTATATTTTCGTCGGATATTTAAGAGAAGGTATGATTTTTTATCATCTAACTTGTATTTTAAATTATTTTTCATTAGTTCTATCATATTTATTATTACTAATTTTATCATTAGATCTACCATACTGCCTGGATGAATAGATTATGCTTATACTGATATTGCAAGGATGATGCTTATTCATCCTACGAAGTACTTTCAAGCTCAGCCACATAAAACTGAGTGGACTTTGGTGGAGGGCATGGGTCAAAAAATATCTATTTTTAAAACTAAACTTTTTTTTTACTAATTTTATTTTAAAACTAAACTTTTTCATTTTATATTACTTATTTTGTGTTACTAATTTTGTGCTACTAATTTTTTAACCCATGCATATGACACATATCACGTATGATGTGTCGCGACACATGTGACACAATGACACAAGTGTCGCGTCACATGTAATTGATGTATCACACATACGACACATACCCCATGACATATCAATTATACTAATTTTTTGTTATTAATTTTGTAATACAAAGTTTAGTTTTTAAAAAAAATTAGTAACACAAAAATTACTAATTAGTAATAGAAAACAAAAAAAAAGTTTAATTTAAAGAAAAAAAGTTTAATTTAAAAAAAAAATTTAAAACTAGTTTAGTTTTAAAAATTAGTAACACAAAATAAAAAAATTTAGTTTTAAAACAAAATTAGAAAAAAAAAGAGTTTAGTTTTAAAAAAAAATTATTAACACCACAAAATTAAAAATAATTTTAAAACTAAAATTACTAATAAAAAAAGTTTAGTTTAAAAAAATAACACTAAAATTAGTAATACTAAAAATTAAAAAAAAAATAGTTTAAACAAAAATTAGTAATAAAAAAACTTAGTAACACAAAAATTACTACTTAGTAACAAAAAATTAATAATAGAAAACAAAAAAAAAGTTTAATTTAAAAAAAAAAGTTTAGTTTTAAAAAACAAATTTAAAACTAGTTTAGTTTTAAAAATTAGTAATACAAAACAAAAAAATTTAGTTTTAAAACAAAATTAGTAAAAGAAAAGAGTTTAGTTTTAAAAAAAAATTAGTGACATAAAATTAAAAACAATTTAAAAACTAAAATTAATAATAAAAAAAGTTTAGTTTAAAGAAGTAACACTAAAAATTAAAAAAAATTTAGTTTAAAGAAAAATTAGTAACATAAAAATTACTAATTAGTAATAGAAAACAAAAAAAAGGTTTAATTTAAAAAAAAAAACGTTTAGTTTTAAAAACAAATTTAAAACTAGTTTAGTTTTAAAAATTAGTAACTCAAAACAAAAGAATTTAGTTTTAAAACAAAATTAGTAAAAGAAAAGAGTTTAGTTAAAAAAAAAAATTAGTAACATAAAATTAAAAATAATTTTAAAACTAAAATTACTAATAAAAAAAATTTAGTTTAAGAAAGTAACACTAAAAATTAAAAAAAAATTCGTTTAAAGAAAAATTAGTAATAAAAAAAATTAGTAAACTTTTTTAGGGGGTACGATACAATCATATAATGCCTATGTATCATACCGTCGAAGTCCAAAAGCGATACATAGCAAATAAATTTTATTTTTAAGTGTTATATAAATGTTTTAATTTAGTCCAATCATTTGGTCATTAATGCAGGTGAAAGAAATAAACATGGTACGATAATCAGATTCAGCCTGGCTATACGACACAACAATAGATTGTGATAGACTCCGAATAGAATGTAAACTTTGTGGGAAAAAATTATTAGGAGGAGGTATCACACAGTTGAATGAGCATTTGGCTCACGTAAAAGGAGTGACAAAAGGGTACCCCAATGTACCCAAAGAGATAAGAGAAGAAGTCAGAGCCAGTTTACAGGCGACTAAAGGAAAGAAAAAGGCAGAAGCCGATCGGGATAGAGAAATGTATGACAGAATAAGGAAGGGAGATCCAGAGTTTTCTGTACCTGAACGTGGGGATGATGAAGATGAGGATGAGGATGAGGATGTTGTGACAGCGAGAGTCATGAGGGAGAGTGCTAGAGAAGCACGACAACGACGAGATCAAGAAGAAATCGATTATTGATTTCGATCCAGCTTGAGAGGCCCATCCATGCCTACTGCTGGTGGTCGATCTAGTCATAGGCCACATATTATTGATGATGAGGAGGAGGATATTCATGTCACCGTCGAGTTGCGTAGGTCAGCATCAGTGAGGGACACCAAGCCGTCTACTACAGGTCGTACTATAGGTCCCATGGATCCGTTCATGGATCAGACAGAAAGCTCAAAGCAAAGTAAATTGAGCATAATTTCACTGAAAAAATGGGGAAAGAGGCTTGGAAAATCGATTGCAAAGTTTGTGATATATAATCACATTCCGAGTCAAGTTGTAGAGTCGTCGTACTTTAAAAGTATAATTGATACAAGTGCAGAAGCTAGTCCAAGAGTCAAAAAGCCTTCTGCATACGAGGTATCCGAGCCCCTACTAGATGATGACTACGCAGATATAGGAACTTACGTGGACAACTTTCACGAAGTATGGGATGAGAGAGGTTGCACAATTATGTGCGATGGATGAATAGGTCCCACAAAGAAGAGTTTGATCAAGTTTTTGGTCTACAGCGATGTCGGGATAATATTTCTAAAATCAGTTGATGCTTCAAAACACGTGAAGACAGCTGATTACCTCTTCCAACTAATGGATAAAATAGTTGAAGATGTTGGAGAGCACCGGGTTGTGCAGGTGGTAACAGACAATGCCACAAATTATAAATCTGCAGATTTTCAGTTAATGTTGAAGAGACGTCACTTGTATTTGACTCCGTGTGCCGCTCATTGCGTGGATTTCATTTTTGAAGATTTGGGAAAGAGAAGCAAAGCACAAGCAACCATTCAGAAGGGAATAACGATTAATTCCTACCTATACAATAGTGACAAGTTGGTGAATTTGATGAGAGATTTCACTAAGAACGAGCTGCTCCGGCCTATGATTACACGATTTGGAACATAATTTTTAGCCCTACAGAGCTTGGCTAGATATAGGTATAAGCTGAAAAGCATGGTCTCTTATGAAAAATGGAGAAAATATGAGTTAGAACTCTCACGAGCAAAGAGACATGCTTACAATGAAGTTGTCGACCTGATCTACAGTCTCCAGTTTTGGGCAAATGTTGACCACCAAATCGCCACCATCATCCCGTTGGTACAAGTGTTGAGGTTGGTAGGTGGTGATGGGAAACCAATGATGGGGTACGTTTATGAGTCGATGGCTAAAGCCCAATTGGCTATTAAAACTAAATGTCCGACAAAATATAAACTATATTGGGCAATCATCGACAAGAGATGGGATGCACAATTCTACCAGTACTTACATGTCGCAGGTATAACATGCTAAACTACTTATGTAGTGATTTTTATTTATTTATTATTATTTATATTATTCATTGTTTCTATTTATTGATGAGATTGTTCATATTTGATGTATAGCACACTACTTAAATCCGGCCTTCCAGTATACGCGACGTTTTAAGTTGAGTAAGGCCGATGACGTGTACAACGGCTTGCTCAATGTGATCCAGCGAATGCTCCCTGAGTTGGCAGAGTAAGGTTAAGTCATAAGACATGTGAGTAATAATACTTTATAAGTAATAATGCAGGTGTCATATGATCTGTTTATTGATATGTGGGCTATTAATATATTCTGCAAAAGACATGGGTCATTTGGGACCCCATTGGCGCAATCCAAAATCAAGTATGATAAACCCGCTGATTGGTGGACGTATTATGGAAGTGATGGCCCGATATTAAGGCGGGTTGTCATGAGGGTTTTATCGCAAACTTGTTCCTCATCCAACTGTGAGCGAAATTGGAGCACCTTCTCTCTCAGTCACACGAAGATAAGAAATAGGCTAACTATGGAACGATTGAAAAAGTTAGTCTATTGCCACTACAACATGAGATTAATGGTCAGAAATATGTAGAGGGCCAATCGCGGTAAAGAAATATATGGTAAAGATGAGTTTTCAATTTTTTTTTCCAAAGATGATCTAAGCAATACATCTGTGTTTCCATGTGACATCAAATTAGTGTTACGAGTACTTAGATCATTTTTGAAAAAAAAAATTAAAAACTCATCTTTACCATGTATTTCTCTAGCAATAAAATTTCGACAGTTGAAAATAGTCTAAGTTTGACTTTTGCTTTAAACTATTTTTTAAAAGTATTTTTTTAAAAATTGATCTAAACAACGCATCCGTATTCCACGTGACACCAAAATGTGTTTTGAATGCAGCTCCATGTATATCTTGGAGGACGGTAACCTCCTCCATTGTAGGACCTAATCCCATATATATCTCACCTACGTATGAACGAGAAAGGAATACAAAATTTGTTACTCATTTGATTCCTTTAGATTAAAAGAATATTCTTTCATTCTATCACGTAGGACAAACAATAAAGGCCGGGTGTAAGTTAAAAAAACTCATGCTTATTGTACCAAAATTCAAAGAGAAAGGAATATAAAATTTGTTACTCATTTGATTCCTTTAGATTAAAAGGATATTCTTTCATTTTATCACATAGGACAAACAATAAAGGCCAGGTGTAGCAAAATTTTGCATACTGCATTAAATTTTGCAGACTTCATTGATGCGCAACAAAAAGTAGTTATCAAAATCCCAAACAATAAAGACTTCATTATGGTTGGGGACCTTTAATGCACGTCCTAGATCCCTTCAAAACCATTGATTGCTTTGGATCATGTGCTAGAGTTTATGTTTCAACCCGATATTCCACACAATAGATTTTGAGATCATGAGTCACTTATCAAACGATCATTTTTTACTCTATATGTCATAGATCCCAAAACAAATGTCACACTGTGTTTCTAGAATACATGCTCTTTCACACGAAAAAACTGTTGACCCCCTTGAATCAGATGATGGATTTCATTTTTTGTCCTAATAATCCGCCTGTGGCACACATCCCCAAAAGTGAACGTCTGACAGGTGTGACATGACCTCAAGATCCATTTTTGGGAGATTGGGACGAAAAATGATCTCCATCGTCTGATTCAAGATAGTCAACGTTATTTTTTTCCTGTGAAAGAGTGTGCTCTTCACAGGAAAAACGGATGGAAATAATGTCACCCTAAAAATAATTAATTGTTTAAAACTATAATATATATGTTTTTATTGTCAACTAGTAAAACTGCACCTACAAATGGACATGGGCACTTTAAATAAATTTGATTTTGTTAATTTTTATTTATTTGTTGTCAATTTGTTAGATATCTTCAATTTTCTTATTACTATTATTTTATTACAAAAAATAGACATTTAATGTTTTACAATAATTTTAAAAAATTAATATACTTTATAAAAAACTAATGATCGACTATTATATTAAAATGTTTTGACTCTAAAATAAAATATATAAATAGGGTAATAATCATCCCACTTGAGATGCGGTGTAACATGAGTCATTCAATCAAACTAACATAACAGAATTTAATTCTCTAGTTGAATGAAATATTATAACCGTTCTTAAAGGAAATTTTTCACTATAATCATGCTCTTAATTTTGTATATGTAGATATTCTAATATTTGAAACTCTGAAATATGTTTAGTCACACCCTATGCTTCTACTTTTAGGGCTAATCTAACAGATATGATGGCTTGCAAACATGTGACATTATATGATAATAAAAATGTTATCCATATATCAATAATTTTTATTATTTACTGATATATAAATAAAGATCAGTGTTACTACGACCCCACTTTATATTACAATCACTTCACGTAAACAAAGGAAAATTAGTTGATTGCTTTAAAGAAGGCAATAGAAGTTGTTTCAATATTTCAACAAATGGATACTGAGATCATGAGCCTATTATTAGATGGTATGATGTTGATTCTATATGACAGACATCCCAAAAAGTGACTGTGAACAGGTTTGATGGTACTGCTAAGATCACTTTCAATTTTTGGGATGTATGACACGTGGAATTAACATCTTGTCGTTTATTGGTAGGCCTATGATCTCAAGATTGATTGTTTTGAAAATTGGGATGGAAAATAATCTATATTTTTGCTTGAAAACAATCAACATATTTGTTCTTTGTTCAAGTGCTATGACTATAACATAAAGTAGTGTGGTAGTAAATAATAACATCAGCCAAAATAAAATTATAACGTGTTGATAATATATAAGACTAAGAACTTGCTGCTATTTCTACTAACTTATCATTTAAAGAATAAAACAAAATATTGCTTTTCAAATTGCCCCTTCATGTTTGCACCTATCTTCTTGTTTATTCTATAACTGCATATATAGCTCTTTTTACCCTTTATCTCCCCTTTCTTGTTGCAACACATATAACTTCTTCTAAGGGACTTGCAGAATATCATGCATTCTTATAGCAGTATGGTGACTCTATTTTTATATTGTTTGACTTTGATTTATTGTCATCTATTGTGATTATGGAGATTATCATCACCATCATGTTTGAGTAGATGAAAGTAAATGTTATAATCAAAATCTTTGGTAAAAAATTGAAGTAGTGGGCAACCTATTGGTAATAACATCTATTCAAAAGACTTCTAAATGTATTCTTTGAATATCGATATCCATCGTGTGAAAGATTAAGACAAAAATCGATCTTCATCATCCGATTTAAAGCAGTGAATGGCCATTCATCGGGGGTGAGCTCAAAGATTCGGTGGGTGAATTTAAAGGTATTCTTTTAATATATAAATATTTTTTAATTTTTCTTTATCAGTAAAGTGCGTACGTTTTTTTTTATCAGTAAATATATATTATTTTTTTATTAGTAAAATATATATATTTCTTTTGATGAAAAAAGAAATTATTCTTGAAAAAAAAAAAAAGAAGTTTTTAAAATTGTCTTGTCTAGTATATAATATCATGTTTTATTTATTAAGTTATCTGCCATTTGAACATAGAATCTAGCTCTCTGTACGGGTGTTAAAAGGCTAGGCTGACTAGGCCTGCTACCCGGCTTGCTTGATTTGGGCTGGAGATATGGAGTAATAGGTCAAATTTGAAATTAGTTTTAGACCCAACTTAACTCATTATTAGTTGGGTTGAGTTTGGGCCAGGCAGTGGGCTTTAAAAATCTAAACCATTCAAAGTCCGAAAGTCGGCTATCCCAACCAGGAAATTGAGAATAGATAAGTGGGAGTGTGCAACTGCAAAAATAGACTTGGCAAAAGACTCACTTAGAGATTGCACCAAAGGCACCTCTTTTCACGCCCATGCATTCTCTAAAAGCGCCTACGTCTTAGACCCCTTGAAAATCGTTGACTGCTTCAGATCAACTGATAGAGATCGTCTTTCACCTTGATCTTCCACAAATTCGATAGGGAGATCATAGCGCACATATCAGACGGTCAGTTTTTGTTCCATGTGTCACAAATCCTTAAAACATAGCCCTCACGTCCTAAATCCAGTGAAACCCATTGACAGATTGAGATTAGACGATACAAATTATTTTTCACACCAATCTTTCACACAATCAATCTTGACATCAATGGTGTCCCATTGTATTGGCTTTGAGTGTGTTGAATCAGATTATAGAGATCGTATTTTGTGCTAATCTTTGGCATCAAAGATCTTTACACCATGGCCTTCAAATCAAATTGCTTAGATGGTGTTCACTGTGGCACAAGTCCCAAATATACTATCTTTCTTTCTAAATTATGTGTCACGACACTAATCTCACTAATTTGTTTGCAAGTTGTAGCCCCTCAATGTAAATATGTGTTGGGTAGTGCTGTTTGCGCCTACCCAACCTACATAAAAAATCCATTGACTCAGTTGAATCAAATGATAGAGATCAATTTTCATCCAAATCTTCCACCCACTTGATTGTGCCATAAGAACGTCAGTTTTTCATTTCATGTGGCACAAATCTCCAAAAGTGAATATAAAATCACGTTGGAGAGTCTCGCATGATTTTTGAGCCACTTCTTGGGTTAGCATGAAAATTGACCTGAGCTGACCCGATAACACCCCTACTCGGGACTATGTGATCGGGTGTAGAGAAATCTCTACACCCATCTTCAGTTAGGCATAAATTTCTTAAGAATGAGCTGAGACTGTTGAGTTGTGTTGAATTGTTTTTTAACTGATTGGAGGGTATTTTGGGTATAAAGCCTCCAAGAACTGTTTAATTGTCATTGAATTGTTTTTTAAGAATGAGTTGCCAAATTGCAAACCAAATTTTGCAAGCTCATTAAAGCCAAGTAAATGCCTTATTTGCTATAAGAGGAGAATTTTCGTTAATAGGTGTCGGTGATTGATATAGAAACCAACAAAAATGAAAGAAACTGAACCTGACTGTCGATACATTAATGTAGAAGTTAATGAAAGAAACCGAACCTGACCATGAATACGTTACAGATTCATCAATGCCTGAAATATCCTCTTTCATTTTTTAAGCCTGCTGTTACTACCACACCACTTTTTAATTCCAATTAGTTGGTGTAATCTGATTAGAAGTTCTTTAATCACAAGCTTAATCTAATTAGATGGAATTCCGAAAGAGTCCCAGTTTTTTTCGTAGAAAGACTTATTTATTTAATTAGCTGGAAGAGTTTTCGTTTAATTAGAAGTGTAGTTATAGAAAATTAGAAAATATAGGGATACATAAGGAGGAACATGAGGGTAGATAGAGTAGCTTAGGGGTATCTTGTTCCTTAAACTATGAAAATACTAAAATTGACAGAAATAGGAGGTATCATTCGTGCTTTTATACAGTAGTAAGGATAATCTCACATTACCTTCTATCCAATTCAAGGGTAGTCAAACTATGTGAACCACCTTCAAGCATATGCATCTTGCTAATGATTTACTGCTTTAAATCACATTTTGTTTGAGCTTGAGTTGCATTTTTTTTGTCTGCTGAGAATGAAATATAGAGACGTAATAGATCTATTGAGAAACAGAAGTTCTAACAAAAGTTATATTTTTTAACATAATAAGTGTTAATTAATTTATTGATATATGTGAATACCTAACACTTATTTGGTGCTCAACAATATCAGTGCACTGGTTGAGCAATAGCTCAACTGGTATCCTCTTATTTCTTTGTCAAAGCATAGGTCGTGGATTCTAATCCCTGCTCCTGCCCTTTGTGCGGTCCCTTCCCAGGTTATCTATGAGGTACGATATCCTCATAAAAAAATAATATCGGTGCAATCCAATTACAACCCCTTTTTCTATTAGTTGGTATCAGATGCGTGAACTAATATACTTATGATAAAAGGGTACTTTAGTAAATTAAATTAATAGAAGTTTAAATAAGAGCGCCTAATTTAAAACGAAACGGAAAAAATGTTTTTAAAATTTACCTTATAGCGATTTATTCTCCAAACATCTTTCACGTGCATCCCACGTGCAAGGTCCACTAATATATATATATATATATATATATATATATATATATATATATATATATATATATATATAAGATGTGACGGGGACACGCGGCGTGGCCATCCGAGTCAGTCGTAGAGCCATTTTTTTCTTCATGTTTTGAACATCACTGGTGCGTCAAGGCAATGAGGGCGGCACCGTGTGTACTGGGCATGAGTTACGATGACGTCGCGACACGTTGGGATGGAGGGTAAAGATTTGGGCGCGATACGGACGCGACATGGTCAGCTGGGCTAGCGTTGTGGGGCATTGCGGTGTGAATAGTAAAGCATGTCAAACCAAGGGGTTTGAGGTCCTCCTACCATTTTGCCTGAATTACTATTTTACCCTTATATAGGAGGACATGAGTTGGGGTCCCCCGACCCTACACGTGTACTAGCCTCGTGGGCTTATGTGCGTGCATCCGGGCCACGCTTGGAGCGTGATCGTCCTAGCTACGTCGTATACTAGGGCCATCGCGTTGATAATTTCCAACCACCTTCGAGGTGCGGGTTTATATATATATATAAGACAAATTGGTACCTATTCACACCCCCCTATTCACACCCCACGAGATTGCTTTCTCACCCTAGTAAAAAACAAATAAATAAATAAAGGGGAGCCATTACTTGCCACGCTTTTCAAGTGATTGCACCGGATTGCACCGAATTTAAAATACAGACTTACAAGTTTGGCGACCTCTACTATGTGAAAACACCATCTAAGCAGTTTGATTTGAAGGCCATGATTTAAAGATATCAATTACAAAAGATTAGAACAAAATATAGTTTTCATCATTTGATTAAATGGAATCAAAGACTATTATATAGTTCAATAGTTGACTATAATAGATTATATGACAAAGTATCTTGTTTTGCTCCAATTTTATGTATTAGAGATCTATTGATCATAAACTTGAAATTAGATGATCCATATTACATTTTTACATATCACATGTTTTTGAAATATAAAATATTTCTTTAAGTGTAGATGTACCTGAATCCCGATGAATCCAGAATAGCTATGCAAATTCCCTGACCTTCTTGGGTATTGTTATTTGTAACCATAAATTGCATGGCCACATGCTGAGAATGTAAAAAGGGTCTTGAGAAACGTTGGATGTCATGTTCACAGTTTTGGGACTTATGCCTTGTCTTGGCAATATCTTACCGTCTGATGGCTCTACACTAGAGGCATAGTTGGGATGAAGGAATCCATTTTTTCAAATGGAAAAGGTGTATATGGGACGAACTCGTGCACTCCAATCCCATATCCCATGCCACATGGCACGTCATCCAAAACAAGTTTTAAAATTTTAATGTATTGTTGATCAAGACTGTGGTCAAAGTTTATGTATTGCCAAGCATTTAATATTTTATATATATATATATATATATATATATATATATATATATATATATATATATATATATTAAAATTTAATTTTCTTATTTGTTTGCACACAAAGTAAGTAATATTTATATGTTTGCTATTGAATTATTATTAATATATGTAATGATAATTATAGACTTAATTTTGAAACAATAAAATATTTATTACAACACTAATATACAACACCTACAAGTTAGCAGGGTTCTCGAGCAAGTTAGCAAAACTCTATTTTACAAAGTTTTATTTTTGTGACTTGCACCTTATTTTTGGTTTTCAAGTTGGTTGGTTCATGGTATCAAATATCAGCCAATAGCTAACATCACTAGAATCTAGCACAGAGAGTCTGATGAGATCTGAGTTAAACCACAAATTGAATGGAAAGAGATTTACAAACATAACTAGAGACAGTTGATTCCATGTCCTCTTTACAAAGCGGGCAGCGAGAAACAAAGGGATTTTCAGCTAAATGATTTTTTCGTTAGTAGGAACCCAACTATTGAGAACCTTCCACAGAAAGAGTTTCATCTTAGTCGGGACCCCTGAATTTCATAGATGTTTCCATAGTAAACCAAGAACCCTATGATGCCTCCTAACAGCTTCCAAGTCGAAGAGAAGCCGAAATCTCCATTTGCATTAAGCTTCCAACATATCTTGTCATTAACAAAAATATGGGTGCCATAGTTGAGGATCTTGTTTCTGATGAAGCTCGCGAAATAATTAAGAGCAGACATGTTCAATTCCTCCCCAATTCGAATGTCTTTTATAGAGTAATCTCAGTAGGGGAATGGTCAGGTCCTTCCAAGCAGAATCGGATTTCCAGTCCTATCTAATCTTGACTTTCTTGATTTTCAATTTTTATAGCAAAACGTGCAGTCAAGATTCTCCTATTTCCAAGGGCAGAAGATGGGGTAGAACTGAAAATCCGGTTCTACTTAGTAAGACCTAACCATTGCCCAATCTAATCTCAGTATCATTGATATCTTAAAGTTTGCGAATTCCAAGACCCCCTTCCCTCCTAGATAATTGATTTTATCCCAATTCAAGCTCCATCCATCAACTCCCAAAAGAAATTAGAGAAAGTTGATTCAAGTTGGGAAATTGTGCCCCTAGGGATCGGAAGAATAGACAATAAGTAGATAGGGATGGAACACATAACATGTTTGAGAAATGTAAGTTTTCCCCCATCGGAAAGAGATTTAGGCCTTGTTCAGGTGTTTCCTCGCTTTTCCTAGAAAAGCTCTAAATTCTAATAACTCAGAATCCTGTTGATTCTTAAAAGACTCCGATTCCTGCATTTTCCTCCAATTGTTCTTAAGTTGCCTTGATTCCTGGCTTTTCTCAGAAAAGCTAATTTCTCATTTGTTCTTAAGTTTTTCTCCGAAAAGCTTAGAATCGGATGAATGTGTGGTTGTGCTGCAGTCATACGAATGTTAATCATCGGACTACTTGTCATACTCGTATTTGACTAAAAATTTTCGGGCGACCAATCCATGCAAGGTTGGACTTATGTTACGGATTTTTTTTTTAATATAATTTCTCAACACTATTCTTATAACACCAAAAACCTTATATATATATATATATATATATATATATATATATATATATATATATATATATATATCAAATACAAATTAGAAACTCATGAAAGTGTCCGAGCCAATATTGTTAATGACAAATGATGAGGTTGATTAGCCAAAATACATTCAATCTCGGGTTAATCGAAAAGCCAAAATATAGAAATACAAAGTTAAAAAAGACCTACGATAAGCGACATATAACATCAAAGATGACTATGAGGATGCGTCGTCGCCATCCTCATCCTTCGAAGAGTATGAGGCAGTCATCATCTATCTGGGAGAACCATTATGATCGTCTCAACTATTATCGCGAATATGTTGTACTAGAGGCTCCCAATCGGGGTCTAACTCATCCTCGGACCCCATCATACTGTCGAAAGTATCGACCTCTGAGTCAGAACTGAGAACTACTGTTAGTTACAAGCCCCGGTGGTCGAATTGTCTACGGTACGTGCCGGAGGGGTGGTGTATGAAAGGGATGGCAGGCTGGTGGGTTTTGGAAAGGGCCTCGAACTTCTGGTGCCCGAGCACGAGGATGATTCCCAGGAGGCAAAAGTGGAAATGGAGGGCATTGAGGGAGGTGATACGGTTGTGGCCCCTGTTGAGTATGACCTAGGTCTATTACTTCGATCCTTCTTCTAGCCGGAGGCGCAGGTCGCGATGATAATGACCTTGTGCATGAATTCATTGAACCTGGAGTTCCTGACATGCTGCCAAAATTTTATAACATTACTATTATGTTAGAAAATTAGTACTTGTAATATTCCACTAAATATTATTTAATAAATCCTCAAACATCTCATACACCATTGAATGATTGTATCATTACATCCTTTCAAACACATATACAAACAAGAGTTATAGTAACAAAAATAGCAAGTCGTGTAATGAAACTACAATGACATTATACATAAACACTCTCAGCCTGATTTGCACGTACTACCTGAGAATTATCCGATTCATGGGGGAAGTGGGGGGGTTCGTCATGTGATATGACAGGTGGTTGGGGAAAACAGGGTGGATGGTATATCGCGATAGAGTCTCCTCGAATATGGTGACGTTTGTTGATGGTACGATTATCCGAAGGGGTATTTATAAACCTTTGAAACGCGTTGACTGCTTTTTCATATGTTCTGAACGACTTATGATAGGCCCCTGAGAACCCTGTGACTTATCGCGAGCAATCCTCCCATGTTCGATAAACACGAGGCCTCCTACCAATGAAAGTGACGTAATATTTATCCATTATATCTGAAAACATCTACTCAACTTTTAGTTAACATATTATTATTATATATAAATAAAAGTAACATATTAATATTATATTAAGTTAAGAATATAATATGCATAGAGCTTATTAGGTCAACGTGATTGTGTTGCCCACATTGTCTTGGTTATATTTTTCCTAAATACGACCATCAATTCACGATTCGTTGCGGTTTGAGCGTTGTGAACATCGGGGTTTGATTCATCAACTGAATCATCTGAGGGTTCTACTTCGCATTTCTCGGACCATTCTGCAAAGAAAGGATTGTCTTCATTATACATCCTTATGTAATTATGAAGTATACAACATGCAATGACTATCCTCACTTGAGTTTTAATGAGAAATCTTGTTGGGATTTTTAGTATTGGGAACCGTTGTTTAAGTACCCTGAAAGTACGTTCCACAATGTTGTGCAAGGAGGCATGTTGCTTGTTGAAAAGCTCTTAGGGAGTGACATGGGGATTTGAACTATTAAACTCTAGAAAATGGTATCTTACCCCACGGTACGGAGCAAGAAACCCTCGCATGTTGGAATACCCCCCATCAACAAGGTAGTATTTGCTTTGTGGCACATGAAGCCTATTGAGGGGCCTTGAGAGTGCACTTGCAAGAACTTTTGAGTCAGGATTAGAGCCTTCCCATCCGGGGAGAACATATTGGAATAACATATCGAAGGTCACAAAACACATAACATTCTGTGATATTGGTTGCTTGCGATTTTGATATCGTTGTGAATCTCTCTTCGAAATTGAAACATCTATATGTGTACCATCATGGCTCCTACAATATCCTTGAACCAAGGATACACTGAAGGGTTGTTCAAGAGCTCAGGGGGCGTGGCGCTTGTAGCTTGCTTCACAAACTTGAGGTAGAGATCCAAAATAGCGAGAAATACACTATTAAAGAAGAGGCTAATAGTTGACCCTGAATGTTAAAATCTATCTTGCACGACCTGATTCTTTTGATTTTGAGCAACTGTGTAAAGGAGAATTGCCATGGCCTCCTCGACTATCATCCTCTGTGTATCTTGTAGGAGACCTATCGACCTCAATCAATTGCATAAACTCTTAAATGTAGGTGTACGCATGTGAAAGAGTTCGTATGCAATGTCCGGATGGCCGTTAAGTGTCTCCGTCACATATAAGGGTCCAGTAAGAATAGAGTTGTGTCGTCGTCGCCTTTCAGGACGGAGCGTCATATAGTAGACAGTTGCAGTGATGATGAAACCCATTGTCAACATAATGATCAATTCTTCATCGGACATGATGGGAGGTGCCATTAAACTTACCAATTTAAGGATAATGCAGAGTAACAAACTGTTAGAAGTTTATTTGAAAGAGTTACAAATAGACAAGCCTAATGAGGTGGTCACGACCTCCCAAACAATGTAAATAGATACGCTTGGCAATGGCTTGGGTCCATCGTGATGACTACTTCTGCTAATTGGGAATTTGTTTGCTCCACCCTAACACATAGTTCTATAAACATAGGCATGCCGATAAAGTTGTTTACCATCATTTCCTCCAATATCTCTATAAATCTACTGTATTGGTTGGTCGGGCCGTGGCGTTGAGTTGCAAGAGTGTTAAGAGATGTTTAAAACCCTTGCAAGCGTTCAAGTAGACCGAATGTTTGTTGGGGGGGGAGGGTTGTTCGATACGAGTCACCACTATTGTCGTGAACATGTTATACATGAGGCTCCCAGTCGGGGTCCAGCTCATCCTCGGCTAAAACTGTAGTCACCTCGGATACGCTTAAGTCAACTTCTTTGATGTTGTTGCGATAATCTAGACCTAATTTTTAGCTGAAGTCAAGAATGGTGAAAAAATATAAATAAATAAAATAAATCTCAAGCAAATCTACACGAAAAACTACAATTCCACCATGTTATTGATACCCTCTATCCTATGGTTTCTTGAGTTGCCAAAGGCTTCATCCCTTATGAAACACCATTTATTCATTGGAATCCTTTCAAAGATTAATTTGCGGGGATTACAGGGGCTTTAAATCCATGGAAGTCATCTCTGTCAAGATTTAGTGGCTACAAGGCATTGCATAACCCCACTACCATTTCTTGAGTGGAATGGGTTAATTATGTGTTAAGATGCATCAATATCATCCCTTATGATGTCTTAGTGAGCCATTGAATCTCATTGAAAGTCTACTGTTGGAGGGTTTCAAGGGCCTTGAAAATGTTAAAGTCAGCATCGGGTGCATAAAAAGAGCTTCAGAAAGGAAGATGCCCATTAAGAAAAGTAAAAAGGGATTAGACCCTTACCCAGCCCTGAGGTCGGCTCTTCTGATCCAAACCGTTCGAATCATTTGGTCAAACCTTGGATTTTCTATATTCCTGAAACGCCATATCGGTTTGGGATCCTATAGATGAAGGATCAATCAACTGCAACATATAATATAGATGGACTCTGAAGTTTATGCCCACAGGTCACTGATCTGATGATGTTTGGAAACATTTTACACGGGATTTCCAAATTGCTTGGACTTGGGGCGGGTGCTAATAAAAACTTAAATTGCAACCTCATTTTGGGATTGATCCCATAGTATTTTACATGAGAGGATGATTAAATTTAAGTGCCGATTCAGATTCCACCATGGGATTCTGTGGAATGATCGACTCCATCAATCTCAATACTAATCGCTAGGTGAATGGCGTGGTGGTTAGGCGTTGGGCTCAGGAGCCCAGAGGTCCTGCCATCGATTCCCCCCCTTCAACTACCTAGGGTGCACGTTAGGCTAAGCGGATAAGTGCTACGCAGGAGGAGTGGGCCCTTCGGTCTACACTGCTCCGGCATGCACTCTATGAGGTTCAAGGTCCAAATATCTCTGATATAAAAATAAATAAATGAAAAATAAAATCTCAGTACTAGTAAAGGCCAGCCTAGTCTAGCCTACTATGTTGATCCCATGAACCATTCTGGTATAAAGGAAAGGCACAATGCACACCACATGATACCAAAGCAGCACCATGGGTACAGAGATGCTCAAAACATTTTAGCTTGCATTTTGGAAGGTCTCCAAAATTAATCCAAAAAAAAAAAAAAAAAAAATTCCACAAATTATTAAACTTGAAGACGAGAGAAAAATATGTAACTGTCACAGGTTTTTCTAAAATTTACACATTATTATAACTCAAATCTCAACAGATTAATCTCCTCAGACAGAGGATTCATGGCAGCTGGGGCCTTTCGAGGTCTGGTCTTCGATCGAATATCTCTGTTGTCGAACTATCTGGAAATGCGTCGGGATAGGTGGCCAAAATCTTTGCCTTCATGCTTCTGAAACTCTTAAAAAAATGTCAATACAAGAATAGATGAAAACAACCTAAAAAGCAAGTGGAAACAAGGGAATATAAAAACAATGATGAAAACAAGCAATTATGGTAATGGTCGCAATTCGTGCACTTTCTTTGCCACGTGGCATGCATCCTTGACCAATCACCTTCATCCAAGTGGGTTAGACATCATGTGAACTTCACTTGGGCCAAAAAAATTACTCATCAGCGGTTTCGTACCAATCCAAGCACTTCAATATGGACCCTATGTTTAGGTATGAGCAGCCGTCTATATTAAAGAGCCCAGATTAAACGGTTATAATCCTTTGGTGTGCACTAAATTTAGGCTAACATCTGCTTACAACATGATGATTTGCATCTTAGAGGACTTGGATTCGCCAAAGATGTGTGCGGAATGGCAAAACTAGTGCAACTATTGATGCAACTGACACCCCCATTAATCTGCTCCAGAAATGAGGAACAACAATTGGATGAAAAAAATTATCAACTACAAGATAGTGAAAGATGCGACGTCAACCGTTGTAAAACTTAAAATATTATTTAGAAGGAACAAATAGTTTTTTAATTTTTTTTTGGCAAATTATAGCAGCATTAATGTGTAGCTTCCAAGTTATATTATGATGTGCAAAATTCATGTAGCTGACAACCCTCATCATCCCTGTTTAATGCCTACTCCATTCCTGAAGATAGAACCAAATAAGGTCTAGAAGTTAAAAGGAAAAAAAAAACACAGAAGAAAACTTGTTAAACAGTTACCACGAAAATAAGAAAACCAAAATGGAAGAACAGGGAGCATAACAAAGCATGCTCAGAAGTATAGACAATCAAAATGCGGTTAAATTGAGCTAGAAAGATGAGGTAAAATCTTAGAAGATGTACTGATCAAAAAAAAAAATCTTAGAAGATGATGCCAAGAGCAAAGACCTGCTGAAGATAAAATGGAAGCCACGTGATCTTCTGACTCCTGAGAGATCTTAAAAGAGTAATCAACATTATGAGGCCAGCTCTGATGCAAGTTACACAATAGAGTTTGAAGGATAATGATTCTCATCAACGATCCTCAGAGAAATTGAAGAATCAAAATCAAATTTTTTTTAAGGGTCGGGTCATATGGAAGTTGAAGAATCTATCCATTCGAGCCCATTTACAGAGATCAAACTAGTAATTACAATGATCCACCAGTGCAAAATCTGTCAAACTGAAGCAATCTAGATGACCTTGGGTTTAATAGATACCTGTTGCATGATTTCATCATCTGACTCAATGAATGAATCTGCAAAAGCGACCTTTGCAGTCCTATCCACCCCAAAAACAATGGCCCTCTTCTGTAAACGCTTGTATGCATCCATGGCATCCGAGCGGGAGGAAAGCTCCAAGAAAGCAAGCCCACGGTTCATTCCGACATTATTAGTATCTTCAACCAAGGTCAAATCCTCAACAGTCTCAAATCCGTAATGTTTTAACTTCTCTTTCAACTGAAACCAGGTTTGCATTACATGATAAGGACTATGAAATCCTCATTGTAAGATGATTACCAGAGAAAATTAATATGATAAATTTAAGCTCCAAGAAATCTAAACGTTCACCCTGATCTTCTTCATTGAAAACCTCTATTACATCATCCTCCTCTGTCAAAGTAATAGGTGGATAAACTCATTTCGAGCCTCAGGCCATCAGAAAAATTTCCTTGATAGCAAGTCAAATAGACCCATAATAAAATTTATACTTATCAGATAAGCCGAGGAACAATTAACCCGTGGAGCACTACTGTGAGATTGAAGGGATAATACCATCATGACATCATCACATATCGTCTGAAATGAAGGGGCAATGTACATGCTCCATGCCCTCTCTATCTAGTTTCAAGAATTTGATGAATTTGTGAGGTTTACAATTTACACGTAAGTTGGTTTAGCATTTTTTTATTTTACCGGTAAGCTGACTTAGCAATTTTCTTTTTTGATCGGTAAGCTGGTTTAACACATTTCATTCATTTTTGACAACAATTATTATCATATTTCATTAGGATTGGGGTTCATTAGTTAGGTATAAACTTCAATACTGGTTCAACTTGGCTTAAGTATGTTATTCATTTAATTACAAATAGTGTTGGCTTTTCATTATTTGGCATATAAACAAACTACAGAGGTGCATGAACCCTAATTTGGTAAAAACTTTTTCTTTTTTTATATACTTGAAGGTTGAACTCTAAGCTCCCAAGAACTTCGTAGACTAATTTTTTCCACTTTCTGCTTCTTAGGTATACATGTCTTGAGATAAATTGCATTCGCATCTATGAGGGTGAATTTGCAACAATTTTACTTTACTGCAATGTAGATAAATTTAGAGTGATTATAACATTCTCTAATTAGTTGATAAACATTATTAAAATTAAACTCTCTTGGATGCACGTAATATCAGTCACTAGGATCAGAGTGATCATTAATTTGTCGATAACTATATATATTGTTTAAAAAATTTGATAAATAAAATATAGTGGTGTAAACTATACTGAAAATTGTTGTCAGTGTGTCCACAATAAGAACAACTCATGTGACATGATTATATATTCAGCAAATGGTCACGGGGCAGGCCACCGTCAAAATGGACGGTGATATCTACCAAATAATCATGCATCAAAATATATAGACGCGGATATATATTGAGTAAACCAAGCCCATGATAAAGGAAATGCCCAAGAACTATTTGGGTGGCCGTCTATTCACTAAGAGGAAGAAATTTGTTACACCCTATCTAGAATTTGGGGCTAGCAACCTGTTTGAGTACAACAATATAAAATAAAAAAACCACCGGTTTGAATTGTATCCCCGCCCAACCAAAATTGGGATGAATTTTTTTAACACATAAATTTATCCTAAACTCATTCAACTGCAGTGCTTTTCACAAAAACTTAATACCCATGAATAAGTAAAAAGGTTCCTGTACAATATCTATTGAATGCTCAGAGACATGGGTCAAAATCTCAATTTTCTGGTACGTATCGGTCCAGCCCGAATCTGATATGTATCATTGAATGGTCTGATACATTGAATGTCTCGGGCGATACATCGCTGAAACATTACTCTATGTATGGGCCAAATTATTTGCCGATACTTTCATAAAATTAGTGTATCTAGTACCTCGAAATTATCGTCCAATAATTTCAAATTCTCAGACGAAACAACTAGATAAATTGGTTGTATCATCCGCTAATATGGATGATAATTTCATATGGTCCGAACTGATACCTGATGAACCATGCTCATAGACACAACACCGATGATGAATCTTTTTCGAGTTCAAAGAAACAGAAATCCTCAGGATCCATAATCCACAAGAATGTTGTAGCTATAATGATCGCAACTATATAACTAAAAAAAGTAATTTAACCTAATAGCACCTAAAATTTTCTTGTACAAAGAAAAATATAATGAGGCATATATGAAATCCTTCCAAATTTCGGGAGAAACAGAAATCCTTAGGATCCCTAACCCACAAGATTCTTCTAGCTGGAAATTGCAAATAAATACCTAAAAAATTATGCAATTTACACATCATACACATTCCAGATAAAACATTAACTAAAAATAAATAAATAAATAAAAACAAGGAAAAAAAAAAGAGCTATACCTTTTACAGAAACTGTACCATTATCCTTAGGTTTCGTTTCAGATTCAAGTTTTGGTTCTGCGTCCGTAAGTTTCTCTTCAATGATCAATCAAACCCTAGAAAACGAAAGCAAAAACGAGAATAAAAACCCTAGAAATTGACATAGATCGGGAACCTCAGAATTAGCTAGCATTTTTGGAAAACCCTAAGCTAGAAAACGTACTCTTAACAGAGGAGTTGGCGGTTAGCAGTTTCCTCAAGACGGCGTTGGCTGCTGTGCTTGGAGAAAACCTTCAGTGCATATTCTTCTGTGAAGTATACAAACAAGAGCTCAGACTCCGAGCTTTTCTGCGCATAAGGGGAAGAAATGGAGATGTCGGTTTCGCTCGGAAAGTGTCATCTTCTCTGTGGCGCCCATCGGAACTCGCGAACGAAGGAAAAGCTCAGAAACCCACCGAAAATGCTTGCTTTCTGCGCAGAAAGACGCTTTCCTCCCTTTCCCCAGCTCCCGAACGAGCCCTTAAGCTCCAAAGCACCCTTAGGCTAGTGCCTAATGTGGCTGGCCAGAATAATACAGACTATTATTATGAAGTGCTGTGGAAGTTCTGTAACTTATGTTTCTAATAACTTGAGACGTGACCGAAGTTGAAGTCTTGAGGTTATTCAGTAAGTTGATTGAAAGGTGTGTGCAACCCAATGCTTCAACTTATGTCTGTGTCTTGAATCTGTGTGGTAGGAGATTGGATTACGAGCTTGGGAGGAGGCAAATTCATGCATGTGTTATTAAAGGGAATTGGAGCAATTTGATAGTAGATAATGCCCTTGTTTACTTCTACTGTCACTGTGATGATCTATCAGATGCGCTTAGAGTACTCAATAGGATGCCCGAACGAGACGTAATGTGTTGGACCACAATTATTACGGCTTTGCGCACAATACGGCCAAAGAGAGCGGGGTTTTTCGATGTTTTTACAAATGCAATTTGATGGGTTTTCTGTGGGGAAGAGAAGGCTTTGAAATGCGGCAAACAATTACATGGTGCTATAGTTAAAAAAGTGTTCAAGGAAGATGTGTTTATGGGGAGTTCCTTAGTATGCATGTTTGTTAGATGCGAAGAGGTTTTGAGTGCTAGAAAAGTGTTTGATGGAATGCCACAGAGAAACATGTAATGAGGAGGCGATAAGCTTGTTTCAAAAAATGAAAAGGCACCGCATATTTGCGAATAGTTTGACAGTAGTTAGCATTCTTAGTGCATGCGGCTTGATTGGATCTTTATGCACAGGAAAGGAAACCATGCTCAAATCCTAAGGAATTCAATCCAGAGCAACACATACGTTGGGAGCACGCTCATATGGTTTTATTGCAAATGCGGGGCGTTTGATTATGCAGCTAGAGTTCTACGAGCCATGCCTCTAAGAAATGTCCTCTCGTGGACTGCGATAATTTTGGGCTATGCCCGTCTCGGGTATGGGTCAGAAGCACTTGAATGCTTGAACGAAATGTTGTGGGAAGGTGTGAAGCCAAACCTATTTACCTACTCCCCGGCTTTCAAGGCGTGTACTAAATTAGAAAATATTAGGCAGGGAAAATGGATTCACGCTTCCACAAATAAGACCCACGGCTTGTCGAATGCCTATGTGGGCAGTGCCCTTATTGGCATGTATGCTAAGTGTGGATCCCTTGTAGATGCTTTTCGTGTCTTCGAGAGGATGCCAGAGCGCAACTTGGTTTCTTGGAAAGCAATGGTTTTACGCTATGCAAGGAATGGGCTCCACCAAGAAGCATAGCTCATGTATCGAATGCAAACAGAAGGGATAAAGGTTGACAACTTTGTCCTCACGGAGGTTCTTAGTTCTTGTGGAGATGTTCAATTATGTTTGGAGATTTCGTCCTCAACGTAATTCCAGTCGAATTGATTTATCTTTACCAGTTGGAATTTGGTGTATATAGAAGCTCTTATAAGTGTATAGAATGCTGGTGTCCAAGTCAAATATGATTGAATTAACACTGTCCTGTCATTAATGGGAGAGTGGTGGGACCAATGGTACCTGGTTTTTGGTTGGGTTGCTCTGCAGTTTGCTGATTCCCCAGAGAGATGTAGCCCAAACTCTATAAGTTGGTAGAAGTTCGAGGTGGGTAGTGGAGTAGAAACATGATAAGTGTTCATGGGAATGCAATGTCCCTGTCGCCATCATGGGTTAAAATATCGGGTTACCGATACGTATCGTCCGGTCTGTATTGGACGATACATTGAATGTATCGTTCGATACATTCAATACATTTGAATGTATCGAACGTTACATTCAATGTATCGTTTGAGTCCAATACCGATACGTGTCGTGAATTTATTGATATTAGATTCACTTATACTTTGCTGTAATTCTGATTGCTCGATCTAATCCATGCATCTTAGTACTGAGGCTCATCATAATCCTCATCATTGTACTCGTTTCCTTTGTCTATCTAATTTGGGATGCAGAGGGACATGATAAATCTTATTTGGGGTATCTCTTTCTTTTCCTTGAACATAAGATCCCGTGTTGTATTCAGTCGAATGCCCGGAAACATAATGTAAGGAATGATGTTTTGTGAAGGTTATACAAAATATTGTGCTCATCTGTACCAGATATGATATCCCACACAGCTAATCAGGCCATTTGTGTCAAAACCCCCACTCATGCTATGTTTTTTTTCCTCCATATATCCTGGGTTTCGCTTTTTGCATTTAGAAGATGCTTGCCTTCTCTTTTTGACATTGTGGCTGTCTATGTTTCATAAGTCAAACCTATCTCGAATCATTTCTAATTTAAGACACCCGGAGGGGTAGCTCAGTTGGTCAGGCTTTGGGTTTGCTCCCCAATGGTCACCAGTTCAAGTCCCCTTAGGGCCATTGGAGTATTACCCGGTCGTTAGCTCCAGGGCCCCGTAGGATTAGTCGAGGTGCGCGCAAGTTGGCCCGGACACCCACAGAAATTTAAAAAAAAAAAAAAAAAAAAAAAAAAAAAAAATTCTAATTTAAGACATTTCAGATTGCTTATGAATTATGACCACTATGAAGACAATTTGAGAAAGATGATCATGCATCCAAATTGGACACCTCAGTTCATTTATAAAAATGATGACTGAAAAATACTGTTTTTTGTGCAAATTTGAAAGCTTATATTTATCTGAAACGTGATTAAAAAAATAAAAAGAGCAGATGTGTCAAGCTTCGGGGTGGAAATTGTTAGAATAGTCCCACATTGCCTGTGGGCTTGGAGGTCTTGGGCTACATATAATCTGGCCTTGCTCACTTTTTAGGTTGAGTTAGGCTCGTTAGATTTCTTATCAAAACAGACCTTTCTCCACTCTACCGTGATAAGAAATCCAACGGGCCTAACTCAACCTCACAAAACCAGCTTGTAAGGTGAGGATGGCCCAAGATATAAAGAGCCCAAGAAGCCATCCCACAGCAGATGTGGGACAAATCCAACAGAAATGTCATCAGCCCTGATGCAACTATCAAGTACTCTTGGGTAACCATTACTTATGCTAATTTTTGTGCCCTTTCATGCCAATCATTTATATCTTATTTATTTATTAAATATATAATTTGTCTAACTGTATATTTGTTTAGCTTTAGTTGTATCATGTAACTGTGTCATGCATTTGACATCTTGGGGTATCTACGAGCAAGGATCAAAATCTCGGTTTTTCGGCACGTATCAGCCAACTCCAAAACTGATATGTGTTGGCTGATATGTATTGTTTTGGACAATACATTGGCATGTATCGGCCGATACATTCCAAAATATATGGGTCAATACATACCATGCATCGACATGGTCTGCTTTGAAACCGATACATATCGATTTCATCTGGAATTTTGACCATGTTTACGAGTGTCTTCCTATGGAGAAATTGTGTTTCTTAGGTGGTCATGACAGGTGTCATGATTTGGCTCATAACATGGGGACGATTGACTTTCCAGATCAGTTTAAACCTTAACAAATAGATAGTATAAGGCTGTGATGATGATGTATAGGTTCACATATGGATAATACAATGTGACAAATATAGAGCTGTGGCCCGTTGATTAGATGGTCCATATCGATTAGCTATGTGGACTGATTGATGGTCCATACAGTATGATGATTAAGTTAATTCAGAGGTTAATTATACTTTTTATTGTCTCTTTGTATCTTTTTATGATTGCCAATTTGTAGTGCCCACGGATAATGAATTATATAATGTGTCTAATTTATAACTTCAAAACATCATTTGTGCCCTTAAATATTTTAATATAAGTTTTAATATTGTATATATATTTTTATAATCTCCAATTGTTTTCGAAACTTTCTCAAATTTATCTGAAATGAACTGAAATGACTCCAATCGAAATATTGCCAAAAACAGAATTTGTTACTTATGCCTCTAAGAAGGGGGGGGTGGTCTCCTTGTCTTAGGGGCTTAAAAAAGAGCTGGTATTAGGTATCTGACCCGAGTGTCAATGTTGCTGGTACTCAAATAAATTCGGGTCACCGTCCTCTAACTCAAAGCGATCAAAGGCTATATAAAATTAATGATATGTTGGATTTACAAGGTAGCCGGTAATTTTAGATGGCATTTGATTGTCTTGAATCGGATGATAGCTATAGTTTTTCATTCAAAGACCTTTAGATTATGACTAACTTATCATACAACACACATGATAATTCCACGAGACACACATCCCAGAAAGGTAGCAAGTCACCTAGCAATTGGACAGCTTACCTAATACTAGTAAATAAGCCTAAGTTAATTGTTCTTATTATTTTTTTTGGGTTACCTATCAATTATTATGCCTTGCTTGACAAAACTCATGGGAATTTTTTTTTTTTTTTACTTTCCATGGGTTGGTGAAGAAAAAAACTCATGGGAAGTTTTTTTTAAAAAATAAATCATAGGTCTGTAAAACTTTTTTTGCCAATCGTTTGATTAATAAGCCGTAAAATTTGATATGCCACCATTTCTCTCTTATCCAACCGTTTCCTCTTTGATGTTTTCAGTTTATTGGACAGATGGTTGCTTCTGTTGTGGAGTTGAGTTTTGTCGAACAAGGCATACAAGTTACCGAAAAGCTGGGCAGTCCACAGCAAGATACCTTATCAACTGGGTAGTCCACAGCAAGAATCGGTAGCATATGGAATAGAAACAAAGAAAACAGACCAAGGAAAAAAAAATTGATTTGACTAGGCCATCAAAGAACTCAAGCACAAGAATTCTCACTAAAAATATCATCAAAGCAACATAAATCATCCTTAAGGCCAAAATAAAGAACATACTTGACAAATAAAAAGAAGCCAGAAAACAGCTGAATTCAATGAGAAGCCAAACGAAACAGAGAAAAAAAATTTAAATCAAGATTAATATCTAAAAGGTTGAATGAATGTGCTAACTTATTTATTTCCTTTGAAGTTTTTCTACACCGATAGTAAGCAATAAAACCAAAAGAACATCAAATAAAGAAAATGAAACATACCAAAGAGCATCAAGCAAACCATTCAAACATACCAGAACATGAAACATACCAAGAACTAATCTAAAGACCAAATCAAAGGACTCAACTAAAATTAAATAAAGAAATCGAAAGACTCACCTAAAAACCCCCAATAAAATAATAGAAACCATCACAAAAAACCAAAACAAAGACACCAAAGTAGACCAAAAAATAAAATAAAAATCAAAAGGAACCCTAAATAAACAATTCAAATAGAAATCCTAAGACACACTGAGTAACCATCAAAATAGAACATGAATAAACCATAAGAAATATATAAACATATAAAGAACCTACTCTCAAAACCCAATGGTCGAATTCGCCTTAATAATTCTCGAAAGCCAAAAACCCCCATCTTTAAAATCCCATTACAAATCACGATTAATCATCCCAGAAAGCCAAAACCAAAAAAAAAAAATCCAAATATAAAAAAGAAAAGAAAAAAAGAAACACAAAACCTATTGAACATGAATGCAAAAGTCCCAAAACAAATCTATCACTTTTTTTGACAAAAACTCTGAGGGAGATGAAAACCCATATCTTAAAATCCCATTAAAATCACCCTAACCATCCCATAAAGCCAAAACAAAAACCAAATCAAGAACAAAACAAGGAAAAGAAACACCAAGCCCTTTGAGATGATTAAAAAATATTGAAAAATACCCAAAACCAATGTATATAAAACTCAGATCAAATATATATACCTTTTGAGAACAGATTGGCTATCGACGATTTTGGCAGGAGGGGAGGTTGTTTGGCAGTTGCTGCAGCCGATGGATTAATAGGCTGCGGTGGAGTATTCGATTCTCGTTCTTGGGTCATCGGATTCATTGTACGATAAGGAACCATCTTCTTCACTTTTGATTTCAAACAAGAATCACAAGTAGATGATCTAGGATTGAGGCGTAGAAAAAGGTTCCGAGAATGAGTAAATTGAAAGAGACCGAGAATGAGATCAATTCGCAGAGGAAAATTTACCTGACAGGCCCTGTCAGATATGCCTTTTACGTCAAAAGCCCTGTAGTTTCACTTTTACCCAAACAAACCCGCTGCGCGCCGAGCTGACGCACGCCTTTAGGAAATGCCCAAACTACCCCCAATGTAATAAATAGGGGAAATTTACCTAACCGGCCCTGTCAGATACAGCTTTTACGTCAGAGGCCCTATATTTTCACCTTTACCCAAATTGACTGAGCCTAAGACTTAAGGATAGCAAAGTTCAATTACTTTCTTTAATCTTCTTCCTCATTTTAATCTGCACAATTTTAAAAATCGGTGGCGAAGGTCGTCTTCTCCTCAATCAAACTATTAGATTTTATTTGGATGAGATACACCTTTTTTA
Source organism: Chloranthus sessilifolius (assembly GCA_021018995.1). Taxonomy (NCBI): domain Eukaryota; kingdom Viridiplantae; phylum Streptophyta; class Magnoliopsida; order Chloranthales; family Chloranthaceae; genus Chloranthus; species Chloranthus sessilifolius. The sequence goes on from CM037586.1 coordinate 8,255,752, forward strand.
GAGATTATTAGAATAAGGAAGAAGAGGATGCACTTATATAATTTAAAATTTTAAATATTTACATTTTCTATGTTTACGCCGATGTGAAACGAGATCTATTCGATCAAACTATTTGAGGCTATTTGGATACAATATAAAATCGATAGTTCTAAAGATAGATATGAGAAGAAAATGCGATATATGATTTAAATTTTACAAATATATCGACTATGTACATAATCGGTACCGATCATTTTAAGAGTCGTCATCGACTCTGTACAGAGTCGTCATCGACTCTATACAGAGTCGCCATCGATTATATAGAAATAAAAAAAAATAAAAAAAAATAATGTAATCGATGATGATTCAGTACCGAGTCAATGACGACTCGGTATAGAGTCGTCATCGATTACATAAAAAAAAAAAAATGTAATCGATGACGAACTTAGTATGAATCGATGATTTAATGATCGAAATCGCCATCATTATATACAAAAAAAGATAAAAAAAAAATAATAATAATTTTTTTTTATTTTTATATAATCGATGACGACTCAGTACAGAGTCATCATCGACTCGGTACTGAGTCGTCATCGATTACATAAATTTTTTTTTTTTTTTTATGAAATCGATGACGACTCTGTACCGAGTCGTCATCGATTCGGTACAGAATCATCATCGATTACATAATTTTTTTTTTATATAATCGATGGCAACTCTGTATAGAGTCGATGACGACTTTGTACAGAGTCGATGACGACTCTTAAAATGATCGATGCACTATACAAAGTCGACATCGATCGCGTACGTAATCGATATCGCTTTTTTCTCATATCTATCTTTGGAACTATCGATTTTATATTGTAGCCTTCAAATTAGACGGCATAGATCTCGTTTCACATCGCGTAAATATAGAAAAATGTAAATATTTAAAATTTTAAATTATATAGGCGTATCCTCTTCTTTCTCATTCTAATTTGTTACAGTCTCTAACGAAAAAGGTGTATTTGGTCGATCCAAATAGCAGCTCGGAATAGTTTGGATTGGAATAGATCTCGTTTCACATCGCATAAACATAGAAAAATGCAAATATTTAAAATTTTAAATTATATAGGTGTATCTTCTTCTTCCTTATTCTAATCTACTACAGTCTCTAACGAAAAAGGTGTATCTGGGTCGATCCAAATAGCAGATCGGAATAGTTTGGATTGAGGAGAAGACGTCATCATCTTTGCCACCTTTGACTTTTAAAAACTGTACCAGATTAAAATGAGGAAGAGGATGATGTTTTTGTGCGTTAAAGAAAGGGGGTAATTTGGGCATTTTGCTAACCTAAGGGTCGGCTAGGCTTGGAGCTGGTCGGTTTGGGTAAAGGTGAAACTACAGGGCTTTTGACGTAAAAGGTGTATCTGACAGGGCCGATCAGGTAAATTTCCCAATAAATAGCCGTCCTCTTTTCAAATCATTTACTGTTTACCTTTTTTACTTTTTACTTTTTCATTCGAAGTCGGTGGAGAGTCGTTGTCGCTTCGTGGACGCTAGCGTTCAAATCTACAACCTTCAAGCTACCAAATCTGTAAGTTAGAATTAAAATTACCTTCCATTGTTATAGATTTTTTTTCTCCTCTCTTTGGTGCATATTTTGACATAATTTTTTAAGGTTTTCCCATATGTAATCGATATCGATCTTATATGCAATCGTTACCGATTACATATTGAGTCGCTATCGATTACATGTAGAGTCGCTATCGATTACATGTAGAGTCGAGCATCATATGAATTAATTTTCCTATAATTATTACCCTCGATGCCATAACCCATAATAAATCATACGAGATTTTATATTTATCTCAGTCGACGTTCAATTTATTGCCAACTACCCTTTTGTAAAATCATTATGACAAGTTAGCTTGGAAGAATGAGAAAATTTAATACAACGATTCGTATTCCACTATCTAGGAGCTTTAAATACAGGTTTAGTTCGTCCTTGACAAACCTATCAAACCTATCATCCCTATCAGCCCATATTTTTTTCAATGTCAGACGACGAAGAAAAAACCTACTATAACCCAATCAAGTTCGAGCCTGTATGGGGGGACCCACCACCACCACCAGAACCAGATCCTCTGCAGTTCCTGTGGGACGAGTACGATGAAGTAATGGAAATTTTGGCGAAGGAAGAAGGAAGAAAAGAAAAAGAATAAAAGAAAGAAAAAGAAACTTAAGACGGAACCACCCGCCTCTCCACCCCATCTACCACCTGCTCTTCATCCATCTTCCTAAATTTTAGTTAGAAGCGGAGGACCGCTTTTATCGAAGAATTTTCCTTAGGACGTTGCTGTAATATTTTATTTTTATTTTTAATTATAAATGAAATATTATGAATGTAATTGAAATTTTTTGAAAGTAAATGAAACATTTTGATTCAATGGTGACTTCATGAAATCTTTTGAGTCAGTAAATTAAATATTTTCAATATAAATAAATATTTTGAGATCATTGCGACTTTATATTGAGTCGATGGTGATTTCATATGTAATCGATATTGATTACATCTAGACTCGATATCGATTACATATAGAATCGGTACCGGTTATATATAGACTCGATATCGATTACATCTAGAGTCGGTATCGATTACATATATAGTCGATATAGGTTTTATATATACATTTCATTCAATATTTAAACTATCCTTGTTAGTATGTGGCTCAGTCCTTTCTTTTTTATTACAGTTCATTTCAAAAGGCTGTCAAGATGGTTGTACACCGAGCTGTTGCCAAGTGTTCGCCCAGTGCCATTTCGAATCTCTACGAAAATGTTACCCCAGATCGGAAGAAGTTGCTGAGAGATTCAGTTTTTGGTGGAATATTTCAAATGCCTAAGGGTGTGGGATTTCTTTCCGATGTGGTGGATGCGATGTTGACATTTTGGGTTGAAAAAAACCACTTCCGAATTGGGAAGACTGATGTCTATCTTCGGAAGATAGACATTGCATTGATACTGGGCCTTGCCGTAGTTGGCCCAGAAAAGTATACCCCATCCGTTAAACCATCGGAAGAACAAACCATTCGATACAAATACTTTCGTGGAACGTCTCTTGGAAAAATTCTCTGGTCTCTTATAGATGCTATAATTTGGAGAGCGAAAAGTGATGAGGACTTCGTAAAGTTGTCCCTTCTATTTGTGCAGTGCATATTTCTCTTCCCCGGGTCCCACCATCAGCTTTCGGAAGACCACATCGACCTCATCGATGATGTGGAGACCTTTAACCGAACTCTGTGGGGTCTGCACGTCTACCAAGACTTGATCAAGTATATAATGAAGGGCGCGGCGAATAGAAAGACTGCCGAGATGTATAAAGCCCTGACGACTTACAATACATATGGATGCATATGTGTACTTCAATGGTGGGCTTATGAGATCCTGCCCGATATATCGCCATCCCAGCTAGGCCTCGAGGACCCTTTCCCACGACTACTGAAATGGTCGGACAGGGCGCAGTCAAGGATCAAAGGTTACACTCGCGGACAGATGCTAGACAGCAAGGTATGTGGTATATTGCGAATTCAAAAAGCAACTTACCGATTCATTCTAGAATCGATAACGATTCATTAAAAAATCGATAACGACTTTTTAAGAAGTCGATAGCGACTTAGTACAGAATCGTTATCGACCACTTATGAAGTCGATAGCGATTCATTTCGGAATCGATAACGACTTACTAAGTAGTCGACAACGATTCATTAAATAATCGATAGCGATTCAGTAACGAATCGATAACGATTTATTAAATAGTCGGTACTGATTCTTTACATAATTGAGAATGATTTATTATATATACGATCATTTTATTATGTTATTTATCATGTTTCCTTTTTCTTTCAAAAGGTTCGCGCTCCCCTGGTGCCTCAAGGCTTTGAATTAGAGATACCCGTGTTAAGAGAATATCTACGGGTTCAAAAGGAGGTTGGGGGGAAGAGGAAAGAACCGGTCAAGAAAGCTGTGAAAGAGATGCGGCCGAAGAAGAAAAGAAATTACATTCCGATCGAGAATATTGAAGAGGAAGAATGGGATGACGCATCGACGTCAGAAGAAGAACCCCCCTCGAAAAAGGGCCCCGTCCATATGGGAGAGGGTCGGCCAAGAACTAGGGGGGCCACCAAGGAGAGCCTGATAGCGAAAGATAGCCCAGCTGAACCGTCCACCTCCAATGATTCTTTGTTGAGGAGGGTCGATCGTTTGACGCTGCAGAACTTGAAGCTCACCTAAAGAGTGAGCGATTTGGAGGGAGAGAATAAGGCCCTAGATAAACGTTGCGCTTCTGTAGAGAAACTATGCAACTCCTTCAAAGAGAGGCTGAATTCAAGGGATGCAGAGTTGCAGAAGTTAAATTACTACAACTCTTTGGTCAGAAAGGGCCAGTCGAATATAAAAGAACTCCTTGAAAATTTATTGGAGGCGAGACCTAAGGTATATGTTGAAATCTGGTTTTATATGTTCAGTTTTGTTAACATAAATTGATATCGACTGTATATAGAGTCGATACCGATAATATATGCAATCGTTATCGATTATATATACAGTCGATATCAATTATATTTATAATCAATATCGACTCTATATATAATCGATAACGATCATATATAAAATCGATATCGACTATATGTACAGTCGATAATGATTATATTTAAAATCGATTTGGACTTTTTAAAATGTGAACCAAAAATTAATTCTTATTTTGCACCATTATTTCGATGTACAAGATGTGGCTATAGAGAAGCTGATATCGAAGGTGTGCGACACAGCCGTCGATAAGGAACCATCAGCTCCTGTGCATCAGGTTCCTCCTCCTCCCATTGATGAGGTGATGGCAGCTGCTGACGAGCAGCCTGAGACTCAAACTGATAAGGGTCCTGCTGGTGAAGAGAAAACCTCTTCCCAATTGCCTCACCAACAAGCTGAGCCTCACTTAAGACCTAGGCAAGCAAAACTCAGCAAAGTAATTGCCGTCAAACATAAGGCACAGCGAAGGGTAGCGGCTGTAAAGAAGCCTATCGAGAAGGCCAGTGAAGGACCAATCAGAGCTGGACCAAAGGGCGATCATTCTGCGTCCCGGTTCTACGGTAAGATGCTCTCGAGCTTCCACCTAAGTTGACAGCGGAGCAAAAATATATGCTAGACATATGAAACAAGCCTCTGAAGGAGGACGAGTAAGTTATTCTTCCCTGAATCCTTAACTTTATTATTATATATTTATCGTGAAGATTAGTTAAGTTGGCCATTATTTATGCAGCGAATATGTAAACACTGTCGGCAAGTATAAGCTGGTGGTGCAATCCTTCAGATGTCTGGCGGCCACGCAGTACCTGGATAACTTTGTAAGTTTAACATACTGTAGGCAAAATCAAGAATAGTTAAAGCTGTCGACGACTCGAAATAGAGTCGATATCGATTCATTATAGAGTCGATGACGATGACTTACATCATCGTTATCGACTCTCAAATTAATCGATATCGATGGCTTTTAGAGTCGATAACGATGACTTATGTAATCGGTATCAACTCTGTAACTCATCGATATCGATTCATTGGAGAGTCGATAACGATGACTTAAGACATCGTCATCGATTACTTATAGAGTCGATAACGATTATGTATTTAACTCTAACTGCATATTTTAATCTAACTGCATTGGTTTCAGGTTATGGGCGCCTACCTGAGACATTTGGAAGTAATTGATGATAAAATTTATCCTGGTAAAAATCTCAAAAACTTCCTTATGGACCCTACCGCGCTGACGTACATGGGCTATGAACTGAGAGATTTCAACAAGTTCCTGCTTGCTTAAAAATTATACGACCAATTGATCGAGGTTCAAGTTCAACGGTGGGCTGCCTATAGACAAAAAGAGACCAAAGGGAAGAAGCTGATGGAAACTTTCTTCTTCAATGAGCTTCGGTATCTGTGGGCTCACGAATGCAGCGTAGTATGCTTTTATCCTCTTTATAATTATTCTTTTTAATTTTTCTATCACACCCTTTGAGATTATATTGCTTTTTTATAGATATTTATGCCAATACATTCAGAACAACCACTACACTGGGTGCTTGTGATCGTGAAGGTAGTCGAACGATCGATAATGATCATCAACCCTATATTTAATAGGCCCTCCATGGAAAGATATGTGTCCCAATTAGTAAGATATTTTGTTATCTTTTATCATTGTTAGCTTAGCATATCTCGACACCTCCTCTTTATTATTTTGAAATGCACCCAATACCTTCCGTGATTTTATATTAAATGCGGTGACTCAGCGATCACGAAGAACTATCCTTGGCCATCTAGTGATGCTTGATCAAAGCCCTCCCCAACTCGATTGTGGAGTGTTTGTTGTGAAGTATGTCGAATACTTCATAATGAGGAAGAAATTTGACTTCGCGCAATCAGATATAGATAGGATCAGGGCAGAAATTGGCCATATATCGCTACATACATGTGAAAGGGCGACAGTAGTGTGGTTGTATTTTAATATTTTTATAAATGTAAATGAAATATTTTTTGTTAATGAATTATTTTGAATATAATTGCTCCATTTTTATGTAGCTGTGGTTAAAAAGTAAAAATCGCAGTCATTATCGACTACATATAGAGTCGTCATCGACTATATAACTAATCGGTAACGACTCTGTATGTAATCTCTATCGACTATATATAGAGTCGTCATCGACTATATACATAATCGATAACGACTCTGTATAGAGTCGCTATCGACTTTATATAGAGTCGTCATCGACTGCATAAGTGATCGATACCGATTCTTAAATGAATCGATATCGACTTTATAAATAGTCGATGGCAACTCTATATAGAGTCGACATCGATTATGGATACAGTTGATGACGACTCTATGATTAATCGGTAAAGACTATATTACAGTAAAAAAATATGGATTCTGAATTTTTCGTTTACATTCAATTTATCATTATTACAAATATACACTGTCAACCCATCGGTCCCACTGTCATGCAGCTCCTGCGATTGTGACCATATTCACTGCACCTGCTACACTGTAGTGCCCTAACCTCACCCTTAGATCTTATCCTTCTCTTTCTCGAACGGCCGGCTTGCTTTCGGCAATAATAGGGTGGTCTCATTTTCATATTTTCAGGGAGTTGCTCTGCTGGAAACTCCCATTGACTTTTATCGAGGGTGGGAACCCATTGCTCGTCGTATGTTTGTCTAAAGCAAGCGGTGAAAAACCATTTCTCACAAAAGTTATGGTAGTCGTAACTTCTTCGATTGATGGCCGCCACGGCATGGGAGCAAGGCAAGCCATGAATGTGCCAACGACGGCAACTACAGGTCTTGTGTTCCAAGTCGACATGATGAATGAAATTTCTGGAATTGACTTGAAATTGATCGGGCCCGTATGGTTGAGCTCTCTTTCTACCGGCCCATTGCAACACCTTCTTCATGTGCGCGTCTGCTTTCGGGCAGAGAAGGGTGGTCAATTTCTCAGATATCTCTCTGTGTTTTTGAAAATGATCGACGACTTTCTCTCTAGTAGTTCTGATTAAGTCGATAATTGGTCTCTCTCGAGCTATCTTTAGTACGCTGTTTAAACTTTCGATAATATTCATAGTCAGGGAATCGTACTGCCTTCCTTCCATATGTGCGCGTGCCCAATGCTTCGGATCTATTTTCAAAATATATTCTACGGCCTGAGAATCAATAGGATCTTTTTTCATTTCGTTAATAAAATAATCATATTTCTCTTTCGAATATGCACGCGTAGCGCACCACCATAGACCCTTCACATTGTTCCTGGGATACTTGTGCTGCAAATTTTGTGTCATATGCCGCATGCAGTAGTTGTGATATGCGTTAGGGAAGATACGTTTTACCGCATTTATTAAACCCTTCGACCTGTCCATAATAAATACGAAATCTTCGTTAAACACACCGATCATGAACGCACCTACCCATTCAAGAAACCACATCCACGTATCCTCTTCTTCTAACTCGACCACAGCAAATGCTAACGGTAATATATGACCATTACCGTCTTGTGCAGAGGCGATAAGTAGGATCCCTTCGAAACGTCCTCGTAGGTGTGTGCCGTCTACAAGCAATATGCGACGAAGTGTATTGGGGTAGCTTCCGATATATGGGCCAAAACTCTAAAAAAATCTTTGAAACTTACCGTCAAGAGTAAGTTGAAAGGATGTTTGTACATTAGGATCTACCCTCTCCATCTCCTTCACGTAGGCCGGTAGATCAACAAATTGTCCTTCCCAACTGCCTCTAATATCATTAAGGGTAAGTTCTTTTCTCCTCCAAGCCTTTGCATATGAGATTTACACATTATAAACTTTTATAATATCAAACATTATCGACGTTGGTTTGTAGTCGAATCCTTCCATAAGTTTATCTCGTACATAGTTCGCTATGAAGGAGATTGTTGCATTACGGTGATCGTGCGGTTCGATCTTAGCGGCTCCGCATGTGTGAGTACTATTGAATGTCTTGATTTGGAAAGAATCGAGCCTAGTCAATTTAGAAGCGTGTATTCGACAGAACAATCGGGTTCGTAGCATCTGGTTGTCACTCGATAACTAGAGGTCCTCAAAGGCCGAATTTGAAAATTTTTCTCCACCGTGTGCTCTTTCAATGCTTTTTGAAATGTTTGTTTGTCTCAAAAGATCTCTCTAATTTTAAATGTCTAATTTCGATATTCAGTTTCTACCTCTTCATCAGAGGAGTCGCCCGATGTCTCTAACATTTCGTAATCTCCGTCTACTAGGGGATTGTCAATGTCTCTCACAAAAAATTTTGGATTCTCTTTGATAAACCTATCCGGTTCGCTTTCATATTCTTCTTCTAAGGTATCTTCATTAGTGGCTTGAGGATGACTAGGCCATTCACTAGCGGTGTTCTCGGGTGGTTGACTAGATCCTTCACCGAAGGGGTTCTGATGTGATTGACCGGATCCTTCACTGAATGGATAATGGCGTGGTTGGCTAGGCCCTTCACCGAAGGGGTGCTCATGTGTATGGACATGGGGTTGAGTTTCTCTGGTAATTCCCATCGATGGCATGGTAGAACATAAATCTTGAGTAAACCAAGTTGTCCATCCACCGGGGAAGATATGACTGAAATCGTCGGTATTCACCACTTCTGAAGTGTAGTCTAACCATTGACTACATTGTTGTGACCCATGCATGTATTTTACTGGGCCATCATACGATTCAATCAGAGCATCGTTTAAATCAAATGTTGCTTTCCCTCTGCCATCGTTCGTCGCAATATAACCGTCATCGCCTAACGGGACAATATCGTATACAGTTTCATCCTCAAACTTACATGGCTGAAATGAATGAGTCACAAAATCAGTCCCACCGAGATCTACTTGTTCAGCTTCAACTGAGAAGGATGACGGTTCCTTAATAATGAATACTTTTATAACGTCCACCGCGGATTTATAAAACGTAAATAAGGTAGCCAAATCATCAGAGTCCAAAATGTCGACAACCACAGGCGTATTCACTATCTTCATATGAAACTTTGAAATCGCATTTCATCGCCATAAAGCGGACAATGAGACATTCACCTTATGAATTGTTCATAAGAAATATCAGTTGAAATGTTAATAAGCCTCCGCCGGCCACCTTCATACAAGCCATCATCGTTTACAAGAAGACCATCATAGTGACAAAGAAGAGGAATCCTCACGTCCGTCATCGTCTGTTTAAGAATGAGAATGAAGGAGTCATAAGATTCATGAAACAAAAGAGAAAAGACGACTATAAATCTTAGTCGATTGTATATAGAGTCGATAACGACTACATATACAATCGATATCGATTGTAAATACAATCGTCATCGACTCTATATAGAGTCGATATCGATTGTATATAGAGTCGATAACGACTACATATACAATCGCTATCGATTGTGTATACAATCGATATCTATTGTATATGTAGTCGTTATCGACTCTATATACAATCGATATCGACTCTATATGGAGTCGATGACGATTGTATTTGCAATCGATATATATTTTTTAAAAAATGGATCGAAGGATATAAAGATTTTTCTTATATTACATGAATAGGAGATACTGCATCACTAAGAGACACTAATAAACTGAAAATGGGGTTTAAGTAGGATACCTCGCGTCGCAAGGACAAACTGCAGGGTCTTTTTGCCACAATGAAGAAATGCAGGGGCTTCTTCTCCCAAGCCTCTGTTTTCTTCTTCAAAATAGCAGATCGGAGCAGATCAGACTAAGGAAGGAGACGTCGTCTAGGGTTTTGCACCTCTAACTTTTTTGCAGGATAAAATGAGGAAGAAGAGGATGCTTTGTTGGTTAAAGAAGGTCATAGAAGGGGGTAATTTGGACCTTTTACTCTCCTTAGGGTCGGCTAGGCTTGGAGCTGGTTTGTTTGGGTAAAAGTGAAACTACAGGGCTTCTGACGTAAAAGGTGTATCTGACAGGGCTTGTCAGATAAATTTCCCATTCGCAGAGGCCCAAACTGTCAATTACTATTGCACCAATTACGATGACCCCTAGAGATTGCGTCACTTACACGGATTTCTCATTGTGTGACTTGCACGAATTTTTATGAATTGGAAGTCCATGCAAGTCACTTTTCATCTATTGATATTTTATGATTTGTTGAGAAAATCTATTGATGTTAACAGAGGAGAAGATAGAGATTTTTCATTAGATGGCACAAGAAAACATATCCATTAAAAGTATGGAAAAAGAATGTGTACACGTCGATAAAAAAAAAAATGGCATTCGAGCCTTATTAAATGTATACAGCTCAATATTTGATGGTCCTTCATCAGATGATGCTTGGCCTCGAAGATTGTTGATGGGTTGGCTAGGGAGCCTACCTTCCTCTCGTTGGCTTAACTGATTTGTCAGTTGACTAAATTGATCTATCATCATCTGCTGGAAAGCTTGCATATTCCTCATAATCTTTTCCTCCAAATCGGAATCTTTTGAAACGGTGGCCTGAGATTGATTAAAATTCTGAATTCCAGCAACTACTTGGAATGGAAACAGGCTATCACATTGTATGTTCAAAGCCGGATGAAGATGGGTTTACTCACCGACACCACCCCACGGCCCCAAAACAAGTACAATTGATGCTGAGAATGGGATGCAGACAATGCTAATATCTTGGGGTGGCTCTTCACCTCTATGGATTTCTCCATCTATAGGACCTTCATCTTCTATGATAGCGCTGATAAACTATGAAGTAAGCTTGCAGACACCTTTGCAGTCGCCGAGCATGATAGCCACATCTATCAGTTGCCACGAGGTGCTTGAATGTCACCTCGATTTTGTACCCGAGACCACCCTTCGAGGAAGAGGTGAGATTTGAGGAGATCATGACCCGCATGACCAACGGGAAGAAGGGGTCGGGATCCTCCATTAGGAGAGTCGACCTTCCCCATTATATGTGGATGCTTGATTCTATAATCAAGTGCAACTTCTACCCGTTGCGTCACGACACTGAGCGGGTGGAGATGGAGTAGCAGGCACTTTACGTGGCCTTCTGTGGTCGTTTTTCATTCTAACATTCTACACAATGGATCTTGAGACCATGAGCGTGCTCTCATACGGTTGGTTTTTATTCCTTGTAGCACAGATCCCAAAAGGTGGCACTAAAATCACATCACACTTAAATATAATTTTTGGGCTATGTTTTGGGAGTTGTGCCACATGAAATAAGAAACTCGACCGTCTGATGGCACACTCATAGTCTACAGATCTATCACATGGAAGATTGGAATGAAAAACAATCACCAACGTTCAAAATTCGGGATGAAATCATTACATATCTTCCGAGACGTATCGGTTTCAGAGCAGATCGGCTCGACCCATATATTTTCTTTTGTACCGGTATGTATTAACCGATACATTGGTTACCAATGTATCATCCAAAAGCGATACTTATCGGAAAACTAAGATTTTGAACCATGAGTGACCTGCTTTCAAAACTAGTAGATGTCTAAAAATAACATGGAAAACATTTCGGAGGGTGAGAGATCAATTCTTTTTGCAAATCAAGTCGCAATCTGGTGCGGAATCTAGAGAGGGTGATTTCAGGGTCTTCCGATAACTTTGCCCTCATCATGAATTCGAAAATATTATAGAGCGAGTAGAGAAGAAAAAGATAAGGGTACAACTCTTCTCACCCATTTATTAGTAATACCACACAATTTTTTTCACGGACGAAAACCATTGACTGATTTGAATCAAACGATGGTGATTTTTTTTGTCTAATCTTCCTCATGATAGATCTTAAGATCATGGCGCCCCTATCAGACAGTCAAGTGTTGGAGCGGACGAAGGCTGAAGACGATGGAAGAACCTCCTTCGAAAGTGGTGCTCCGGTGGTCAGATCAAATTGCAACAGAAGGGAATCTTGCTCAAGAACAAATTCCGACCAAAACCTTGCGGTCGGAATTGGTATCCGAGGTCAAAGGTGGACCTGCTGATGTCAGCAGGGTGATGTCAGTGAACTTGTGATGACATTAGCACGATGTCGGCGTCCCCGTCATATATATATATATATATATATATATATATATATATATATTGAATAAAATAATTATTAAAAAATAAAAGAAGAGAAGAAAGAAAATGTCCAGATCTAACTCGGAATTGCCCAAAGACTCCCTTATAAAATAAACCTTCAAAAAATAAACCCTTGGAAAGACTGACCTACAAATGTTGAAGAATACAAAAGGCATACCTTAGAGGGTAGTAACCCCATCTTGCCAAGAGTATTGTTTGCAACTGGTTTCACTACAAAAGGCATACCTTAGAGGGTAGTTTATACACACTTTAACTTCTTTATAGAGAAGAACACCTGCTTCAATTCCATTTCTCCATTTAAGAATACTTGCAACACAAGAATAGATTTAGAGCTAATAATTCAAATTTTTATCTCGGAGGTGACCGAAACCGAGTCATCTCGGTCGAAATTTTGAAATTTCGGCCGAGATTTTGATCAATGCTTGGGATTCATATGGCATCGACTGTACGAGGTGAGTTTTAAGTTTTATAGGTGATTTATTTGTCTTAAATACTGGTGTGATGGAGCTTAAATGGTTCAGGGAGAATCATTATGGCTAGGGCCTTTTGATCCACATTGAGACATAATCAAAGGGCTATTCCTCCAATGCAGTTCCCCCATACAAACCTGAAATACAAATCAGTGCAATGCTAAGCAGGTTCACTTAGATGTCTTCCAGGCATAGTCAAAAAGTCAGGAGTCAGCAGTAAATCGGCATGTGACTAAGTTGGGAAGAATAGTGAAACTTGGGTGATTCTGTGGACGTAGGCTGTTGTCGAACCATGTAAAATTGTTGCGTTTTCTCTGGGTGATTGATTTACATCCTTGGCCTTCTCTCTCTGAATTCTAGCTTTAAATGTATGAAAATTATCGACTATTTTGAGTCCTGAAGCATATGATAAGAAAACATCTAACTATAAGGAAACTAATATTACTCATAATTTGAACGTCTCGCTGATCATTAAGAGAAAGAAGAAAGTGACCTATAATGACCCCTTGAGGTTGGGATTGCGTTGATATTATAGTACATGCTTCAAGGCCAACCTATCGACGCTGGTTTTTATGCATCGGGGCCAATTGACCAAAGCTGATTTTCAGTTCACAACAATGGTCGTGTAGACCTCGTATCGTGAGAAGAAAATCAACGATGTGCGTGTGTGAATTTAGAAGGATGTGAATAAATGTGCGTAGAAGCTTTAAAACTCCATCATTTGATTAAATGATGTCAAAGGCTATTATATAATTCCATAGTTGACTACAATAGATCATATGACAGGCATTGTGTTTTGCTCTAATTTTATGTAGTGCTGAGACTGACCTTGGGTCAGAGGATCTAGAGGACTTCGATTACATTCCCGAGGAGGAATTGGACATACCAGCTGAGGATTTTTTCCCTTGATCTTAGATCCTTTATTTTTGGTACTTTTGTTACGGCACCTAACGCCCGATGCGCTAAGTCAGCCTTCTAAGCCCCAATTGAGTCACGCAATGCGGATTCGTAGATGCTACGAAGGGTGAAATGATTGTCCTACTCAAGCTTCACCTTGACCTTTGCGTTCGGACTTCACCCTGCGAAGCAACGCAATAAGTTAGAGCCAGCAACACAAGATCGTGGTTTAATTCGTTAGAACCAAGATCCATCAGGAATTGGACTGAGCTGCAACGCGAATTCTTAAAAAAATATTTTCCCATGAGCAAAACCAACGAGTTACGTCAGAAAATTCTGATTTATGCTGAGCAACCTGATGAAATATTTCACGAATGTTGGGAGCGCTTTAAGGAATTGCTTAGAAGTTGCCTTGATCATCATGTTCTAAGATAACAACAAGTTCATAGTTTCTACAATGGACTGATCCCAGAAGAAAGATGTATGGTCAACGCATCGTGGGGAGGATCCTATTCCATAAAGGAGCATGACAAAACTTGGACTCGCCATCAATTGTTTTCAGAGTCGCCATCGATTGTTAAAATTTTTTCTTTTTTTTTTAAAGAGGCGATATCGCCTTTTTTTCCTGTCCATCTTTGGCGCATTCGATTTTATATTGTGGCCTTCAAATTAGACGGCATAGATCCCGTTTCACACCGCGTAAATATAGAAAAGTGCAAATATTTAAAATTTTAAACCATGTAGAACGAAAAAAAGTGTAAGAAGGGATATTTCAGACTTTTTGTGCTAGCTGAAAATGGCTTGGCTAAAAGCTGGTTGGTTTGGGTCAACTAAATCTCTGCAATATGGTTATCTTGCGGAGTTTGTGAACATGCGCTATGATGGTAAGAGTTCTGTTAGGGAATTCATTCTCAAAATGTCCATGTTAGCCATGAAGCTCAAGGAGCAAGGCATTCCCTTTGAGGAAACAACTATAGTACATTTAGCTGTTGCATTCCTTTCGAGTCAGTTTGATACCTTTAAGGTAAATTATAATGCCCAGAAAGAAAAATGGGACTTGAACCAGCTTATCTTAATGTGTGTAACAGAAGAAGAACATATGATTCAATTTTAATTAATCTCTTGTTCTTATTCTTGTATGTTTTATATTTTACTTTATCGGAACCATAATCTGGTCAGAAATCCCGAAAGTCGATCAATCGAATTTTCACAGGCTATTTGTTATATTTATTTATATATTTAGAATTTTTTATTTATATTTATTAATCATTATTATTTTTTTAATTTCTAATTTTTTTTTACTATTTTTTATTTTTTTAATATATTTTAATAGTAGATGAAAAAAAATAGAGCAACAAATTAAAGTTTAATATCAGCCATTGAAATTAAAAAATTAGAAAAAAAAAATCAGGGTATATGCGCATCTCCGTGAGAGAATCCGATGATCTCCCGAGTCCACGTTAACTCTCATATCTTATCTAAGTTTGCCTCTAGATGAGGATAGGCTAGGTTAAGAGCTCTATAAAAAATAAGACTATTAGCGGTAACCAAGAACTGCCGCTAGTACCAAATAATTGCCGCTAATACCCTTACAACTAATAGTCTTAATAGGTTTTTTATTACTAACAACAGTTTTTTGGAGTAAAAAATTGCCGCTAATTAGAGTTTTATTGACCCAATAAACCATTAAAAATACTAAAACTATGACCATATATGCTAAGTATATGGTGCACATAACGCGCTCATGCCGATGATTTCGTTTGAAATTTTTTTTTTGAAATTTGAATTTATATTTTGAATTTTGAATTTGAATTTAAATTTTGATTATCTCAGTTCAGGAAGTCTTCTTCTCGGTATCTCGACTTTGAATATGTACACGCGATAAAAAAAAAATGGCATTCGATCCTTATTAAATGTACACAGCTAAGTCGTCTTCTCGATATCTCGACTCTTCTCCTCAGTTAAGGAATTCGTTTATAAGTAAAATTATTGTTGATAGAAAGTTTTAGCTTTTACTCGAATTTAAGATTTTTAGTAGGTACATGGCTCAATCCTCCAAATTCAAAAAGTATTAGAAGAAGGTACCCAAATCATCTATGGATACTAAGAAGAAGACCCGTCTCTTATTACTAGTTCTTTGGTGGTAATTTTAAGTCTTCTTAATTTTGATATATGATTCCCTTTTTACACGATGGGTTAAATGGACCAGAGACCCAACTCGTCTTTTATTTCCTATACAAACGACGCGGTCAGCTGCTTTATTAGATTTCAAAAATTATGAAGCTAATAATAACCGTCTCCTGAAAGTTCGGTAAGAGAAAAAGAGACATCTGTGGATTCTTTTCCAACTCTCTATAACTTAGGGTGGGTTTGGTGGTACTCCCTTAATGGAATGAGATGGAAAGAGGCTAGTAAAGACTATTAAAACCTTGAGATCCTAAATTTAAAGATTAGGACGAGGATAAGGTCGACTTTCCCATTCTCATGGGTCTATGGACATTATAAACTTAAAAAAAAAAAAAAAAGCTCAAAGATGAGCCATCGATACTTAACAAACGTCAAATTTGCATTGGTCTATCTTATAACACAAGTATTATGATTTTCTTCAATAAAACAACTCTTGGATGACTTGTGTCACACATCTATAATTTATTCTAGAAATAGTGAAGGATAAATAACAAACCTAATTAGGTGAATTTAAGTAAGTTAAGAATTAAAATGAGTACGAATTGCCTAAACCGACCCGCCCACTGACCCGATCTTGGCCTATGGTCCGGTCCAGTCCATTCCTAGCCTATGGTTCATGACTCGATTCGGCCCGTTAGAAATGACCCGTTTGTCCTTAAGGCTCATTTTGACCCGTATTATTCCTTATTCTTTTCGGGTTATTTTTGGGCTATTTATATGTCCGATTTTCGGACATTATATATGAATTTTGATTTTCTCAGTCATTCCGGATCTGTTTTTGAGGTCTAATTTTTTAAATGAGTTATTTGTTATAATTTTTTAATGACCTGACGTCTTTTTGACAATTTTTAATCGGATAATTATTGTGTATTTGAGTGCTTTTAATTAAAGTTAGATTTTGTGAGAAAATATAGGGTTTGGTATTGAAGGTTGTGCTCTAACACTAATGCTGGTACATACATAATGTTACTCATAATTATTATTAATTTTGACACTTACCTACCACACGAGTTAGATTTGGCTACTTGAAAGGATTCTTCTGCCCAATGGTGATGATATTTCCTAATGTCGTGGTTTTTATAAATGAGGTTTAATCTTATTTGATTGTTTTCAACATATCATATCCGATTTAAGATAAATATCATGTGTGTTTTTCAATGTTCTATTATTGATGTTGACTAGATGTGACATGCATGCCCACATAATCATAGTTTGATGATTATAGATAACATGTTCACTTAATGTATATATATCTTATAACTGTTTGATTTTGATTAATTTGTTCATCAATTGCAATGTATGGCATTGATTTATCTTTCAAAAGTAGATTAGTTAGCAAGATGTGTATATATCTGAAAATACATTTTTGAAACCTTGAATCAGACTTGATATGGTTGAATGAAATTTAGGTCATACCTTAGGGACAGGTAAAACGATCGTTCGAGAGTACATAGTAAATAAAATAGGTGAGACCTATGTAGGTTGCGTGACTTTTGAATTTTGATACTTGTATCTCATTAAAATCGAGTTGGCACATGCTTTTATGAGATTTATAACATCTGGCTATAGCTGATTTAGGAATTTCATATAAATAGGATGAATAGAATAGTCATAAGTGTTTAAGGGTGAGAAAGATAATCTTTCTGGCCAAAGCTGATGGAGAGTCTAGATCAACCATACAACACTAGTGATTAGGTCTATGCGTGTTTTCTTAAACACGATCTTGGGAAGCAAACTACATGTCAGACTTTCTGCCCAAAGGTGATGCTGAGACGATGCGATCCGGCTATCGCATAGAGTGAATGTTAGCGCATGACTTACATTCTAATTAATTCGAATTTGACCCTAAGTTCGAGTTAAGTCATCGGAGGTTAGTGACATATGGTTATAATTCATGATGAATTTTTTTTGTGACATATGGTCATGCCGTAATTCTCAAGTTTAGATCCGTCACATATGATTATAGATTAATCTGATATATGATCATGTCGTATTTCACAGAGAATAGTTAGTGATATATGGACAAAATATTTGATAAATTGTAGAAGTATAGTGACATATTTTTAATATTATCTAATGATATATGGTCACTATTAGTGCAATTATAATTGTGTCTATCGTTTTTGAAATTTTAATGGTATTAAGCATCGAAAAGATTTCAATTTTTGAACTTAGCGTGTGGCTAATGATTTTATAATATGATAAATGAGAAAAGTTAAGTGATGACGATGACGATTCGTGCATCAATAACTGAGATATAAAATAAATAACTATAGATGTACTAGAAATGTAACACTCAAGAACATGTTTTGAGAATATTAATATTTTTAATTTGAAGATGATTTTGTGATTTACCTCATAATTTGTTTACTTCCGTCGTTGTATTAATATATTTGAGGTGAACTATACTAAAACATTGGAGTTGATATAGATAAAAGTTGAAATACCAAAAATTGATAATCGAACCTTATTATTGTAATTAGATTTTCAGGGAAATTTAATAATTTTTGGTTGATATCAATTTTTATAGACATGAAACATTTAAAATTATGAATAGTTAATGCAGTTAGGATTAAGCTATTCTTGTCGGAAACTTATTGATTTTAAGAAATGTTTAAATCAGTGGGAGCCTGTAGTTGTTAAAATTATTGGTTAGTTTGTTTTGTCATTAATGCATCAAATATTTTATTTTTATGCACGTGCTATTGAGGGTATAAGTGATTATACTCTATCTATTTGCATAAGGATTTTATCACATGACAAGATAGTGAGGTTGTACCTCGTTATGCCTGAATTTTGCTTGCGCTAGATGTGATTGGGCACCACATCGGTAAACCTTCGTTCTGATAGTTTGGTGACTGATAGTCATAGGCGGGAAGCCAGTAATGTATCAGGAACGAAATATCCTTAGGGGTATGACGCATGGACAAATATAGGAACTGTACAGATATGTAAGTTGCCTGATATCACTAAGTAAAGACTTAAGTTCATTAATGATGCTATTTTTGTGACCGTGGATTGCCTAGTGTTGATTCGTAAGATGAAATACTATGCGCACCATGATCCTTTACTGATATTATTATTGAATTTGGGTGGTTGTTATGAAGCATCGAGGTACTGGGGGTCAATGATTTTTCAAAATATAAAATGGATGACCATCCGCTTTTCAGAGTTTGTCAGCCCAAAGAGTTATTTTCAAAATTATGTTTAGATGAGTTAAGGTGTAGACCAAGTGGGAGAATGCTAGATTTTTTGTGGTCAACACCTTAACACATCATTGTGCTTTCATTAAAAATTGGGTTGGACTTTTGATCACACGTATCTCGAGGTGATAGAAAATAATTTTCTAATATAAGTGATATGTCTCCACTCTTTTTTTTTGATGGGTTAGAAAAAAGAGTAGCAACATATACCTATATTAGGAAACTACTTCCTATCGCCTCGAGATACGTATGGTCAAAAGTCTAACTCAGTTTTTAATAAAAGCACAATGATGCGTTAAGGTATTGATCACAAAAAGTCTAACAATAAATGGCCGAAATCTGGATGATCCATCTTTTCCGCCAACGTCCTTAAGCGAATGCCACAACCAGAAGTGTGTGGGAAGCGACGTAGGGCAGTTGAATGGGATTACCCATTCAAATGGATGAAACCCTTCGGGCAATTTGCGCAGGGATGAGGTTTCTCAGCCATGGAAATCTTGATATTATTAATATTTATTTCGAACTCTTGTTTGCTGTAAATGGTGATTAATTTATACTTATAAGGTTTGTTGGGCGGGAAAAGCCGTTAGTTGTTTCCAATAATAAAAAGTCATCATTTGACAGGATTTAGCGGCTAAAAGGTGCTTCTATACATCAAGATGCTTTTGAAACTTCATTAACCATTGATTAAATGGTTCTGATTGATGATCATATGCACCGTTGTCCGGTAATCTGGGAGAACCACCAAATTCAGAGGTGATATTGAAAACTTTAATTGCCCTTATAAAATACAATTTTATAAGGGCAAAAAAGTAATTTTACTAATTATAGATACCGGAGGACAAAATCGTCATTATCCTAAAAGTTCGAGGGTGAAGTAGTCTTCCAATAAGAACTTTAGCTGCCTCTCACAATCTTTAATTATTTATTCCCGCCAAGAACAGAGGAAAAACATTTTGACGGCTATATTTTTAAATATTTTTTTGGCTCGGAGCAATTCTTCGGCACATATTCGGGCGAACTTCGGGAAAATTTTCGTCAATGAATTCTCCAGCGTTTCTACAAATTACTCCATTTCAATTACCCCTATTTTTTTCTTCCTTCAATCATCATTAAATTGTCATTATCCACCAGAAAGAAAATGATCAAAAGGACTCGCTTTTCAGTCAAAATGCCCTTCAGTTTCGTTCAAATTAGAAAATCCGTATATTTTTACCAATTTTACGAAGAACCCGGATCCCTATTGGGCGGATTATGTATTGATGGAGCAATTGCTCAATCCGAACATACTCGCTTCTCTACTTCGATCGTACTCTAGTGTGAAAGAAGCTAGAATAATACAGACTATTATTATGAAGTCCTGTGGAAGTTCTGTAACTTATGTTTCTAATAACTTGATCAGTACTTTTGTGAAATTTAACGAATTATCGAAGGCTCGTCAAGTGTTTGAAAAAATGCCTGATAGAAACATCATTTCGTGGACTGCGATTCTTAATGGGTATTTAAAACTCGGGTCCGAAGTTGAAGTGGTGAGGTTATTCAGTGAGTTGATTGAAAGATGTGTGCAATCCAATGCTTCAACTTATGTCTGCGTCTTGAATCTGTGCGGTAGGAGATCGGATTTTGAGCTTGGGAGGCAAATTCATGCATGTGTTATTAAAGGGAATTGGAGCAATTTGATAGTAGATACTGCCATTGTTTACTTCTACTGTCATTGTGGAGATCTATCAGATGCGTTTAGAGTATTCAATAGGATGCCTGAACGAGACGTAATGTGTTGGACCACAATTATTACGGCTTGCGCACAATACGGGCAAAGAGAGCAGGGTTTTTCGATGTTTTTACAAATGCAATTTGATGGTTTTCGGCTGAATGAATTTACTGTGTGCAGTGTTTTGAAGGCTTGTGGGGAAGAGAAGGCTTTGAAATGCGGCAAACAACTACATGGTGCTATAGTTAAAAAAGTGTTCAAGGAAGATGTGTTTATGGGGAGTTCCTTAGTATGTATGTATGTTAGATTCGAAGAGGTTTTAAGTGCTAAAAGTGTTTGATGGAATGCCAAAGAGAAACACGGTTACATGGACTTCCATGATTTTTGGCAGCTACTGTAGGCCCGAAAATTTTTCATCGGAATATTTGAACTTCTCTAATTTATGCACTCTCGTACGGACAGTTGTGCACATTTTTTTAATGGTCAATATTAAAGGGCTCTGATCAGATGTTTCCAATGCTCAACTTTGGGCTGAGGGTGGTACAAGTGATGACCATACACATGACTGATCACCACGTGGCTCAAGTGGGGTGTCTTCCATGTTAATATCTGTGTAAAACAGTCATAGGAGTCGGCCTCTATATTAATTTACAGGGATGGTGTATGATGCCAGGTTATTTCCCTCTTGGATCTTTTGCTCCACAACGATTGTCTCTTGCAGCTGTCATTGGTGATACTGCTGCAGTGCCAAGCGATTGCACTGGAGAAGAAACACTTTTTCCTGTCCATTCAGATAGCATGGCTGTTATTGAAGAATGCGCTGAAAAAGATGTGGATAGTGACGATAAAAGAGATGATCCAGAGTGCTTGGATGGACACAAAATGATCAGAGTTTGTGATAAGCTAATGGAAGTTTTCATGGTTGACAAGCCTACTCTGCTTCGGCTTGGAAGGAAGCTGAAGGAGGTATAGTTTTTGAGTTGGTATAGGCATGCTATCAAAACTCGGCCACTATCTATACACATCAGTTTCGTCAAGAACCAATACTGCTACCACCCCGATACAGGTATCAGGGTGGTATCGGTATCCATATCAGCCAATACGGGTAAGTGTCGGCCGACACTGCCTCGGTATCGGTGATATTGATATTGTATCTGTATCGGTCCAAGATGGACCGATACCCGATACCGATACCGAGTTTAATACCTTGGGTATGGATACCCGACCTGACTGCCAATACTGGGGTCAATCCCCTTCTTATCACATGGTCAAGCCCTGGGAAGTCCTGGGAAGTGCCCAATTTTTTATGAGCACACAAATCATGGAAATACCCTTTTGACCTGATTTGGCACTTAATGATATCTGCACGTTTCCTAAGGTTTTCAGAGGGAGATAGACCTGGCACTCAGGCCAGGTACCTATTTTACTTTCTCATCGTAAAGTAGGTTAATTTCAAATTTGTGTATGAACCTCTGATTGTTTGATTTAATAATGATCTTTAGGTATGTTACTACTGTTCTAGCTTTTATTAATCTGGGTTGAATGAGCTCTTATGGGTATTTAGTCATTTCATCCCACTGTTCTGACAACTGATTTTTTGGAGCCAAACATGGCCCTTCCATGTTTATGTAAAACATGCAAGCTTTCCCTACTTTATGTACAATCCTAGAGTTTCTAGTTTAGTTCTTTGCGAGGTTGCTCTGTTATTTTCTGGAATTTACTAGGAGCTGCTTCTCTCTCTCTCTTTCTCTCTCTCCTCAGATTGATGAAGATGTGCAAAGGCATAATGAACGTCTTGAAGTGCACCATCTGAGTTATGTGTAATTGTTGCCACGCGTTGCAAAGATTTTACGAAGGAATTCTTTGAGCACCTTCATACTGTAGTGGAATCCTATTACGAACAAAATGGTAAAACTGGGTATTATTTCTCTGCTTCGAGATATAGCTTTGTTTTCTGAGCCTCAATTAATACAAGATACACTCTATAATATGTTTCGGAAAATTTCTCGGGAGTATTAAAATTATATGTATATTAATTATATTTGATATTTCTAAAAATCTTATTTATTATTTAAAAATGACTAAAATTTAAAAATATATTAATCTCGGAAAAGTTTCCTTAATTTCTCCCAAATTAATGAAATTTCGACGATTTCGGAGAAATCACTAAAACTTCGCCGAAATTTTCTCCTGTCCCCCATTTCGGTGAATTTAGGGGAAAGTTGTCGCTATGGCGCATAGTGACCAAATTCACTTTTTGAAAAAGTCACGAACAATTCGCATTTGTTTGAAAAAAAAAAAAGAACGAAAAAGAAAAACATATAAAATTTGAATTGTTCGCAAATTTCCCAATAAAATCTGAATTTTCCAAATAATGCGCAAATTTCCTGAATTATATGCCAATTTTATAACCTTTCCTGGTTTTTTCTGATTTGGTCAAAAAAAATTATTTTTATAATTTTTACCTAATTGTTATTATTATTATTATTATTTCCAAATTTTGACAGTATTTTTTTTTGGAATTTGAAGAATTTGGCCATATTTTTTTCGATTCAAGCTGATTTATTCCCTCACCCCGACTTGGCCAGTGGTCACTATGTTTGTGGGTAACCAATGCGTCATGCGTCTGAGGCTAAAGGTCAAATTCAACTTTTGTCGTAAGTTCAAATTCTATTTTGTGTCTTGGTGAGAACTAATGTAAATATGTAAGCTCTTGGTTTGATTAGAGTTGGCGAAACTCGGGAATACAAGCTTGGCTGCTTTGGCTGCGAAGATGCAAATCGATTCTGCATTGATGTTGATGCTCACCAAAGCCTGGTCAGCTTCCAGTCAACGGGTTGGGTCGGGGCAAAAATTTGGTTGCCCAATAAGAAACTCGCAAATGCCAGACCCGACCTGACGCGAATACCCCTACCCGACTCGATAAAACACCCATATTTTTATATTTTTTGACATACAAAATACCCGACCGGACCCCACATGACCTCTTGGTCAACTCGATCCGAAGGTGGGGTCAGATTTGAGTACAAAAAATAAGACTCAACCCGACCCGATAAGTCAATTTTTTTGTACTTAACCTGGTAAAATATTCGGTATGGTCGGACATTTCATCGATGGATCCATTGACAGCCTTGCAACATAATACTTCTTAGGTCTTACAGTCACCCAGGCATAGTAACAAAGTTTGGGTACGGCAACTATTCGGGAGGGGTTTAATCCGGATCAGTTCGGATAAATACGTGAATTCATTTGGAAAAGTTCGGTATATTATTTATATAATATTAATGGTTAAAAGTTGATCACATATACCGATAAAAAAAAAAGTTGATCATATATATATAAGTTGCAATATATCGATACACTGTATCTTAAAATTTACTTCAAACTACATGAACGAAATTACTCGGGAGCCTAGGTAATCGGTATTAATGAGGGTCAATTCCAAGAAGCTATTGATTTTGACAGCCTGTCCCTTTGCTGCATCAATTTTTAAAGCCCGCAGAGTCGCGAAAGCCGATTGTTCGCCACTGTCTTATTATCCCATAACTACGGCGAATCTACTATTTATTTTACGAATTTTATTGAATAATCAGGTTATTTTACTTTTGTCCAACTGGCCAAGCCTCAGGAGCGATACTGCCATTTATGAGCATGCAAATCAGTGGAAGTTCACTTTTGCATTTCACAGATTTGGCGCTCAAAATTATCAGCGTTGATTGCGTATTTATCAACGTTGTTGATATGAGATTGACCCGAGTGTTTGCGATGCCAATCAGGTTGGGTACTTGGAGACTTGTAATAATTGGTAGCACAAAGGAATTAAATGTCAGTGTTGGAGCCATGGATCAAAATTTCGTCCAATACTGATATGTATCGGAGGTCACCGATACGGTACATTAAATGTACCGTATCGGTCATTTATATGTATTTACCTGGATGATTCATTCAATGTATCGTCCGGTACCATCCGATACCGATACGTATCATCCGATATGTGTCGGTTTTGAGCTCGAACGATACGTATCGATTTTCCAGTATTTTGATCCATGGTTGGAACATGAATCAGTAGCCCAAAAAATTGATACATAGGAGATGGAAAAATTGATAGATAGGAGATGGATATGGCCCAAAATGAAGTGAATTTTTGCATTTATGAAAGAATATAAAAACTGAGTGAGGAAAAAAAACAGTTAATACAAATGTGATGTATGCATGTATATAGATATGTATAACCATACATCAAGGCCATATGACATGTACTTATTGTATTGCTAGGCCCGAAAGTTGCTGTATACTGGTAGGGATATGTATCGTATCGGATATGACATTTACTGTCTTCGATTGTATAGGACAATTTTAATCCATGGATGGCTAATCCAACAACATATATCTATATTTTCTTTTGATCGATAGATTTGATTAAATAAAACGAACATACATCCAGGTCAAAGGATAAGCAAGTCACTTAGGGGAAATTGGGAAACCCCAAAAACAGAATAACCAAAATAATAAAAACGAGGGAAGGCCTCAAAAGAGTGTGAGTAGCTCTACTTAGCTACAATATATATTAATCTTAAGGTAGTTAAGGGGGTGTGGCGCGGTCATGGCACAGGGCGATGCCATTTATTAAATTTATTAATTATATTTTTATTTTATTTATTAATTATCAATATATATTTTTAATTCTCTACTAATTATTAATTATTATATTTTTTATAGAGGACGAAAAACTAATTGATCAGAGAGATCACTTGTGAGGAAAGATTTGAACGATCATCTAATGATATTTTCATGATCTCAAGATTAGTTGTGGGGAAGATTGCAACGAAAAACAATCTCTGTTAGTCTGATTCAAAGAACTTGTTAATAAATAAAAAATAGTAAATAAACAAATTGTTAATGTTAAAAGTTCATCAAAAAGAAAAAAGATAGATACAAAAATAGTACAAAAACAGAAGAAAACAAAATATGCATGCACGTGAGCTTGCGAAGAATTTGAGTGTTAACGGTTGTTGATTGATTGTGAATGTGCTAATTGGAATTAAAAAAATGAAAAAAAAAGAGACGAGAGAATATCGATAAGAGAGAAAGAGAGAGACTTAAAAAAAATATATAAACCTGCGTTGAGAGAGAGACGAGAGAGAGGAGAGAGAGGAGCCGCGATAGAGTGACTGCGAGAGAGACTAAAGGGTTTCACTTAACCCTAAATATGATAAATATAACTTAGAAAACATAAGTTATAAGTTATGTATAAAACTTTCTTGATTTTTACTTTTAATAGCAAAACGTGCTGTCAAGATTCTCCTATTTCCAAGGACAGAAGATGGATATCTTAAAGTTTGCGAATTTGGTTCTACTTAGTAGGACCTGCCCCCCAATCTAATCTCAGTATCATTGATATCTTAGAGTTTGCGAATTCCAAGTCCACCTTCCCTCCTAGATAATAGATTTTATCCCAATTCAAGCTCCATCCATCAACTCCCAAAAGAAATTAGAGAAAGTTGATT